>JAUIMM010000189.1:2675000-3875000 GCA_031769625.1 Taudactylus pleione | reverse complement strand
AGAGCATTATCTCACACACCATCTAGTACCTAATGGACTAAAAATTATTAAAAAAAACATCTTTTATGAATAATAGTAAGTCCTTTGAAAGAGAATGGGAAAATATTCTAAATAGTTGCAGTTTAGCACTCATAGAACTTATTGTGAGAGAGAGGAAAAAGGAACTACATGGCATTAATAAATAAATTGACAAATTGAATACCTATATAGATTTGTTTAAAGATTCAGAAGATGTGAAAGAAAAAGAAAAAATTATTCTATCTAAATTAGAAAAGGAGACTAAGGAATTGAAAATAAAAAAGAAGAAAAAATACCAGAGGAATTTGTGTATTCTCCATGGTGTTAATGCAGAAGAAAAAGAGAATGACAAAGATATTAGATTCACACCAAGAAAAAGATCTTATGAACCTAGGAGGTTTCATATACCTACTAAAAATAGATTTGAAGGTCTAAGGGATGAACAGCAAGTAATTGAGAGATACCCCATTTGCCCTTTTTTAAGGCGGTACCCTTGGTCCCCCAGGAGGGACTAGGAAGGAGCAAACAAGATAAGGGGAAAACCAAAAGGGGGAAAAGAGGAGGGAAAGAAAAGAAAAAGAAAGAGGAAAAGAAAGGGGACAACTCCTCAAAAAGATTACAGGAATCTAAAAAAGAAGGGACTAATACCAGCAAGATTTTTAATCTAAGTAGTCACATCCTAAATAAGGATGAAATTAGTATTTTAACCAAAGGATTAAAATTTGCACCTTCAGCTACCCCTAATACTTTTGATATTTTTGTAGACCTCCAAAAATTCATAAGGAAGTTAAGTGTAAAAAAATTCTTCCTATCTAAGGAAAATGTGCCAAAGGAGAGCCAACCACTTGAGAAAAAGACCAATTTTAAACCTTGCTCCAAATTTTATCCTAAACATGTAAAAGGTGGAAGCATAGATTGCTTCAATTCAATTGTCAGTAAAGAACTAAGAAATATTCCATAACCTAAAAAGATGAATATTACTAAAAAAGAGTTTCTAGCTATAAAATCGTTGAAGGCAGACTCTGAGTTAATCTTGAAACCAGCAGATAAAGGAGGAGCAGTGGTTTTATTAAACAAATCAGATTATATTGCAGAAATAGAAAGGCAATTGGCAGATTCAACAACATATAAAAAACTAAAGGGGGATCCCATTATGGGAATCACCAAGAAATTATTGGAACTAAGTAGGAAGGCAGCAGAAAATGGCACAATATCCAAGGAGGAGATGGAATTTATTAATGTTAAGGATCCCTCGACTCCAACGATTTACATATTACCTAAGATACACAAAAGTTCCACTAAACCTCCAGGACGTCCAATTATAACTGGAACAAACAGTATTACATCGAATCTCTCAGCAATGATAGACTCTTTTCTTCAACCATTAGTAACTGTCACCAAATCCTTCTTAAAAGATACAGGTGACATCCTAAGAAAATTAGAAAGTGTTATTTGGGACGAAAATTGTTCACTTGTAAGTGCAGATGTTAGCACGTTATATACCATTATAGATTGGAACCAGGGGAAAGAATCCATTTCCTTTGCTCTAGAAAATAGCCAATAAACGGAGAATCAGAAAGAATTTATTTTAGATTCATATCTTTCATACTTATGAATAATTATTTTTATTTTAATGGTTCATATTATCTGCAACAAAAGGGCACTGCGATGGGCACCGGGTTTGCCCCCAGCTACGCTAATTTATTCATGGCCTACTGGGAACATCTCACCATTGAGGCCATGAGAATAGCGGGGCAAACCTGGTGTGCTGGTGGCGTTTTATAGACGACATTTTCTTTATATGGAGGGTTGATGACGAATCACTGAAGATTATGTGTGAAGGTCTGAATATCAATTTGTTGAATATTCATCTTACTTTCAATATGAGTCAAATAGAATTAACATTTTTGGACCTCGTTATATATATCCAAAAAGGGAAGATATGTACCAAAACACATAGAAAACCCACAGACTCAAATTCATATATCCATATTAACAGTGAATATCACTATAGATGGCTGAATAACATTCCTACAGGGCAATTTAAAAGACTTAAAAGAAATTGCACTGATAAAACCATCTTGGAGGTACAAATAGAAGAGATGTCTGAAAGATTCTTAGAAAAAGGATAGAAACGAGAAACAATTTTGGAAGCCAAACAAAAAGTGAAAGATATTGAAAGGGTGGACCTTATGAAAGAAAAATCAGAAATGAAAATGGGTGAAACTCCATACGAATGGGCTTTTCTTACTAAATATGGAGCACACTATAAGAACATCGAGCATATTATTAGAAAAAATTGGAGAATTTTGCAGGATGATCCTATCCTAGGACAATATATACCTCCTAAACCAATTTTTATATATAAAAAGGCAGAATCATTGAAAAGCCATTTAGTAAGAAGTAGTTTACAAGAAAACACTACGAGAATGAATTGCAGCAAGGGATTCCACAGATGTGGTGCATGTTTGATGTGCAGAACTACAACTAAACCTAATATAGAAAGGAAAATGGTAGATTTTGAAGTAAATGGAAAAAAATATAAGATATCTGGTTTTATCAGCTGCCATTCACGGAATGTAATATATATATTAGAATGTGATTGTGGTCTCCTCTATGTAGGAAAAACTTCTAGAGCCCTAAAAATTAGATCTGCAGAGCATGTATACAATATCAGAAAAGGGTTAGTATCGCACCCTTTATCAGAACATTTCGCTTTAAAACATGCCAAATGTGAGGGTCACATTAAGCGCTTCATAGGCATAGAACAAAAAAAAACCAATTGGAAAAATAAAAGTGCAGAAAAAACTTTGGCACAAAAAGAGATGAGGTGGATCTTCAAATTAAATTCACTCAAACCAAAGGGACATAATGTTGATTTTGAGGTCAAATGGTTTTTAGAATAATTTTATATACTGTATTAATTAATTATGTTTTATTTTATTTTACATGTATCTATGGATTCATAATGAGTATGGAAAACCTCTCCTCTGGTATAGGGTAAGACTCTGTGGGAATACCAAGTACGACAGTAGATGATATGGTGAGAGGAGAGGCGAGTACTGCTCATTCATAAATGATGGAAGAAAGGTGTGGAAATACTACTTCAAAAAGAAGTAAATGAGTATAAAGTTGTTTGGCAGATTCCAAGATGGTGGAAAAAGATACTGGGCATCATGGAAACAAAGTCATTAAATAACTTCTGTTCCAAAGACACACGTGACTTAAGGTCACATGAGCACACTGGTATATACAGCTAAGAAACCAACAAAATGGCGACCTGTACCGGAGGAGGTGTCACATATGAGACGCAAAATATCCGGCCACTACCTGGAAGATAGAAACCGGAAATGACGTTAGGGAACGAATGCGTCATATCCGGTAGACGTTCATTGTGGACCGCATGTGGAACGCAGAGCCGGACCGGAAATAATGAGAAGAGGGGTATAAATACCCCGATCAAATGCAGGTATGCTATCCGTTCTTGAAAAAGGTTGAATAACCGAAACGCATTGCACGGAGCATACTTTGAGGACTTTGAACTCCCCCCAGGATTTGTGGTTGAAAATCTTCTGCGGTGGTGCCGAGCTTTCCAGCCCGGGACCCATTGGCCGTTATAGGGCTAGCCCATGGCAGCAACAAAGAGGGGTGAGATACATAAACTATCCATCTATTGGAACTCATATCCTTTTAAAGAGAAGTTCCTTTTTATTTGCACGTCGTCACTTTTAATTAGAATATCTGTGACGCTTATGGGAATCATCTCCCTTCCATTGCACTATGTTACTTTGATATGTGTATGTTTTTTATATATTAAATTGTCTATTTTTACATTATTTATATTTTGGCATCCATCTTTCATAAATTGTGCGCTGGTGCCTTTCTTTCATCATTCTTTTTATTGTCTTATGATTGAAGATTTGTGTTTATCTTATTGGGATTAGGACCAGCTGCCATTTTTATGTTTACTGCGCACCTATTGTGATATTTTTCTTCATTTTTCTTCATTACTCTAAAAACAACCACTGTTTTGGGTTTGAATAAATATAACTAAAAAAAATAATCAAACACATTGATCTCACAGCCGACCTCTAGTGGCTCTGTAAGCTAGCAGATGGGAGGCTGACTCAGATCATCTGTGAAAGTTTCGCCTTTTGGAACTCACAACAGGTGTGTTTTGAGGGGAGGTCAAACCTGATGTACTGGATGAGGGTTCTGCGAATTGGCCAATGATTTGTGTCCCTATTTGGGAAATAGTTGAATTTAAATCATGAGATGCAGCATTACGTGATTGTGATAGCCCTATTTGGGTCTGCTGGTTGGTAGTAATTGTTTCCAACAAATGTATGTAGGCTTGATGACGTTGATTGTCTTCCATAAGCTGAAGAAAGAAATCATGGAAACTATTGTGGTCTGCCCGCATTAATTTTAGTGTGTTAGTCAGCCGGGTAACCTCATTAGTTAATGTTGTGATATTTCTGTTAACACGCTTTGTCAATTTTGTTTGGCAAGCAATATGATGATTCTGGGTTTTTCTAATTGTTGTGTCTGATGTTGAGACCATGAGGCCCAAAACTGATCCTCCCGACTTTGAACAACATCTGACTGTTCACAACATTTTTGTGCTGGGGGTGTAGCCATCATTGGTGGTATAGTAGGGGCGTGCGACACTGCTTCTAAATTTAATTTGATGGTTTCTTCTCTTCTAGGATCATCCATGATTGTGGGAGAATGTGGTGCAGCCATGATTTTCATCTTCAGGTTCTATAGAATAAAGCAAGGGTAAGTATATTCCTTATACTGAAACAGATGTTCACATGTTTTTTACATTTTAAAGCAATAACATCATAAAAAACAATCAAATTTACAAATTTTAAACTTAAAAAACACATTTTGAAATGTTTGGGAAATGTATAGCTATGTGTATCATTATTTGGCACCATAATTTGATTCCACATTGTATTTAATGCGTAAGGCATTTAAAAAAAAAAATAGGGGGCTATCCAATTAACCCCGATGTTGGCACTTATTTGGGGTTTATTTTTCACCTACCCCTGGCAGGGGAAAAAGAAACAATACCAAGAAGCCAGTTTACCCCCGATTGTGGCTTATTGCAAATACTATGTTTTTCTTATGAAATATCCTTTTATTTTGGTTTATATAATAGGAGAGGATGTGTAGAAACATTGTGGAGAAATTGGTCAATCTCACAAAAAAATAATTTTGCTCCAAAAGTGGAAAATTTGGATACCTCCCCCCCCCTTAGTTTAGGTAGTAAATGCCTTTTTTATAAAAAATCTAGAAAATGATGCTGTGGCATGAATCTGGTGAATTTGTGTGTAGGGTTTTGGGTTAACTCGGGCCACATTTGAAATTCTATTTGGACATATTTGTGACCTTTCAAGTACAGCATCAAGTATTAAAGATTGTACTTTAATAGTTACAATGGTCTACAATAGTTAGTTTGTGATCTTTTTTGGCTTTTGAAATGTCTGCAAACAATCTTGCAGGGAAAATGAAAATTGGTCATCCCAGAACCTTGTTTTTTACAGAGTTTGTTTATGATGGCATTTTCTTAGTTTTTAATGAAAAAAGCATGGTGAACAAAAAAACATACTTTTGAACACAAAAACATTGTACAAAACTAGTTGGTAGATGCAGTGGAGATATTATTTTGTCCACGAGCCAACATAGTGAAACAGTAGTTTCCCCCATCTGCAGTTTACTAAAAATAACATGTTTACACTCTGCAAAGATCAGCTTGTTGTTGTTAGCATCATAGGGAACATATCATTGTCCACATTGTCAATATTGGCCACTGTGATCGGTAAATCTATATTTGGTGTATTTCTTTATGGAAGTATAAATACAGCAATGTAGTAGCACTAATTTGTCACAACATAAAAAGATTATCTGTTTTGGACAATAAAATGTAGAATATACTTTAGAATTAAATGTGCATTTTGCTAAATTTAAAGGTCAAAGCCCTAGAGATTTGTGGCCAAAAAAGGCAAACACAGGTCAAAAATAAAAACTGTACTCAATTATATGTCTTCAACTTTAATCATATACCCTGTTTCACAAACCCTATTGGCACCTAATGTATCCTAACTGTAACACACCAGCTAATACTGTTTTACACAAAGTTCAATGAGATTAGCCACATCAAAACCTCTTTTGGAAAGTGTTTTCAGACAATGGGGCCTATGTATCAAAGCTTAATGCGAGATAAAATTGTTAGAGAAAAAGTATTAACCAAACAGCTCATTACTGTCATTTTTCAAACACAGCCTATAAAATGTAAGGTAGAAGCTGATTGGTTGGTGATTTTTATCTCACAATTTTATGTCTCATCAAGCTACAGTATAATACATAGGCCCCTATATTAGCAAACAAAGAGCTTAGTGGCTATTTGCACACAGAGTTTAGTCATTATTTGAAATTGACTGTGCTAGAGAAGCAGCATTTCTAGAATATTATATTATATTTATGGGCCGTATTGGTAGTGTGTGTGAAAGCTAATAATGTATTTTATATAATCAAACAGACTCACCAAGAGTCTGTGGGGAGTGAAGTGCCTCAGCCAATACATCATCTTGCACTGTCTGTTGGACACTTGGTCATACATGCCTACCCTACCGGTTTTTGCAGGAGGCTCTCGATTTTTTGTGTAACCCCCCACATCCCCCGGAAAGGGTAGGCACTTCTCCCACATTCTGACCACCTCCTAGTGGAGTGGGCAGAGTGGGGAGAATATTAGCGGGCATCAGCGCAGTCCTGAGTATTTGGGGCGGGCCTAATGACGCAATTCTGTGAGAATCATGTCATTTAGCTCCACCCCCTATGTTAATTATGTGAAATCACATTGAATTCCCACGAGGGTGCGGGGCTTATCGGCACAATTTGGCCATCCCCACCCCCAACTCCACCTACCAGACTTTCTCCCGGGGAGGAAGATTCAATAGTAGGCAAGTATGCTCTTGGTAGTGATGTTGTTGCTGCATGTTGGGGTCTTGTTGTTCCCGATGAAGAACCTGTATTTTAACATTATTTTTGTTTTCCGAGTTGATGCAATATGTATGTTAATACTGGCAATTGCTTTGTACTGCACTACCTACCAGGTCTCTCCTCATCTGGCTCTTGTTCTTGTGGCCGTGTAGGCCTCTGGGGTGTTATTTTTCTAGCTGAATAGACATATTCATATATGTTTAAGTGGGGATATAAAATCCTCCTGCAAAATAATTTATTGTTCAGTTTTTGATTACTCCATAAAAAATTTAAATAATGTTCTAGTGTGAAGGTACTCCTTCTGGTGGAAATTAAAACTAACTCACATATTACACACAGTAACGTGTATGCAAGTTTGATTTTGTGGCCATCATTTTGCAGGTACTATCTTGTTTGGCCAAAAAACATTGGGGTTTAAAATTATATTAAGTTTTAGTTTTTTTATACTCAGAAATAGCATTACTCATTTTGTCCTGTATGTTGAAATTAATGTTTTTTTATTGAAAATATATATCATAAAAAAACCGCTTGACCTGGAAAATATAATTTTTGAACAATGATAAATTACATTTCAATGTTGAATGATTAAAACATTAGCACACACATTTGTGACTCTATTCCAAAATCGTAAGAAAAAGCCCTTAGGCTGCAGGACCACATACAAAATGGATGCCATAAAATGACAAGTGCCCAAAACAAACAGGCTTTTACAATAAAAAAAACAGACCATTAATACCCCTTTCAGATATACAACCCAGGAAATTTCCAGCTCAGACCCGGGAATTTCTAATGTGCAAATTCCCGGGTATTTGGTCAAGACCCCCCTTTCACACTACAGTGTCTACCTGGGAAATTCCCAGGTAGACCCATTTCAGACATAAACCAGGTTTTTTAGTTTTAAATATTACCTGCCTCTCCTCTGCTCTTCCTAACCTATCCCCTCTCCGGCTGCCACTGATGATGTCATCATCATGCAGCAGGCAGCCATCCAATCCAAATGCAGCCACTATTAAAATAGTTAATAAAATAAATAATTGCCTCTGCCCTGGTGGTCCAGCGGGTGGTCCTGCCCTGGTGGTCCAGCACGCTGTGGCTGCGACCCACTGGTGGTCTCCAGCACCGGTGTGTGTCCCGGGCATCCGACTGGGGTTCTCTGTGCCTGAGGACCCGGCCATGGTTGCTGACTCGGTTGTCAGCACCACAGCCACCGGCACGGGGGATGGTGAGCAGCAGCGCAGAGCATCCTATAGGACCCTCTGCACTGCCAACTCATTGTAACGAGCAGCAGCGCTGAGCGTCCTATAGGATGCTTTGTGCTGCCAATGTAAAAGCTGCTTGGTACTGCCCGGGAGTAGTAATTTCCTGGGTAGCACCATTCAGACAGAACCCTGGTCGATTGAAGGGGCGGTTACCCGGGAATGTGTTCCCGGGTAGGTACCTTTCAGACAGACTTGGCTACCTGGGAATTTGGCTGAGGCAGGCCAAATTCCCGGGATTCTCGAGATGTCTGAAAGGGGTATTAGTTGCCTGTATTGAAACATATTAGTCTGTCTTTGCATTTGTTCACTTCCAAAACAGTGCCTATTCAGCTACTGAGGAACTACAAGTGCCAGCATGTAAGTCATTTCAGAAATAAGTTTAATGTTTCTTAGCAAAATATTTAACAGTGTGTGAATGAATGATGAACTGTTTGTTATAACCACAACACTTTTCATACTTTTGAGACAAATAATCTCTGACACAGTGCATATAGATGTGAAAGTGATTTTATAATTAACACCACAAAAAACATGCAACCCAACTGGAGAATTACCAAATGGAGTCCACAATAAAAACATGTTTAGCAAACATGAACTACAGGACTCTAAAGTCTAAATCAGGGAACAAGTAAAAACAATGCATTTTTGAAATAAGAACATAATATGGTTCATATTGTAGTCGCCATTTACCATACTGGGCTTTGCAAGGTGAAGTGTTTTAGTTTTTAATAGTTTCCTGTGCAACCTGCAGCATTGTGCATTTTAAACTAAGTTTCCAGATCCCAAATTTGAAAAACAATGCAGTATCTCCATATTTATCATTACCCCAACCTGGATACTTATGCGACTAAAGCACACATGAAGCACATCATTTAACTACAGACAATAGGCAAAATTTACTAAGCGGTGGTTTGACGGCGGTTTCTATTCTATTCTAAACCCCGGCGGTTTGGTGGGGGTTTCTATTATATTCTAAACCCCGGGGGTTTGGTGGCGGTTTTGCAGTGGTTTCTAAATGACAGCCCTGTTCTATTTGATTCTAAAATGTGTTTTGACTGTGGTTTAGCGGCGGTTTTACTATCTGCAGATTTACTAAGTCCAAAACCGCTGCAAAACTGCCATCAAAACACATTTTAGAATAGAATAGAACAGGGCTATCATTTAGAAACTGCTGCAAAATCGCCACCAAACCCACAGGGTTTAGAATAGAGTAGAAACCACAACCAAATCACCGGGGTTTAGAATAGAATAGAAACCGCCGTCAAACCACCGCTTAGTAAATTTTGCCCAATGTCTGGATTATAAAGACCTTACAAACTGCCTGTTTTTGGAACACTGTACTTTGTAAATGCATAGTTTTTTTTGGGCAAAATGTTTTTTTTTTTTTTAATTGTAAAAACAATACAGTAAAAAATATCTGTTATGAGAAAATGAACTGACAATAATTACCAGGCTGCCTTGGATGATCAGTGTCCTGCACATGCGTCCTCCACACAATTCAGGTGGGATCAAGGCCTTCAGTGGCTCCTCATATTCCAGGTAGGTGGCAATATAAGGGGAACCACCACCTGTACCACCAACCGACTTTAGCTCATCAGACATCTTCTGCTTCACCCTCCTGTTAGTTTCCGAGAAACGTCTTTTGCAGATGTCCATGGTACGCCGCACTGGACCCTCTGCATTCACTGACTCCAACACCTTCTTCCATATGGCGTTTTTGTGCCTAGTGCTGACCCTTGCAGCCTCCCACCCAAATAACTGATGGTGGTGCTGCATAACCTCAGTCACCAGGGCCATATTCTCTCTAAAAGAGAAACAGACATTGCAGCCTGTCCTGGTCCTGGTGTGGGACCTATCCTCCCCCACACTCTTTGCCTCTGAGGACTGCACATCCTGCCCACCCACCTCCTTCACCTGACTACCCTCTGGCCCTGACATCACACACTTAAAAAATAACACTGAAAAATAAAGACAAACAGACTCCTCCACTCCCACACACACACACACACACACACACACACACACACACACACACACACACACACACACACACACACACACAAATAATGACAAAAGACTGAAAACAAAACTATCAGGGACCACAAAAATAAACAGACTTTAAAATGACAAAAATACAAAAGACACAAGACTAGTCTCAACACAATACTACACTCAGAAATCACTGCACCAACTCCAAAGACCGACCACAAACTTCAACACTCACCAACCACATTATCCTCTAACTCAAACCACAAGGTTCAGGCGGTTTGGGGCATTTTTATAGTGTACAGTTTTACACTATGAGAAGCATATATTTATGATTTCTTGAGGTCCATCGACACCAGTAAATCAAAGTGACTGAAGTATTGCTGTGGAATATTATTGGGTCCTAAAGCAGATTTGGATCTGGATTTGTTATCTGTCAAGGATTTGATGAACTGGTTTATGACACATATTATATCAGAGACTCACTGAACTGGTATAGACTTTTTCATAATTTGGGAGCGCTTCTTCACATCTTTTTATATTGTTTGTATATTTATTGGGTTGGTGGTAACCTTATTGTGAAATAGCGGCACACTGATCTATGCACATAAGGTGTACTTTCTTCTGACTACTACATGTCACTCACTTTGCAAGTGGATACTCGGTAAATTGCAATGCAATCGCTGCATGTGCGCAGTGCGGCATTCGCGCATGCACATTAGCAAAAAATTGCTTGTTCTGCATAAAAATTGCCATTGTGTCCATATCTGAATCAGGCCCAGAGTGTAAATATCTTGCAGCACCGGCTTATAAATGTATTTGAATCTACATTGTATTGTGAGCCACTGGCATTAATTCCATCACTTGGTTTGGCACAAAGCATGCAAAATAATAAAAAGCTGTAATGACTAATGTTGCAAACATGTAAATACACCACAGACAGAATTGCTTAAAAAAGATTTGATTTCTGACATGCTAAAAGGTTCTCACTTCTAAACTCACTAACGTGTATTTATCATGTTACCATATAACAACCTTCTTAAATACAATGTAACATAACTTCTAAAAATAAAGACACAGACAATAGTGTTGGCGTTTAAATGTTTTGTCAAATTTATTTTTGACAAGTTATAAAATTTTAGACTATAAGTTAACACTAATAATGGTGACGTCACAAAAAGAATGCACAGGACAATAAAAACCAAACAGCTCAAACAAACACACACACAAGCCAAGCATTGGTGATCAACTCTCCTTTACCTTCAACCACTGGTCCAAGTGGTATAGTAATTTCCTGTACAGGACAATTGGCTGTTGCCTTACTCCACTTTAATGAGAGCACACCCACTAAGCCTTATTAACATAAAGTAACTCTAAGTGTCGTTCTTTTCTGCAACCTCCAAACCAACCATCATACATTCAACAAACGAAAAGCAAACAGAGGGAGGGAGGGTGGGAAAAACTGGAACAAGGAGGCAGATTTACATAGATCACTTCATTAAATACTCTTAGACCACTCCCCATGAAATATTCATTGGCTGCATAAGACCAGCTAAACTTTAAGGGGCAATATCCAACATGTTATTAAACTGGCAACACTCAAAACACTTTTGTTTTAATGTCCCTCATGTTTACATGTCATCCTTTGGACTTACAAAGAGAAGATGAGATACCAGTTACTTCACTTCTTGCAATGTGGCTTGTGTCTTGTGTCTCATGGAGCTCTCACTGCATATCTCCCTGAAATCATATACAGACATTATTCAAAATAGTTCTTTCTATACCTCATTCTCTGTACCCACTAACTTTAGACTCTGGGAATCTGTCAATTTATCCCTAGACCAGCCCTACTAGTCTAATAACCACTCCTTCTTATTTGATTACCGATTATTGATGTTTTAATGAAAAAAAATGGAATCCTGCTTATTATATTAATACTGTAAAACATTCCTATGTGTACTGTATCCACAGCACTTCTATTATTGTACCATATAGTCTTGACAGTGAATTTATGTGACAAGCGTATATTTTGCACTCTGCTGGTTAAGGGACTGATTCAGCAAGGAACACAGGGCCTAATTCAGACCCACTCGCGAGCGCTGAGCACTCGCAAGCGGGTCGATGGTGCCCTAATGCGCATGCGCACGACGGAGGGAGCTCCGTCATGCGCATGTGCGAGACCCGCATAGCGACAGCCAAGCTGTCGCTATGGGTCTCGCACCAAAGGGGGCGTGCTGTCGATGGTGAGTGACAGCACGCCCCCTTTGGTGGGCGTGCCAGGGGTGTTGCTCCCCAGACAGAGGCGTTCCCATGGGAATGCCTACCATCTGGGTCCGGCCCCACTGACATCACTAGTGATGTCAGTGGGAGTGCTTTTGGCTCTGATAGAGCCAAAAGCACTCCTGGGCTCGCGGCAGCGAGACCCTACTGCAGGGTCTCATCGCAAGCCTGATGGTCACGATGGTCATGACCATCACGACCATCTTTTTGGCCACTCGCATAAGCTGTGGGTGGTCACCCACAGCTATGCGAGCGGCAAGGAGGCCGCTCCATTTTTAGGTAGGAGGGCCCTGATTCAGAGCGAGCACTCTGGTCAGAGCGTCCGGCTCTGAATCAGGCCCACAGTTGCAAAGACGCACGCAATCGGTCGATTGTTGCATTCTGTGTATGCGTATGCATCACAGTGCATGAACTAGCAATTGTATTGGAAACTGTGTTTGCAGAGGCAACGCAGACCCAGAGCAGAGTGATTGACAGGAAGTGCCATTTGTGGGTGGTGACGGGGGGTGGTTGGGTGAATGCAGGCATGCCGGTGCATTTCAACACCATTACATGGGTGTGTATAAATTAGCCACTGCAATACCTGACGCCTCCTGAGGTCTCATAGCGTGCGCAGAAGTTAGCAATTCCTGTGTGAGGTCTGGGCTTCCTTCAGTGCCAGATTAAGGTCCACATAAGCCTGGAGCTGAATATTATGAATGGCCTATTTTGTGTTGCTGAATCGGTGTGCCCAGTGATGTGGGGGTGTGGCTAGCACCATGGAGGGCATACTATTTATAACATGTGGTGTCTGGTGAGGATATTTATATGTATGTGTATACATACATATATTCACACATACTGTATATATAATTACAGTCACGAGACAGCATTCACAGAGCTACCCTTCCTCTGTTCACTGCTGACATTGTCCCTTTGTTAGCAGTAGGGCAGCACAAAGCTGTAACAAGATATTTTAACACCCTGTGCATGAAAGATGACTGACCCCTTATTCCTGCCAATTTTGGTAGGTCTATAGTAGTCACCTATGGTGATGCAACACAAATCACACACATTACTGCCTGTACTACACTGCCTCCCCACCACCCACTGAAATACATTTTTCCCATCCTTCAATGCTGTATAATACTCCTACAAGCCATCTTATTTGTCTCTACATTTGCCTGTAACATCATTGGCACAGGTGTTATGTTCTCCATGCCGGCATTCTCATCTGCATCTAAAGCCCGAGCTGTCTCCTGCAGCTAAAGCACCAAGATAGGTCTTATCATGGGCCACTAACTAACCCTTACAGCTCCAATGTTGCAAATTGTGACATTCGGACATTGGTCTGTTGATATCTCCCCAGTTCGACTCCCTGACTGACCTCATTGCCAGCTACTACACTTACCTCACTCTTATTCTTCCAGTGTTCTATCACACTGTCTGCAGCAGATATCTGTGAGGTGTGGGCTTATTTTCATCGGAGGGCTTGATGCTGCAGCTCCACCCACCCCATTGTTAATCCGACCCTGGCTTCCTTAACTGTGCATATGGGTCAGATGTTACACGATGTTACTGATTGTTTCGCTATGTTGTCCTACTATACAGATGTGAGTAAAGGGAAGTGGGCATCCTTATGTCAGGCTGCGTATGCAATGTGTATGCACACATTTAAATAGCATCGCAGATATTAGCAATGCAGTTGCGTGCGTATAAGCAGAATAGCGAGCCATGATGAATCACCCCTGTCTACTCTGTTCTGTGCAGATCTGCATTTTCCTATGCCTAACTACCTTTCACCATGTGACAGCTCAAAGGATTAAGGGCCTGATTCAGAGCCGCTCGTAAGCGGCCGCTCGTTCGCTCCGAGCGATGTTCGCACATCTGCACATGCGTATGGGTCATAATGCACATGCGCCAACCAGTCAGTGCGGTCGGAAAATGTGTGTTCGCAAAATTGTGAGTGCCTGCTAATTTGAGTGACAGGATGAGGCGGTTGTGGGTGGTAACAGGGGAAGGTGCTTGAAAACGGGGAGTGGAGATCCAAACGCAGTCGTGCCAAACGGTCAAAACGGGCATTTTAAGGGTGTGCATAATTAACAAAGCAGCGTCATCGACCACGTCACTTGGTTGTTTCTTAGCCTGAACTGTTCGCATGATTGCAGTAGGAAAATCCAACCACAAGCACTGCGAGCAGTTCAGACGCCTTTCGATGTTCTCGATTAATCTAATAAATAGCGGAGATGACGTATGATGCGAGCGGCCAGGGGGCGTCTTTACAAAATAGCGAGCGCATGTTTTGTTCACTCGCTCAGACATAGAGACGCTCAATTTAAATAGCCGGCCCCTTTTTCTGAACGAGCAAGCGCAAATAGCGTCCGGCTCTGAATCAGGCCCTAAATCCTCAATTTTGTTTTACTGCAGTTAATCTGTGTATGAGTTGCTGACTGGAGCTGTGTTAAGTCTACACTACTCTACAGGCTTATATCTTCTTACCGCACATTGTTTATTCCAGTCTGTATTAATAAAATGTAGAAAGTTCCAGAAATCTCATTGTCTGTGGATTATGAGTTGAACTTGGTTTAGCTATCTGAATAGTTACACACTCCTTACGTGTAATGAGGGTCAGAATACTAAGTATTAGAAACCTTGATTAACCATGTTTTAATGCTTTCTAACCAGGGTTGAAAAAAAAAAATATATATATATATTTTTTTTTTAATTATTATCCAACCCTGATTAAGGATCTGGGAAATGCACATGAAGGCACCAATTGTGATTGGCAGGTGGTATTCAGAGAATGTCTTCCATCAAGTGTTAATATTGCAAATCTTGATGAAGATCCCATCTTGACTGATGAAGTCAACCAAACAAATATAACTAATCTTAATGCACAACTAACTGCTCATTTCCATATAGTTTTAGACTTGCATAAAATGTTCTCCATGAAATAAAAAGATAATGAAAGGGTGGTAGATTATTTAACAAGGGCATTAGTAGAAATATCCAGATATACTGTACAGTGATAGTAGACATTGAGACACATTTACACCACAGAGAAGTCACTATAGCAGTATTAATTGATAGACCAAAAATACCATGATCTCCATTGAAACCCAAAGATGAACTATGTGTTTGAAAGGCTGCTGCAGCAATGTATTTGAATGAGAATGGCAAGCACAGCCAATAGTCCTATCTTTGCTTTGAAAAATAATGGGGGAGGAGCTATAGACTATCGCAGGACCTAAGGGGGAGAAAAAAGTAGTTGGGAGCCAGTTCCCAAGAGTGCCCAAACCAGCTGACATCTTAATGCAAAATCCTTCTGCTTTTTCACATTTCACTGTCATTGACCTCTGCTCTGCTTTCTTCTCTGTCCCTCTTCATTCTGACTATCAGTAACTGTTTTGCATTCACCTTTAGAGGGGTACAATATACATGGACACAACTTCCCCAAGAGTTCTTTGACAGTCCAAGTATTTTCTTCCAAGCCTTACAAGACTGTTTAACCATCCTTCCACCCATGGAATGAATCTATCTTGATACAATATGTGAATCACTTGTTGTCATGTTTGGATTGTTTGTCATCCATCATATCTAACTCTAATTTCTTGTTTCATCTCCTGCAAACAGGACACAAGGTTTCTAAGGATAAACTACAGTCATCTGGCACCAGACAGAATAGAGGTAATACTCGTACAAGATGCCACTGTTGCAATATCAACAACAAATATGTACCTTCCTAGGCATGTGTAGGTATTGTTGGAACTGGATACCAGGGTTCTCTATTTTGGCATTACTACTATAGAAGCTAGTCCCATAATCAAAACCAGATCAATTCAGCATACTGAATACACTGAACAGGCAGTTTTTGACTTTATAGAATGTCTGACTAATGCTGAGTATACACTGCTAGATATATTGGCCGATCAATTGATCAGCCAATATATCTTGTGTGCAACAGGCAGTGTGTACCAGCGATATGTCAGTGAACGACGTCGCTCACAGACATATTGCGCCAGCTGTACTGCACAGCCAATACCCAATATATTTGCAAATATATTTGGGCATCACGCTGTGTGTACGGGCAGTCAGTCAACCACCCGTACACTTGCTGCAGAGGCTGTAAGGAAAGGGACGTGACTCGCCCCCTGGCCAGCAGGACACATGGCCAGATGACAGATGATGGTTGTTCAGTGTGTACAGTGTGTTCAGTGTGTTTGACCAACTATCATCTGCAGATATATTTATTATGTGTGTACCAAGCTTAAAGGTGGGTACACACTGCACAGATATATCTGCAGATCGAGTGATCTACAGATATGTCTGCAGATGATGGTCATTCATACACACTGAATGACCATCATCTGCTTCAGGCTGTGGGTCCTGTTGGCCAGGGGGAGGGTCCCTGCGGCCTCTGCTGCATGTACATACTGCCCAATGGACAGATATATATGCAAATATATCTGCCATCGGCTGTGCAGCACAGATGATGTGATATGACTGTGAATGACATCATTCACAGACATATCACTGGTACACACTGGCCGATAGGCACCAGATATATTGGCCGATCAAATGATCGGTCAATATATCTGTCAGTGTGTACCCATCTTAAGTCTCTTGCATTGTGCATACTAGATTATGAGATTTGATCTAGACTACACAGAGGCTGTTAGTTGTGTGGTAGGTGTCTTGTCAAACAGGGCAATCTTAACAGCATTGTAGGTCCTGGGCAAAGCAATGCACTTGGGCCCTACCCATCCATTCAACTGAGAAAAAATGTAAATGGTCAATAAAATTAAACCTTTAGATTTATTAGTACTTCAACAAAATCAATGTTTAAACATAAAAAACATGATGTAAAGCAAGGATGACGGACTCCACATGCTTCTTCTCCAGCTCACAGTACATTCCTGCTCTGCACTGCAGCTGTGATTACATTTGGGGCATCTCTTAGAGAGGGGGGCCTGGGAATGTGGCCCCATGTGCCCACCCCCCTTAATCTGGCTCTGTGGCTGCAGGCTGGGAGGCAGTTAGAGAATGCCTGGCCCAGTGTGACCATTTATTAAGATGGCCCTGTTGTCATAAAAATACTACAGTGCCCAATTGGAAATAATGTATGGGGGGAACCACATACAGAAAAGGAGATACAAATAGTTCAGAATAGGTTGTTTAATTTGAATTATTTTTAATGAATAAACATGTAACTGGATAACAGTGTAATTGATTAAAAGAGTTGAACATTCAGAATAGGCTGTTTAAAAAGTTGAACATTAATGACTACTGTCACTTTAAGAGTGGTTCATTTTGGAAAGAAAGTATTTGTTGAACAATGAATTGTACTGGTAGGAAGTGCTTAATGCTTCTAAAGAGTCAAGGCTGGTATGTCTACACACTGGGCCTGATTCAGAGCCGGACGCTATTTGCGGTCGTTCGTCCAGAAAATATGGGTGGCTATTCAAATGAACCGTTCGCTCTTTGCAGTCAGTTCACGCCTCTATGTCTGAACGAGCGAACAAAACTTGTGGTCATTTTTTGAAAATCTACGCCCCCTGGCCGCTCGCATCCTACATCATGTCCGCTATTTATTAGATTAATCTAGTACATCGACCAGCGTATGAACTGCTCGCTATTCTTGTGGTTGGTTTTTGCTAACACAATCTTGCGAGCAGTTCTGACTATAAAATAACCCAGTGACGTGGTCAATGACGCTGCTGTATTAATTATGCACACCCTTAAAACGCCCGGTTTGACCTTTAAGCACGCCTGCATTTGGATCTCCACTCCCCGTTTTCAAGCACCTTCCCCTGTTACCACCCACATACGCCTCCTCCTGTCACTCAAAATAGCAGGCATTCGCTATTTAGCGAACAAACGATTTTCGGCCGCACTGACTGGTTCGCGCATGCGTATTACGATCCGTACGCATGCGCAGTTGGGCAAACATTGCTCAGAGCAAACGAGCGGCCGCTTACGAGCGGCTCTAAATCAGGCCCACTGTTTGCTGTACTAGTTTCTGAAGTGGCTGCTCAGCATTGTACCAGTCATCTTTGGTGATGATTGATGTGAGGTCCTTTGATGTTTGTTTCAGTTTATAATTTCTGTCAGAAATGTGTATTTCTTTCAGTGAGGCAGTGATGTGCTGCTTTTCTGTGAGCAGTGTCTCAGTGAGAGATATTATTGTTTACACTTGTGGAGTGATACAGCTGTGGCTTTGTGATGAGGTTTTGATTGCATTATTTCATGACCACACAATTCCCACTGTAAAATCATGTGATCTAGTATGTCCAATCATGTTGGTGGGATTTGTTTCAATATACCACACCAGTTTGTAAATATATACTGTATGTATATATATATATATATATATATATAGATCAAGAAAATAGGCAGCACTCCAAGTCTTGAGATGATAAAATAAGACGTGTCTTTATTGCATCAACATTTCAGGGACTGCTACCTCGTCATCAGGACAGACATGTCTGTCCTGATGATGGGGTAGCAGTCCCCGAAACGTTGATGCAATAAAGACACATCTTATTTTATCATCTCAAGACTTGGAGTGCCGCCTATTTGCTTGATGTATTTGGAGGGTTTCCTTGCCCATTTGGAGGGCACCCAAGCGGTTTTACAATGGCGTACAGCAGCCTCAGAGTGCCGGATAATGCATGATTCATATATATATATATATATATATATATATATAGTACTGTATCAATGTCATGCAGTTAAATAACACCACTTTGCAAGTTTTCCAATGTAGTACTTTCATTGTATTCCAATCTCTGAGATTGAGCATTTACAACCTCATTTGGTGTGGGGCATGCTCTTTTTTAAGTGTGTATGTGAGAAATTCATCTTTTGCCCTGATGACTTGGCTTAGTGTTAGAGGGGTCATGTAGATGAGACCAAAGTACAGTAGGGAAGTGTCAAAGCAAATTGCAACCAAAGATAGCACCTGTTTGAAGGGAGATGACTTGTGGGTACTCAACTTGTATATCAAGTTACGTAATGATGATAGTGGCCCCTTGACACATCTGAATCACCAAAAGTATCTTAAACACATCAGTTATGCTGCAATCTGATAACAGGATTACAGTGTACCAAATACTCATCTTTATAACTATAATATATGAGTAAGTATGATTATGTATAATAATAATAATGTATGATTCCTACTGTTTGGTATGTTTATTAGTATAGATTTAAACTGAAAAGTTCAAATGTAATACTTGTGTCTTGTTTGATTTTAATGTGTTCCATGTTACTTGGGTACTTAATATTTACTCTTACTGTAATGTGAATAAATTATCTTTGGTAATTTTGCCCATCTTTAGTACTCACAATAAAGCCTCACCTCTTGCTGTATTCCTGACGCATATGCCCTATTATTTATATTTGCTGCCTATGCAGAGTTGATTGCCTCTTATGTTTGTGGCCTGCATAGGTAGCAAAGTGCAATTTTTTTATAAATAATTTTTTAGCAAATTTAACATTTAAATAAATTGGGTCCAACTCTGAATGAGGTCCATAATGTAATACTCCACATTATTCTAGCTTGTACAGGGATGCCTTGTGGTCCATGGGCAATGATATACTGTAGTTTAGGCATAGGGAACAAAATGTATTGCATGGCTAGCATTGTTTGTAGTAGTCTTATATAATACCTTGCAAATTAACCGTTGAGGAATGAGCCACTCTGGGTGATTTGAAGCACTGATATGTGCTTGGGGCTCACTGTGTTTATATTTGAAAATAATGAATAGCATTGCATCATCATTGACAATCACAGTGCATGCTCATCTTAGTAACACAAGGTGCATAGCGTCATGAGAAGTGCAAAGTAGCCAAGGTAAATTTCTTCATATACATTTTAATTCTTTTTGCAAGACCAAACTGTTTTTCCTGTTTTTGAAACCTTTTTAGCAATCAATGTGAAAAAGTAGCACTCACCTTAGAATTATGAAATTGTAGAGCTTTTTTCCATACTCTAACCAAGTAAATATTTGTATATATATATATATATATATATATATATATATATATATTGTATTTATTTATATCCAACTTGCTGCACTTTAGAAAACATGATATTTATTCATAACCAAAAAAAAAAATTGGCCAGAAATTCCATAATACCAAATCATGTAACATATACTCATACATGCATATAACAAGATTTAGGGCTCTATTTACAACAATCCGCATTAAACTGCAGATTGTAGTGTGATATTATCGACTGAGGGCCTGCTTCAGAGCTGAACGCTCTGACCAGAGCGCTCGCTCTGAATCAGGGCCCACCTACCTGTTTTTGGAGCATCCTCATGGACGCTCCAATAGCTGTGGGTTACCACCCACAGCTTATGCGAGCGTCCATGATGATGGTTGTGATGGTCAAAGGCCATCGCGACCATCGGGCTTGCGATGAGACCCTGCGGTAGGGTCTCACTGCCGCAAGCCCAGGAGTGATTTTGGCTCTATCAGAGCCAAAGTCACTCCCACTGACATCATTACTGATGTCAGTGGGGCCGGACTCAGACGGTAGGCGTTCCCATGGGAACGCCTCAGTCTGGCCGCCACGCCCCCGGCACGCCCACCAAAGGGGGGGTGCTGTCAGTCACCATCGACAGCACACGCCCTTGGGTGCGAGACCCCGAGCGACGTATTTCTCATCGCTCGCTGGGTCTCGCGCATGCGCACAATGGAGCTCCCTCCGTCATACGCAAGCGCATTCGCCAAACATCGACCCGCTTGCGAGTGGGTCTGAATGACCCCCTGAATTCGCATTGTGAATTCAGGCAATATCACAGGAATTTATTAAAAGAGCCGACACCCCCTCCGCACAACCGCGACCCCCCACCCACCGCAACTGTCCTCCCACGGCATTGATCAGCTTGTAAATGGAACCCTTAGACATTTATCTAATTCTGTCTAAAAAGCACCTGTTACAGTAACATTGAACAGCTCACTTATCATAAAATGCTGTTTTTTTTGTTTTAGAAATATGTTCTTTGTTTTTTTTTCCTGCAACTTCATTACCTGCTGTGAGTACAGGATAGTAGATTTGGGAAATCTCTCTCTCATTCTGATGGAGATGCACTAAGCCTTGGAGAATGATAAGGTGGAGAGTGATAAATTACCAACCAATCAGCTCCTGTCAGTTTAAAGGCTTTATGTTTGAAAAACGATAGTTAGGAGCTAATTGGCTGGTACTTTACCACTCTCCACTTTATTACTCTACATCTCACCCTCTAAGTTCTGCTGTAATATCTCTGGCATGTCAGAGCAGAATGGTACTCACACGTAGTCACTGTGATTAGTAATAGTGAGTATGTGTGATATTTTAATGAGGCAAGCACCTAGTGCTTAATGATCTTTCATTCACTCAGAGCTTGCTAGTTCTGTGGGAAAGAGGTGGGTGGTGTTAAAATGGGAATGTAGCAGATTAGTATATTTTAATAAAATATTTGGTTACATGTCTTATAGAACAAAGAACACAAGTAGAACTGCACTTATATTAACAAAAAATAAGTATAATGATACTGGAAGAAATATAAATATTTATCAAGACACATTTGTTTAAATGTAATTAAACATATTATATTAATATAGTATTTGTTAATAAATATAAAAATGTGAACATAAGTATATGTATATCTTATAAATATTACATGACATAAATAATACACACCATATAGCAATATACAGGAATGAATCAAAAGCAGGTATAGAAAATCCCAGTGAAGTGTCCCATAAATGCAGGGGGTAACGGAACGGCTAGTGAGGTATCCAATGCACAGCTCTGATGTCTTTTGCCTTTATCAAAGTAAGGTTTATCAAAGAGTATATTGGCATTGGCTTTAAATCCTTTAATAGATGCTTGGCTATTTCCTATACTAGTGCAGCGTCATTTTGTTAATAAAAAAGTGTAACAATATCTATATATACAAGCATAAAGTTACTTATACAAAAAATGTGTTAATATAAATGTATAATCAGGAAAAAGCATATTTAAAACGTGTCTTGATAACTTATAATTAATACAAAACTTAGTAAAAATATATACTGTATATAAAATAACAATTCTCAGGTATGAACCCTTAACCTTTTTATTGTTAATACAAGTGTTCTACCCACTAGCTATACAAGGTTAGCTGAATGCAAAAAACAATAATATGGGAGTTTTATATTAGGAACAGCTGCACATATTTATATATTCTGATCCAATTTTCTTAAAATAATGAATTTAAGAAAATAAAGATTTTTATGTCTCAATATATTGACCCATAAATAGAATTATAATATTTAAAATATATATCAAAACCAAATCTGAATTGATAAGTGGATAGATCATAAATTGTATTGAGAAAGTACCTGGTGGATTTCTAATATCAGTACCAACTAAAATATAAATATTATATAGTTATAGTAGTTCTAATGGTCTATAAAACATTTTACATTTCTTATAGAATTGCTTTGAAATATTGCTACTGTCTTTTCTATGTACAGCACAGTAAAGTATGGTAGAAATCAGGGCTAACTATTATTTCTTTGCTATGAAAAGGCCTCATTTTCATTACTGAGTGTGAGTATGATGACAAATAAAACATTATTTATTTATTAACACTTCTTTATATAGCGTCAGCATATTCTGTTGGGCTTTACAAGTAACATATAATACAATATTTGTACAGTATATAAATGTTTTGAACAAGTCACTTTAGCAGAAACATGGCAGTTGTAATATTGCCTTAAATTCACTAAGTGACCAAAGTCCTGAGAATGTTACTGCACTTACGTGCACACTGCGAGGGCCAATAAGAAGGAGATGACATTAGTACCTGCAGTAAAGCTCAGAAAACTGATTGATAAATAGTCATCCAAATACTAGTGTATGGGAATGGCATGCAACATCAGGACTTAGGTTCATGAAGGAGATATTGTGATTTCTACAATGTTACTACATTGATGAATGGGTCCGTTACTCAAAAAAATAAAAAAAATCAGAAACTACTGTTTCCACATGTTTTACTGACTCATTCAACTTAATGAATAGGCTCTCATGTGTGAGGCTTCAGGTACCTTTAATTAGTAAAATTCAGTGCCATAACAGGGCTTTTCAGCTCCCTGGGCTGGCCATTCCCCCTTAGCATGTGGTATCATGACATCATGCCAAGGGGACGGGGCCACCAGCACTGGGAATATTCCACAGAATGCTCCGCAGGGCTGTACAGGCTGTAGTGTGTATGCATGGAGTGTCCATAGAACGCTCCGGGCAGCACTGTTGTAGCTACAGGGTGCCATTCCAGGCACCCTGCTAGACAGATGCATGGATGTGGGGCAGTGACAATGATGTCCACAGGGCCCTGCACAGCAAAACCACTCGCACACCACACAGCCCTGGTTGCCTTAGTTCATCCTTAGTACTTAAGCTACTACTACTAAACCTAGGAAATGCTTAATTTGGTTAATTACTTTGTTATAAATTAGCATGTATATATTTGGAAGAAATTTTGATAGTTTGAACAAGAAAAGAGTTCAAATTTAGTTATTATTTTCCATTGTGCCAAACCGTCTTTCTCAAGTAACAGGCAAACTCAATTACTAAATCTAGATAATCCCATATCTGAAGTTGAACAATCTTTTGACAGGTTGCGTTATTTTAATGTTTTTACAAATGCATCAGTATAATGTTACTAGTGTCAGAAACATGGTTTTTGGGCATGGGCAGCATTGATTTACATATTTTATGCTACACAAACTAACATAGGTTTCACCCAGCATCAGCCCTTATGTTTTTGTATTTGATTTCATTTGAATTCTCTATAGAACAGGCATTATACCAAGAAAAGCTTTCTTTAATTAGGTAATTGAAACTGAATACGTACATTCAAAATCATATTTCATAAGTATTGGATAATTGTCATTAATAGCTTGACTTAAGTTCCAAATGAACACTATGCATGATTGAAATATTTAACAGCAATTATGTTTTCTTTGAAATGACAATTTACTATTATGTGTCATGCAGCACATACAAAGTTAGAAAAATAATGATTCCTTCTCCAATCAAACTAATGCATTTTTCTATTTATTTTGTTTTGGTAAGGATTCAGTTGTAAAGTACTCTATCTGGAACAGAAGTCAGATCTTTATTATTATGGTACAAAAGACTTGATTCACTCCAGTTTCATAAAACATTAAACAATTCCTCTACCTGCAGTAATAGGATAAACACCATTATACCATTAATGCCATCTTATAGCATGTCAATCTTGTTATAAGAAAAAAAAAACACCCACAGTTTTATGTAATTAGGGAGGGAGCTGGCGCGCTGCAGAAATTCATGCGAGTGTTCCCGTATTTTTTAAGCGGCAATTATTTAAAAGGAAAAACCATCTAAAATGATTGCCACTTTAAAAATATGGGAACACGCGCATTAATTCCTGCATAAACCCCCCAGTGTGTTGAAGTCCATTATCTTTGTGGGAGGTGGTAAATTTAAATTCCCAGTTGCTTCATTTTAAATACTATGGCCTAATGTAATGTTTTGCACATATGTGCTAAAAAAAAGAGAAAATGGTTGTGCAACAGTCTAATTACATGCACATGTTCAGTCTGATACATCTCATCTATTACGCATATTCTTGCCAAAGTCAACCATATAACATATAGGTGCATCTAGTGTTAAGTACATCTGATTTAGAAAGTAGAGTTGAGCGTATGTCACCTTTCTGAATAAAAGACTACTCACACTGAATACAACATTATGCTGTCCATAAATACATTCATGCTGCATTATCAGTGCCTTGTGTACTGCAAAATCCCTGTTAACAAAAAAAGATGCTTTATTGGCTATATATAATGTACTGTTGCTTTATCACTAATTTCATTAATCACACTTGTTACTTTTTTTTTTTAAATAATCCATTTACTTCATTATAGTAAATAAAACTAATCTATATGTAATGAGACAAGCATATTAAAACAATACAAACTATATTTAAAAGAAATATATAACTTGAACAATATTGTGTTTGTTTTTTAACTTTAAATGTACATTAAACTATATTGAGAAAAAAGAAACCAGCATGATCAAACTCTGTCCCAGCTTAAACCATCTGACAACCATCTGTTGATAGATGCCCTCTGGGAATGCCAGCTCCATTTCTCCTCGAGGGAGAAGTCTGTGGAGGAGGAAAAGGGTAATATTAAAATATTTTTCAGTAAAATGAAATAACCATCATGGTTGATCAATTTGGTTTAGACTTCTATCTAGTATTTGCTTTGATTTTATAATATTTTTAGATAATAGTAAATGTATGCTTGCAAATTATGCATTCATAATTCATATGTTTCAGGCTAAAAAGCACTAATTATACATCTGTCTTAACTATATAGCATAATGCATCAAGTTTGTTCCCACAGGCTGAAGCTTCTATAGAATGCACTGCTTTGCCACATATGGACTAAAAAAAATTTTTATATTTGGATTAAGCAGCATGTGTATTATTAAATGCCAATTTGAGAAGGACTTGATGTTTTAAGTAAATACAGCACCTACTGTAGTTTCATTATTTGTACAAAACTAGATCATTCACAAATTATGTTGATTTAAATGGAAACCTAGAATCTCTAGATTACACATATACACTTGTATTGATTAGATATCATTTAGGTATGTAAGACTTATCATGCTCTGCTACCAGTTAGCAATCCTAGATTCCTGGCATACTGCTGCCAGTGAGCAAACCTGAGATCCTGGAATCTAGCTACCTGTGTGCAGACCCAAGGCATTGTTATTTCTTCTATGATTTCAAGTGTAATACAGATGTCTGCACTTTTGCAAGGTCTGACTCCACTTGTGACAGCATGCATTTACGCCAGTCCTATGTATCTTTAAGTATAATTCAAACTTGCATAAACTTAAAATGTAATGTTTCCTACAATGTTATTGAAATTGAATAACTACATATTTAATTCTCTTTCCCATTATACTGCAAGAAAATATAGGACTTTACTGATTTATGTCCTATGTAAGCATTCTTATTACATATACATTTTAGATATTGCAGTTAGATCAATATGTATTGATAAAGCTGTGGGACACACAGGGAAATGCATCAGGAGTACTCTGTACTTTACCTCCTTTTGCATGAAACTTTTGAACACCTGGACCAAGCCCTGGATCCTCTTTCAAGATCTGGACTTATTGCTGCTAGCTGTCACCTATTATCCCTGCAACAACTATAACCACAAAGGTCTAAGTTTTACAAGGGACTAACAACATACAGGGCCCTCTGTGCTAAAGAACCCTACATCACTGGACCAAAGTGTTGACTATTTGAGACTGTCTGATACTATATATGTGACACCAGCCAACAGACTCTTTTCCTACTAGGCTATAATAGGAACAGGTGGGTTGTGCATTATACCCCAAATGTCCCAGATGCTTAATATCAACTGATTGTTTATTAATGCTTTTAAAAGTATTCATGTATATGATGTTATTTGCCTGTATTTCATTTTATTGATGTTAAACTGGCTTAGACAACTGTGTGAATATACATATTTATCATTTATTTTTAGCAATTTTTATTAAATATTTTCATATACACAGTCCATTCCATTGGTATAAGTATTATTTAAATGTTATTAGTGTTGTTTGTCTCTCCATATCTACTTAAGGTTGACTAGCCTTAATTTCAACAGCTGCTTTTGAATCACTACCCCTGGCAGCACCTGAGTAGAACCTCTTGGTAGTTCTTCTTTTTGCAGATCAATATGTAAACCTGCCATACCCTCCTCCATATATAAAGGTAACTTTTATCAAGAAGTTCACTTTATGCTATATAGCAGTGTTCATAGTATTTTGTATTCATTCATATACTGATGGTTAGGTAATACTTTTGAGCAACAACAAAAAGGGGAATTCAATGTTTTTTTATTTATTATTACATGTCACTAACATAAGAGGAAACATTGCATATGCACTTGTGTACAAGTCTACCAGAGTCCCAATCATGTGAATATGCCCCTCTTGTACTTGGCTTACAATTGCTCACCTTTAAGGATAAACTACAGTCTCTGTAGACAAAAAGGGAGATGGATGGACAGCACAACCAGTGTGCTTAAAACGATATGAGCATTAAGTCTGAGTCAGACTTGAACAATAAAACATTTATTAAATAATATAAAATATGAAAAAAATCAAATCATAAAATGTATATTATAAAATATATAAATACATGTGTCTCACTACCTGCAGATAATATGCATATATATGATCAATCTAATCAGGGTTGGTGCAACCCATTCAGCAAATCCAAGCTAGAGAGGCTTCCCGCAGCTTCTGCTGAGTCAATTTTTGCTGCTGCTGGCTGCTGCAATGCCTGTCAAACTGTTTGACAGGCAGCGGCAAGCTTACAAGGAAGCTTGGCTGAGCCTGAGTGGCTCTTCTTTACACAGTCCCACCCCACCGCTGCTCTGTATTGCTGTCCCCACTCCTGGCCAGGTCTCCCCTTCCTTCCTCCCCTCTCCTCTCCTCCCCACTGCACTGCACCTGACCTGTCAAATTGAATAACAGGCAGTGGCAGGTTCAGGAAGAGTGGCTGAGCCTGAGTAGCTCTTCACCACTGTCCCACCACCCCATCGCCACTCTTGCTGTCCCCCCAGGCTGGGTCCCCCCATTCCTCCCCTCTCCTCTATTCCCAGCTGCACATGACTTGTCAAATTGCTTGAGGTCAGGAAGCGTGGCTATGCGTGAGCTGCTCTTCTCTTCACCACAGTTCCACCGCCGCTCTTGCTGTTTCCCCTGGCCAGATCCTCCCCTCCTCTCTGCTCTCCTCCCCTGATCACATATCATGCAGACAGTGATCAGAGATCAGCAGGCAAACTAGTGCTCAGAGAGAAGTTCCAATTTTGTACTTGAAGGGCTGCATTCAGAATGTTGATCACAAGCCATTGCCATTCTGGGGCACACAAAGGACTCAAGATGTTAAGTCAAGATGTTAAGTCCAAGATGTCAATATTATAAGCACAGTACCTCACCTTTAAGGATAAACTACAGTCTCTTTAGACAAAAAGGGAGATAGATGGACAGCACTAATAGTGTGCTTAAAACTATATGAACATTAAGTCTGAGTCAGACTTGAACAATAAAACATTTATTAAATAATGTCAAATATGTAAGATAATCAAATCATAAAATGTATGTTATCATGTACATATAATTGCATTGAATGTCAAGAGAGGGTGATATTTGATATTTATGCAAAAGTAAATTGCTGACCAATCCATCAAGAGAAGTGTTCTGTATCTGTACAAATCTGATTGATAGATAAACAAATATGTAAAAAAAAATTGAAATTATGTTTCAAAAGTCATATTTAGAACAGAACCATAAACCTTGTGATAAATGTAGGCAGCGGGAGTGCAATTTTTGACATCACTAAGGGTGTTATAAAGGTTTTAAAGGTCTTCGGACCTTCAGGGTCCAACTCTGTGGGTCAAGCAAATTGAGACACTGGGCCTGTTTCAGCTTTGGGAATAGAGTAAGATATAGCAAGTGATTATGCATCTTGGTAAAACCATGCTGCACTGCACTGCAGGTGGGGCATATTTAAAATGTGTAGAAAGATTTAATTTTGAGAGAGGTGTGCCCAAACTGAAATCTAAATTGCAGTGTAAAAATAAAGCTGTGCAGTATTTGTGGGCTATATGCAAAAGCAACCAGTATTTGCCCTGCTTCTATTTTCACCCCTTGCATTGCAGCATGGTTTGTCCACATTCACAGTTACTTGCTTTATCTTTTTATGTTCCCAAAGCTGAATCAGGCCCATTCTACCTTATTTCCTGCTTACAAAGATACAATTCTGTGTCTCTATTCTGTAAACTTATACTTCATTTTTTAATGTGTTGTGATCTGAAATACCATAGTAAATTATTTTTGTTCTAATTGCATGGTTCAAGAAATCAGGAGATTTGAGGGATGGAGTATTGAACAGGAATTGAGGATTCAAGCTGTTATGAGCATTGGATGAATATGTTGGACTCATACAGCTAGGTGCCTCAATATAGGATTTTCATATGTTTAGGTGGCCATGTAATATGATTCAGGTAATGTTCTGATTATATTCTGTTTTTACTTGGAGTCCAACAGCAATTTTCTTCATAGTGTGCTGAAATAGATTGTGTTTTCTAACTCTAGCAATATTAAATAACTACATGAGACACTGACCCAGAAGAAATTTATACACTTTGAAACTGATTAGTTCTTAAAATTTGTTCTTTAATCTGCAAAGAGTAGACTTTCAAATCCAGTATAAAGCCTTATGTAGCTATGGTGTTCATTATAGATAACTTGTTTAATATTAAGTTTCTTGGGGTTTTATTTATGTGCCATCACAAAATGTTTTATTAAATTGTGCTTCTGATATTTGTATGGTGCAATGTTTTTTATTGAAAAAATTAAATACATGTACAGTATAAAGGTTACAAGCAAACTCTACTTGATGTAATGATAAAGTTTCCATATAGATCACATTCGAGCAGTAAATCAGACAATATATCATACCAAGTAAAGCAACTTAACATACCACCTAGCACTCATAAACTCATGTTATCCTGACAGTGTCACTCGGTGCACAACTCAACACATAGCAACCTTGTTGCATCAATTGGGCCAAACTGCCCATAATGAAAAATGTTAGTAGCAGAACATGACCTTAACATAGAGAGAAGGGAATTTGAGAAAAAATGGGCATTTATCAGGAACAAAGCTGAGGGATTTAGGAGGGAGTAGTGAGTGGTCCAGGAACCACAGATTATAACCTTTCAATTGTTCAACAGAGGGCGGAATCTTCTTTAGGTTTCCAGAGCACTTTCTCTATTGTAGGCAAACCCAAAACCATCCTACTGTTCACAAGGGACTGTCTGTTAAATACCATTGTGTAGCTTTCAGAATTTTTAAAATCCACCCATCTGCCCAATATTGCACAAAAATATTTATCCAGAGATGTTAGCATAATTTCTTCTATAATCATCAAGTACAGTATTCAAATCTGGCAAACTACTTTTTCAAAACTGGTGGAAAAAAATATGTCCTTATCGCCTTCTCTGCATTGTTTATGTGTTTTTATGTTAGGGTAAATCCATTTCACCTGATGACATTTTTAAAAACTTTTTAGGTTTCCCATTTTTTATTGCACTTTGTGGGACCTTAGTGGGACCTCAAAGTTGACTACAAGTCTTGAATTTCATATTTTTAAGTCATTTAGATTTTGAGTGGTAACAGTTTGAAAAAGTCAAAATCAGCAAATTTAGGCATTTGTTTGCATAAAAACCCTAATTTTCTCAAGATATTTAAAAAAAAACAAAAACATTTTGTTAAGAACATAACAGGCTTTTGCACTGTATTGCAGTCTAATATCAAAAATAAAAAAAACTATTTCATGAAAAACTTCATAAAAGAAAGCGATATTTAATTAGTAAGAATAAATTCTCAATTTATTAAAAATCATAAATAAAAAATACTTCATACATAAAAATACTAATTCATATACACAGTATTAATCATTGAATTAAATTCATACACAATTTTTAAACTTAGTACTTTCCATACATATACTTGAAGCCTTCCTTTGTATTAATGACTCAGTGCTTTTTCTTCATACTTTCTAACAGTCTTTAGGATGGCCTGTAGATTATTAATTTCATTTCCCAACTTGTTAGTAAATATATTTAGCAAGCAGAAAAAAATGATGTTTAAAAAAGCATGCTTATTGAGTACTAATAAACATTGAAAAAAGGCCTTTTTATATTTTTAAAAAGTCACTTTGTAACCATTGCCTGACAAGTATCCTTTTCCCAACTTGTTAGTTATATTTATTATTACTTTGTAACTTTACACTTAATCATACAGATACCATGCAGTTGCTGGTAAGTTCCATATGGTAGCTGCACAAGGACACAGTCCAAATTCTCAGATAGTCAGCTGATCACTTGTACCTCTTGCTGCTGGTTTTTACACTGGATTATACAGCCAATCTAGAGGAAAATGTAGCCATTGTGTGCTTCTTTCCTGGGTTTGGTCATCTGTTGTTCACTCCAACTGTGCAGCCTCCTTATGGATAGTGGGGATAATATAATGCGCTTCTCCACCTATTTGTAACATCAGTGGCTTCCTCAGATATATCTATATAAAAGAGATCTTGGGATGCAAGCAAAAAGAAAATAATAATATTTGAATGGTGGTACTCCTTCATTTAGTGTTAACAGTTAGTGTAAGTACATTCATTAAATGCTGACTTAATTACATCACTGAATACAACAGAATTATTATCTTTTATTTAGAAAGCACCACAGCAATTTGCAACACAGTAATGCCAGGGCCACACAGCTATCCCAGACCAGGGCGCTGAGTCCTACATCGCTCCTTGCAACTGTAAATTCCCCACTCAACATGAATGAGTGCCTCAGCACTCAAATGGAATCTGTTGATCAAATAATCTGTTCCACTTGGCCCACCAGTCAGCAAAGGCCCCTTACAGATGTACTGCCTATACCCCCTGATGACAGGCCTGGTTCGTGGCAGATGGTAATTGCAGATTCAGTGTTAGTTCTTCGATCTGGTGTTACAAGCACTGTACTAATTGCTGGCCTTTATCAGTTGGTTATTGCAGTTACAGCACTAGATACTGGCTCTGGGCAGTATTTAAAGGGTCTGTAGTAGATTCTGTCTTCAAGCAGCTGGGACCTGCAGGTACATTTCTTATTTTTCTCTGGGCAGCTGTAAATAACCAAGAATATCATCATTACATGTACATATATATGTATAAAATACTTCTAGCAAACACATTTAATTTTAGTGGAACAGTGTGAAAAATTGTTTCCATTTAAGAACTGTAAGAATGAGGTGAATTAAAAAAGGCATATACCAATCCATTGAAATTTCCTAAATATCACCTATATAGTGTTATGATGCTCCTGAATAATTTGTATAAGACCTCTAGGGATAAATTTACTAAGAATCAAGTCTGGGAGTGTTACCAAGCAGAGAGTTTCTAAACGCTCATGAGAAGGGAGAACTCTCCTGTAAAAACTCATGAAAAAAATTCACCTGCCTGTGATCTGCGAGTTTGGAAGAAATTTTTTACCCCCTATATTTTAAACCATGACTGGCCCTGCAGCCTAGTGTTGGTTTCAAATTCCCGGTGGAACCCTACACATTTTTATCCCCATAATTTTAGAAACCAGGACTGGCTGGCAAGTCCGGGGCTGGTTAAGCTTTAGGGGGGGACCCTATGTCATTTTTTTAACAAACATTTAACCCATTTTTTTTATAGCTATAACACAAACAGCTTACACATATCTCACTGATATGTGCAGGCTGCTTGCTCGGGAGAGATTTGTAGAGAGAAAACACTGCAATCTCGGGTGAGTAATCTTCTGCAAAACCTGCTACTCGGGGGAGATATCTCATTCTGCTTCACCATCGGACATCTCACTCTCAGTTAAACTCACTTCTTGGTAAATTTGAGAGTTTCAGGAGCCTCAAATCACCCAAGTTTCGGCAAAGCTAATTGAAATGAAAAAAAAAGCAAACTCTCCCAGACTCGATTCTTAGTAACTTTACCCCCTAGAGTCATACTAGGAAGACCTTCTGCCTATAATAACCATCTGTTGTTCCCTTAGAGTTGGATACACTCACTGGTATTTAGGATGCCACCAGGTCGTAAGCTTCCGGTCAGTAGGTGTTTATACAATGATCAGGAGATCGCAGGATATGTTGGAAGGTGAGGAAATGGAGTAATTATTGAGGCAAGACTGACCTCAATATTAAGCCATGGAAATGGGGCCACAAAAGGTAAAACACAGGGCTGGATAGAGGCAACCTGACAATCATATATAAACAACACATTTGCTGAGCAGGGCTGAAAGTAATGTAACCTGCAGGTGGTAATTGTAGCAGAGGCAAACAGAGTTAACATTGCTCAGAACAGCAATAATGAATAGCCACGGAGACAGGGCTTTAGATGAATCCAGTACAGGAATGATTAACCAGGAGCATAAGCACTGACACGCAAATAATGGAAATATTCTACGACACAGAGGTGATAGGAACAAGACCAGCTAGACACACTGATGTAAGAACTACAGTTTCACTGGCAAGGAGGTGTGGGGCTGGCTGAACAGGACACAATACCAAAATAAGAAATTCACACTTGCGTCATATATTATCAATTGCAGAAAGTGCATAATTCACCAATCATGCTACTGGGTGATCCTATTATTTCAAGTGTAGAGTCACTACGCACCTTATCTTACTTTGAACCTGCCTTTTTGCAAACTCATATTGTGCCTCTTAGCTCTTGAATCAAATATACACTTATCTATTTCTTAAAACTATTCTCTTGTTTTTATCTACAAAAACAGTACTGTCATGACATCAATTTTCTCTCCATGCCAACTTAAATATTGGAAGTTTCAAGGAAGAATAAATCAGGGATGGTCTTTCTCTTGTAAATATGGTGCATTATGGCAGTACCATGTTTTTATTTGGAATAGGGATTCACAATATGTTATTGTTTATGTTTTTCTTTTTGTACATAAATTGTATTGATTTTTTTTTAAGAGACAGTCAGGTGTAGAAGGGAATGTAGAAATCAGAGCTATAGTGAGCATGGTAAGAGTAGTCAACATTTGGTACATATAAGTAGCGGATATCATGGTACAGAGAGTTAAGAAATAGTGCTAACAGCAATGGGAACACAAAAAAAGGTTCAGTAGCTTAGTTATGAGAAGTACAGCGGGATCCAAAGTGGGCCAGCCAACCATCCCATACTTTGAAGAAATTGAGAATGAAGGCCATGAAGTATACTAGTAATATGTTCAAATGCATAGATTTGCCAGACTTTGTTGATTGAGGCAGGAGTTGAGGGCAGGTCTGGTTAATTGCTATGAGGTGTCTAGATATGATAATGATCTGATATTGTTTTTCTTGATCATCTTTTATATAACCCACTGAGATCAATTAATTTGATATTGCTCTCTCAGTCTGTTATTGGTCTTTTGTCACTAAGGGGGAGATGTACTAAGCCTTGGAGAGAGAGTGGAAAGAGGTAAAGTACTAACCAATCAGCTCCTAACTGCCATACTCCAGGCTATGTTTGAAAAATGACAGGAGCTGGTTGGTTGGTACTTTATCTCTCTCCACTTTATCTATCTCCAAGGCTTAGTACATCTCCCCCTAAAACATTTTATGAACTAGTGTACTGTAATGGTGATTTGCACTACAGCTGTAGCCAATACAATACTTAGAAAAAAATAATATACCTAAAGCTCAATTGATGCAAATACAAATGAGCTGTTATGATGAATATGCTTTTTCCAAAAAGGCAAATTCCCTGTTAGACTGTTTCAGAGAAAATAAAGTACCCATAACAGTTATTAACTAAAGCTCTCTTGGAAGTATCCATAATGGACAGAAACTTGCTTTTCCAGCTGGAGTGAAGAGACACTACTAACAAATATGATGCAGTTTCTTGTTTCATATTGTTATAGGAGATTCTTTCATCCACCATTAGCCACATGGATACACAGCAGACATATTTTCTTTGTTCAAAGATTTGAACAGTAGTCACCAGGCATTTTGAGGTTAAAAAATCTGTCTTTCCAGTATTTAATTCAAACCCCAGCATCACTGACTAATCCCTGTGTAGGTTTCAACAACAGATACCCTTATATCAAAACCAGTACACACACTAGCTGCCAACCTTCTGGGATTACTCTAGACAGTTTGTTAATAGCAAAATCTGTCTGGTGTCCAATGGTAAACTGTCCAGGGCATTAACTATTCAAAGATGTAAATGTGTAAATGTCCCGTGGTCCTGCCAGTGTTTTGATGGCTGCAGCAACAGCTTATTAAAACTACAATTCCTGGAACACCCTTCTGTTCAAGATCAGACTGAAAATTAATCCTTCTGCTCCCGCACGCAGCAAAGAGAGAAAGACCGACTAGTGGTCCGCATTCAGAAATAGGAACCAAATAGATTGCTGGCCACACAAGTGTGCACTGGTCTCGTGGAATTCATCTCACCACCACTTAAGGGTCCAGCCAGGGCTGTAACCTCATAACACAGGTCTGAACAATATCCACATTTTGTGGTTTATATGCCATTATATACTGTATAATTCAACTTTATAATTGGTTAAACCCTTACTTCAGTAGTAACTGACCACTTTTCAGTGGTAACTCTTCATTATTTAAATATTTTTCCTCTCAAAGTTAATATTTGAAACTATGAATTGGTATTTGTATTGCACAATGTGCTTTTGGCTCTCTGACCCCTCCATTTGTGACTTTTGTCTTATTGGCTTCAAGTACAGCTGCAATCCTTGCAAATTCATTCCCACTGCAAAAAAGAAAAGAGTGGAAGAATAACTGTTATTAAGAGAAGATTGTGAGAATGGTTGGAATCAGTATTCCCAGGGGTTGTGTATCTGCTCTGATGTGGAGGGCCCAGGGAGGGCATAAACATTCCTTTTGAATCAGTCTTCCTTTTTCATTCACATTTTTGTTCTTTTTCTATTGTATTTTTATATGATTTATTACTTACCATAGTTTCTGCTACTAATTTTTTATATGTTTACTTGCTATTGTTTTTTGCTTTAAACAGAATTTTTGTTAAGACTAGTACATCTACTTTTGATGGTTGTTTCTGTTTATATAAGATAAAAAATCACATTTGCTTTTTGTTCACTTTCTTGAAATTTCAAGAAAAAAGCTGTTTTGGTTACATTTTATTCGATGTGTTAGAATGAGTAAATATGCTAGCGGTATATTCTGAAAAAATCCTATGTCTTCTGAAAAGAAAACAAGATATAATTTCTGTGGGTACTGCATAAAGAAATCAATGATATTGATATTGGAATTTGCTGTGCAAACGTCAAAAAATGGCCTCAGCACAGGGGTTAAAACCTTCAGCAGATAAGGGGTTAAACATTAATGGTTGTACAATGCTTGTAAAATTGGCCTACTGTTTGTATTAGTAAATTAATCCTATAGTATTAAGGGGCCAGTGGAAATGGATAAATTTTTTTAAATGTATGATAATAATTAGAAAACAAGTGTACATGGGAGTGTGCTATGCTAGCGTGTTACATTTTAAGCTGGTTTTTAAGCTTTTGGTAGGATCTTGATTTCCATCTATATTAGATAGTTTAAAATTTAAATAATGTAATGTAACCTATTCTACAGTAACATAGCTTAATCCCATCTCAGCTTTTTCACAACAACAGGAAAATTGCTTTGTAAGTTTTGAATGATGCATAATTTAACTCTTTATAAACTTTACCACTTTAAAGTTTCAAAAGAGGATACCCTTTATTGGGGCTAAATTTTCACCAATTAGCCATAAGCACCTGCCTAATTTTGTGTAGGTCCCCCTTGTGCTGCCAAAACAACTCTGATCCATCCAGGCATGGACTTCACAAGACTTCTGAAGTTGTCCTGTAGTATTTGGGACCAAGATGTTAGCAGCAGATCCTTTAAGTCCTGTAAGTTGCAAGGTGGGGCACCCATGGATCAGATTTGTTTTTCCAGCACATCTCGCAGATGCTCAATCGGAAAGAGATCTGGGGAATTGGAGTCACACCTTGAACTCTTTGCCTCAAACCATTGCTGAACAATTTTTGCAGTGTGGCAGGGTGCATTATCCTACTGAAAGAGGCTACTGCCATTAGAAAATACCATTGCCAAGAAGGGGTGTAATCGGTCTGCAACAATGTTTAGATAGAAACACATGGCAAAGTAATATCCACATGAATGGTAGGATCCAGGTTTTCCCAGCATAAAATTTCCCACAGCATTACACTGCTTCTGCTGGCTTGCCTTCTTCACATATTGCATCGTGGTCCCATGTCTTTCCAGGTAAATGATGCACATGCTGTCAACATGGTATAAGAGAAAATGTGATTCATCAGACCAGGCCACCTTCTTTCATTGCTCCCTGGTCTGTTGATGCACACATGCTTTTGGCGGTTGAAAGGGGCATCGTGGACCTGATTCAGAGATGTACCCAATGGTTAGCGCATATTTCTAATGCTTTCTACTCTGGACATGTGCAGTACCCATACCATACGGCCTCTGTCTGATTGATGGAATTCCATCCATCTCTGAATCAGGACCTTTGACTGGTCTGCAGCTACACAGCCTCATACACAGGAAGCTGTCATACACTGTAATTGTTTAGAAAACAACAATCAGTGCTTGAAAGATAGGTATCGACCGAATGGTTCCAACTTCAAGAATAAAATATTTAATAGTAATTGAATACAATATAATAAAAACATCAATTTATGCAGCACACTATGTTATCAGAATAATCTGCATTATAACATAGTCTCAAGTAATGGCAGTAGGTATAAGTAAATGCACATTGCAAGTACATATATATATATATATATATATATATATATGTCAGGTGCATAAATATTGGGACATTGACAGAATTTTCATATTTTGGCCTCTATTCACCACCACAATGGCTTTGAAATGAAACAAACAAGATGTGCTTTAACTGCAGACTTTCAGATTTAATTTGAGGGTAATTACATCCAAATCAGGTGAACGGTGTAGGAATTACACTGGTTTCTATATTTGCCTCCCACCTTTTAAGGGTCCAAAAGTAATGGGACTATCAACTCAAACGCTATTTCATGGACAGGTGTGGGCTACTTCTCATTATTTCATTATCAATTAAGCAGGTAAAAGGTCTGGAGTTGATTCTAGGTGTGACATTTGCATTTGGAATCAGTTGCTGTCGACTCTCAATATGAGATCCAAAGAGCTGTCACTATCAGTGAAGCAAGCCATCATTAGGCTGAAAAATCAAAACAAACCCATCAGAGAGATAGCAAAAACATTAGGTGTGGCCAAGTCAACTGTTTGGAACATTCTTAAAAAGAAAGAACGCACCAGGGAGCTCTGCAACCACCTGGAAGACCACGGAAAACAACTGTGATAGATGACAGAAGAATTATTTCCCTGGTGAAGAAAATCCCCTTCACAACAGTTGGCCAAATCAAGAACACTCTCCAGGAGGTAGGTGTATATGTGTCAAAGTCAACAATCAAGAGAAGACTTCACAAGAGTGAATATAGATGGTTCACCACAAGATGTAAACCATTGGTGAGCCTCAAAAACAGGAAGACCAGATTAGTTTGCCAAACAACATCTAAAAAAGCCATTACAGTTCTGTAACAACATCCTATGGACAGATGAGACAAAGATCAACTTGTACCAGAGTGATGGGAAGAGAAGAATATGGAGAAGGAAAGGAACTGCTCATGATCCAAAACATACCACCTCATCAGTGAGGTATGGTGGTGGTAGTGTCATGGCGTGGGCATGTATAGCTGCCAATGAAACTGGTTCCCTTGTATTTATTGATGATGTGACTGCTGACAAAAGCAGCAGAATGAATTCTGAAGTGTTTCGGGCAATATTATATGCTTATATTCAGTCAAATGCTTCAGAACTCATTGGACGGCGCTTCACAGTGCAGATGGACAATGACCCGAAGCATACTGCAAAAGCAACCAAAGAGTGTTTTAAGGCTAAAAAGTGGAATGTTATGCAATGGTCAAGTCAATCCCCTGACCTGAATCTGATTGAACATGCATTTCACTTGATGAAGACAAAACTGAAGGGAAAATGCCCCAAGAACAAGCAGGAACTGAAAACATTTGCAGTAGAGGCCTAGCAGAGCATCACCAGGGATGAAACCCAGCGTCTGGTGATGTCTATGCGTTCCAGACTTCAGGCTGTAATTGCCTGCAAAGGATTTGCAACAAAGTATTAAAAAGTGAAAGTTAGATTTAGGATTGTTTAGTTTGTCCCATTACTTTTGGCCCCTTAAAAAGTGGGAGGCACATATAGAAACCATTGTAATTCCTACAACATTCACCTGATTTGGATGTAATTACCCTCAAATTAAATCTGAAGGCTGCAGTTAAAGCACATCTTGTTTGTTTCGTTTCAAAGCCAATGTGGTGGTGAATAGAGGCAAAAATATGAAAATTATGTCAATGTCCCAATATTTATGCACCTGACTGTATATATATATATATATATATATATATGTAGTTTTAAATAGCAACCTATTTCAAGCAATTGATATTCAAATGGTACAACATCAATTGCGTGACACATGGTGCAAGAAAAGTTGTGTTACACTGTATAATTTGACCCCTTTCTATGATAGCCAGCATTAACTTTTTCATCAATTTATGCTACAGTAGCTCTTCTGTGGGATTGGACCAAACAGGCTAGCCTTCACTCCCCAACCACATCAATGAGCCTTGGGAATCCATGATTCTGTCACTGGTTCACCAGTTGTCCTTCTATGGACCACTTTTAGTGGGTAATAATCACTGCATACTGGGAATACCCCACAAGACCTGACATTTTGGAGATGCTCTGAACCAGTTGTTTAGCTATCACAATTGGCCCTTTTCAAAGCTGCCCAGATCCTTACGCTTGCTCCTTTTTTCCTGCTTCAACTTCAAGAGCTGACTGTTCACTTGCTGCTAATATATCCCACCCTTTGACAGGTGCCATTGTAATACAATAATCAAAGTTATTCACTTCATCTGTCAGCCGTTTCAATGTTATGGCTGATCGGTGTAAATATTGGGGTTAAAATTACTTTTGTTTTTCAATTGTTGAAAAATCTTTATAATTTTAGAATTAATGTCAGAATTACGTTTGAAAAAAATGTTCCATCTAAAAAAACAGTAGGTAGACACATAATTTCTGGCTTTATTCATAGCTTTTATTGTAATGTCATAGAAATGAATTACATTATTATGTTAGTGTTCCTGGGTTTGTCTTTATCTCTGTTTTGCCCATGCATCATACACTGTTGGTTGCTGGTGTGGAGTCCATATTTTCTTATAACACAAATGTAGAGGAATTTAAATCCTGCTGTACAGAACCAGAATAGGATATAGAGGAAGGCTTTATTGATGTTGAATACCAATCGCTTCAATATCTATAGTAATAGAATAAGAAAAATTGTAATTCACTCTCCTCATCGGATGCCTTGTGGGAGGCTTACCATAACAGTAAATCTTATTCTGATACCAGATGAGTATGTTCTTTACATAATCTAAAATGTCATTTGCTCCCAGTACAGGGCAGCATCTTATCAGCGCTCACTTTTCTTGAAACCCCATTACTGAAGCTTGGGAAATTCAAGGTTATCAAGAAAGACTGGAACTTATCAATAAAGACTGGAGTTTGGAATATTTGTTTATTGAGCCTTTTACCCATACAAATATGGTGTGACCTAAAGAGCTAATATGCAAGGGATATAATACAGCACAGAATGCTAGTGAATTGTAAGGTACATTCTAAAATGTCTATAGTTTTAGGCTCCAGGCAAGATACAAGATGGTAGGTGTGGGTCCAATTGTTCAAAAGAAGGCTCAATAAACAAATATTGCAATATTTTTTATTCCTATACTACAAGCCAGTATAGGAATATCCTAAGACAACTATTTATTTTATATATTACAGAATGTATAATAAAGTATATAAAAATGTATGTGGATGCTTTGTGTCAGCACAAGACCTTGTCATTCTAAAGAAACACAGCAGTTAGCTGTTTGTACAAGTTATATCTGTGCAATGCTGATTTATATAAATTGTAACTAAATCATTTCAGAGTGTTAAGTAACTGAGATTATTTGTTATGTGTCTATAGAATTTCAGCTGCATACTGGAAATTATCATTTTAAATTATCGGAGTTTACAGAGTGCTTCCAGTCGCTGTTTCAATTTAGGTCATCTTTGAAAAAGAGTTCCCTTGAGCTTAACGATTCTTACCTGGCTAAAGCTTGTCAGATTTATTCTTGATGATTTTGTGGCTGACCTGTAAATTCAGTTTTCTAAGTTAAACTTGAGGTCAACAGTAAATTGAAATAGATGGAATTTCAGTTAAGAAATTTAGACTCTTTCATGTATTTTTCTGTAAAGCTAGAGAGCAGCATGGAAAATGCAAGGCTCTTTTTACAAGCAACATTCATTGACTTATTCTGACCTTTGAAGATTGAGTTATTTTCACCTTAAACTCAACAAAGTTATAAAACTGATAAGTAAGTGTACAAATACTATATGTAATGTGTTGAGTATTGCTGACATACTGCAAAACATTAGTTCCTTAACTGAATATTGCCAAACTGTATTGAGGTTACTTATACCAAAATGCTGCAAATTGTGAACTTCTACATAAAAAAGATGCACATTGAGATGTTCACCCTGTTACATAGTTGTGTAGTATGTAGTTCCATATTCTACAAAGTTATTTATTTTATTGGCCCATATTTTATAATGTATTTTGCCCTTGTGGTTAAAGGGAGGGCTGCCTTTGTTAGGGTAATATGAATAACTGAATACAATGTGAAAGTTGAATGATCAAGAATAAAATGGTACATTTGCTTTAACACTGAAATCTTAGATTGTACGAATGTTCTGTTTTTATTTTCTTGTATAAATATATTTGTAAACAGACAGCAGCTGATAATGAATCATAGGCATAGGATATTTTGTGGTTCGGGATTAGAAATAGGTAAATTTGCAATTATGGAATATTATTGATAATGTAGTCACAATCATAAGATTGGGAGATTGCCATTATGGGTGTATATGAGAAACAGACACACACACAAGAAAATTTACCCAAGACCCCATGACAACTATAAAGCCATGTTTAGTGGAGCTTGGAATATGTGTGTTTGTGAAGGGTGCTTATCCTGATGATATGATTATATCCTGATATAAGGTTTCTCAAATGAGGAATATATTTATCCTGATGATATGATTATATCCTGATATAAGATTTCTTAAAGGAGGAATATATTTTTCCTTTAATAGGGGAGAGACCCTATTACCATTGTATTGCATATTGGAGTCTGGACTATAAAATAAAAATTTGCTTTTACAATGGGACAAGGAAAATCCTTAGTAGGTAAGGAATCTCTAATGATAGAGATCCATATGGCAGTCCAGCAAGTGTGATGTATCAGAAGTATGGAAGTATGCCATTCAAAATATCCAGATATACCATTGATAGGAAATTTTTATATATATAAATGGAAAGGAATAAGACATAAATAAGGGAAAAGGACAGATGAGTTGAAGGCAAATACATTATGATTAGAAGCATCTAATTATGTTCCCCTCCTAGCCTATGTAGCACATACAATGCCTGTTAAGACAATAGACCCAGAGAGCCCAGACTCATGGGAAGCTATATTTCCAGTATTAATGGCATTAGCTAATAAAAAGAAACCAAGCACACCTAAGGAAGACAGAGTAGAGAAAAGAGAATTACAATTTAATATTAAAATATCATTGTATTGTACATATCATAAAGATGAAATCGGGAGTTTACAATTACATCACATATCTCCTAACTGTATGTTGTTTGGCAAGGAGAAAGATAATGAAGGGACATATACTTATAATACTTTTACCCACACTTATGACACAACATATACTGATGAAGATGAAAATTTAAGCTCAATATCACTTAGAGAGAAATTAAATAGTACAACATAAAGAGAAAAGTACAGTTGTGTCCTGATACACCTAACCTCAATACACCATGCAGCAAGTGAGCCATGCCAAGCAGTGCAGCAAATTTTTTGTGTCCTTTTCATTCAAAAGTTTGTTTTAATCACAATGCAATGTTACTAAAGTGCTTCAAAAGAGTGTTCTGATTCATTTTATGTGACACTTTTATATTTGTGTGCGACTGAGTCTAAATATGTACAACAGAACTTGGCATGAAAAAAAGCAGCACCTGCTGCATCATAGCACTTACTTTGTAAATAGATTTAGACCCAGTCAAAGCCAGATATACAAGTGTCACTTATCAAATTACTTTCATGAAGCAGTTTTGTCACATCACATCACTATTGAGAAGCATGTTTGAGTTAAAAAGATGCTCATCGCAAGCTGAGATGCACAGAATCTGGCAAGCCAAGAAAGGCTTTGGTGTGATTGCAGCAATATTGTATGAGTACTAAAATGAGAACAAATTATGCAAAGATACACACAGACAACATCACTACAACTTGCAGTACACAAAGTAGGGAATCACAGCAACAAACATTTTTACAAGCTCCCTCAAGAGTAGTATCTACTAATGAAGGCATGTTATGGTCAATTCATGACCCTTGGACTAAGACAGACTTAAACTAGACATGTACTGAGTGTACAGAATATGGGAAAAGGCCAGAGGAAGTTAAACATAAACTAGAATGTCTATATGGAACACATTCACCTACAAATACTAATATGGTACAATTGTTTACTGATTTACTAACCCCTCAAGTAATAGCACAATAAGGACTCCAATTACATAGACAGTTCAACTCGAAACAGGGCAGTGTCCAGCCTGATCAACAGTGTACTTCCACTGCCAGGCTGAAAATTTTGATGAAGGGTGCGGTCACCCATTAAAACCAATTCTGTATAAGACAGTTACAGATAATAAACTGTTAATTTGGTCTGCAATTTATGCTTGGCAGGATAGTTTGGCAGGATAGTTCCAGAGAGCCACTCTAATCCTTGTACTTCTGTGTGCAACTGCATCTGTATACAAAGCACAACAGAACTTGTAATGGAAAAAGCCACTGTTGCTGCATCGTAGCACTTGATATGCAGAGTCAGATTCAGTTGCACACAGATATATGTGTCACATATAAAATTAATCATTGCAGTCTTGTAAAATTGTTGATTCTGTTTTTGACTAAGATATATTTTGGGGTAAAAGAGATGCTTGAAGCAAGCCAAGTCACACAGGACCTGACATGCCAATAAAGGCAGTTTGGTGCAACTGTGGCAATAATGTATTAGGACACATCTATAGATATATTTTTGATGTTATTCATAATTTTGGGGATTTATGGAAACAAAGAGATTTTATGACAGCAATATGTACCCCAATTGCACATGCAGAAGCAGTAAAGGTTTTCATAGAAGTTATACAATTGCCTTCCCAGATTGCTGTCATCAAATGTCAATCTCACATGACTGATCATGAAGAATTTACAAATGGAAATCATAGAGCTGCAAAGGCAGCAGCACAAAGAGAATTGTAAAATGAAAAGTTTGCACATTTACTAATTATGTATGTATACCAAGTGAACAAACATTAGTTGAAATTCAAAAAGCAAGTGATTCACCGAAAAGGATTAAGTGCATAAATGTATAGTGTACATAAGACAATGAAGGGTTACGGCAAGCTCTAAAGGTAAGTCTGCTGCTCATTGGCGCAGGTATCCCATGGACTGACCCATGCAGTAAAGATAACCATAATTAGTCTCATTCAGACTTACTGGTATTCACCTAGCTTTGCATCAGTTGAAGCCAGATACTGTGCTTCCTGTATTGACAGCTTGCAGAAAAATGCAGAATGGCCAGTTAAAACAATATTTTTACATTTTCCCCAAACATCAGATCCTTTCCTAATCATATAAATTGATTTCACTCAGCTTCCAAAGGTTAAGATGCTTCAGTATGTTGTGGTATGTGTCAACTTGCTTTCAGGGTTGGTCGAAGGGTATGCTTTTCTAGTACAACAGCATCAATTACTATAAATTAACTCACACAGGAATTTGTTTGTAGGAATGGTATACCTTATATTATATCATCTGACCAAGGCACATATTTTACTGGACTAGTTATTAAAAAAGTGATAAAGAATAAAAAGTTATACAGAATAAAACAACAGCTACATACACCATATCATCCACAACTCACTGGAAAGGATGAATGTTATAATCAGACAATTAGGAACAAACTATCTAAACTATGCAAAGAAACTAGTTTGCAGTGGCCAGATGCTTTGCCATTTGTACTGCATTTGATCAAAATAAACCCTAGATGAGAATTCAATATTTCCCCTATGAAATACTGTTTGGAAAGCATCCTAATATTGTTATTGCACCTGCATATGAACCCAGTTAGAGAAATTACTGTGAATTATATCATCTCACTAAGCAACCAGCTGAAGAAAATACATGTTGCTGTGATTGGTACCCAACCATTACCTCAGGAAGGTGCTTGCCATGATCTACAACTTGGTGATGAGGTGATGGTCTGAAATGTCCTGAGATCAGTCTTTCTGACAGACTGGTGGGAAGGACCCTCTTAAGTGTTGCTGACAACTCCAACTACGTTTATTTATGCTACACATTGTAAAATTATAAAATCTCCTGAGGCAGCTCATTCGGAGGACATTTTTTTAAGATATATCTACTTCACTTCATCAGTGAAAGCAACAAAGTGAGTGGTTCAACCAGTTATAATAAAACTGGGCCAATTGCCAACACAGTAAATTTAAAGTATTGTGAAGATCATCATGTACAGAAATATGTTGTTAGGCCTAAAACCAGATTTGGGACTTTGGGGTTGCATTATTGGATGGGGTATTCTGATCACTAGCCAATCATTTCTAAAGGGGAACCTTTCTAATGAGGTTGCCGTCGATATACATATATATATATATATATGTCTGTGTGTAATATTTGTGTGTATATATATATATGTTTGTGTGTATATATATATCTATATATATATAGATATATATATACATATATATACACGCACACACATATTATATATATATATATATAAATGCAAGCATCAGCGGCACTCTGGTACATGAACTCACGGCACAGCACTAGGCTCTTTGGGGGCCCCAAAGATATCTGTGTAACGGGCCCCAAGATTTCTGCTACCGGCCCTGGCCCCTAGTCTAGTGACCTGCAAAGGCCAGCAAGAGTAGAGACACACTCCAGAAACAAGGGTGAACTCCAGAACTCATAACAATATATTACCGGCAGAGCCATGGGTGTAATTGCCATATATGCAAGGGGTGCAGCCGCTATGGGGCCCAGAGCTGAGGGATATTCATTCTCCTTGTAAAAGTTATATGTGTTATATATATATATGGTAAATAGCGAGTGCCACACAATGTAACAATAGAAGTCACTGGAGACACGATAAAAGGACACAGGGAGTAATATCTGGAGCCTAGAACTATCCCAGGAAGGAACACGTTGTTTAGGCAATGGGTTGAATGGATTAAATAGGGAGTGGTGAAATGTCATTTGTCTGGCTGACCAGGTGAGCAGGTGCATCAGTCAATTAGAAGGAAATGTCTCTGAGGTGTTTTGAACATGGAAATGAATGAGTGTTTCAATCTGTATGGGATACTAAGACTCCGATTCATGACACACATGCACAGTTGTACACTAGTTAAGGGCTTGTAGCAGTATTTGCATAAAGTCACAGAAGCAAAACTGGCAAAAGATGCATACACACTGCAACTTCCGGCTCAGAATCAGAATAGACGCCAATTGTTGAGACATCCAACAGTGCATAGTAGTGGTGAGAAATGATAATGAATTGCCCACCTTAGTGAAGGGTCATTTGGTTGTCTGAAGATCCTGACATGGTAAACAAATGCAATTGCAGTTTCCAGATAAACACAGGTCCGTTTAGCAAGTCCAAGGGTCTGTTGCACATAATGTCAGCAGCCAGGCTAGGGAAAAGCAGAATCAAGTATATTTATCATATCAAAAGGACTGTTACACTGGTTATGCATCAGCCAGGAAAGAGAAAAATCAGAAGCAATGTAATTTAGCAAGTGTAAAGGTCTGTTATACAGATTATCTAGCAGTCAGGCAAGGGGAAAGCAGAAGCTAGTCTATTTAGCAAGTTTAAAGTCTGTTACAAATGTTATCCAGCAGCTAGCCAAAAGAAAAGCAGAATAATATCCATCTAACAATTACTAAGGTCTGTTACCCATGTTATCTAGCATCCAGGAAAAAAAGAAGCTAATAAAATCCTTTAAACAAGTCCAAATATCTGTTACCCCGCAGATGAGTTATTTTTTAGCAGAGATGTAATCTGAACAGCACTAACTGGTTTAGTAAATAGAGTTTACTTAAGGACTGAGCAAGTGAATAATCATTAACAGAAGGCAAGGTCAAACCAGCAAACAAACAGAGTTGCAAGGTGCAGTACTATCTCAGGAACTAGAGACTAATCATCTAGCAAAGAACCTAAGGTGGAGGTCACTTTTCTAGCATCTGAGGGTGGAGCTCTGAGTTAAGGAACTACAACCAGCTACTGCACCTGTGCTCACAGCTCTCTGTCCATTTCCCTCCTTTCCTCTACACCTGTCAGCAATAGCTGCAAATGTCCATGACACATACTCCAGGCCAACTTGTGAAAGTAAGTGCTACAAGTTCAGAATGTGTGAGCAAAAATCACAGATCATGCTGCCACATGTGACAACAGATGTATGAATTGGATATAGTGGTGTAGATAGAGAACTCTTGGCTACAGTCTGAAATTTGCACAGATATCACTTTGCCTCTCCTTTATCACAAAGGCTACTGATTGAACAGACACAATGGCCCTCATTCAGAGGTGCTCGCAAGAAGCGAGCGCTCATTCTGAATGAGGGCAGCCACTTATATTTTTAAGTGCGGCCTCCTGGTTTCTAGCTAAGCTGTGGGTTACCACCCACAGCTTAGCAACTGACCAGGGTGATGGTCGTGATGGTCAAGACCATCGCGACCATCATTGGGTCTTGGTTGGGTCTCGGCAGCCGCAAGCCCCAGGGAGCTTCCTGCTCTGATCGAGCAGGAAGCTCCCCATTGACATCACTGCTGATGTCAGTGTGGCCGCCCAAAAAATGGTAGGCATTCCTTAAGAGATGCCTCTGTTTGTGAAACTAACCCCCTGCCCCACCTACAAAATGGGCCGAGCTTTCGATCAACATCAACAGTCAGCCCTTTTGTAGTGAGCTCCGGAGCAAAAGAGTTTCCCTCTTGCTCTGGGGCTTGCGCACGCACTGTGCGGCCGCTGCATGTGCACAGGGCCTAACCATCGACCCAGTTGCGAGCGCTCAGTGCTTGCGACGGGTCTGAATGAGACCCAATGTCCTTTACCCATTGCACAGAGAATATGGGATTTCTCTGCCTTAGGACAATCTCTGTGCAAAGAAGTGATATTGCAAATATATCACTGTTTCTCAGAGAACCCTCCATGTTGCACTTGACATATTGTTATTGCAGCAACATTCCTATAGTTCATTGTACAGCGATTCCTTCTTTGCAGAGACACCTATTGTTTTAGGACAGTGTGCCATACACTGTCTTTCTGACTGGCGCTAGGACCCTGGACTACAGGAGGTGCGACCTCTGACCTTTTGCACTACTGCACATGAGCATCATGTCCACCTATCTTAAGCTCTGTCCACCATGCTAGAAGGACATGCTGTGGAGGAGTGGCATTCCTGGGAGGGAGCATTAGTTGGATCAGTGAGTGCTGTAAGGTAGGCAGTGAGTCACTGTGTGTGCTGTGAAGGGCTTAATCTCCTGGGGCCTAATGAATGAGCTGGTAGAGAAGTCAGTGTGCTGGGAAGGGGTAGTGAGTGCTGTGAGGGCAGTGAGAGGGTCAGTGTGTGCAGTGAGAGGGTCAGTGTGATATGGAGTGAGGGAGCAATGAGACAGATATGGAGAGGGCCCCAGGGGTAAACACTGAGATATGCAGGGAGGGCTGGATGAGGCAGCTATGGAGGGGGCAATCAGAAAGCTATGTAAGGGCAATGAGATGGCAATGGAGGGGGCACCCAGAGTGATATGGAGGGATGGGACAATGAGATGCATTCTAATACTTTATGTTGGCTGGCAGTTGCAGATTCAGGGGCAGTGAGCTAAATTATTTGACATTTTTTAAATGCAGTTATTTACTCTGTTAAACTTTTCTAGATATAGACAATGGAGCTTAGAACACCAGCTGTCCCCAGTATGATAAAAATGGGAGTTGGTTGCTCGTCAATACGGCTTGCCCCTGTTGTAAGGTATGATACATTACTCATGATCATTGCTATATCTGCTATGAATGATTTACTGCTTTACCAACTAAACTTTGATTCAGCCTTCTTAAACGGTAAGTTAACTGAAGAGATTTACATGAAGCCATTAGAACATTCGAATTTCCAGAGGGAAAAGTATGCTTACATAAGAAAACATTGTATGGGCTAAAACAAAGTGGCCACTGCTGGTACTGTACATCAAACTTGACAGTGTATTGTTGGAAATTGACTTTATATGTTCTAAAACTGATCACTGCCTATAATACAAGTAGAAGGAAAACAATTTGTTCATCATAGTTGTGTACATAGATGATCTGTTACTTGCTGGACAGGCAAGCCAAATAGCCAAAATTAAATTGTTGCTTGGTAGCAAGTTCAATCTACAAGATCTTGGGCCACCATATCCACTACTAGGTCTAAGAATCAAGCAAAATTTGAATGCTGGGAATGTTACTATTGACCAACAAGGGTACATTGATGCAATACTCAAGTTTGGCAGGGTAGGTACTAAACCAGTCAGTACACCAATTGACAAAAGTACAAAAATATCTAAAACTATGTCCAACTTCAGAGGTAGAGATACAGGAAATTAAAGGAGTTCCTTATCAAAGTGCCATTGGAACTTTAATGTATTTTAGCATTGGTACACATCCAGACTTCACACATGCAATCAGCCAATTTGCTTTGAATCATAGAGAAGAGCATTGGATTGCTGTTAAGCACCTGGAAGGTACAAGTTCCTTGAAACCAAAGTTTGAAAAAACTGAAAGTACAGTATGGATCTATAAGCTTTCTGTGATGCCAACTGGGCATCAGATGAGGTTGATAAGCATTCCTACACTGAATACTTGTTTACCATAGAAGATTCAGTCATCAACTGGGATAGCAGAAAACAGCCTACTGTTGCCTTGCTTACTACTGAAGTTGATTATATGGTACTCACAGAATCAGCCAAAGAGGCATTGTGGCTGAGGGAGGCTTTGTGTTTAACTGAGTCTTCTAAGTCCAGATAATACCATCAGCATTGCATGTGAGAACAAAGGTGTAATTGACTTGTCTTACAGCACCAAACACCATGGTCGCTCTAAGCATATTGCTATAAGCCACCATTTCATAAGAGCACTGGTAGACACCATTTTGGTCAGTGTGAGATATGTAGATAGTGAGGAGAATCTTGCTGATATATTAAGGTTTGATGTCACATGTACTGAATGTCTTTCTACAAAAATGTGGCCTTGAATGTATTTGAAATGTTGATGTATTATGCTTGTGTATAACCTCTTGTGTTTTTGGTTACATATGAAGCATCCAAAATTTGGTATATCTTGTGTTGTAAGTGTAACCAGAGACAGGCTTGAATAAGGGGGTGTTAGGAGAGAGAGCCATTGCCGTGGTGTGAGCTAATTTGCATGCAAGGCATGTCTGCATTTTTTCAACTTCGTACAGCATGTTTGAAGGAGGTGGCCCTGAGAGTCTCTAGTGGTCTTTACATAGAGATGGCATTATTGAGGCCAGTGACTCTAGGTAATTCCACTGCACCACTATTGCTAAACTGCTGCATGTATAGAGCTAGTGTGCATATGCCACTACTACCCCTGAATGCACAGACACAGGTGTGTGCCCCCATTTGTCACACACCACATGCACTTCCCTATACATTCCTGGCTGGGTCTTATACATATATTATATACAGTACAGCACTGTATACCTGTTATACATACCTTCTGCATTAACCCTTTGTCATCATGTAAAGCTGTTCTATCTGGTCAATAAACCTAAGACCTGATTAAGTTATCTGCCGTGTGAACTAACCAACATCACACACACATATTTCATAAACTATAGTATCTGCTAGTATATCCCACTTCTGCACACAGAATTCCCCTCTTTGTTATGTGCTGCAATGTATCCTCTTTACCAATTCCACTTTCATAAAGTTAGTGTGCTGTGTAGTCCCAGTTTAGATAATTGTTAGGTGCCAAAAGATTTCTGATAGCATCAGCATCATGGTCTTATTTTATTTAAAAATATTTGATTAAAGACAATTGCAAATTAATTTGTACCATGTCTTTTAATTATGTTGGAAACTAAATATACAATATTGACACTATAGGATATAACTGAATAAATTACCACAATATTATTGAAACAATTAAAAAATAAAAATAAGTAAACTATGGGTAATAGTAATTTCTGTGGCCTTTTTACAATTCCAGGCATGGTAAAAAAAGAAGAAGAAGCAGATAGGATGCTGAAATAGCTGTACAGAGTTAAATTAACTATTGTGTCTGTCAAACTGAAACCATATATCGCTGGTGTCCTCAATATGCCAATTTCTCCTGTAGGTTTCTGTGTTGTCAGACTGATGAGTACATTCAGCTAATGAGAGCTGAGACAACTGAAATTCTGAATAGATTTTTAGGGATGCTTACATTGTGTCTGGGGTAATGCTGACAAATACTGTAGTTGCTACCAAACATTCTGAATTTGCATGAATTTTCCAGTAACTTTATTAGTAGAATGCTGGAGCCTAATGTTATAATTGTGCATGTTATGTATGGCTTCTGCTTACCGATCATAAACTGTGCTGTGAAAACTGCAATAAAATACTTATCACATATGAATAAATTCATTTTTGCATGGGATAAATAGAAAAGGAAAACCTAAATAATTTTATTAAGTAAAATATTTTTAATTGCATCCAGCCCTTTAGCTACTGTCTGTTATATTTTCTAATGTCAGGAAAATTATAATTTTACTCATTTGTTAAGCCCACATTTACCAATTACTGGTAATGATCCTTATTCACAAACTGCAAAATCCTCTAATTTTGTTACTCACATTTTGTAAAACCAAGTTGTCTAAAATGTCCACAGTTTGCAGTTAAATTGGAATGATAGGACATTATTACATATTATATGGGCTTTGGCTACTATCTAGAAGGGACAATTGTGAGCTTCTCACCGGGGAGATTCCTTTTTGTTTTTTACTAAGATTTTTGGATTCTATCTAAATGTATTTTTAAGATTTACCGGCTTCAGTTTAATGAGTTTATGTGGATAACCAGGCATATAATGTACTAAATTACACTTCTCTAAATTAAATTCTCAGTCTTCCCCCACACTTTCCCTTGTATTGCTATTCTTATAAAACTGTTTAATAGTAACTATAAAAGGTAAATTGCAAGGATCGTATCATATTACTTTATGACATTAGTACCAAAAGGCAAAAAGCAATTATATCTGTTTCTTTTTTTTATTATTATTATTTTTGGAAGGGAAGAGGTCAAACCATTCTGTATAATGTTTCCAGGAAAGATATACCATATGATATAAACAAGGATCCTAATGCGGAGTTGAATATATGTCTGATTTATGTTAAATGTGCACAGAAAACGTGTTCATTTTCCTGAATGCACAGTTGTACGCATTCTGGGAAGCAAACTCCCCTTTGTGTACACCTGGTTTGCAACTAGACATCTACATCCCCAGTGCAAAAGATAGACCTCCAAAGAGGTGTTTTCCCTTACATCCAATGCTGCATAGCCTGTGGTTATGTTAACATGTCCTCACTGAGCTTTGTTTATGTGAAACTACCCCATTATTACTATTTTCTGTCTATTTTTGCATTATACATGCTTTCCCATACTGCACATGAGCACCAAAAATGTGTATGCATATATCTGTGTATGGCCATATACTGTCTTTCACATATTATTTGAGTCTTCTCAATACCTGGGTAGGAGGAATGGAGGAGGAAAAGGAAAGGCAAGCATGAACACCCTAAGGACATGTTCATACAAATGAAACACAATTAGATGTGGATGCAGACACAAATACCCTGGAGCTATATCTCTTAAAGGTGCTGGGGGGCTTATGCAATGATAGACAATGACGATGGGGACTATCAGAAGCACTGTGCTAGCAGCATCTCACTGGCTGATACATTACTGACACCTCTAGAGGATTGTGATTCATTCATTAGTTGTAGCTATATCAAGTTGCAGCCATATAGCCATATATATTATTTATACTTTCTATTTGGGTGACTTTGGGTAATAGTATTGCCACTCTACGAGTTAGATGACTGATGTGAAAGGGGAATGGGGAGAGGTTCTGAGAAGTTTCTTTTTAATGTTATTGAGAATGCAACTTTCACTATTCAACTAGAACTATAAACACAGTCTTGTTTCTTATGGATAGGAGTGGGTATGATTTACATACTGGCTTTATGTATTCTCAACTAACACTACTCTCAATTGTAGATATAAAGGTGTATTATAATACTGCTATTTGACAAGGGTCATGTGCTTAACAGTGGGTATGGTTTATGTACTGGCTTCTCAACAATGTAAACATACTCTTCTGTCTAGTGGATATGAAAGTTTATTATTATTATAATACTACTGTATGACTAGTGTAATGCACCTAATATTGGGTACATTCAGGACTGGATTAAGTGCCATATCAGACTGGTGCTGAAAAAGGTAAAAAGCCTATTATGAGATACAGAGGAGGTTTGACCAGTGGGTGTGGGTGTGTACATGCCTACACTATAAATCTCAATGTCTCCTTAAGAAGTCTATTCATCATGTAAATTATCAGGGGCCAGGTTAATTATCCAACTAGCTATGAGTAGCAGCAGGGGATACAGAATCACCAGACCAATTCAACATTGCTCCACTGCGGAGACAGCTGATCCGAAAATCTTTACACTGCCGAGTCTGACTCAGCAGTGCTAGTATGTGTGCATGAACTGGGATTTACATAAGTGCACAATAACCCTGTGTCTTGCAGATGGAGCCGAACAGGGAGAGTGGGATCTGATTGGATATATATTATTGGGAACAGAGGGCAGTTTGAGACTGAAAGGTAATCAGGGCATATCCATGATATCTCCTGTGTTAATTTTCACCTACTTTTGTAGAAATTAAGGGATAATGAATAGACCCCTAAATACTTAAAAGTTTAAAAATCGCATCATTTTTTGAGAAAAGTAGAAATACAATTTTAATACTTATGATTTATGGCTGGGAGGCTGGTCATCATCATGCTGTCATGATGATGGGCCAATTTTTATATTTAGGCCTTTGTATAATTTGTGTACTGAGTTATCACTTTTTCAGCTAAAACTGTAAACATACTTTTCTTTCTTGTGGATATAAATGTGTAATATTGTTTACTACAGCCTAACTATTTCGATGCTCTTAAAGGTGGGTATGATTTGTTTACTGGTTTGGTATTCTCAGCTAACACTGTACACATTTTTTTTTTAAATTCAATTTAAATCATATTTCAAGGGAAGATTGAGTGTTTCTGAGAGGCAGTATATATTACTCTACTTACTGGTTATGGGCAGGTCTCCATCAGTTGCACCCCAAAGTAATTAAAGTGGAAAAACGTTATTTGTTTCTGGATAGATACCAGTACATACAACCTCCACCACCAGCTTCCTTCATCATCAACTTCCTCATTAATGATGAGAAAAAATATGGAAAAACTGATGTTCATCAAAATGAACAACAAATTCTATGAGGAAGACCTCTGTTGCCAATTACAACAAACAGACTTCTGTAATGGTGGATTCCAGTTTACATAAACTAATACTGTGTGTTGATGATATTAACAGTGATAAGGGTGATGATGAGGATGCTATTGACATCTTCCAACTATGACAATTATTACCAACTTTGTTAGCCACTTTTAGGCCATTGGTAACTAAACCACCAATATGCTTTCTTTTGTGGGGGCCCAAACAAATGAAGCCCTTCAGCCATAAAATTGGCAGTCCCTGTCGCTGCAGTGCTTGGTTTAGTAAACGATTGTCCTTTGAGTGGGTGGGAGGGCCCAAGTACTTTACTGGGGCATTCATGTTGTTCTGTATCTTGCAAGCTCACCCAACACCAGCTTCTCATCCAGGTATATAGGCCTCATTTTTGGAACATCTCCACAGTTACTACAGAGCAGTATCATCCTTCTTATCATGCATTATTCTGTGTGTTAGACAGACAGTGTATATTACTGTACAGATGTGTCCTTGCTCATCTAGCCTCAGTATGTCATGCAGTGTGACATGCCTGGTGCAAGTGAGCTGCCGGGTCCCATGCAACTCTGCTAGCATCGAGCATCTTTTTTTGCCAAAAATGCGACACTGGTATATGTGTGCGCGACTGAGTCTGTAAATGGAACTTGGTGTGGAAATAACAGCAGCCACTGCTTCATAGCACTTTGCATGTTGACTGAAAGACATGCAGATATACAAGTGTCACATATCAAATTGATCAGCACAGTCTCCTGGTGTGTACTAGTTGCATCACATTGTGACTTAAATGCATTTTTGTACAAAAAAAGACACAAAAAATATTTCAGGTGCTAGCAGAGTCTAACAGGACCAGTAGCACCGAGAGAGGCTGTTTGGCATGACTGCAACAAAGACAAGTGAGGACACATGTACTTTACTGGGGCATTGCAAGACCATCCATCAATAGCTTCTTATCATAAAATCACATAATCTTCAAATAATATAGTCATATAATAATTGACTTATTTACAGATACAGAGTGGTATCATGAAATCATATAATCTTCATATAATCTTCAAATCATATATTCATATCAAATTGAAGCCTTCATGTTTGGAGTGGATGCAGTTTCTTTTCCATTTTCAAAATATCTTTGGGATTTTGGAATCTTGTTTCATAATACTTTCTTCCATGTCTCTGAGTTACTTTTCTTTACAGTTATTACCTTTACAAAAAAAAGAAAAAAATGAACCAAGAAAGGCTTGTTGTTGGGGCACTCTTAAATCAAAATTTGTAAAATATAAACTTTATTAAAAATCATTACAATTTTACAGATCTTCTTGTTAAACCAGAATATATGGATATGGCAAAATAAAGATATTGAAAAATATGTTTCAATACTTTTTGGGTAATAAGTCTCCTGTACACTCATTACAATTCTATATGTTTTAATCATATCATACAGCAGTCGTGTAGGAGTGTCCCTGACATTGTCGCAAAATCAATTAATTCCATATGAACACTATGCTACGTGTTCACTCTGTCCCAATCAGCCTCTTATATATCCCCACCTACAGCACCTGGTATTCCCAGGTGGTCACCCATCCAAGTACTAATCAGGCCCAATACTGTATAGCTTCCAAGATCAGATGAGATTGGGCATATCCAGTATGGTGTGGCTGTAGGTACATTAAATGGTTCAAGAGAGTCTGGATGCCCTGGTGCAGCATAGCAAAAGTGTTTGTAGGACTAACTCAGATGAACAGTCCACTTTGTCTAATTGGATGATATAAAGTTCAAAAAAAGTATGCTGTAGGTGAGGTTATATAAGAGGCTGATTGACACAGAGTGAACACGTAGCATAGTGTTCATATGGTATTAATTGATTTTGTGACAATGTCAGGGATACTATGGGTATCATCCTCCTGCATGATTGCTGTATTTTATGATTAAAACATATAGAATTGTATTGAGTGTACAGGAGATTTATTACCCAAAAAAATTCTGAAATTTTTTTTTTATTTCTTTATTTTGCCATATACATATATTCTGGTTTAACAAGGAGATCTGTAAAATTTTAATGATTTTTAATAAAAATTATATTTTATAAATTTAGATTTAAGAGTGCCCCAACAACAAGCCCTTCTTGGTTTTTTGGGAGCACCACCAACAACGAGCTACGTTATAATCTAAATAACAAAATACAACATGGTTGGTTAGGAATAATTTACTAACAATACAAGGTTCTGTGCAGCACCCTCCCTTCTTTTTTTGCCAGTTATTACCTTTAGTGATTAATCAATCAATGCTGTTCTTGGCTTCCACTTCATAAATACTCCACCTCCATTTACCTATATGGAATGTAGTTGGCATCATGGTGATTGGAGACACCAGCTGTTGGTGATGCCGGCATTCAGGATACCAGCAGTGGAATTGAAATTCTGCTGTTGGTATGCTTGTCTAGCAGCTGGGACTAGCACTGTGTCTCAGATTTCATTTCCAGTCCTGTGCATCAGTGTGTAGGATCCAGGTCTATGTGCCTGTAGCCAGCTCACAGTCCTGAGTTCCTCATTCCTACTATCAGTTTGAGATTCCAGTTTTAGCTTACTTTTGAGTTTTCATTGGCTGTGTCTATCTGATTTCCCAGTAGTGGGTTCCAGCTCCAAGTTCCTGGATTCAGGTTCTGGTGTTGAGCTCTCCATGATTGGTTCCAGGTTCCTATAGCTGCAAGTTCCAGTTCTGTAATTTGGTCAAGTTCCTGGTTTTGATTCCCTCCCTCCAGCCAGTGTTACTCTGGTTCTGGTACTTCATAGATGAGCAGTGGTATTATCAAAGCTTCCAGTTTCAGCTTCACTCCTGCTTCAGCTAGACCCAGGGGTCCTGATACAGATCAACAAAAACAGACATTTGCAACACTTTTATATTAGAGTCTGGATAAACACGCCCCCTAACTAACTTCTTTTTTCTATAATGTTAAAAGCTGAACAATGATTATATCTGTATATACAATAAACACAATTGAGAACAGTGGTTGCAATGTCAAAATTACAAATGTCTAACACTCCCACTCAACAACTGCTTTTCAAACCAGTCCCATCTTGGATCTATTGTTCTTAAACTTTAGCCTTGGGATTGGCTTTGTCAAAACATCTGACAACATACAGTATATTCAGTCTTACAATAGATCAGAATCATATCTTGCTCCAATAGATGATGAAGATCTAGGACCCCTCCCCCTATGTATCCAATAGATCACCAAGATAATCAACATGTTTGGTTCTAGAGTTTAACTTTTAACTTTTTGCAAGCTTTATACATCATTAATTGTCCTCAAATAATACTGTTGGTTGAGCTACTGACTCTCCAAAATCCTGTAGTAGCTGATGTAACTAAACAACTTCTTGACGAGTGTAGGCCGCTGAAATTTATGCAGCTTCTGTTGATAAAGCAACTGACTTTTGCTTTTTACTGGACCATGCGATTGGACCGTTGACCAGCGATCACACATCACTCTCTTAATTACATTCCAATATCTTTGCAAAAGTTTACTCACATGTCTACAAAGATGAGACATAGCTACTGAAATATCTGGCTTTGTAGTACTGTAGTTGCCACATATAAAAGTGCCCCCACTGCTTGTCTGAACTATTCAATATTAGGTAAGAGATCATCTTCTTCTAATTTCAGATATGATGCATCCATTGGTGTTGTCACACCTTTTGCTTTTGACATTCCAAACTGACTGAGATTTGTACCATTTTTAGAAACTGATGAGTAGAAAACTTCCATCTTCTTTTCACTTTATGAGGATTTTTAGGTAGTAGGTCACATCTCCCAGGTCTTTAGTCTCAAAGTGTGAGTCTAGAACTTCAATTAGTGTTGTGATCTCTTTTTCTTCTTAATGGGCAATAATCAAATCATCCAAATACAATATAAGAGCAGATACATCTATTTATTTCCCTTTTTCATACTTTGAGTATAGGCAAGGATCAGCTTTATTTCTTGTGAACTCTTGTTCCAATAAAACATTTTTAATTTTATAATTCCATGCTCTTGCCAATAGCTTAAGATAATAGAGTGATTTTTGTAATTTGCAAACAAGGTAAGCTTGGCCCTTTTTGACATAACCTTCAGGCTGTGTAATGTACTATTATTTTTCTATATCACCATAAGGAAAAGCAGGTTTGATGTCATAATGTCTCAGTTGCATATTTCTTAAGGCAGCTATGGCAATCAAGGCTCTGAACGTACTCTGTTTAGCAACTGGTGCAAAAGTGGCATCATAATCAACACAATATTTTTGAGAATAGACCTTTGCCACTGATCTTGCTTTAAATCTATAAACTTTACCTTTAGAGTCACATTTGATCTTAAAAACCCACGTACATCCAATTGTATGTTTTCCAGGATGTAACTCTTTAAGATCCTATTTTTGATCCAACAGGGACTCTCACAAAACAGTCAGCATCAGCACCTCTGCAGTGGTATATTAAACTAAAATGATTGTTGATGATTCTATAAAGAAAATTCTAAAATGCATATCTACTTAAGTAGCTGTCTACTGCTGTCCTTTCAGCACTATGGTTCAAATGGTAAACTGACCTTTGTGTCACAACATGTGTTACAGTAAGTGTAACTCCATATCCACCATAGAGCATGCTTCACCTCCCATTGATTAAAAAACTTTAATGAAACTCATTGTGAGTGTTATCCCTAAATAGGAACACGCAACTATCGCTGAACTTCGATTGCCCAGATAGCCAAAGCTCCCATAGATGATAATTTACTTTATTTGGTTGCATGCCATGTACTGTGACCATTGTTGCTTCCCTAACTTAATTTGACTAGGAGCTCATAATAAAGATAAAATAATAATAATAATAAAAATTAGAGTTAAAAGGCTTATATTTGTTTTACGAACTTCTACTTGTTTTATTTTTGTTCTTTGTAACATTGCAAAACTTCAGTTAAGAAAGGGTTGTGACTGAAGACTAAGGCACTTGAAATGAGTCAAAGTCTAAAGCCTACTTTGATGCTACCTTGGTAACAGACATTAATCATAGTCACCAGATAATGTCCAGATAAATGAAACTTGCTGCCTTAATAACATCACTAAAGTTGTAAACTGTTTTCTTAAAACTTTTCTTGCACCATGTGGCACTTCAAGGACCAGATATAAATATTTCATGTTTGTTTTTACCAACTCACTGTCTTATTTACTATACTCTAGAACACTGGGCCTGATTCAGAGCCACTCGCTCTGACAGAGCGCTCACTCTGAATCAGGGCTGGGCTTTTTTTTTTTTTTGGATTGGCCTCTTGGCCGCTTGCATAGCTGTGGGTGACCACCCACAGCTATTGCGAGCGGCCATGATGATGGTTGCGATGGTCAAGACCATCATGACCATTGGGCTTGTGATGAGACCCTTGTGGTAGGGTCTTGTGGCCGCAAGCCCCAGAGAGATTTCGGCTCTAACAGAGCCAGAATCTCTCCACTGACATCACTGTGATGTCAGTGAGGTCGCCCCCAAACAGCAGGCGTTCTCATGGGAACACCTCTGTTTGGGCAGCCACCCCCCGGCCTGCCCACCAAAGGGGGTGAGCTGTCACTCAACATCGACAGCTTGCCCCCTTTGGTGCAAGACCCGGAGCAACGGATTGCCCATCGCTAGCCGGGTCTCTCGCATGCACACGACGGAGCTGGCTCCATCGTGTGCATGCGCTGTGGGCCACCATCGACCCGGTTGCGAGCACTCGGCGCTTGTGACCGGGTCTGAATCAGGCCCACTCTTTGGAACCACCCTCTAAAAGTGTCCTGGAGCAATGCGGGCATACAAAAATGAGGAGTGGTCATGGTCTCTAAGGGGTTGCGAGACACCAGATGGGCGTGCTACATCTTTATTGATCATACCTAGTGCCTCGCCAAAGTGGGCTGGGGGTGTGGCTTGGTGGAATCTCCTTGATATATCCTGATCCCCTGGTGGTCTAGGGCCGGCATCCTCCCTGCTGCTGTGGGATCCCCTCCTGTAACCCCCGGTGCTCTGTGTTGAAGCCTCTGGAGTGTTGTAGCATCTGTCTCTGTGGTGTGTAGTGAGGCTTGAAGTGGTGCCTTTCCCTCTGCCCATGGGCATTTCCGTCCTGTCTGGGCTCCCAGTGTGCCGCCGGATCCTCCCTTCTCCTACTACTGTGGGCACTGCTCACTGCACCACAGCCTGTACCCACTGGTACTGAGAATGATTGCCACCTGCTGCTGCTCCTCCTCTGGGTCTCTGGTCAGGAGAGTCACTCTGCAGCCATCATCTCGGGTGGATCCAGGAGTCCCTTGTGACTGTAAATCCTCCATTACAGCTCTCCTGCACTGTGCTACATCCACAGTAATAAATCCTATAGCTGGTGACCATTGAATTATAGTATAATAGCCCAGCTAAGTGTACCTGTTAGGCTATATCCACAAGGTGGACATACTGAGTGAATATTAGTTGTGTTGGAGGTCACTGGCACACAGCATTCATATCTACTATATTACTACCTCTTTCAGTGCTTTTTCTACTTTATATTGTGTGTGGAGTGCCCTCATATTATTTGTGTTAACATGTGGTAAACTGGCAATGCCGCTGGAGCTGCTGCCAGGTTAGATAAATTTGCTAGAACCTCTCAGGTACCTCAATCATCTAAACAGGGTGCGTCTGAACCCCCCTTTTCCTCTGCCTATCGAGGGTGATGCTGATCATAGTGGCACTCCACTCTGCAAATCCTACAAGCCATCTCTGCCTCTGAGCAACAGTTCACTGATAAAATGGCAAGGTGCAGATTGGTGTGTCCTTGCTCCACCAGGATTTGCAAAAGATAAGGGAGAGAATAGGTGAAACTGAACACCGTATTTCCGATTTGGAAGATGTCACCTCTCCTTTAAAGAGTAAAGTTGAGCATTTGTCGTCTCAAGTGGCATCCATCCAGGCTAAACTTTCTGATGTTGAAGGATGGCTTAGACGCATAATATTTGCCTCATTTGGCTTCCTGAATGGGCTCAAGGCTCAACACCTGAGAATTTTCTTGAGGACTGGCTACTTCATTTATTCAACCGGGAAGATTTCAGTACCAAATTCACTGTGGAGCACGCCCAAAGGCTCCCTTCAAGGCCTCCTCCACTTGAAGCTCCTGCCAGAACCTTCATTGCCTCTCTACTACATTTCAAGGATTAGGACACTGTTCTCCGTATAGCCCATACTAAGGGCTTCCTGTAATTTGAGAATCACTCTGTATCAGCTTTTCCAGATTTCGCATTGGAGATGCAGAAGAGTCTCTCACAGTTCCTGCAAGTCCAGTGTAAACTACATGATCGTAATATCTAGTATTCCATGCTATTTCCTGCATGATTGAGAGTGGTGCATGACAATACTACTCATTTGTTTGCTAATCTCAAAGATGCCAAGGACTGGTTGGAGTGGCAGCCCCGTACTCCTCGTTGAAATTTATATGTCTTTAATTACCGGTTTTTGCTCTACTTAAGTGTCTGCACTGTACGCTACTAATAGTACATGCAGTAGCCTATATGAGCTTATACAGTATGGTCTGAAATTTTGTGTTATATTGTATGTATTTTATATTTGATTGATATATTATGCTGACCTATATTTAATTTACTTAGTTTTATTTTCTTATATTCTCATGTCATCGGTTTTGATACATGTTTTATATATGTTTGATTATTCTGTCAAGGGACCAGTTACAATTAAGGGTAAATTTACTAAAGTGAGAGTGTCAGGACTGCAACTATTTCAGTACATAAAGTTATACTACTTTTGCCAAAGTTCCATCTTGGTCGTTGGAGGAGCTATCCTGCTTGCTGGCATGCTTCTCATTCAGGGGATAGAGTGTTAAAGTAATCATCTGTTTCCAGGTGTCATCAGGTTGTGGGATTCCTAGATTGCTCATTATTTCAAACCTGATTCCATTTGGGTCACATGTTCTGTAACTTCCTATGGATCACAGACCTCTAGTATAAAGCCTGTTACTAAATGTGTCTCAGTGTCTGTGCAATGTTGCTTTCAGGTCTTTTCTTGGACTCCTGCCAGATCCCCGCTGTGCCTCTGGATTGCTGTGGACTTTGTTATATTGCAGATGACCTTCTGATGTCAGTCATCCGCTGCACTACAGGGCCCAGCATTCCTATTGCCTAAGTATTGATTATTGCTCCATCACTGTAGTTTCACCATTTTGCTGCACTATTTACTTTGCCTGTTGTCTTTCCGTTCCTGTGGATATTGAACTCATCCTTGTTACAGTTGTCAACTGCACTGTTACAGTGTCATCTCTGCATCACGGGGCTCAACCCCGCTCCAAACCCTAGCCACATCATGGGGCTCAACCCCGCTACTTTCTTTTCCGCATCATGGGGCTCAACCCCGCTACAATCTTCTCTGCATCACGGGCTCAACTAGCTACAATCTTCTCCGCATCATGGGGCTCAACCCCGCTACAATCCTCTCTGCATCACGGGGCTCAACCCCACTCCAAACTCTAGCCTCACTGCAGGGCTCAACCCTGTCCTGGAATCTCATCACCTTACAGGGCTTAACCCTGTTCCGACTTCACTACGCCACAAGGCTCAAGTTTGCTTCATCTCTCACTGCCCGCAGGGCTCGGCCCTGTCCCAGAACTATATTATTCTGCAGGGCCCACTCTCCTCCAGATTTCCATTACTACAAGGTTCTACCCTGGCAAAGGTCCTAAGTGTCATCCTGAGGTGTTGGCCTCATTCTGGACTCGGGGTTCCTTACCACGTTAGTTCTTATATGTTAAAGACTGCATATATATATTTGGGGATTCTCTCCTATACTTATTATTGCATATGTGAACCTCTGTGCTGTTTGAGACTTTATTTGAGACTTTGCTGATTATCATTCTTTTGTGAATAAATTCTATTTTACTTTTATCCTGTGCTACTGAGTTTTATGGAAAGGTCATTCCTAAGACCACTCCAGTTTATTGTGCTTAGTAGGCCTGCCTCCCTCCAGGAGTCTCAAGGGTCAGCAGCCAGGACAGTTTGCACAGACCTAAAAATGAATCCGGATCTGGAACATGCTACTGGGGTTCAGGTGTTTCCGGGTTTGACTGCCCGTTTGGAAGTACAGGAAAATACTCAAGTTCAAGTTTTGCAATGTCTACAGGATCTTTCCACACATCTTGATAAACTTAAAATTTATGTTACAAGTACTTCAGGGATTTATGCTTCTCATTTACGCCTACCAACTCCCACCTCTTATGATGGAAATCCAAAAACATGTAGAGGATTTCTCAACCAATGTGAGATTCATTTTGAATTGTTACCTCAGAGTTTTACCACCCCTCGTGTCAAAGTGGCTTATATTATGTCATTATTGTCTGGTACTGCTCTTGAGTGGGCCTCTACTTTATGGGAGAGAAATTATGCCTTAATGTCTAATTACCAAGCTTTTGTTTCTACTTTTAAAAGAATATTTGACGAACCTGGAAGATCAGTGGCTGCATCTGTGGACATTTTACGAGTAAAGCAGGGAGCAGCTCCAGTTGGTCAGTATGTGGTTCGTTTTCAAACTACAGCCGCTGAACATAAGTGGACCAATGAAGCATTAAGAGCAGCATATTGGAATGGTCTCTCTGAGAGACTTAAAGATGAGTTGGTGACTTGGGATCTAATTTCATTGACGATTAAGATTGATCTGCATATGCGAGAATGAGGGGTTCAGAGGAATCGCACTGAGTGTTCTAAAAATTCTCTTCCCCAGTCTCGCTCTGTTCATGGTACATATTATGAGTTTATACAACTTAATAAAGCCAAATTGTCTGAAGTGGAGAAGCAACGTAGAAGGCGTTCTAATCTGTGCTTGTAGTGTGCATCCTCAGAACATTTTTTGGCTAAATGTCCAATAAGGCCGGGAAATGGTCATCCCTAGTTGATGGAGGGGAAATCAAACTAGGGGTACTCTCTAAAGTTTCCACCAAAAAAGATTGTTTAATTTCTGTGAGCATTCCTGACTTTGGTTCTTCATGTCAAGAGTTTTCTGCATTGCTAGATTCTGGAGCAGCTGGCAATTTTATTTCATTGTCTTTGTTTCAAAAGTTGAAATTCCTGTTGTCAAATTAACCCGTTCTTTTTCCCTTTCTGCAGTAAATGAGACTAGAATTTCTAATGGATATGTTACACATCAAACAAAGTCTGTGAAGTTGAGGGTAGGAGCTTTGCATGAAGAAAGTTTACGGTTTTTGGTATTACCTATTTCTATGTATGATATAGTTCTTGGTTTACCATGGTTAACTCTTCATAACCCTCATATTGATTGGACTTGTTCTCAAATTCTTTCTTGGAGTCCCAAATGCAAATTAAATTGTTTGATTCCTGTGGTACGATTGGCTGAATTGAAAGTAGATATTCCACCTTCTCTCCCACAGCTTTATCACGAATTTGCTGATGTCTTTTCTGATCAGGCGGCAGACGAACTCCCACCGCATCATCCTGGGATTGTCCTATTGAACTTATCCCTGGTAAAATGCCACCTAAAAGTCCAGTATACCCTCTCTCTGTTCCAGAGACTGAAGCCTTCTTCATCTCCCGCTAGAGCGGGCTTCTTTTATGTAAAGAAAAAATATGGCGGTTTTCGTCCATGTATCGACTTTAGAGGTGTAAATGAGATTACGATAAAAAATAAATATCCTTTACCTCTCATTACGGAATTGTTTGATAGAGTTAAGGGTTGTCAACTATTTACTAAACTTGATCTAAAATGAGCTTATAACTTGATCAGAGTTAAAGAAGGTGATGAGTGGAAACCGCGTTCAATACGCAAGATGCCATTATGAGAACCTCGTCATGCCTTTTGGTTTATGTAATGCTCCTGCGGTGTTCCAGGAGTTTGTGAATGAAATTTTCCAAGATATACTTTACCAGTTTGTTATTGTTTATCTTGATGATATTTTGATTTTTTCCAGGAATCTTTCTGATCATCGTACCCATGTTAAAGAGGTATTTAGTCGTCTTTGAGCTAATAAGCTTTATGGTAAGATCTCCAAGTGTGTTTTTGAAGTTCCAGTCATACCCTTTTTGGGGTATATCATCTCCGGTTCTGAGCTTCAGATGGACCATGAAAAGTTAAAAGCTATTCAAGATTGGGTTTTGCCCACTTCATTAAAGTCTATTCAGAGATTTTTAGGCTTTGCCAATTATTACAGAAAGTTTATCAAAGCGTTTTCAATGATTGTAGCCCCAATTACTGCTATGACAAAAAAGGGGCTAATCCCAAAGTGTGGTCCCCAGAGTCATTGAATGCCTTTCAGATTCTTAAAGATGCATTTTCTGCAGCCCCTATTCTAGTTCAACCGGACATTGAGAAATAATTTATGCTAGAAGTGGATGCTTCCACTTACGGAGTTGGGGCTGTTTTGTCTGAAGTGGCTGCAGATGGGAGAACAGTGTCTTGTGGATTCTTTTCACAAAAGTTTTCTAGTGCTGAGAGTAATTACTCCATCGGGGACCAAGAACTGTTAGCTATTAAGTTAGCTTTGGAAGAGTGGAGATATTTATTAGAAGGCGCAAAACATCCTGTTACTATTTTTACAGACCATAAAAATTTGTTCTATTTGAAGACTGCCCATTGTCTGAACCCATGACAAGCTCGTTGGGCACTCTTCTGTTCTCATTTTGATTTTGTCCTCAGGTATCATCCAGGTTCTTTGAATAAAAAGGCAGATGCTCTCTCACACTCAGTGTTGGAAGAGAAAGAACAAAATGAGGATCAAAGGTACCCTATAATAAACCCTCTGGCCTTTTCTTCAATTTCCATCTCTCCTGATCCTCCTCATGGGAAGATATTTGTGGCACCTGAGTTACGAGGTAAACTTCTTTCCTGGGCTCATAATTCTCGTTTCTCTGGACATCCAGGGGTTCGTAAAATGTACACTTTTTTGCAACGTTCCTATTGGTGTTCTTCCATGAAAAAAGATGTGCAAGAGTTTATACGTTCTTGTTCTAAGTGTGTACAACATAAGTCCTCCTGGCAGTCTCCAGTTGGTCCTCTCCATCCACTACCCATTCCCACCCAACCATGGACCCATCTTTCCATGGATTTTATTACAGATCTTCCTGAGTCTAGGGGGTGTACAGTTATTTGGGTAGTGGTGGATCGTTTTACCAAGATGGCTCATTTTTGTCCTTTGGCTCGAATTCCATCAGCCCCAAAAGTAGCACAAATATTTATCAAAGAGATATTTCGTCTTCATGGACTTCCTTCTGAGATAGTGTCTGATCGGGGTGTCCAGTTTGTTGCTCGGTTTTGGAGGGCTTTATGTTCATCATTGCAAATTAAATTACAGTTTTCTTCTGCATATCATCCTCAGTCAAATGGACAAACTGAAAGAGCGAACCAGGAGTTGGAGACCTTCTTAAGAATGTATTTTTCTTCCTCCTAAGATGATTGGATGGATTTTTTGCCTTGGGCTGAGTTTGCTCATAACTTTCATTATTCGTCTGCTACAGGTGTGAGTCCTTTTTTTGCCAATACTGGTCAACATCCTCAAGTTCCTGAGCTTCAGTCAATTCATACTGTGGACGTCCCAGCAGCTAAAGCTACCTCCAACATTTTTCTGGAATTCCACATCAAAAGCAATATTAAAAACCACAGAACACACACATCGCAGAAAAGTAAAATTTTATTAAAACATACCTGCACACACATAAGTGTCGTAGTGTCGTAGGAAAGCCTCTCACATTTATAAAACCTTTGCTAATAGAAAACGTTCGGCTGTTCCTAAGTATTCTGTTGGGGATTGTGTCTGGTTGTCTACTAGAAATCTTCGACTTAAAGTACCTACCATGAAGTTTGCTCCCCGGTATATTGGTCCTTTTCGTATTATAAAATTTATGAACCCAGTGGCATATAAGTTCCAGTTACTTCCAACTATGCGTGTACCTAACTCCTTTCATGTTTCCTTGCTTAGACCATTGATTCTTAATTGATTTCATGACAGCTTGCTTAAAGTACCTCCCATAACAACTGCTCGAGGTGTGGAGTTTGAGATCGATAAGATTCTGGATTCACGTAAGCATCAAAATCAGTTGCAATATCTTGTAGATTGGAATGGTTATGGCCCAGAGGAGAGATCTTGGATTAATGTCAATACTCCTGAGTTGATACGTCATTTTCATGCTAAATTCCCTTTAAAACCTGGTGGGTGTTCGGAGACCACCCAAAAAGGGGGGGGTACTGTCAGGACTATTTCAGTACATAAAGATAGTCTACTTTTGCCAAAGTTCCATTGTAGTCATTGGAGGAGCTATCCTGCTTGCTGGCATGCTTCTCATTCAGGGGATAGATTGTTAAAGTGATCATCTGTTTCCCAGGTGTTGTCAGATTGTGGGATTCCTAGATTGCTCATTATTTCAAACCTGATTCCATTTGGGTAACATGTCCTGAAACTTCCTATGATCACAGACCTCTAGCATAAAGCCTGTAACTGTGTCTCAGTGTCTGTGCAACGCTACTTTCAGGTCTTTACTTGGACTCCTGCCAGATCCCTGCTTTGCCTGTGGATTGCTGTGGACTTTGTTATATTCCAGATGAACTTCTGATGTCAGTCACCCACTGCACTACAGGGCCAAGCATTCCTATTGCCTAAGTATTGCTTATTGCTCCATCACTGCAGTTTCACCATTTTGCTGCACTGTTTACTTTGCCTGTTGTCTTTCCTTTCCTGTGGATATTGAACTCATCCATGTTACAGTTGTCAACTGCACCGTTACAGTGTCATTTCTGCATCACAGGGCTCAACCCCGCTCTGAACCCTAGTCACATCACGGGGGTCAACCCCGCTACAATCTTCTCCGCATCACGGGGCTCAACCATGCTACAATCTTCTCTGCATCACGGGGCTTAACCCCGCTACAATCTTCTCCCCATCACAGGGCTTATCCCTGCTACAATCCTCTCTGCATCATGGGGCTCAACCCTGTTCTGAACTCTAGCCACACCGCAGGGCTCAACCATGTCCTGGAATCTCATCGCCTTACAGGGCTTAACCCCATTCCGACTTCACTACCCCACAAGGCTCAAGTTTGCTTCATCTCTCACTGCACCGCAGGGCTCGGCCCTGTCCTCAGTGTCATCCTGAGGTGCAGGCCTCATTCTGGACTCGGGGTTCCTTACCACATTAGTTCTTATATGTTAAATACTGCATATATATATTTGGGGATTCTCTCCTATACTTATTATTGCATATGTGAACCTCTGTGCTGTTTGAGACTTTATTTGAGACCTTGCTGATTATCATTCTTTTGTGAATAAATTCTATTTTACTTTTATCCTGTACTACTGAGTTTCATGGAAAGGTCATTTCTACGACCACCCCAGTTTAATGTGCCTAGTGGGTCTGCCTCCCTCCAGGAGTCTCAAGGGTCACCAGCCGTGACAGAGAGTTTTTAGAAGTGAGTTTTAGAAGAGATGTTGCACATAGCAACCAATCAGATTCTACTTAACATTTAAATATTACCTTCTAGAATATAATAGCTAGACTCTGATTGGTTTTTATGGGCAACATCTCTTCTAAAACTCACTTCTAAAAACTCTGACTTTAGTATATTTACCCTTTATATCGCATGTTTTCTGCTGGATATAGCTATAGGGTCTAATTTCCTATACCCTGGTTAATTTGTGCTCTATTTAAGGTTTAGTAAGGGATTATTTGTTTGTTGAGTTGGTTTGGGGGGTTGTATAGGGCACAGGGACTAGGTATACCTCAGCTTTTGATACAGGGTGGGTTAGGGTTGGGTTAGTTTGCTTGTTTTTTTTTTCTTTATGTCATCATTATACATTTACACAAGCAATTTTCTGTCTTTCATTTTTCACTGCTTCTTAGGGTAATATACTATCTACCACTGAGTTGGCTGCGTGGGCCTGCTTTGAGCCATCCCACTGTGTTTAATTTTTCTCTCCTGTTTGTTTTACTCTATCCTGTTTCTGCCGCCTCTTATGAGACCCTATGACTGAAGAACCTGGGGAACTCTGCCTACTTGGCTACAATGTTCGTGGCCTAAATGACAGGGTTAAGTACTCTCTTGTTATATCCCAAATTAAGAAGTATTGTGCTGATATTATATCTCTCTCAGAAACCTATCTATGTGTTAGCAAGGTTTTGGCCCTTTAAAAACCCTGGATAGGGTATATATATCATTACACATTCTCACATAATGCAAGGGGCTTTTTGGTTTCAATTAAAAAATCAGTGCAATTCCATCTAGAATCCAGTCTAGTCGATACTCATGGTAGGTTTGATTTTCTCCTGAGCCACTGTTAATCGTACCCTCCTTCATATACTGGCCAAATGTATCTCTCCTCCATATAATAACAAAATTCTCTGTCAGGCTGCTCTATTTGTTGCCCAATCCCTGGCTATCCCTATGATATGTGTGGGTGAATAATAATGTCATGGATCATCATTTGGACAAGTGGAGGGAGGCTATTGATTCTACTTTGTCCTCTCCTTCCCCCACTCCATTTGCCAAACTGATTGATGAACTGGGATGGATTGACATTTGGTGACATCAGAATCCCATCGGAAAGCCACTCAATACTCATGTCATTTTACTTATTTCCATACATTATCTCGTATAGACCTTGTATTAATCTCCCCTAATATGTCACCTATTGTGGCCAAGGTATCTTATTTGTCTCCAACCATTCCCCTGTGTTACTTACTTTGAGCATGTCTCAGGATAGAGGGGTTCATTTCTGGAAATTGCACCCATTTTGGCTGTCTTTGATGGGGGCTGGTTCCGAACTTGTTACATCATGGGAAGGATTTAAATCAGATAAACTCTCCCACCCAAATCCTACCTATATGCGAGGTTCCTTCATTAAAAGAGTTTCTGAAATCAAAATGCATAATAGGATGAAGGAGACCCACCTTGAGCTCTTGTGCCAACAACTAGAGACCCAATAAATCCTATCTCAATCACCTTTTGATCGTGAGTTATGGTTGAATGCTCAAGTGGAGTGGTCAGATTATCTCCTTGAAAAATCCAAACGTAGACTCCTCTTTTCTAGACACAACCAATATTTTCAGGCTGAAGTTGGTGGCGGTTATTTGGCGTTATTCTCAACTTTTAGGGTCAATTGTGTCATTTGGGGGCTGGCTTTGCGAGGTGTTTTATGAAAATTATTCTTCTCGGTACACGTCCAGGGTTTCTTATTCATTTGAACAGCTTCAGGATTATTTAGACCGGATTGTCATGCTGGAGAAGTCTACGGTCCAGAATCTTCATAGATTATTTTATCATCTGCAGAGAAGTGATGTACTCGGGGAAGAGGCTGTGGTGGTGTCCTTGGATGCCGCCAGAGCCTTTGACTCAGTGGAATGGAACTACCGCTGGGCTGTTCTCTGCAAATTTGCCTTTAGTCCTTGTTTTATTCACTGGATTCAGTTCCTGTATTCTTCTCTGGCAGCTCGAGTGTCTGATAATGGGTACACATGGGATGTAGTTAATAGACCAGTGGACGCAATGCTGCCGGTCTAAATCCCAACTCCTCCTGCCTGACAAGGGACTTAATATAGGCATTGAAATGCCAATGCCTATCTTAATCCTGATGCCGGAACACCTATCCCGCCATCCCGATAGTCCTCGGATGGGTAAGTATAACACTTAGCCTGGGGATGGGGGGGTTAGGTTTAGGGACCCCCGGGGGGACTTAAGGGTTGGCACCCACCCGGGAAAGGTTAAGGATAGGCTAGGGGAAGGGGGGTTAGGCACCACTAGGGGGGGTTAGGGTTAGGCACCCCTGGGGGAGGTTAGGCACTAAGGGGGGAGGTTAGGGTTAGGCACCCCTAAAAGAAGGCTAGGGTTAGGGGGGGAGGGGAGGGTTAGGTGACTTACCTTTAGATGTCGGGATTTTGACCCGCTGGCCCACCGCTGTCGGTATTTGATCCGGCGGCTAAATAGCCGCCAGCATTACATACCGATTCCTGTACACATCAGCTCCTTTTCCTTTAGCAAGGGGGACCTGTCAGGGCTGTCCATTATCCCCTGCCCTTTTTTGCATGGCTATTAAGTCATTGGCCTGTCTATTACATGCAGATCCGGATGTCTGAGGTATTAGAACTGTTGTGGTTGAGGATGTTGTAGCCCTATATGCCGACAATATGCTTTTGTTTCTAGATGATTAAGGGAGTCGCATTTTTGGGATAAGTCCAGTATTTTCCCTATTTCAGGCTCTATTCCTGATGGAGAGTAGCTGCCCTGCCCCTTGCAATGGACCATAAGATTTAAACATTTGGGTGTTTGGATTACGCCCCTGGCCTCGGACTATGTATTGCAAAATATTGATCCTATAACAGCTAACTTTAAAGTGAAGGTCCATGAAAAAATTACCCTGGTCAGTCCTGGGATGTATTAATTTATTTAAGATGTCTATCCAGCCCAAGTATTTATATATTTTGCAGCATTCTCCAGTTTATGTCCCCAAAAAGGTGTTTTCTGTTATTGATAGTATGCTTTCATCCTTTATTTGGGGGAATGGACTGGCTAGAACAGTGGTCTACAAACAAAAAATGGCAGCTGGCAGTACTTATCAGGTGCATGAAAGTAGAAAAAGGGGGGGTTAACCCCCTACTGTTCCTCAGCACACTGAATTATACTTGCAACAATATATGAAGACTATATGTTAATAGAAATGCATGCAACTAATATCTCTGAATTTCTATTACCATATAGTCTTCATATATTGTTGCAAGTATAATTCAGTGTGCTGAGGAACAATAGAGGGTTAACCTCACCCCCCCCCTTTTTTTCTACTTAGAACAGTGGTCTCCAACCTTAATTAGGGTGGGAGCTATTTGAGAAAAATGAGATGTCTTGAAGAGCCACATTTTATTTTTGAAAACTAAAATCTGGCTAATAACCAAATTTTTAATAGAAAAAAACAATACACTTATTAATACAGTGATAAATCACTGTATTAATAAATGCGTTGCTGTTTTTCTATGAAAAATGTAATTATTAGCCAGATTTTAGTTTTCAAAAATAAAATAGAGAGAGCTGTCAGTGGGCAGCAGGGGGCTGCTGGATGGTTTGTGCAGGCAGGATAGTGGATGGATAGGCCCCACACACCCTTTCAAAAGTGCCTGACTCTATCTCTGACGACTGAGAGCTGTCAGCAGGGAGCAGGGGACTGCTTGATGGACTGTGCAGGCGTGACAGTGGATGTCCAAACAAGTTCCCGGTGTCTCTTAATGCAGACAGCGGTGAGGCTGCCACTGTGCCACATATAATACATGCCCTATCAGTGATTGCGCAAAAAAATTGTGGGTCCCAGGGATCCCTCACTTTCAAAAATTGGGGTCCTACTCCACAGTTTCTGGGTCCTATCTAATATTATGGGGGATGAGGGCAGGCAGCTTTTGGGACAGTACTGGGGTTAGGTGGCAGCTTGGGCAGTGCTGGGAGTAGGTAGCATTTGGAGTAGAGGGGGTTAAGGGCAAACAGCAGTTGGGTTAGAGCTGGGGTTAAAAGCAGGGAGAATTTGTAGTAGAGCTGGGGGCAGGAAGGGGGTAAATGCAGACAGCAGTTAGGACAATGCTGGCGGGCAAGGAGGGGGTTAATTGCCAGTGATGCTGGGGGTAGGGAGGGGGAAGGGTAGATAGCAGCTGGGGCAGTGATGGGGGCAAGGGGGGGTTAGCAGCAGGCAGTGCTGGGGGTAGGGAAGGAGGTAAGAATACATAGCAGCTTTGGAAGTACTGGGGAGGAAGGAGGGGGTTAGGGAGAGGCAATACTGGTGGCAGTGCTGGGTGTAGGGAGGGGGTCAGGACAGCAGCTGGGGCAGTACTGGGGATAGGGAGGGGGGTCAAGGGTAGATAACAATTGGGTGTAGACCTCCAGCTCCCTTCTGTACACGGCAGAGTCCACCTCCTGGCCTCCTGCGTGTACAGCAACAGGTGGACTTCAAATTACAGATGGCATCCCTTGTATATCTCAGTTACCCTGCTTACTTCTGAGTGACGTGTAGAGGCCATCATGGAGGAAAGTCTGTGGCCCGGGAGTCAGCACATGATGGGAGGAAGGGCACAAATGCCGTCAGCCAGACAGTGGAACTTAAGCTGTGGGGCAGACTGGAGGCAGAGTAGGCTGTTCATCTGTGCCAGACCCCGGTGCTTTTGCCAGTGGCTGGGGGTCAGAGCAAGTCTAGTGCCCAGTGGCAGCCGCACTGGAACTGCTTGAGTCGCCCCTGTGCAACCATACATTGCAGGACCGGTTATATGCAGAAAGTTAGTGGGCCCCAATCACCAGCAGCTGCCCACAATAACATCTTAGTGGCTGTCGCGATGTAGGAGGGAGTGCCAATGGGAGGGTTGGTCGGCAGGGCTTGGGTGGTGATTGGACGAGACACTGATGACTTCTGCGATCACTGTCCTATGCACGGCTTGTGCGCCGTCAGCCCAGTGCTGTAAGGAGACCACCAGGTGTGCTACCGCCGTGAGGCAAGCTACCAATCTTGGGGCTGTGAGCTACTGGTGGCTCGCGAGCGTCAGGTTGGCAATCATGGGGCTAGAGTATCTATTAAAACTCTTTATAAGACTAAAGCTTCTAGAGGGTTAGACCTTTCTAATGTTCGATTCTAATATATAGCCGCTCAGTTAGTTCACCTGTCTGATTGGGTAACTGGCTCTGCCGGTCTAACGTTGTTGGGCTTTCTAGCTGAACGTGTTGGATCCTCCTTTACTCCATTATTTTTACTCTCTGGTGTGCCCCCTCTGCTTCATCAGGCCCTGCTGGTTTGGCAATATGCTCACACCCTTTTTGATTGGTCTGATTTGGATGCAGAGTCATATCCCGAACTGCTTAAGCTATCGTCAGATAATATATGGCTTCTAAAAGGTGTCACAACTTTGGGTTAATTGTACGGTGAAGGGAATTTTAAATAATTTCAACAGCTGCAAAATGAATTTAGTATTCCTAATACAGCATTTTTAGATACTTGCAATTACGATATACTATACAAACACTGTTCGCCTGTACTACTCCTGTAATCTCAGCGTCCTATTAAATCTTTAGTTTCTGCTTTAAGTTCTAGAGGTAGAGTGTTCTCTGTTTATGCTGCCCTCAGTGATAGGCTGTTTCCAGAGTTGCTCACTCCCCTTATTCTGAAATGGGAAACAGATATAGGACCAATAAACACTGGTCAGAAAATTTGGGTTCGATTAAATACACTACACCGTGTTAGATATCAGCAAGTACACTTTTATGTCTTACACAGAGCGTATCGTACACCTGTGTTTCTGCAGCGTGCTGGTCTTAGGGAGGACTCTCTCTGCCCTAGATGTCGGGAGGAGAATGCTGTTTTTTTCATCTGCTGTGGGACTGGCCATTAGTCTATTCCTACTGGGAACATGTTTTGATCACAGATCCCTCTCTACCTAAAATCTGTCTATTTGGTCTTGACCTAGAAGGAACACACTCATTAATATTATATCATTACACTATGGGCGGAATTCAATTGATTTTGCGGCCCGCATCTCCCGTCTAAAGTGACAGGAGATCGCAGGCCGCTATTCAATTGTGCCAGAATTTCACGCTGATCGCGCCCATAGAGGTCAGGTTTAGCCGCGTAAAGCTGCTAAACCCGGCCAAAGTGCTGGGCGCGATCGCGAAAAGTGATGTTTGGGCGCCCAAACATGTCACTTTTCGCACATTTCAGCTCTCATCCCCCAGGGGCTGCGAGCTGAAGTGTAGCGCTTGGCAGCTGATCGCGCCCGACAGGAGCAAGAATAGAATAGCTCCGTCGGGCGTGATAGGGGCTGGAGAGAATTGAATTCCGCCCTATGTGTCTCTCAACGCTGGCCAAGGTGAGTGTAGCACAATCGTGGTTTTTGACTGATCCCCCTGATCTGTTTAAATGGAAAATCTTGGTGAATGATGTGATTAAACTTGAAAAGCATATGTTTAAGTCTCATAACAATATATCTAAATTTCATATTTAATAGATGATGTCATTCAAGGTTGGGCAGAACTATTGGTGCTGCCATGGCTATGTAACTCTATTCTTGCTGCGGGTGGGATGTGTCGGATGGGTCGGTGCTAGTGTTGCTGCCACTTTTATTTATTTTATATCCTGTTATTATAGCAGTGTACTGATACTTTCCATTACTAATGTTTGTAACAGTCTGTTTTATATTGTGGTTCATTTTATCATTTTTCAGCCAAATTATATATACTTTTTGGCAAGCAGATGTACTATATTCTGTTGTTGATATTGTAATGGTGTATGAAGAGATTATGGGCCTGATTCAGCAATGATCACAATTAAAAAGCTGCACGCAGGCTATAGATATGATGTATGCACACAGGCAGCTTTGCAATTGCGATCCTTGCAGATATGGTAATGCAGCAGGAGGGAGGCATCACGCCTCCTGCTGCATTACTTATCTTAGCTGCGTTGTCCAACGCAGCATCGGATAATCTGCGTAACATTAGCTGGCTGCAGTGACCCATGGGGTCCCGCAGCCGGCTGCCACAGTTTAGAAGGAGCCAGAAAATTTCAGTCAGTCGACGGAGATCCTGGCTTCTTCCCTCCACTGCAACAGCGGCGACATGCCGCCACCCCCTCCCTGCCCACAAACAGCAGCAGACTGTCAATCACTTCATTTTGATATATTGGGAAAATAAATGGGTTTCACACATCTAACAGCAAACAAACTGCTATTGCCAACTGGAATGCAGTCTGCATTTTACATAAGCTACCAGGATGAGGTCTAATTGTTGTACTAGCCACCAGGGAAGGGGACAGTTTTTGTCACTAACCACCATGATTTGCTGTTTTAAATAGTGGACACAAGACATCAGGCATACGGGAGCAAGAAATATCACTTTGGGCCATCCTATCAAAACTTGATTACAGTAGATCTTTGAGATATAGTATATAAGTTACCCCACATCCAGTCCCTCTCCCAATCCTTTGGGTTCCCTTTCATCCCCTTTCTCACCCCAGAAGCCTCTAAAATCCTCATCCATGTATCTTCTGTCTCGCTTCTATTAGTCCATTCTTAACTTTGTTGCCCACCTCTCATTTACCTCTACCACTCCACTCTGCTGTCCCTCTCTGCAAATCACTATACTGGCTCCCAGTCCCAATCAATTTCAAACTCCTCACACTCACTTTCAAAGCCACTATTCTCCTCCCTACATTTCAACATACCTCTTCCTGCTTATTTCACTCTTCCGTTTGCCACCTTTCCTCCTACCTTCCCAGGCCCCAAACCCCATGCTTTATACCATTTGGCTATCATCTAGAATGGTTTCCCACGCTCTATCAAACATTCACCCAGCCTCTCAGCCTTCAAACATTCCCTTAAAATTAATCTATTTACTCAAGATATTCACAACTCCTCCTATCTCACCTCTGCAATAATAAACTCTGCCTCCCCTATCCATTTACATAACCATTCACAGCAACTCTAGAATGTAAGCTCTTGTGAGCAGGGCCCTCTCTCAGTCTGTGGTCTTTACATAACTAAGTATTCTGTGGATTATGTATATTTGTAAAGTTGTGAATTTATGTTACTGTCCTGTATGATCACTTGTGTATTATGTAATTTTGCTGTATATTCTTTCCACTATAAACAATGCTAAGGAACCCTGGAGACACCAAATAAATAAAGATAATAATAATAATACTCCCTTTCTTTACTTACCATTTCCTTTCCTCCATTTAGAATACGAAAGTATGACAAATGAAACTATTACACACATTTGTAACAAGAAAACAAATTTATTAATTTTTAAAAGACAAGACACAATTTTGTTTTGAAAAACAACACAAGAAAGCTAGCCTGAGTTCAAGTCTGAAATATTCAGAAAAATCCTACTAATATCTTTAGTATGTTCCAGTCATTTTTTAAACAACACACTAAAAGTTAATATATATATATATTTTTTATAATTATAAAAGTTCCCCAGTTATTGTACAGTACACAATACAAATTGCCCACAAACTATCATTTAGCTCCTGCCAATTTGGAGAGGACATGATATACTAAAAGATTTAGCATTTCTCACAAAAATCACATCAGGAAATACGTATTTACAAAATCCAATACATTATACAAAAAAATGCATCACGTGGTATTCTCCAAATAAGTTTTAAATAAAAAAAGTATATTCAACTGTAATGCAAAAACTGGAAAAAAACATTACATTATCACACACATACAATCTCTATTAAGGAAAAACAAAAAAGCTGCCTACCTTATTTTTATGCAACATATTAATTCTATATAAAAACTGAAATAAAAGAAAAAATAAAATGTAAAACTTCTACTGCTACTATGTCTCTGTGCTTGTGGACTGAATTCATGTCCTCTGCCACTTACCAAGTGAATCTGAATACAATGGCACTTAAAACAAATGACTAATCTCAACTGAATACAATGGCACTTAAATAAATGACAAAAAAATAATAGTAAAAGATTTTGTTTTGAAGTTTGTTTGGGTAAGAAAGCCCCGAGCAGTTCCAAATGAATAAAGTATTTAGCTAGGTCTTTGTAAGACCCAGTTGTTTTTCATTCTACTTTTGAAAAGCACAAACTTTTTATTATTTTATAAATTTATTTTAAGATCTTCATTTACTTGTATCATAAAGGCACTCTGTTTCATTACGCAGCCCTCAAGATTTCCAGCACTGGCTAACGTCATAACTTCATTGTCAGAAACTCTTACGCGTTCCTAGTTACTAGGTGGTAAAATTACTAAGAATCGAGTTTGGGTCGAGATTGCATTCTCATGTGAGTTTAGCCTGTTTTCCTACTCGCAAATTTACTAAAGGCAAAGACGTGCGAACTTGCAGGAAACAAACCACAGAACTCGCATGAATTTACAAAACACTACCAAATACACCATCAGCCAAACTCGCAAGTACTTTCCATCGGAAACAATACAATATGCAAATTTACCAAGAATCGAGTTTTGAAACTCGCACGAGAAATTACCAAACTCTCACCAAAATAGGCTTTTCAAATAGGCTACCTCCTGAGGTGAGTGTTTGCATGTGTTTCAAGTTGCAAATACTGAGATCACAATGATGATGCCTATAAAAGGGGCTAAATCAGCTGCATTGATTTGTGTGAAGCAAAAATGGCAGAATTTACTACCAGTACTGTACACTGCATGTGGCTGGGATTTCAGAGGCTCCGCCACCAGGGTGGAAGGACTCAGGTGCAAAAAACTGAGCAGGCTCATGAGGTAATGAAGGTACCACAAAGGCCACGCAGACCCCGGTTTTTAGGAGGTGTTTGAAGCTGAACACACTGGCTGATGGCGAGGTCATACAGATGTTCTGGCTGAACCATAACAACATATTCCATCCGTATGACCAAGTCAAACTGGACCTAGACCCTGACACAGTTCTCGGGATATCAAAGTCAACATTCTCACGGTACCCAACTCAGGTAACGGCGGCATTTCAGCCACTAATGGATACCTGCATCTGCTTCCCTAGCCAGGAGTCACATTGCCATGCAGTCAGGGAAGCTATTTATAGCATTTTGGGAATGCCTAAGTCTTGGGTGATATTGACTGCACTCAGAAACACCGCTCAGATGGCATTCTTGCAGCGGGTCAATGTGCTGGCAGCCTTTCTTCAAAACAGCATGTGGTTGGATTTCATGACCTCCTGCACAAGGGCAATGTTCTCTCCCACAGAGAATGTCACTTTGTGCCCCATCTTGGTCTTACACTTCTGCCTGGGTGCCTCATCACTGCTGCCTGTACTGCTCAATAGGGCTCCTGAGCAGCAACCTCACTCCACCTCACTCTCTCCCTGCCTCTCCTCTGCCCTGGACATATTCCTGTCCCCCTCCCTATACAAACACAAACCTCCTATCCTACTACCCACACACACACAAAAAAACCCCACTGACAGGACAAAAGAAAAAAACACAATCAAGACAGAAAAATGAGACAAACAGATAACTAACAAGACAATATAAAGCACAAAACAACTTACACAAGCCAAGCAGCAATTGATCCCACTAGTCAAAAACTCTCCTACACCACTAAACACACTCCTCACTGTCCCTCTGCAAACTCCAACCAACAAAACCCTCAAAGGTCGGGCTGTTTGTGGAATTTTTATATGCTTGGGCAGTGTGTACATGACGTGACTGCTTCAACCACTCAGAACATGTTTCTAGGATGATGCATACATTCTCATGCGTGTTTTAAAAACACATCCATTCTCTCACATGTTTTGCCAAAAACTCGCATGACAAAACACGTTTGCTTTCACCATCGAAAAACACGATTTTGTAAAACTCACTTCTTGGTAAATTTGAGAGTTTGCTCTGGAAAAACACTTGCGTGTTCGTGGGAACCTGTTCGAATTTAATCTCCCTCAAACTTGATTCTTTGTAAATTGTCCCCTAGGAGTCAGTTTTGAAACAGACGTGTTCTAATATAAGGCATACACATTGCTGAAGACATACTACTCTTTCGCGTGGCTACCATTTTGTCATCGATACACAATAACATCACAAAAAAAAAAACCTTGGAACTCAGGGCTTTCATTCCCTGAATTTTTAAAGCCAATGTTCAAACATAAGGCATGTAGTAAATTAATAAATAAACCAGTAACAACTCAAACAGAACAAAAGCAAATTGGGCAGTCACTTTGTAAGTGGCTTTCACTAAGCAAAATAGGTAAACTCTACTTATTTCTACTGGCACGTACAACCACTAGCAGCAATGATCAAGGCATGCAAACCAAGAAGCATTTACACTAAATAATTGTAAAGATCAACATAATAATTGCCAAACTACAACCCTTTGAGTATTGTACAGCTGTAAGAACATATGTACTATATGTATAGAAAGAAGTGGGCAGCCGTGTAAATCTAACAACCACCTTATCTTACATCCGAAAGTTAATTTTCCATGAAAATCAATACTGAAGGATGGATAACGTAAAATACCTTCATGTCACATATGATTTACTCTACTTCACTATAAAAACAAATAACTTTGATGTAAATTGTGACTTACTACAAATATAATGTAATGCTGAAAGTGTTTAGCCTGCTGCATTTTACTTATATGTAATATCTGTTTTGCCTCATCTCATTCACATTTTGACGAATCCAGTGCTTTACAAGGTGAATATTCACAGAAGGGATTTATACTGTAATGTACTGTACTGTGTATCTGGAAAATGTTGACAAAACATAACAAATTTGAGCTTTTTTAGAAGTGACTAATTCTTGAAAATGAATGCAATTATATCATTTATTTCACAGTAATTTCAGAAAAACTAGGACTTTACTGTAAAAATAAAACTCATGTCAGTGATATTACCATAAAACTATTTGAAGTAGGATTGCAATTGTTGTGATAAATCACAATTGCATACTTTACAACATTTGCAGGCATAATAATAACAAAACTACAAAACACAGTAAAAATAGAGAAAATATAAAAAGTCATAAATTATAAAAAAAACAAAAAATGTGTGCTAATTATAAATTTTCTGAGTTGTAGTTTGCAGACACCATTACTTTATGTTGCTTTTAACCACTTGATTTTTGTCGGAGATCCACATTTTATGTGCCTTTAAATTAGTTAAGCATTTCCAGGCTCTCCCTGTATTTATTTTATGTATTTGCAGACTTAAAGCCTGATGAGGTGGATGCAGTTATAGATGTGACCGTGTCTTGTCGCTGCAGTAACTGCGTCTTTATGCTAATGCTGCAGCCGATCATCTTTCTACTGAGGCGCCCACTGCTGCGGAGCTAATCAAGACGCACCATCAAAGACTGTACAAGCCCTATGGAGGCGCAGATTCTCTGTCTGAACATGGCCACCTCTATCAGTGCCATGTTAAACCCACTCGCTGACCGAGACACACCCACATCTGGCTAGCCACCCCCATGTTACCCCGCCAGGAATGCCCACAGAAATCCCCAGCTCTTATGCCCAAATTTGCTCTGCGTCTTACAACGGAAACCATCGGGACATACGCGCAGTACGACTCGGACGCAGCATGTGCAGACTGAAAACATTGGTCGCTTGCGTCCAATGATGACAATGCATCCACCTCTAAATCAGGCCATTAGTGTGACATGCCATTTTTCTCTGTGTCTGTCATGTGTTGTAAACTGTTTAGCAATGGGGACACTGCTATAGGGCTAATATCTTTTTAAAGGTGGAAAAGGCTTATGGGAGTGTTTTCAGTGCCAAAATTTCACAGAATTTAGACAGCACCGGGCGCCGCCATGAAAAGGTGTCATTATTACACTGTTTAATAACCTGTAAATATGAGAAAGAAGAGTACCTTCTGCTACATTTTATGATTAGGGTAGAACAAGCTATCAGAATATGCCATGGAGATAATCGTTAGTGGGTAGAACAGAATGCTCACACTGGACAGGCCAACATTTTTTTGAAGAGAAAGCTTTAGTATGATTTTTATTTTTCTGCATAAAGTTGCCCCTTTCTAGACAGTAATCATTTTATATTGTTCAGCTGGTACAGCTTCAGAAGCTAGCATATAAGACATTGTATGAAGAACATATGTTATGCTGGGTACACACTGGCCGATATATTGGGCGATCGATTGATTGGCCAATATATTATGCCCCCGTCGGCCAGTGTGTACAGATGATATGTCTGTGAACAACGTCGTTCACAGACATATCGCATTGGCTGTGCTGCACAGCCGATGAACAGATATGTCTGCAGACATAGTTGTCCATCCGCAAGTGTGTACGGGCGATTAGCCAATCGCCCATAGACAGGGGCGCTGAGAGGGGGGAGAGCGGGTACTAATTACCCGGGTCCGGATTTTGTCTTTTTTCTTTGAAGGGGGCGTGGCCACGCATTCCACTATTAGGTCATGCCTCCTACCCGCCCCCAGGCTGGCCCGACCCGCTGCAGCATGCAGATGATGGTCGTTCAGTGTGTATGAATGACCATCATCTGCAGATATATCTGCAGATCACTTGATCTGCAGATATATCGCTATAGTGTGTACCCACCATAAGTCTGTAAATATGACAAGAAAATATGCAGAGTTTTTACTAGAAAGCATAGATTTTACCTTTCATCAAATAATAACGTGACTAAAGGCTGCATTTTGTTTAAACATTTAAAACCTATAGAAGGTTAATTTAGTTTATCAATAGATGGGTCTGATGTATACGAAGCAGAACTGAGTTACTGAATTACTGTCTGGTATTTTACAATGCTCAAAGGGTTATGCACATCTTTACAATAAACAGTCTAGTAATAATACATATTATGTCTCTATTCCAGTTTTTTTGTATTTTAGTTAATTACCCAATAAGTAGCGTTTATCTGATTTTTAAATATTTGCCACGGTTTTGCAGACTTGGTTATTGGTTATACAGACAGAAGAGGTATTTTTAACCCTATGATGTTGGAAAGTCTAATTCAATGCATAGCATTCCTCTAGTATTCAAAGGGTTTGTGCTACTTTCTGTATAACACAGCTAAAGCCACAATCTGGCAGACACAGGCAAGTCAAGAGAATCATTGTAGTTCAATTAAAAGGAACTTTGTTATAGGGGAGAATTAGGTCTGTAGTAATCAGAAATACATGAGCAGAACCTGAACCTTGTATTTTATGTTAATATGGATTTATTTAGCTATTTCAATGAATATAGCATTTTGCTTTAATTCCCTGTAAATATTTAGCTAGAATTACTCTGTCCATCTGTGTGTCAAGGCAGATGTGAAAGCACACAATTGGTTGAGAACGCTTTTTTTGTATGACTATAAATGCCCAACATAAAAGTAATAATTTACTGTACTATTCTTTTCCATTAAATGCACATCCAAAAATAATTTAGAACATTTCTCAAAAGCTAAAAAATATCTGGCTGGGCTTTTCACATTTAGCATTAGTGTAGATATTATAAAATATATAAGTAAATAAGAGGCCACATAAGAATTTGGATATATGAGGGATTTCCCAGGGGCACCGAGGAGGGGGAGGGAGCGAGTACTTATTACCCGGGCCCGGCATTGTGTGAGGGGCCCAGCAAGCTATGGAGGAGAAATGTCCCCCTTGCAGAGGAGATCACACCTTTTATCACAGCTTGTCAGGCACCTTAGGAGCTGTCTTCTAGTATTTTTCTTTTTTTTTCTGAAGGGGTGTGGCCACTCCTCCTGGAATTTGTCCATGTTTGCAGTTTGCCTTGATGGCCCTGGGGATCCCCTATATTGTTGTGTTTAACTTTGCAATCATTTTAGTGTGGATTCTGTCCTTGAACATATTTCCAGAGTGAGCAATTGGGATGAGTGTATTTATTCAATATATATGGATTAGGCACAATACACCTGAAACTAATGTATTTGTATGAAATTGAATAATCATATGTAACAGATAGGCACTATGATACAAGTTGAACAATTCATTCTTTCTGTAAACAACTTAAAAACAACAGTATATGGGAATAAAACCTGAAATAAAAACACCATCCAGTTTTCAGAAATGAACTGTCAGCACCAAAACCATTTAAAATCAAACCATAAGTTCTACTTCATTACTTGAGTGTAAATAACAGTTTGTTTTTATCTTTAAAAAAATAATGCATTTTGGTTAATTTTGTAAAATCAATTTTTTTAAAACTCATTTGTATCATTCCTTTTCCTCTAAATGATAGATTTAATCTCACATTTACTATTATCAATATACTTTTGTAGCGCCAACTGAATTGACAGCGCAAAAATGTTTTAGAATGCAGTGATCTAACAGAGGAGTGAGCAAATATCAGCGCATTCTTCAGTTAGCGCTCAACGGTTTCCTGGTCAGAAAATCGTAGTGGCCTAAAACACCCATGTGACCTAACCCAGAATAGTAATATAGTGTAGATTTGGTGTGACCCATAAATGGCAAGCTCTAGATTATTTATGTTTAAAGGGTAGCCAACACCTTGGACCTTAATGATTTTGTTCACAAACATGGTAATGTGTACTCTAACTCCCTGCTGTATACTTGTCTGGCATGTATAACAGAAAAGGCTGCAAAGAACAATTTCTGAATAAAATGAAGACAACAAACTGAAGGAAAATGTTCCGATCATCTCATTCATGTAATGTTAATACCCTAGTGGAACTAAATAGAGTAAGAAGTACAGAAAGAAGGCAACTACATATCACTGAAAGTAATGACAATAATCAGTAGTGTTCAGGGCTACGTGCCCAACTGACTTCTAGCATATTTCTAAAGAAATATATGCTTGGTCTGTGAAATAATAAAAAATATTTTTGATTTATAAAGATATTTGGGAGAGTTTATTCTATATTGTAGTATTTATTTCAAGGAAATGCTACATTGGAGCCTGACATTTTTTGTTGCATCGTTCTGTGCATTTTGCTTGCTTAATTGTTTGTTACACTTTCCATTGGGTCTGTTGTTTATAAAAAGCAGGAATTGTGCTTACAGTATTTCATAATAAGTGAACATTGTGAGGACAACCAGACTCATCCTCTAAATCACTATAAAACAGAAGTATATATACATAGTTTTTACAAATTTAAATGGAAAACAAAAAAGACAACTTAAAAGATCTTTAAGTCCCCTTACCATTCTAGTGTGATTTTCGTGACTTTATTTAAATATGTAATAGCGTATTTTGTAACTGTATATTCCACCCTGGCCATTTTATTTTAATTGATATTAATGAAGAGTTTCTAATTACATTTATTTTTGCATTGTTCAGGGCATGGGCAAGCCATGCATTAAACTGACCTCAGTGCATAAAGGACAAGATATGCAGGGTTTTCGTGTGATTGCACACCCTGCTGTCCCTAAAGGGCTGAACATAATTGCATCTATGCTGACCCTTTTGGCAAGAATCAATCCGCTTGCTGACATGTTTTGCTTTCCACAGAAATAAGCACATGCAGCTGCCTATGGATACAATCCCCACAATCCCAAGAAAATGCTACTTGCACAAAACCAAAATACATTTAGTTACAAAATGGGGAAGGGGGGACACAGAGGAAAATCTGTATATTTTCAATCTAGAAGAGCAAAATGCGGTTACTAATGTCTTACAAAATTAGGAATTTTCCCCACTTTCTGTGGGCTTTAAAAACAACAGGCACACCTTGCTGAAAAAAAATTAACAAGAAAGAAAATAAAGACAACTACACCTTAGCTTCAGTTCTGTTTAAGGCACCATTAAATAGGCGAGGTACTGTGATCCCTGATGTACATTCTTAAATGGCAATGGTGTGTCTAGCCACCTGTTTAAACCCTACGCGAATGGGGAGAAGTTCCAATGAGGTGTGCCAGGTACACTGCCTAAATGTATTACACACACTGTAGTCTTTTCACACACTTTATCCTACTCACATTAATACAGCAGGTTCTGATGCTGTAGCTAAAATATATGAGAACTACATTCAAAAAAGCTTCCTTTAAAGGCACACTGACCAATTTTATTGTTTTTCTTTGTATATGTGTGTGTGGTGTGAAATAGGATTTGACAAATGTATAATAATTTTCATTAGCTTTTCTTAGCTCCTACAGAGATAGCACTGCTTGCCATCACCCCCTTAACTACTCTCTCCAGGAGTGGGGGTACAGTAAGAAAGGCTTCATTAGAGCATGGTATGATGCCACTGGTTGGGCGACTGGAAGATCTAAGACAAAAGTGATACAGTCACAATCCCCTAAATGTACTTATAGCCTGCACATAAGAGATAGCATAAAGCATTGTCTTACATACAGTATGTCTCCCTTGCACTAGGATACAGGATCCCTTGCACTAGGATACAGGATCCCTTGCACTAGGATACAGGATTCCTTGCACTAGGATACAGTTAGGCAACGATCATGTCTGAGGTTAGAGTGATATTAATGTGGTTATGGTATAAGAAAACATTTAATGACTATTGATTTTCATTCTTTGGTATCCTAACCAAAATGCAAGAAAAGTAGTATTTCAATATAATTAGTGTTAAATAAAGACAGAAAAATAAATATACACCTGTAAAAGGACCATGACATGACTTGCTGATTTTTGAGTGAAATGCTAAAGTCAGTAATTTTGCTGGAGATATTTCACCCAAGTGACTGTTCCAACCACAAGGAAATGATTAATATATTATCCCATCATCTTTGGGTACAATATAAAAATAGATGAATAGAATCCTAATAATAGGGTTTACTCTTCCAGTCTAAAAGCATTACTCACAGTGCCATCTAAGAGCCTGTGAGCTGGAGACATGGCTTGCTAATGAAGTGACGATCTGAGGGAGAGCAGGACAGTGACAGCTGAACCAGAGAAAGAAAGCTAAATTGAATGGTAGTCTAGGAAATATCAATATTTTAACATCGGTATCAAGAACAGCTGATCTAAGAACTTGGTTATCAGTTCTCAATCTTAAAATACTATGCAGGTTGCTACATTCCTTGCATTCTATAAATTATATTCTTCACATATATATGTATATATATGGATCTATATATATACAGTGTAATAGCAGCAGAATGAACTACTGTTATGAAATAGAGAGTTTCAGGAATAGAAGGAACACAAACCTCTGACATTGGTCCTTATCTATTCAGCACATTTGTTTCTTTAACCCCATCTTCCCTGAGTTTTTATTTGAATCTTGACACTGCAGAGTTTGGTTACCATCAGAGAATTTTCCTTCCACTAACATCTTGAGCAAAAAAGGTCTTTTTATGTGATGACCTCACACTTTTGCAAGTCAATAGCAAGCGTTCAGGGGTGAAGAGGTTAAAGATTTAGGTCATCATGTGTCCTTTCATTATATTTCATACCATCTCTGGTCAGATATGCTCGGAAGCATATCTGATTTGTGCAATGGTACTCATGCACAATCAGTAGTATCCCAACGGAGGAGCTGCTCGTACGCTTCCAGGTCCTGTAATATGGAGTAGAAGTTTTGGAGCAATTCCTAACACAAGTAAAAATGCATTGTCGCTAAGTGACCCCCACAGTTTACAAATATCATTCTAAAATAGATGGATACAATTAACGGAAGTTGTTAGTGTTGTTTACTGTTAGACAAAAGCTTACTTTTCACTTGTAGTACAACTTTAGCTTCCTGCATTGTTTCATGCAGGTCATGATATTGACTTTTAGGACGCAAAAGAAGCTGCTTGAATATTCCTTTGTACAACAGAACAACAGCCAAAACAATTCATACTTATAAATATCTTATCTTACATAGGTAGGGGGTTTCCCCATAGTTTTGTCATGCGTCTGCTGCCGCACCTTTTCATCCAGTGTAAGTGATCGTTTTCTTTTTAAAAAAAAAGTGCAACAATGAAAGTAACTACGATAAACACAGCAATAAAATATAAAAAATTAACAACAAAATTTGAGTTTTTAAAATAACTCCAGAGGGACACTGAGGAATCATCAATCGTGATACAATTACTTCAAAGGATAACATGAATTAAAAAAGGAATAACAAAAGCCAAGATTAAAACCAAGCACAAAAAAAAAAATACACCTTGTACATTGCGAGAAGTAAATTAAACTGTGCTTGGGGCAAGGTTGACAAAAAAGTTAAGGTCACAATAGGAAAATTTGACAACAGTCGACCTTTAGGCATATTCTGTTCTACTGCCGCACTTTTAAGCCCAACATACAAATATTTATACATTTCTGTTTTGAAAGCTTTCATATTCACTAGACTGCAGTATAGGTATTCCCAGTGGCACTGCACTGCCTGATGGTCTGAGTGCTTGTGACAATGTGCTCGCTGTGTATTTGGTTCAGAACCAGGCTCTGCTGAACGCTGCCCTCCAGTGATGGCTGCATGCAGCCCACCTGGAATGTCTGACCCAACTCTGTCTTCTCCCTTTTGGCTTGAGGCTCTCCAGAGTCATCCAATTCCTCATCCATTTCACTCTCCACTTCGCTGCCCTCATCTGCACAAACAAATAACCATGAAACTAGCACAAAGAGAAAGGGGGAAAGTGTGAGAAATACAAGCAAATTACTAATCATCTACACACCTAATGAAGGCAATACTGTTATAACATTAAATGGGATTTCTACTTTCAGAATAATTTATTGCTATTAAAGGGGGAGATTTAATAAAGCTTGGAGGGAGATAAAACTGGAGATAAATAAAATAGCACCAACCAATCAGCTCCTAACTGTCATTTTTCAAACACAGCCTGTAAAGTGACAGCTAGGAACTGATTGGTTGGTGCTATTTATCTCCTATTATATCTCCCTCCAATCTTTATTAAATCTCCCCCTTAGTGTTTCTTTTATTAAATACATTGTTTTATCTTAATGGCATATTGTGTTTTTCAGCAAGTTTTTATAACATCCAGGTAGGTTATTATTTTCTTTTACCCTTGGATACAGCACTGAACTGTTCCTACATTAAATATTAATCTGATCCAAAGAGCAGAGGTGAAGTTAACTGAAGCAGGACTACTTCTTACGCAAAGTAGTGTAAGCTCCAAATTTCTGAGGATTTCCAAACAACTGAACCTTTTAGGAAACTATCAATGCATCAAGTAAATGGTATTACTGTTATAGCAATGTGATACATGCAACAGATGACACCAATTAAAGGAGATACCTCTATAAGCTAACTAATCATTACAAATGGTCATGGCACTTAAGGTCTTAGAGGCTTCCAAAAAGTCTTCGGGGTAAAATTTATTAACGTGAGAGTTTTAGAAGTGGGGATGTTGCCCATAGCAAACAATCAGATTCTACTTAACATTTAACTAGCACCTTTTAGAAGATAATAGTTAGAATCTAATTGGTTGCTATGTGCAACATCTCCACTTCTAAAAACTCTCACTTTAGTAAATATACCCTTTAGAGACAATTAGTCTAAAGGTATTCATTTGAAGCAGTAGCTATATTAGATACTGTATATACAGATCTGTCCTAAATAACTATTGCCGTTGTGCTGAACAGCGCTTCTTAGCGCTCCAGGTCCAATGCAACTCGCCTTTTTCGCTCAAATGTGTATTTTAGTCGTTATGAAATGCGACAAAACCGATTAACGAGACTGCACTGCTTCATTTGATATGCGACATTTGTACATCTGTGTGTGAAGTCTGAATCTGTATACAAAGTATTACGATGCAGGGGCCGCAGCTTTTTTTTCATGCCAAGTTCCATTTTGCTGCATCAATGACTTTGTTCATATTTAAAACGAATTCCTGGGCAGTTAAAGTTGTAGCATGGCATCTCTAGTATGAGTATCAGAACGAGTGGTGATTTGCTGTGTCTGCGGTGTGAATAAGATGCAAAGTTAAAGAAAAAGTTGCTACGCTACACTGCTCAGCGCTGCTTACTCGCATTCTGCATTGATATACACTGTATATATATTTCAAAATCCACTTTAGATACACTACCATTCAAAAGTTTGTGGTCACTTAGAAATTTCCTTATTTTTGAAAGAAAAGCACTGTATTTTTCAATGAAGATAACATTAAATTAATCAGAAATACACTCTACACATTGTTAATGTGGTAAATTACTATACTAGCTGCAAACGTCTGGTTTTTAAAGGAATATCTACAAAGAGGCCCATTTCCAGCAACCATCACTCCATTGTTCTAATGGTACTTTGTGTTTGCTAAGCGCGTTAGAAGACTAATGGATGATTAGAAAACCCTTGAAACCCTTGTGTAATTATGTTTGCACAGCTGAAATTGGGTTTGCTCGTTAGATCAGCTATAAAACTGGCCATCCTTTGAGCTAGTTGTGTATCTGGAGCATCACATTTGTGGGTTCGATTAGACTTTCCAAATGGCCAGAAAAAGAGAACTTTCATGTGAAACTCGACAGTCTATTCTTGTTCTTAGAAATGAAGGCTATTCCATGTGATAAATTGCCAAGAAACTGAACATTTCCTACAACGGTGTGTACTTCTCCCTTCAGAGAACAGCACAAACAGGCTCTAACCAGAGTAGAAAGAGAAGTGGGAGGCCCCGGTGCACAACTGTGCAAGAAGATAAGTACATTAGAATCTCTAGTTTGAAAAATAGACACCTCACAAGTCATCAACTGGCAGCTTCATTAAATGATACCCGCAAAATGCTAGTGTCAATGTCTACAGTGAAAAGGCGACTCCGAGATGCTGGCCTTCTAGGCAGAGTGGCAAATAAAAAGCTATATCTGAGACTGGCCAATAAAAGGAAAAGATTAATATGGGCAAAAGAACACAGACATTGGACAGAGGAAGATTGAAAAAAAAGTGTTATGGACAGACGAATCCAAGTTTGAGGTGCCAATGTCTTGACTATATGTTCTATTCATTATGCAACTCATTTGATAAATAAAAGTCAGTTTTCATGTACAGTAAAACACAAAATTGTCTGGGTGACCCAAAAGTTACGGTAGTGTATAGGGTGGTGTAGTGCGATACTAAAGAATAGGATAGGGAGGGTTAAAATGGCTTATGCTACAGCTATAGACACTAGTAAGTTCCCCGTTATCACCAGAAATAGGATATGCGGTAAATATAATTGTGTGTCTATTTGTTAGCGCAACATATGGTTAATAATTGGATATACAATAGTGTATATTTCTGATGTTTAATAGGTTTCTGGGGCCAACGCGTCTCACCCGCTGGGTTCTGTGCGGGCTTCGTCAGGGCTGTACTACAGCCCTGACGAAGCCCGCGCAGGATCCAGCGGGTGAGACGCGTTGGCCACGCCCCTTCTCCTTGCCGCACGGACCCCAGAAACTTCCACACCGGCGATGAGACAGCATGCACGCTTACCACTGGAGCGCCTGCAGCAGCGGCTGCCACCTTCCATCTAAGGCAGCAATTCAAGCGCCAGCAGCGGACCGGAGTGCAAGCAAGGACCGGGAGGGTCCATACAAACAAAGACACAAGGATGTGCCATACCTTCACTAAGGAAAGCAACAACATAGCATGACGAGGTAGGAGGTGCGGGCACCTAACAAGGAAACCTGCAACTTTGTATTCAATACAGCAACATTGACGAGCTGATACATACTATAACTTTGACAAAGATACAAAGTAGGATCCAACTTTTATCTACTATAAAACCTTCTCTGGAATACCTCACTTATTATATTGTCTCCAATTATATTGGTTTTAAATTGTCTCAATTGTCGTTTTACTATTGTACTTGCACTGCATTTATTTTATATTATTTATGTCTGTTTTTTCTTTCTTACACTTATATACTTTTCTCAATTAATATTTATCAAGATAGTTATGGTCTTGTATCTATTTTCATAACGGTCATTTTAGTATCAATTTACTCGTGCATGATACTGTGTATTATTGTTTTTACTGTTTCTCCTATCTTGCACTTAATACCCCAGTTTTAATAGACAAGTACCTATTAAACATCAGAAATACACACTAATGTATATCCAATTATTAATCATATGTTGCACTAACAAATAGACACACAATTATATTTACAGCAAAATCCACTTTAAACAAGCTCAGCGCAGCTCACTCGCATCAGGCGTCTCGCGCCACATGGTGCATTGAGGCTAGGTATATGAGGACACATCTGTATGTACGTGAGTATATAGATTTTCTAACAATACAATAATAAGGCTGTGACCCTGTTTTCTTATACAACTTTATAATAAGCACATCTGTCATGCTGGGAAAATTAACATTCCCTTGATACACAATCTTAGAAGAAACAAGTAATCAGGCTTATGTAGGTCTCCTATTTACATTTTATTACAGTATCTGTAATAGTAAAACATGTTCACACAGCTCAAGCAGGACGTTATTTGATGACTGACAGGTTATGATCACTAAGAGGACATCAAAATCCAATTGTGGAATATTCTGCTACAAAGCCTGTGTGAATGTTCTATGCTGAGGATGTCAGATTAGAATCAATAGAAAGAAGGCCTAACTGTGGAAACTGCTCCTAATAAGGAGGGCTATAGGTAACCTTGTAGAATAATGGCTGTTGCAGACCTCTGGTTTCAATGGTTATTTAAAAGTAATGAGGTAGGCACTAGAAACACTAGGTGGGCTGATTAATACTTGCATGGCGCTGCAGCACAGTGGATATTATGTACTGCCTTCTGGGTTTCTAAATACCAAATTTGTAGGTAAAAATGAATCCTTCCTTAGGTGTAAACACTTTGTGCTGTAATGGAGAGTAGGGAATGCCTTTAAGATACACCCATCTCTACTAGTTGTACCTTAATTCAATCATCTAATTTAATATATAAGATGTACACTTTGCAAATGTATGATTGCTCCTTGGTCTCTATGTATTTGGAATACCACAATCCACCCATCACACAGAGGACCCTATAAATGAGCAAAAATAAAATGTATCTTGCCACACACAGCTGAGCCTGGTGCAACGGTGAAAAATCAAACTGAGGTTTAAAAGAATGGCTCTGAATTCCATTGTGCATTCACTGTTCATAGGACAAACCCCTGTAGGGGCGATTCAATTATTTTTTAAGCCGTGATAATTAATATGCGCCCAGTGTTGCAATTAATTTGTTCTGGGCGCTCATTAATTATCGCACTCTTCGCCCCGGGTTTAGCCGTGTAAAACGGCGAAATCAGTCTAAAGTTCTGGTTAGAGTGCGATAACTGCGATTAGCGCGTCCTAACCAGAGGGGTTTCTCACACATTTCTGCTCACACCATCCTGAGGGTGCGAGCAGAAGTGCAGGCACAGCCGGCTTTTGCGCCCTGATGGAGCAACAATAGAATTGCTCCGTCAGGCGTCTTAAAAAAAAAAGCCGCCAGCAAAATGTTTGAATCACTCCCTGTGTGTCCAAAAAGGGGAGAACAAGTATTTAGCAGAGAAGGTGCACTACTGGAAGCAGCCACTAGGGCAGCAGGAAAGGTGGAGTTCTTAACATACAATTATATTAGATGGGCCTGTTTGCATAGCTTTGTAATATTGAAAAACATATAGATATAGAGCATCCACAATTATCACATAGCTCAGCAAATGACAGTGTTAGAATTCATAGTCACAAGAAGATAATATTAATACTTAATTTACCTGCAAAACCATTTCTAATTTACTAAGTAATTAAATATAAAAATAAATGACGTTAAAGAATGACATTAGTTTGAACTATAGAGGTCATATATAACAGAAGTAAGGCTCAGCAATTAGGAGTGGATGTCACACTCAGAAGAGCATGCAAAACACACAATATTCATGTTGTTACATGTAAGAAATTAGCGTTATGGTTGAGCGATAATCACCTTTTTCCATATTTCCAGGAGATGCATCATTTAAGTCACCAAACTACAAGAAATAAATATGAATGCTGTCAATGCATTGTTGTTCAGAGTACAACTCACATTTATGATAAAAAAAAAAAAACATTTTATAAAATGAAACAAAATATCTTTGTAAACAAATCAGCTTAGCAAATTGACAAAGTAAAGTTATTCAGGGGACTCCAAAATTACCTCTTAAGATGCCAACTCTGTGGGATGCCCCTCTGGGAGATCCTAAAGGGGGAAGGACCCAGTGGGAACTGGGGAGGTGTGTTACTGTGAATGGCTGTATCATGTTCCCACCATCCTCACATCTCTGCAGAATTGGACATGATCCAGAAGGGTAATCTACTCTCCCTGGATCCTAGCAGAGCCACCCGAAATTAGGAAATCTTCTGGAGTGTAATCAAGTTTGCTCTTAACCTTGAAGTTATGTACTACTGTACATGGATGAGCCACATGTGTAAAGTGGAGTATATATACTGTATGGGTAACCAAGTTTGGTTGGCTAAGGATAGTATAAATTGCAGACAGCAGTCATTAGCTTACATAATATGTATGTTAATACTCCATTACAGTCAATTTACATACAACAGGAAAAGATTTCAACAAATAAATCCACTACCAATTGTAATGTGAATGCAAATCCGGACACCCACTGCGAATGGATTGTGAATGAAATACAGATGGAATACTAATGAGACTATACACATGCTCTAGAGCATACACATCTGTGCAATAGCACCGCGCTACTCTGCTGTCATCATTATCATCGGCACTTACAGTACACCCACCCATCCAATGCTAGATGCAAGAGATGCTTCCAAAAGGCAGACGCATGACTTAGAATAGTGGGCAACTCTGTCTACATGCCCATGGCATACCCACAAATCAGTTCTCTTGGGTGCGTTGCCACCCAGCCATGCTCAATAATGGCCTCAGAGAAACAGGTGAGCTGTATAAAACTCAGAACCTTGAGCATGCTCTATGCAGCCCATTATGTATACGAAAAATCCATAGAAGCATTTAAAGTTGCCTTTGACTAAAAAAATGAGGCCAAATTTATTTATGTAATTACTTACTGTATATTTGAACAAAACATGTGAATATCTGGGAAATGTTATTACATATAGCTATATTTTTCCAATCTTTAATTCAAAATGTTTATTTTCTGACTCTTGATGCTCCCAAATGAACAGGATGAGTGGAAATAGATTGCCATATGTATTCTACTTTATTTGGCCCCTAGAAGGAAACATGGGGTGGATTTTCATCTCACGCAAGTGTCCGAATTATTAATTTCAAAGTGATGGAAGTCCTAGTGTGGGGATGCATACAAAGTATACACTAAAAAAAATATTTTCACTGTCAGAATATAATCTGGTTTTTTTTACAGCTTTATATAAACAATAAAATTTGACAATATAAAAATACTACAGGATTGCTCAAAAAGCAGAAGCTATCCAATGAAATCATTTGTTGACAAACTTACCTCTCCCATGACTGCTATTGGGGATTCTCCAGTTGCCTGGGCAACCCTGTGTTCAACTAAATAAAACATGTATTCATCGTAGAGAAGGCGAATCAGATGGAAAGAGCCAAAGCTAGCAGCACTGCGCAAGGTTAAGTCGCGAATAACCATGGAACTGTTTAAGAAACAAAGATCCATAGATTTAAATGTTAGCATCCCACATGCATTTTTTAAGTATTCACACTAACATTGGAACTCTTAAAAACATTTTTTTCAAACATATACAGAAAGCACATTTGCTTTCCATCACTAAAAAAATGGTTACATTTAAGATGTAGAATTGGTTAACATCTATAATTAAAATATACAGCTACTGCAAATGCGAAACTCTTCCAATGAATTTGCAATTTAAAGTTTAATCAAAATTAACTAAAGCACACAAAACAAATTGTATTATTGCAATTTTATAAATTCTACAGATTTCAGATTCCATATTATATTAGTGTGAAGCACCAAAAAGGCAAAGAATTGGAAACAATCCTGGACTGTTAGTTGCTGCAGTGGTGTGTACCGCAAGCTTACTTGGTTAGCAGTGAAAACATTGGCAGTATAAAATGAGAACCTTGTTTTCTGTTTGACTATGCTACATTGACCAACATATAACTGTGCAGGGGCAGATTACCAGCTATTCTAGTCTAGTTGATATACTGTTAGTGTACACCAGACAAGTCAAACATATTGACATACTTTCATCTTAGTTCAGTTTTAAAAGTTATCACGTCCTATAAGATTTCTCCTGAAATTGGAAAATTGGTGGCTACAAAAAGTTGTCAAATATCGGGAAGAAAACATTAAAGTTAATGTTTTCTTCCCGATACTTGACATCTCTTTGCTTAAACTTTATTGTTGGTTTTTCTTAATAATAAGCCTTTCAAAATTGCATATAAGACTTTTTTTTTTTCTTGTGGCCCACACACTCTGAGACCTTGAATATTCAGCCCGGTTGGGATTTTGAGTTTGACATGCCCGGTGTACATGGTTTAGAGCAGATTCAACTGAGTTTTCCTAAACTTTGATAGCAAGTTTCCACTTAAGAAAAATTGCAGGTAAAAGATCAACAGAAAAGCATGCAGTCACTTGGGCACATTGATAGTCTATCTATCTTTTCGTCACAGTGATCTCTTTAAATTACAATTTAAAGAGAGGTTTCATTTCATACAGCTCATCTTTACTATTTCAGATGATCTGGATTGCAGGCATTAGATGTAATGGGATCTACTAACTAGATCTATATCTCCACATAACATAAGGATTTCAGGGGAAGGTTACTGACAGTCATTGCATATACTGTAATGTAGTGTAGGAGGAAGTACCATGAAAGATACACACTAAAAAACCTTAAGTAAAATAAAACAAATTACCAAGCAAAATGATTGCGTATATATCACTGAAAAATCTCAAACTGCTAAACTGCAACATGTGCAAAAGGAAAGGGGGATGTAATCTGCACAGGTCTGGGTAGATAAGAATTATCTCTGTAGGCCCCTAGTATTTATCTCAGAATGATTCAATTCTTAATTATGGGTATTAGGGGGTGCTATCATCAACAACATATTAACAGATTATGCAGAGAGAAGGACAGAAAAGGGTTGTCTTTGTTGATGCACTCAACAGACAACCTTTTCTGTCCTTCTCTCTGCATAAACTGCAACATGTACCAGAAAATGGTCTTTGAAGTCCTAAAAATAAGTTTTCAAAATGGACACTGTAACAAATATTCCTGTTATTTACCTGCAGCAGAGATGTTTCTTCTATATGGGATTGTAAAAGAGCCCATACATGGTGCAATGCACCGTGTAGGGCGACTGCCGATCCGTCGGAAGACGTATCGTGCTTTCCCAGCTGACAATCGTGACTGCACAATATGCCGGCTCCCCCCTCCACCATCTGAATGGGATCGTACATCGCATCCCAGATCTGATGAACCTGCGGGAAGATCTGGGGATGCGATGTACGATCCTGCGGAAGCACACGGCGCGATCTCAGGTACGATATCGTGCCCATACACGGCACGATATAGCACCTATATCATGCCAATCCGTCGGATCGGCACGTATATCGTGCCGTGTATGGCCAGTTTTACTTATGTTCTGGAATAAGTTCTGAACCTACTCTAGAACAAAATTGTATATTTCTGAACTGAATGGGGAATGTGTTTTTTTATATCAGGTAAAGAAATTCTTCTTTAATTCTTGTAATTCCTTAAACTGCAGCAGGGAGAAAAACATACTGTCACGGTGGATTATTTTATCTTTTCCTTCAGCTGCATTATTAAAGGTCAAGGTTTATTATTTATTCCAGAATGGCTGGAAATACATATATATGTATACAAAGTCTATTAAAAACATTCTTTGATTGGTGGCTCCCATTCATTAAGTCCCAACTTTACAAACAAGTTGTTTGTTTTTACCAGTCTTTCCAATTTACTATGTTTTAAGACTGAATGTGGGAGCAATGCTTTGCATTATTGGAAGGTGGGGTCTTAATTATGTTCACTGCAAACAGGGAGTGGGAGACACCAATTTGATTTATGGACCTAATGGCAAAGCCTGAATGATTTGTTAGTGTTTAATAAAGAAGATTTGAAATTTAAAATATATAATTAATACTGCCTCTAAATTTACCCCTATCTGATACAGAACCATAAAGTGTTAGATGGAAATAAAAAGAACACCATACAAAGGCTTTTTAAATCTCTTCAGATTATGCCGAAGTATTTAAAAAAAATATATTTTTTTTTTTCTACAAAGATTCAAAAACAATTGTACCACTTATTTCTCCATTATCTGTTCTTGTGCTCTATGCTTTTAAATATAGCGTAATCTCCTGCAAAAAATGCTACAGAAATTTCATCTGTCCACACAACTATTATGAAGTTGAAAGTTAATGGCAGGTTACAGAAGACTAGCTTCCCACACCCACAGAGCTGCTTACATCTACTATTGTGTATCATGGAGCATCTGACTATGCAGGTGTCCTGTGATTTCTCCAGTCATTGAGTTTATGTTGCACTTCACACAATTAGCAGGGCCAGCAATATACCCTCTCTATGAAATAAAATATAAAAAAATAAGCTGAAGGAGGAAAGAGAATTGGAGTTCAGTGTTTTTGTTATTATACTTTGAACTGTACAGTTATTTGCTATTTATTCATTCAGAATAACTGTCACTACAAGTCAATTGTGTCTGTATAAGACCCATGTGCTATAGCTAGGTATCAACTGGTGAAATAAAAATTTGTCCCATTAACTGAAGGCATTTCTACAGATTACCTGAGTTATAGCCAACACTATAACTCAGGTAATCTCTGTATGATTAAAAAGCAGTGTTGGCATAAGAGGTGGTTTGTTTCCATGGCAGCATTACCTGTAAAATGACCATTTAAGCAGGAACTGTCGTGCTGCCTTAGGAAAGCTGGGCCTTCCTTCATACGGTTTCAGTGCTTGTGTTACCACATTATCCAGCCAGGCAGCCCACTGCTCCAAAGTGCTTTGCTGCTGAAGAGTCATTTTGAAGTCGGTTTCTAGTCTTTGCACCATGTTGTCATCACACTGGCACACCCAGGAAGCCTGCTCCTATCACAAACCAATATACAATTACATTCCATGTCACATGTCAACGGTTCTACCAATACAGCAGCATTATCTAGTGAGTTACGCATGTAAATTCCCCTCCACATAACTGAGATCAAGATACTTCTGCCCAAAAACTGCCCACAAATGTCATGGCCCTCTGGTTTATATATTTCATTTACCAACTTATTTGATTAAACAGGGGCGATCACATATTTGTATATTAACACTATCTGGTAAATAAAAACATGGCAAAAGGCAGGGTGTTATGTTTGTGAAATATATTGCTAAAATTGCAGCTACAACACTATGTTTTATTATACCAGAAGTAGTTATAACCTGAGCTGTATCTAGACATTTTAGTTCACTAGATGAGAGAGAACACTGGCATACCATCTTCCCATCTTGGTTGGTGCTATAGTAGGTGAAACCGTAAAGAGAGTGGCCAAGCCTCAAATCTTTCAAAAATAGAAAAAGATGAATGGAACCATTTTGTATTTCTCTGGATTAAACGGTAAATGTGTACAGCATTTATGTGTATTGTATAACTAGTGCTCATATGTGTTGAAGGGCATTATAGTGAGCACTTTTTTAGTGAAGTGGTGAATACTATTCTATTTAATAACTGCATGTACACAAGGCCAACAATCGTATCACTAACAAGCATAGTAATGGTAACAGGGGCTTGTAGCTATACATTCCGTTTGTTTTACCTGGACATTGGCAAAGTCCACACGGTTGAGGTCATTGAGCATCTGGTTAATCTGAGATGTGTTCTGGAGCACAGCACGTGCTGCCTGAGCCAAATGATTGAGAGATGTGTATCTTCGCAGAGTTTGAGCAAAGGCACTTACAGCAGCAACCTGTTAAAGAAAACAAAATATTGATCATCCAGTAGCAGTGGTAACTGGTAAACCAGCCATTTTTGTGGAGGAAGTCACTCACCTTGGTTTGTACCATTCTCTGTGGAATATTACTCATGGCACTAGAGAGCCAACCTTCAAGGCTTTTTGCAAAATTACGAACGGCTTGGGTCAAGGCACCTTGATAAAGAAAAATGCAAAATGCCGTAAACATGCATAGCAAACAATATGTCCATTTTTAATTCTCAGTATGATTGCACAAGTTTAACAATAGTGATTTATAGTTATACATAGCTGTTGATAATTTTTTATATGTTCTCTAAGCTAAAATTAGGTTTGTCTATAAAACAACCATATTTATTTGTTGCCCTCTCTCACCTCAAAAATATGCAAGTTAGTTTTATTTCTCAACTTTAGATATCTAGACTGTCTGATGGATGTATAAGTTACAGCATTCTTACCCACAACACACTGAGAAAATCCTGCACTGTAAACTATAAAAATTTTCATTTATTTTCAAATATCTTTAGTGTAGTTAGGGGAGTCTCAAACACATGGCGGTTTCTGTGCAATGTCTCCTAAATCAGTCATATTGGATAACAAACATGCAATGTGTGTTCAGCTTAACAATTTTATCACAAACCTGAGAAAAAGTGAGACACAATCATATATATAAAATTCATTGGTCTGTGTGTTTGTTTTTTTTGTTTTTTCGGTTATGCATTTGGACACCCCTGCACTGATTGGGATGAATCCAATGCGAGGTGGTCTCCAGTTGGATCCAGGCCAGGTTTTAGGAGGGTTAGGGTCCTAATAAGACTTCCCGACGGTGTACGCTGGGCAGAACTTTGACCCGGTTAGCCAGTTCTGAGACTTCCACTTGATAGATTTAGATGAAAACTTCAGAGAGGGGTGGAAATTGGTCCAGGATGCCTAATGGAGTGGTTGGGATCCTGGTCGGACCTTACGGCGGAGTGCACCAGTAAAACTTTGATCCAGGGAGCCTGTTCTGGGCCTTCCACTGGATGGATTTGGACGACATCACATAATTTAGATGAAAACTTCACAGAGTGGTAACACTGGATCCCAGAAGATATACTAAGGGGTTGAGGTCCTGTTGGACTTCCCATTAGTGTACACTGGGCAGAACTTTGACCCAGGGAGCATATTCTGGGCCTTCCAGTGGATGGATTTGTATAACATCACATAATAAAACTTAATAACTTGAAGATTTAAACCCGGAGACATCAGCTACTACGTTATAAAAATCAAAATACCCATTAGTACCTCTGACCAAAAATTGGCAGCAAAGCAAAGTGAGACAAGTCTCATGAACAAGTCCAGGATTCCAGTCCCCAACAATACACCTGCACATACCCATCCAGACTGTCTGGCAAAGTATCACTCAGCTGCCCAAAAACATTTTCAATAAAAATTTTGTCAATAACTGAGTTTCTATCTATGTAATAAGTGATCGCAAAAATCTTTCTGATCATTGCTTAATAATGAAGAGAGCCATTATCTTGTTGTTTCTATTACATAAGACGCTAAATACTAAATGCAAATGCAATTGATAGACAATAAACTTGTACAGGCAATTAAAGTATCTAGAATATATATTTCCCAGATTCTTCTCCACCACACTTAAGACATCTAAAACAACGCACTGGGCCTGCTTTAGGTGTCTACTATTGGTGCAGCTACACAGGAAATCATGCTTATTGGCTCTGTTGGCTCAATCAGTCCTAGGGTACTACTGGTACTATTTTTCCACAGGGGAAGAACAACAACCAGGGGGAATGAAGAGAAGGGAAAAAAAATATAGAGCTGGGAAGGGTGAATAAGAGAGAATAGGAAACATTGGAAATTCAAGAAACCCATCTACAGTGCAGGAAGGGGAGGCACAAAGTCCTACATTTGATATGCTAATTGATATGCTAATTGATATATACTAACAAGTTTCCAGTATTGTTACCCAGACAATCAGACATGTGCTTCCATTTTGCTACTCATTTAAGATCAGTCAGAGCTAATTGCTGATTTGAGGTTTGGTTTTAAGATGGGTAACCATTAGCCAATATTTTGCCCGATTTGGCCGACATATCATCAAAATTGGCTAATGTGCATGCACTATGTCGGGCGAAGTATGCTCCCATTTGGTTGTCAGTAGCATTGCTCAATCTGACAATGCGACTGATGACCTCATGCAGCGGATTGCGGCTGGTTCCGACATATCGGGCGGTCTGGCACCGGATCGTCTAATGTGTATCAGCCACTTGATATGTCGGCCCATTGCCCGTGCGGTTGTGCATTGCATTGCTTGGTACACACATTGTTTAGTGTGATTCCAGCTTTACTGTCAATTTGCACTTTGCCTATAAGTATCCTGCTTTGAGCAGCACTTTAGTTCATACCAACCTCTAAGAATTTTTATTATGTGTAAATAGAGACAATTAACCTGCAGATAGTTTGACAGAGGGTTTTTGCAGAGAATCTACAGTAGCTCTGTTTCATTAAAATGAATTCCATTAGCTGCCGTGTGCAATACTGTACCTGCACAGAGATTTACTTCAGAATTTTCAGACAGTGAGCTATACAAAAAAGAAGTTGAATCCAATGGGTGTAACAGATTAATTTGGTGAACAATACATTGTCACCACTTGTCTTTTTATGGCTGCAAGCGAAGGTCATAAGTTTATTCATGTAGTGCAAAGCCGTAGGCGGCAAATTGTTCTGTGCTATACGGCATGTAATAAGTCTTGCGCAACACAGACATACACATCAATTGAAAGCAGCTTTGTTTGCCACAAGGTTCTTTGGGATTACTGCTCTTCAGAAAATCACATTGACTTTCAAATTCCTGCTGCTTGGCTCATGGGCAGAACACAGACACACATGCTGCAGCTCAATAATGACTAGAAGGACAAAATATCGTAACCATTAAGCTCTATGCACAAATAGTACATTCATGGAAGAAAAAAAAAAAGATTATCTGTAATCCCCATTAGTAAGATTACCTGTCTTTGACATGGATGGTGTACAATTTTTCATAAAAAGAAGAAAAATGTTTTAGCAACATAAAGTGCGTGATTAGACCACGCTGACCAAGCATTACGTAGGCGTATTGGCTAGTGAGCCAGAACAAGCGACAGTGCCAGCTCAGTTAGACCTTGAACGTGTTATTTTATACCTGTGCATCAGCTAAGGAAGCACAGATTAAAAACTGTTCAGAGCCAGGATTTATTGTACCAGTACTGATCTACCATGGATGGATTATTTCTGGGCTGAGACACCTTTTAATATTTAAATAAATAAGACTAACTGGAAAAATTGAGCCATTGTATACCTACACAACACTAATATGCAGGATTCATGAACAGGCTGTGCTGTGAAGTAATAAGAAGCAGTCACAGGAATGATATTGGCAGCTAATTCAGTTGCTAGACATTATTCATGTTATATGCTGTGCAAATGTCAGCAAGAATCTATTAATTCACTATGTCAGTCACTTACAGCATTACGGTCCATATGTGCAATGAAACCAATGAATGCTGTTGATTAAATAATTGATAAAAGGGGAGTTCTACCTCATGACAAAATTGTTTTCCAAGCGGATTACTTTAATTTAATTGCCATCAGTGTCAAAAAGACCTACAGAATGTATATAATGGATTCAAAAGTACAGACTCAAACTTATCTGTAGTTATCTCTAAGAGACATGAACATAAGTAAGTCATCATAGGGTAAACTGGAAAGTAGTGGCATATCCTCTGTCCTGGAATGTTCTTGAGATTTCCAAATTTTGGTTGGCTCTCGTGGACTGTCGCCCATTTCCAGAGAGTGGGCAATCCGGGGCGGCTTGATGACATGATTCAAGTTCAACTGCATCACTTTGGCACCATCTTCAGCAATACAATGCTGGGAATTATGGGTTTGTATAGTGGTGGGAGTGGCCACAATGGCAGCACCACACTTGTAAGAGGAAAATAACTTGTCTAAAGTCTGTTTGTTGCTTCTTGTGTTGTATATAGTCCTCATGAAAGGGTTCCACTGTACTTTACCCAGCTCCTCGTTGTAACCTCTTCTCCCCCTTTTTTTGTATAGTATACACCGTCATTCCACCTCAGTCCAATAAGAGTTATGCATAATCAAGAACTATTGTACTATTGTGCAGACTATATGATGATTAATTTATTCACCGGATGCATCAGTTACATCTGCTGGTCATGTCCTTGTCCAGTAGTCTGGATTCTTCAGAAGTGCATGTGTGTAAGTGTGGGTATTGGTACAAATTCAGGTGTATACTGGTATTGGTTTTTACAGGTTCTATTTACGCAAAAATGTTTTTGGCCCCTCGCTCACAGCGGCAGCTATGAACCTTAAAGATATACACAAAAAGGACATTCAAATGCACATAATGATGGATTAAAACTAAAAAAATGCCAATATGTGACTGTGTGTCCCAACATAAGTAGTCCCAATCTAGAACTTTTCCAAGGGCATGTGTGCGCCCTGTCTAGGTGTATGTACAGTCAGGTGCATAAATATTGGGACATTGACAGAATTGTCATATTTTGGCCTCTATTCACCACCACAATGGCTTTGAAATGAAACAAACAAGATGTGCTTTAACTGCAGACTTTCAGATTTAATTTGAGGGTAATTCCATCCAAATCAGGTGAACGGTGTAGGAATTACAACGGTTTCTATATGTGCCTCCCACTATTTAAGGGGCCAAAAGTAATGGGAAAAACTAAACAATCCTAAATCTAACTTTCACTTTTTAATACTTTGTTGCAAATCCTTTGCAGGCAATTACAGCCTGAAATATGGAACGCATAGACATCACCAGACGCTGGGTTTCATCCCTGGTGATGCTCTGCCAGGCCTCTACTGCAAATGTCTTCAGTTCCTGCTTGTTCTTGGGGCATTTTCCCTTCAGTTTTGTCTTCATCAAGTGAAATGCATGCTCAATCGGATTCAGGTCAGGGGATTGACTTGGCCATTGCATAACATTCCACTTTTTAGCCTTAAAACACTCTTTGGTTGCTTTTGCAGTATGCTTCGGGTCATTGTCCATCTGCACTGTGAAGCGCCGTCCGTGGGTTCTGAAGCATTTGACTGAATATGAGCATTTAATATTGCCTGAAACACTTCAGAATTCATTCTGCTGCTTTTGTCAGCAGTCACATCATCAATAAATACAAGGGAACCAGTTCCATTGGCAGCCATACATGCCCACGCCATGACACTACCACCACCATGCTTCATTGATGAGGTAGTATGTTTTAGATCATGAGCAGTTCTTTTCCTTCTCCATACTCTTCTCTTCCCATCACTCTGGTACAAGTTGATCTTTGTCTCATCTGTCCATAGGATGTTGTTCCAGAACTGTAATGGCTTTTTTAGATGTTGTTTGGCAAACTCTAATCTGGTCTTCCCATTTTTGTGGCTCTCCAATGGTTTACATCTTGTGGTGAACCCTCTATATTCACTCTTGTGAAGTATTCTCATGATTGTTGACTTTGACACATATAGACCTACCTCCTGGAGAGTGTTCTTGATTTGGCCAACTGTTGTGAAGGGGTTTTTCTTCACCAGGGAAATAATTCTTCTGTCATCCACCACAGTTGTTTTCCGTGGTCTTCTGGGTCTTTTGGTGTTGCTGAACTCTCCGGTGCGTTCTTCCTTTTTAAGAATGTTCCAAACAGTTGATTTGTCCACACCTAATGTTTTTGCTATCTCTCTGATGGGTTTGTTTTGATTTTTCAGCCTAATGATGGCTTGCTTCACTGATAGTGACAGCTCTTTGGATCTCATATTGAGAGTCGACAGCAACTGATTCCAAATGCAAATGTCACACCTAGAATCAACTCCAGACCTTTTACCTGCTTAATTGATAATGAAATAACGAGGGAATAGCCCACACCTGTCCATGAAATAGCTTTTGAGTTGATAGTCCCATTACTTTTGGCCCCTTAAAAAGTGGGAGTCACATATAGAAACTGTTGTAATTCCTACACCGTTCACCTGATTTGGATGTAATTACCCTCAAATTACATCTGACAGTCTGCAGTTAAAGCACATCTTGTTTGCTTCATTTCAAAGCCATTGTGGTGCTGAATAGAGGCCAAAATATGAAAATTCTGACAATGTCCCAATATTTATGCACCTGACTGTATATATATACCTTATACAAGCAGATTTTCTGGTCTCTACCTGTTTTTTTCCTGGTCAAAGTCCCTGTCAAATGTTGTACTTAAAAGGATGTGGTAATTACATAACAGGAGAGCTAACAAAACTAACTACAGACAACAAAAATTAAAAACTGAAAAGCAAATTCTATCCGACCAGGATAATAAATCCAAAGTGGAAACACTGCTGCAAGCCAGGAAAAACAAAACAAAGGGGAAACACTGTATAGCCCAAATGCCGCGATCTCGGTACTTCCAGTTATTGATTGCCACGCATGCGCAGTGGACAGTCATAAGACCTAAAGCGGTTAACCTGGCATTGGCTTGACTGTAAATGTGTCATGGCATAGTGTAGCGAATCTGGCACTTCTGCACAGAAGATCGTCCCCAGAGCATTACAATGACAATGGTATTCGTTCCACTGCACATCTGCCTATGCTTTAAGCAAGTCATATTAGCATATTAACCATAGAAAGGGCTCCGGTTGCATCTATATTGTGTGTAACAGAAGATCCTATTTCAGTCAATTTGACACTTGAAATAGTGTGTGCTGACATAAACTGATGACGTATCACTGATCAGATACTCATTTAGGTAAAGGGTAAACATTATTGAGACGTGTGGCTTTCTAACTTCCAAAATGGCTGCACTTTAGTCTTCATTTCCAGAATAAAAAACCACCCTGAAACAACCTCAGCACCCCCAAATAATACACCCCAATTACTAACCCACATGCCCCTCCCTTGCTCCAAAATTTCACACATGCCACTCAGACCTGATACTTGCGATATGCCCTCAGACCCCTACTTGGCGCAAAATGCCATAGAATGCCCCCTCATTCCATTCAAAACTCCCCAAATGCCCCTTAGACACAGGCCTTTTAGCAACTTAAGCCTCCAGCACCTCCACCCCACCAGAGGAGAAGGTCTCAGCACCCCACTCCAGGCATCCACCCCATTCCAAGAAGGCCCCAACAACTAGCTACCTGGCTAAATATGAGTCCATAATACTAATAATACTAGAAGGTAATAATGTGACAAAGCCCCTACCATGTGCATTAAATGATCATACAGATGTCTAGGACATACAACATGGAGTAGATTTACTAAAGCTTCTAAAACTGAAAAGTGGTGGTGTAGCCTATATCAATCAATCGGATTATAGCTATCATTTCTCTATTGCATCCTAGAAAATGATAGACAGAATTGTATTGGTTGCTATGGGCACAACACCACTTTTCATTTTTAAAAGCTTTAGTTAATTTACCCCTATATGGGTTAGAGGCAACACTTACTAGGAATTGGTCTTAGGACGTCAGGAATGAGGATCTCCACCAAAGCTTGGTACATCACATGGTCACAGTTGCACATCCATTTCAATATAGATTCATTTTTGCAGAGCAAAATCAGCGTTGATTTTGGCAGTCTACTTTCCATTTCACTCAGGTTGCTGCCTCACCAGCACAGAAAGAAAACAGATCAGACAAAAAATTAGATATATTACAGTATGTAAGTTAAGGAATGAAAGACACAATTGACAGTATTATTTTGTTTCATTCTAAGCCAATTTAGATCCTAAAAAATGATTTAACAACATAAGCAGGAAACTCACAATAACTATACTTAGAAGAGACCTAAAGGTATAATGTATAATTTGGTGTATTGTAATGAAAAGTAAAATGAACTCCATTAGAGAACAGCTGTGGTATTCTGCAGACAATTGGATATATTGTAGTTGTACAGTACTTTCTGCAATAGCTGTAAAAAAGACAACAATATACCCCTATTCTCATTCTAGTGATCGGTGTATCTCTTCACAAGTTTCACAAATAATAGACAGCAAATCATTTCTGTTATAATGGAAATGGATTTGGGCGCTCCCATTTTATAAAAAGGACATCATGACTACTGTCACCTAAGAAAACAAGTCAATAGCTTGTGGGTAGTATTATGAATATATGTTGCAATCTTAAAATGTCTAAAAAAACCCAGAATGATTATGCTTTAGTCTCAATATTATTACACTTTATTTATAAATTACTGACAAATTAGACAGCACTGAGGGGATTGTGACACAAACAAATTACATACAATAACATTAAACAGAAGGTAAAGATGGCCTTGTCCAAGTGAGCTTACAATCTAAGAGATGCTAAGCTCACTGCATCCAGTAGCTGAGCTGATCTTCTATACAGCTCTGTGCATGGTGTGAGGACTCAGCACTACCATGTAATTTCCCTCAGCCTCCATATATTGGGCCTGATTCAGATTTGGAAATAGAGAAAGAGCAAGTAGCTGTATACCTGGACAAACTAGCTAGGGGTGCAAATACATAACTTTTTTGCATGTGGGGTAAATACTGGCTGCTTTTGCATGTAGCCCACAAATGCTGGACAGCTTTATTTATTACACAAAAAAACACATTAGGGATAAAGACGCTTAGGAAAAAACAAAAAAATTGCAGAATGATACTTCCCTTTTATGTGTAATATCCTGAATCCTGGTTCTCATATAATGGATATGTATCTCAGGAAAACATAAAAGAAAGGAGAAGAAAAACATAATTCAATCATGTGATACAGTTTGGAATCAATGTTATACAGTATTCAATGTTTATATGAGCAAAAACAATAAATTGATGGTCTATGATTATTGGGCTTGCCCCCTATACATCCTACTCACAGCTGTGTGCTGGTATAAGGCACATCAATAATGTCAAATCTGTAAAATATTGATTGGGGTTGCCCCCCACACAGAACACTCACAGATCCACGCTGGTTATGCAGGCACATAGAATGTAGTTGTAGGTCTCCAAACAAACTATGGGTCTCATTCAGACCCGATCGCGAGTGCAGGACGCTAGATAGTACCCAAATGCCCATGCGCACGACGGAGGCTACTCCATAGTGCGCATGCGCGAGACCCGGCGAGCGACGGGGAAGCGATGGTGACGTTGCTGCCCAGACGGAGGCGTTCCCATGGGAACGCCTACTGTCTGGGTCCGGCCCCACTGACATCACTAGTGATGTCAGTGGGAGTGCTTTTGGCTCTGATAGAGCCAAAATCACTCCAGGGCTTGTGGCAGCGAGACCCTACCGCAGGGTCTCGTCGCAAGCCCGATGGTCGTGATGGTCTTGACCATCGCGACCATCATCATGGACGTTCGCATAAGCTGTTGATGGTAACCCACAGCTATGCGAGCGTCCAGGAGGACGCACCAAAAAAAAAAAAAAAAGCCTTGATTCAGAGCGGGCGCTCGTTCAGAGAGTCCGGCTCTGAATCAGGCCCTATGTTCTCCTCAAAATCGTGTCAAAAAACTGCATTTATTGATGAAAAAGTAAACCCAAAATTAAAACATTTATTGAAATATCCAAAAGGATATAAAAGATAGATGTTAAAAAAACAACAATAAAAAGTCCATACCCACAGGAAATAGGTTGTAAAAAAAACCCAGAATCTCAATTCCAAAGGCTGATGTTAATGGGATGCCTCAAAGCCATGAAAGGTCCTGTTTTATCCTTGTGGGTATATCCATACAAATAGTCCAGAAGTCCTCACCAACGCGTTTTGATCCTATTAAGGATCTCTTTCAAGGTGAAGAGGACCACTGGAGAAACACAACACTAAATTGTATTTACAGGATTGCTTGGTACATATGAGCTCATTCAAACCTGCTCGCAAGTTGCGGTCTCTCACTGGTAATAACGGTTAATGTGAAAAAAAATTTTTATTACTACTTAAAAAATTTTTTTATTACTACTTATGATTTTATCAAATATTTTAGGATGTTTTATAATGTGTTTTTTATTTTTGTTCATATGATTCAGACCATTTAAAAATATAGATTTTAAACCTATGGATTGTATATTATTAAGATAACTTGTATTGGAACTGGACTTTTAGAAAATGGCCACCATTTTTCCTTTGGAATCAGACTCCAACAAAATGGCCACCGCACTACATTACAAAGGACACTCAGAAGATCTGAGATACATGGAGAGCGGAGAAAAAGCCACTTCCGGTGTGATGTCATCAATACCGGACTAGGAGGATAACGTCGCAGATGGCCGCGTCACTTCCGGTTCGGCAAACCCGGAAGAAGTGGCAGCTAGTGGAATAACACCTCATCCTGGATATGTCCCCGTGATTTAGGGATATATATCATACCTTATGTTGTATGCAGTTTTGGGGTTGGACTTGATTCTTATTGGATGATTGCTTATTCGATAGGGTATTTAGTGTTGTGTTTCTCCAGTGGTCCTCTTCACCTTGAAAAAAATCCTTAATAGGATCAAAACGCGTTGGTGAGGACTTCTGGACTATTTGTATGGACATACCCACAAGGATAAAACAGGACCTTTCATGGCTTTGAGGTATCCTTTGGAATTGAGATTATGGGTTTTTTTTACAACCTATTTCCTATGGGTATGGACTTTTTATTGTTGTTTTTTTAACATCTATCTTTTATATCCTTTTGGATATTTCAATAAATGTTTTAATTTTGGATTGACTTTTTCATCAATAAATACTGTTTTTTGACACGCTTTTGAGGAGAACATAATTTGTTTGGAGACCTACAACTACATTCTATGCCTGCATAACCAGCGTGTATCTGTGAGTGTTATGTGTGGGGGGCAACCCCAATCAATATTTTACGGATTTGACATTATTGATATGCCTTATACCAGCACACAGCTGTGAGTGAAATGTATAGGAGGTAACCCCAATAATCATAGACCATCAATTTATTGTTTTTGGTCATATAAATATTGAATACTGTATAACATTGATTCCAAACTGTATCACACGATTGAATGTTGTTTTTTTTCTCCCTTTTCTTATGTTTTCCTGAGATACATATCCATTATATGAGAACCAGGATTCAGGATATTACACATAAAAGGGAAGTGTCCTTCTGCAATTTTTTTTTTTTTTCCTAAGCGCCATAATCCCCAATTAGTTTTTTTGTATAGCATTCTGGTTTTGGAGTTTTTGGTGTAACTCCTTGATATTGTGGATATAGGCTGCATTGGATAGCGCACTGAATAGTACACATATTTGCGTATATCAGCTTTATTACACTGCAATTAAGATGTCAGTTTGGACACCCCTCACAAATCGAAATCTCTGCCCCACCTGCAGTGCAGCATGGTTATGACTAAGATGTACAGATGCTCTTTCTTACTCTATTCCCAGATCTGAACCAGGCCCATTATTAGCCGTTTTATATTTGTGAGGAGATACGGAAGGCATTACATAGAGATGATCTAAAGTACAGCCACCACTAGCTGCCATCCGCATGCCTATATCTAGAAGAATGGTGTACAGTGTGAAGCTGAAAAACACAGTTTTGCTTACCCACACTCTTGGCAGTGTGTGATTATGTGAATATGTGATTAAACACAAATCTACATTTGGTACCAAGTCAACAAAGATAAACAGACATATCAAAGAACAATGCATGGGTGTCATGGAATCAATGTAGTCTAGGGACATGCTAACATGGAAAAAGTTTTCCATATGTTCTTCACATAAGAATTAGAGATGAGCGGTTCGGATTCTGTGGAATCCGAACCTCTCCGAACATTGGGGATCCGAGTCCACCCGAACCCTGTTCGGGTGTTCACCGCCTGGCTCGGATCCCCGTTCGGGGCCGAACGGCGGCCGCCTGATGTCGGATTCTCACTAGAGAATCCGACATCAGGTCTCCTCGCGTGTAGGGCAGAGCGCAGTGATAGCGCTCTGCCCTACACAGACACAGACACACAGCCGCCAGCGGCAGCTGTGTGTTTGTTACAGCAGCCAATGAGAGTCACACAGACTCTCATTGGCTGCTGCACGGAGGGAGCCGGCTGGAGCTCACACATGAGCTCCGTCTTCCGGCTCCCTCCTCAGCGTGTGACAGAGCGGACGGCGCGGGAGCGGGGAATCAGGTAAGTTTTATTTTTATTATTTTTTTACTTGTCAAAGGTCCGGGGGCGCTACTGGGGGGGGTCTGCTACTGGGGGGGCTATACTACTTGGGGAGCCATACTACAGAGGGGCCTGCTACTGGGGGGGGCTATACTACTGGGGGGGGGTCTGCACTACTGGGGGGGGTCTGCTACTGGGGGGGGCAATACTACTGGGGGGGCCATACTACAGAGGGGCCTGTTACTGGGGGGGGCTATACTACTGGGGGGGGTCTGCTACTGGGGGGCCATACTACTGGGGGGGATCTGCACTATTGGAGGGCCATACTACAGAGGGGCCTGCTACTGGGGGGGGCTATACTACTGGGGGGGTCTGCACTACTGGGGGGGGGTCTGCTACTGGGCGGGGCTATACTACTGGGGGGGCCATACTACAGAGGGGCCTGCTACTGGGGGGGGGGCTATACTACTGGGGGGGGTCTGCTACTGGGGGGGCCATACTACTGAGGGGCCTGCTACTGGGGGGGGCCATACTACTGGGGGGGCTTACTACTACTGGGGGGGGGGCTGCTACTGGGGCAGCCTACTACAGGGGGGGCCATACTACAGGGGGGGCCCATACTACAGGGGGGGCTACTACTGGGGCAGCCTACTACTGGGGGGCCTGCTACTGGGGCAGCCTACTACTGGGGGAGCCATACTACTGGGGGGGCATACTACTGGGTGGCATGCTAATGGGGGGCATACTACTGGGGGGGCCTGCTAATGGGGGGCATACTACTGGGGGGGCCTGCTAATGGGGGGCATACTACTGGGGGGCATTCTACTGGGGGCACTGCATAGTGGACCCTACTACTAAGGGGACTGCATAGGGGGCACCACTGCTGGGGGACATTGTGTAAGGGACACCGCTACTGTGGGCATTGTGTAAAAGGGTCACTACTGTGGGCATTGTGTAAAAGGGGTACTACTGTGTGTCGTAACATAAATAAGAGACACTACTTTATGGTGTAATGTGAATCAGGCCCTATGTGCGGTGTAATGCTAATAAGATTGTGCACTGTGACTCCTAGGGCCGTAGCCCACTTTGTAAACAAGTACTATGACTCTGCTGGCCGTACCCCACTGGGTGGGTGCCCTACTTTTCATTTCTGCCACTGCTGTGTGGCAATGTGTCATAGATGTGCTTTATACTGTGGTGTCTGTGTCGTTGTGCCGCTGCTTTGTCGCTTAGTAACCAGTCAGCTCACTGCAACCTTTGGCCAATAATGTTGAAAACAATATTATAAGCTGTGATATGGTCTAAATTGACTGGAAATTAATGTTATTGAGGTTAATAATACTCTAGGAAGAAAAAAAAGACCAATTTATGTGATTTTAGCTTTTTTTGTCAATTTTTGTAAAAAAATCCAAATCCAAATCCAAATCCAAAGCCAGTCACCGCAGTTTGGCAAATCCAAATCCAAATCCAAAGCCGGACGACGAATTAGAACCAAATCCAAATCCGGCAAAAATGGTCCGGCGCACATCCCTAATAAGAATACAGCAGCATTACACTGAGAAGTGGAAAGAGCTGTCTTGGAGTGAAGAGTTCCTTACCCAGATTCTGTAATGGTAGCGCCATCAGCAGTAGAGGACGGAGAGTAACGCCAGAAGGTTTGCCATAACTTCTCAATCAGGCTAAATTGCAGGTTTACAACAACATCCAGTATTGCCTGTGCAACCAAGAGGACAAAAGTGTATTAACAATACAGTTTACTCTATTCTCATGACGTCCAAGAGATGTTTTCGTATTTGATACAATGGGACTGATTCACTATTGATCGCAACTGCGTTTACGCACACAATTGGCCGATTGTTGCATTCTGCGCATATGTATGCATCGCAGTGCATGTGTGTGAACATTCCACTGCGATCGGGACTGGCTACAGAGACCCATCGCAGAGTGATTGACAGTAAGTACTGTTTGGGGGTGGTGACCGGGGGCGAAACGCAGACGTGCCAGTGCATTTGAACGCCGTTGCATGAATTAGCCACTGTGATGCCATACGCAGCTTGAGTAGTCACTGCGTGCGATGAGGTTAGCAATTCCAGAGTAAGGTCAGAGCTTGTGTAAGTGTGTGTGAGGCTGCGATGGTACTTGATGCTACTGATGGTTTGGCAGTCTTGCTAAGTATTACGGATGTGTGCAAGGTAAAGTGGGCGTCCTTATGTTTGCTGCAATGGCATAGCAATTGCAATGGATTAGCATATCATCACAGGGAGACTGTGTGTGTAATCGCAGTTATGATCCTTAATGAATCAGGCCCAATATATTGTTGAAATGTTAATAAATTACATCTAAGTAAAAATATTTTTCATGTGTGTCTATGTTGTTAAAACTGAAATGGGAAATCAGCTGAGCACAGTAGATACATGAATGTCTTTCTTGAACATTATTGTCCCTGCTTTTGCCCATACTGCACACCTTCATGTGCACATACAGTACCAATATAACACATTTAATCACGGACACGGACTATTCAAAACATGTCTAACATATCTGCAGCCCATTCACTTGGTGCAAAAACGGTCTAAAAACTATATGCTCCGTTAGTACACCCCAATTTTATGATTATTATTTCTGCGTTTACCAGATTTAGAGGTAGATGTATCAAGCAGTGCAAAGAGTGGAGAAGTTGACCATATCAATCAATCAGCTTCTATCTTTTGTTTTATAGAATGCTACCTTGAAGCTAATTGGTTGCTATGGGCAACTTCTCCACTTGTCCCAGTCTTTGCAATGCTTAATACAGTACACTATGTAGACAAAAGTAATTGGACACTGACAGCAAATAGATCAACGAGATTTTATTGACATCAGTACTTTGTAGGACCACCATGTGCAGTGATTACTGCAGACGCCCTTCTTGGCAAACTGTCCACAAGTTCCTGGACAACAGCAGGCGGTATGTTTTGCCATTACGCCTTAAGTATAGTGACCAACTGTGACTCTGAAGGAGGTCGAGTTGGCCTCAAACACACCCGTCGCACCAATTTGTCCCAGAGGTTCTCAATGGGGTTAAGATTTGGACTCTGAGCTGGCCAGTCCATCTCCCGAATTTTCTGTATACCAGTCCAGCGTTGCCCTGGAAACACGACAGGTAGCATTGTCGTCCTGATAAAAACATTTGTACCTTCCCTAGAACTACAAGTGCATGGGCCTCCCTACTAAGTGTTCTTGTCGAAACCGTCACATTTGTGGCCATTTGGAACTCATGTACAATGACATGCATGGTGTGCATTTCGCTTGTGTCCAATCACTTTTGTCTACATATCTCACACTTATTGTAGGGCTATATTTATGAAGCTGTGGGTTGGAGCAGAAAATTGAAAGCGGCACTCAAAATCACGCCGAGCTTTACACTGAACGTGAGTGCCGCTTTTAATTTTCAGCTACAACTTGCAGAGTAGCTTCATAAATATAGCCCTTAGACACTTATGATACAACGCATGTGAAAAGGAGTGCAAACAGCTTTCCGCTGATATTCTGGAAATGTTCTTGTTTAGTTTCCATTTCATTTAAATAAACTGGCTTTGCTGCTTTTCTGTTATTCAATTTCACAAAGGAGTTGATAGAGAGTAGGACGCAAAATGGGTGTAATTAACGCTACCGCAAAAAATAATTAGATATCCACCTATATTCTGACCCGTAAACATCTCTAGATATGTACAGCCCGGTATTGAAACCACAAGTGTCCGAATTCTGCCAAGCATGTGCCACAGCCACATACACTTTTACTATTAGGCACCCAGAAACTTAAAAACAAAAATACACTTTCTACTAGAGTAGAAACAACTTTATATCTTGTGTGGGAAAAAAAACAAATCATATGCTAAAGCAAAGAATAAAGCACCTATCAAAATCAGCAATGCAACTGCAAGCAGTCAATTGAAAGCGGTTCACTAGTGCTGGTAACCATCATGATCAGTACATTTGCACCTGCCTATGATCACCTGCAAATAATATGACACATATGCGTCTGATTGCTTGTCTGCTTATGTTCACACTTACATGAACACACCCTTACTTCACTTGGAATATGTAGAATGCATGTACAGATCCAGACGAGCACAAGTCTGCATTAGTGTAAATGTGTGCATTCATCTCCTGGGCACGTGCACAGCGATTTCATACAAAGCAAATTGGCCTATTACTTATTCTGCATCAGCCTCACAGCTTAGTTTACCCTTGACCCATTTCATTGTTTGTATACCTGTAAAGTGGTCATCTTGGCAATAAGGTAGGGGTGTGCAATAAGGGGCCCCCAGCTGTTGAAGAACTATGCATTCCAGCATGCACTGCCACAGTTTTGCTATCTGGCCATGCTAAACCTGGAGGGCCACTTATTGCCCACCCCTTCACTAAAGCATAAAACCTTGAAGACTCATGCCACAAACATAATCAATTGTTTTAATTCAACTTTTGTCTGCGGTCAGTCCCTATTATCTTGGAACAAAATATGTACCAAACCTCTCCCAATGCTGTGTACCAACTGAGCCATCCGCTCCTAAACACAAAGAACTTCTTTATAAGACACCTACACTGTAATCCTTAGTTTGGAACATAAACCGAGCACACCATGCAACCTGTATTTCTTATATTGTGCTGACTATAGTCTGTCATAAACCCATGTAATTCAGTATCTCTCACATGCAGGTGTTTTATGTTAAGTGCACTGAACTGGAAATTGTCACAGAACTTGAGAACAGTAAGAATACAACCATTAAAGATGACACCATAATAAGTTAATACTAGGGCTTTTTTAGAAGAATGGAAATACATGTGAGCGAGTTACTATCACACACTCTAGTCATTTATCTTATGTACACCTGCTGTCCCCTTATGTCCAAACTTCATCAGCGCAGTCCTGACTACACTGCAGAACATGAAGGCACCTATAGGACAGATCTGTGAATTATGGAGGCTAGCATTCAGCCAGAAGTAAAAGTAAGCACTAATTAACTAGTGTAGAAGCTTCTGTTCTCCTTAAAAACTCGGGGCACATATTTTATTGCCTCTTAGCTGTAGGCCTAGCAGCATACTGCAACAGGGCAGTGTCCTTCCACTGAACATGGTTGATAGTGCCATACAAATTAATTTGAGTGTATGGGAACCATGTTCTGTCCAGTATTTGCACTACAAACCCCTCTGTGAAACACTGAACTGTTTCAAGTATTTTGTTAGATGAATACCGGTATATTATGGATAAAAAAATCATATCTGTTCATTACACCTTACATAACTTATTAATAGTGTAACAGGATATGGAGATACACCATATTCAGGCCATACAACATAAAGCCCATTTAATGTTCTGCCTATAATAATAAAGCTCTGTTGCTCTATATTAAGCAACTTAGATATACCATCTTGTTAGCTGTGAGGTCCTATGCCATACTTCCCTACATTTCAACGTGAAATTCAATGTTCTTAAAAAATGGTGACAAAATAATAATTTGCAAAAAAAGCACATGAAAAAGAAAGAGTGGATGTTACCACATATATTATATATTTGGGCGATAAACTGACATGTATGTGAGTCATTGGAGAATTTTATACATGAGCCTAAAAAAAATACAAAAATTTCAAAGAACAGTTGGCAGTTACTGTATGGTATGTTATTAGAGATTTCTGAGTGACACAACAAGGAACCCAATTCAAAATCTTTCCATTTAGCCAGTGCTTCAAATAGGCTTTATTAAATAAGCAAACCGTATTCATATAATTGTATCCAACATGGACACAGATTTTGTGTGTTGACCATCTTTAAGGTTAGCATTGCTCCACAAGTGGGAAAATGTATTTAGCTATTCAGCTATGTTCTATTTTTTCTCCAGTATACCTACCAAGTATACAGCAGCTTATCGGGCATTATCAAGAACACAGCTGAGATAACAGAACAAATAAAAAGTAGTGTGGGAGTAGTAATTCTCACAAAGACATAGGTGTCTTACCTCACAGTGCTCCCGATAAAGACTCTGCAGTGACTTGATATCTTCAAAGGTTGTACCATCTGGCAGAGAAGATATATCAACTTCTGCAAACTCTGGAAGTGCTCTAGACGCATCTGTTGCCATAACAACATAATGGAAGAAAGATATTGTGGATAGTGCCAATTACAGCTTCATTAGGAAAATATTTAAGCAGCATAGCAAGACAGACATTCTAAAAGGTCACATTACTTAATGAGCAGAGGCTGGCAAAATTGTATTTTTACTCTGTTATTAATGTTGCTATAAAAAAAAGATAATATTTTTAAACAAACTCTGGGATGAGATATGTGTTCCAATGAAGTCTATAAATATGTACAGCTGATGTGAATTGCATCTTACAAATTAAAATGATATACCCTGAAAATTAGTGTACACCAAAATACATCAAATATTTGTACCCTTTAGTTTTTGAAAAACTAACCAATACTAAACAAAATAATCTGAAAAAGTGATACAAAAGTTTAATACTTTTGTATTGTTTTTTCAGATAATTTCGAAGTTGTTGCAAATTTAAGCAAAGTTTATTTACTAAACAAAATACAAAAGTACAAAAAACTATCAGCAACAAATCAGATTTGTTTTTTATTTATTGTCTAATTTGTACTCATAATTGCTAATTGCTAGTCACTGTCACTAAATATCTCTGGTTTGTTTTCAGCCATGTAATTAAAAAAAACCAACAATATAGGCCATGACTGTACTAAAGAAAAAACACACTACAGGTTGAGTCTCCCATATCCAAATATTCCGAAATACAGAATGTTTTGAACTTCACTGAGAAAGTAAAACCTTTGCTTTTTGATGGTTTAATGTACACAAACTTTGTTTAAAGAACAAAATATAAAATAGAAAAAAATATTGCATAAAATTATGTGCAGGCTGTGTGTATAAGGTGCATATGAAACATAAATGAATTTCCTGTATGTACACAAACTTTGTTTGAGCCACAAAATTATTGAAAATATTGAATAAAATTACCTGCAGGCTGTGTGTATAAGGTGTATATGAAACAAATGCATTCTGTGTTTAGATTTGGGTCCCATTCCCAAGATATCTCATTATGGTATGTAAATATAAAAAAATACCAAAATACTCCTGGTCCCAAGCATTTGGATATGGGAGACTCAACCTGTACTGAAAACGTGTATACTAATCAGGGCTACCATCAGAAATTGTGGGGTGCAGGACTGACAAAATACAGTAAGCAGAGCCCCCGGTGGAGCGTCGCTGACCTGCAGGAACGATTCACAGGGGGCCAATGCACAAGGAAAGGCTTGTTCTAAGAAGTCCTCCCCGATGCCATAACTTCATTCCAGTCGCCTGTAGGCAAGCCCCCCTATCCCACAACAGAATTGAATCTGAACCGTTCCCAGTTTTTAACACTGGGTAAGAATCACTGCCAGAAACTGGTGTATTCCTTCCACCCTCAGGTGTCTCCATGACGCTTCTTACCAGCTGCCAGCAGAACGCCATCTCCATCACCTTCAGCAGCAGAAGAGAAGGAGGAGGAAGGTAAGGGGTAAAGTGGGCAGAAGTGATAGAAAATAGGAGGAGATGGGAGAAGGTGCAGAACAAGGTGAACAGTGGTTTGTGAAGGACAAAGGGTGGGTGGCATCATGTGCACAGGAAGAGCTGTATCCCCTATGGAAACAGAGATCAGGGTCCTCTGCTTGCAGAATGCAGCCACTTGTAAGTGATGATTCGGGATGCCTCTGTTGGCGCTCCCCATTAGTGCTGAACTGTCCCGCCGTCCAGAAAGCCAGCAGCATTGGGTTGGGGAGAAAATGAGGGTCTGGGAGGGAAATCTATCACTGCCTCCGCCAGGTGCGCTTCCACTCTCAATCGGCACTCGTGGCTCTAGCTCCGCCCATAGCATGCCCCACATGCAGGCACCAATGCAGCACATCTACACCATGCGTCCCGCCCACCAGGCTGCAGTATGGATGCCATCATCATTCAGAAAGTTAGCTGGGGGCCAGCGTCGGGTGCTTAGGGGGGTAGGAAGAAGCAACCACGACAATGAAGGAGAGGTACCATACCCCATCCGGCATTGAGGTCAGGCCCCTCTCTCCGTCTGGGCCCGGGACTCTAGTCTCGGCAGTCCCCAAGATGGCGACACTGATAATAATAGTTCCACACCTAAGTGCAGTACCACTCATCCTGTGTGCACCTTTATCTTCCTATCTGATCTGCCAATCTTTAGATATTTGCTAAAAAAAAAATGAACAGGCTCAACCTACTTCTGTAACTATTCTTTCTGAAACTGTGTAGCAGATTGTAGCGGCTAGGGTGGTGAGATTATAAAATATTAATAATAACCAAACATTGATGCATAGTTTAGCACTTGAGATGCACCAAGATGTGTTGAAAATTGTTGCAAATTGAATTTGGCAATGTAACATGCTGGGCTTTCTTTTATTTCTGTTTTCATTATTGTTATATTTGTACTCCCATATTTCATCTCTGTAAGTTGTGGTTGGAAATACAGAATGACACAAATCAAAAAATTTTCTCATCTCTAATCAGTACAAATTAGGTTTTTAATGCTTAGAAGATATAAACAAGTGAAGATAATTATGTGCAATGGTTGGTTGATGATGGTTGGGTCTGATGGAGCTCTATACACACATTATTGCTTATAGCTAGATTGTGGAAAGTAGATATTATTGTACCTAGCTTCCTATTGGTCTACGTGGTCTCACCTCTACTAGGCTTCTCTATCTTTACAAAGTGTATTATGATCATGTCCAGTAGTCATGTCATGTTAGGTTGTGTAAAGTCCTAGATCTGAATAGAGTGCTCTGCACACAACACATACCACTTCATCCATCAAATTGCAAAGTATCCCTGGAAACCGTTTCAAATGTTGGCAAGCAGTATTCAATGCATTCCATAATAAAAAAACATGTGCATTGCATTGACTAAATAATATCACCATAAATGTCTTCTTATAAAGTTTGGTTCCTCTAAGCAGATAATATAAAATCCTGTCTGAAAACGGATGGAACTATGCTAGTAAACTGTATGTGTCAGCAGTGCTCACATCTACAACAGAATGTAAACGTTAGGCTTCCCTCTCCCCATTGTTCCAGCTCCCTGCAGGCCAGCACAAATGTATAACTCTGAGGCTGTGAACTCAGGACTCAGAAAAGGATGGAGAACTAAACAAGTGCTCACGGCAAGAAGGGAAAAGGAGACCAAAGAATGACACCATAGGTGGTAAGCAACGCCGGGCTCAAAAAAGACTGGAGTCAGAGGGCAAATGAAGATAAATGTGCAAAAGGAAACATTCACTCAGTAGTCTGTGCTTCTAAAAAGGGAAACACACAGCAATGCCCACATAATATAGAAAAGATAACAGCTTGGACTGGATAAAAGAAACAAAGAATAGCCTGGGACATTAGATGACATGGGATTTCTAGATGCTAGTTAGGTTCCTTGATAACTACTCTGTATTTGAAGTTTTACTACTTGAGACTTATAATGCCAATATCAAAACCATAGAAACCAGTAGTATGTTGGGGAAAGCAGTCAACTACTGAAAAGAACAATACATTTAAAATAGTGGAATTACTTAATCTTTACTGAATTTAAAGGTTTAAACGGGCTCTATATTGCCCTCATTAAAGGCTGATTCAGAGATTTATTACGGTAATGCAATCGCAACTACGATCTCTTACGGATCGCATTAGTTAAAATATTAATATGCTAACGTCTTACAAAGCCTCTCTGAACATAGGGACGCCCACTGCTGCCTTCTCATATCCGTCCGATGACATGCAACAGCGTAAACATCGGGAACATCGATGCAGATCGGGCAGCCGCGCAGCTTCTGAGTGAAGTCTGACCTGTCTCAAATACTGCGTCTCTGCTTACACGCTGAGAGCTATCAAGCTGCAAAGGAGATCGCAAAGGCTAATTTATGCACGTCCATGCAACTGTGTTTAATTGGTCCAGACATGCCTGCATTTGCCTAGCCACTCCCATTACCTTCCCCAAACTCTGACTACCTGTGACTCACTTTGTGAATGAATCCTCTGTGTGACCATAATTGCAAAGTGATCTGCATAAAAATCGGCATTGCGAAAATCTTGGAATCAGGCCCTTAATCTATGTGGTTTCTGGTAAAAAAAGAAGGCATTTTCATGGGGCTGAGGGCCTGATTCAGACCCACGTTTGACCACTGCGCATGCGCACGCCGGAGCCGGCTCCAACGTGCGCATGCGCGAGACCCGGCTAGCGACGGTCGCTCCGTTGCTCTGGGTCTCGCACCAAAAGGGGGCGGCTGTCGATTGTGATCGACAGCTCGCACCGATTTGGAGGTGTGGCGTGGGGGTGGCTTCACAAACGGAGGCGTTCCCAAGCGAACGCCTGCCGTTTGTGGGCGGCCCCACTGACATCACCAGTGATGTCAATGGGAGAGCTTCCGGCTCTATTAGAGCCAGAAGCTCTCTGGGGTTTGTGGCCACAAGACCCTACCACAAGGGTCTCATCGCAATCCCCGATGGTCGCGATGGTCTTGACCATCGCGACCATCATCCTGGCCGCTCGCAATAGCTGTGGGTGGTCACCCACAGCTATGCGAGCGTCCGTCTCTGAATCAGGCCCTGTGTCATACTTGCCAACTCTCCCTGATTGACAGGGAGACTCCCTGAAATAGCAGTAATCTCCCTCTCTACCTGAAGAGTCTAGCAATCTCCCTAATTGCACCTTACCCCCATTATGCAGCTGTTATATTAAAAAAAAAACCACATTTATGTATTCATATGGGATCATTAGTATCATTTCCCTGCATTGGAACAATGATCCCTATGGCTACATGCATTTCCTGAAAAGTATCAGGGTGTTTTCATCAACAAGTAGATCTTACTAACTGCTTTGGAGCTCATTTACATATGGATGTAAATCAATTTTATGGCACATGTCTCAGATGTAGCAGTACACGTCCACTTTACCGCCACGCTCATAGATGGTGCTATCACAATATCCCTGAAATGCTTTTTCAAAGGTAGGCAAGCATGGGCTGTGTTAACAGGAGTGAGGACCTCATTCAGAGACGGTCGCACAGAGCGTGCGGTCGGTCTGAATGAGGGGAGGACGTCTTGAATTTTCAAGACGTCCTCCTTTGCGGTGGTAAGGCTGTGGGTTAACACCCACAGCCTTACGACCGCCTAAGGTGATGGTCGCTAAGGTCAAGACCATCGCGACCATCGGGGCTTACGACGAGACCCTAGGGTAGGGTCTCCCTTGTCGGAAAGCCCCGGAGAGCTTTCAGCTCTGTCAGAGCCGGAAGCTCTCCACTGACATCACTAGTGATGTCAGTGGGGCCGCCCCCAAACGGTAGGCGTTCCCATGGGAACGCCCCCATTTGGGCTGCCACCCCCCGGCCCGCCTTCCAAACGGGGCTCGCCCCCTTTGGATCGAGACCCGCTACGACCGGCGCTGGCGGTCATAGCGGGTCTCACGCATGCGCACGACGGCGCCGGTGCCCATGCTCTGTGGGGGGCCATCGGCCCGGTCCGAGCGCATCGGCGCTAACGACCGGGTCTGAATGACCCCCTGAGTCCTTTTAAGTAAAGGAATTGTAACTACCTGCAATGATCGACGATGAAGTCTGGCCTTTTGCAGTATTATATGCATTATTGTATTTTATTTTTAATGACAGCATAGGTTACATATTAGCTTTACGCTGGTCTGGAACCTAACAATATGTAGGCTTAGATCTTTACATGATTTTAAGTCTGGGGATGCATGACAATTAATTTTGATGTGCTTATCATTTAGCGTTTTATGTAATCAAAACATTCTAGTATACCTTGTTGACCTGTACTCCTGTCGTTTCAATCACTTATTAATTCGCATTTTAAAGAGCAGTTTCTTGCGTTGCTAAGCAGGTTTACAGAGCATAATGTGGGTTTCAGAAGTCTTACAAATGTTTCTAAGCATTCATCATAAAGCTGACATGCATGCCTAAAAGTGTACATGATACATGGAAAAATGTATTATAATCTTTTATTTATATGGCACCAAAGGGTAAATGTAACAAAACGATACAAGTGAAAGGTGGGGGGAATGAGGGAAGTGAGGTTAGAGTAACTCCTTATGTGTAGTAAAAGCAAGTAATGAAAATGTGCATGGGAGGAGGTGTAACAAGTAAATCAGCATTCAGTGATCCTGCACTCAACAAGCTGGTGGGCACACAGAGTTGCTGGAGGGAGACAGCGGAACTGGGGCGCACTGGGGACAGCGATACTAAGAGAAAAACAACGGAAGGGGACCCTACCTGCAAGGGGTTGCAGTCAAAGAGTTAGGGGTTTAACCAGCAGGCTGACATGGGAAAGAGTGTAATGTGGAGTTAGGGGGTAGAGTTATGAGGATGGCTGAAGCGAGTCTTAAGGGCCCATTTAAAGGTGTGGACAAATCACTCCCTACTGTAAATTATATGGATATTACAAGTCACAGCGTACTTTTGTAAAGGTCAAAATGCTGAAGGTGGTTTCAAATATCCATCACAATTTACCAAAGGAGTAGCTTTATTCCATATTACACAAAAGTTTTCCTAATGACCATTAAAGTAATGTAATCAGAACTCATCAATAGTAAGCAATGATGCCCAGATAACATATACAGGATTTTCTACATTAATAATGTACATTTTAATAGGCTGCACACCAATCAAATGTGTCCAAACCTACTGTACATATCATAGTGACATTGTATTTATTGCGCCCTGTGATATTAGTACCAAAAAATTATAGGTTTTTCCAATAAATAATAAAAATGGTTCTGGAAGTATATATTGCAGTTTAATCTAGACTACAAATTATATTTCTTCAAAATAAATTACATATTTTAGACTTCTCGAACTCATGTTTTTCTCATAGCACCATGCAGTCAATAAACGAAATATTTTTATTTATTTAATATGACTTGATGTAGAATTAAATAGACAATTTGTTCTAATTCTCCATGTGATAAATATAGAAATATATTTTCATCTGTACAATGTAGCTTTCATTGGAAGTTAAAGAACATGGCAGCTTTCAGTGAGCAAGTTATTAATTATGCATAATTTAGCTTTGTTTAAAAAAAAAAAAAAAAAACTCTTTGTACACTTGTATAAGTAATAATATAACAACTACTCATTATTCTAGTTTTTATATAAACTTGCGCTTGAGACCTTGTGCATTTTCCATGCAAACTCCAGGAGCCAGACCCTCTGACTATCTGCAGAAAAGTATGGGTGCTCACAGGGACAAAGTTACTTGTGGTCCAAATACTTACCTAAAAACTGTTGATGGTGTTGGCTTTGGGCAATTACAGTTTGCTCAACAGATGCACCTGTCTGTGGTCCACTCCCTGCAAATCCATCTCCCACTCCATCCACTTTCTGCATAGGTTTGTACCTGTCATAGAAAGAAAGAAAGACATCATGAACTCATGTTTAGTCTTCTCTATAATAAATATAAATATATATATATATATATATACACACACACTGTATATATAAGCTAATAATCCAGATGCCCTCCGTGAAAGCGACACAGCGGGAGCTTCAACATACAGCACAGTCCGGCGGCACTCAGTTATAAAGGTCACTCAGATAGCAGGATCAATGCTCAACATTTCGATGTTTACTCCTGAAGACAATGGAATAAACATCGAAACGTTGAGCATTGATCCTGCTATCTGAGTGACCTTTATTACAGAGATTTGCTGGACTGTGTTGTGTGTGTATATATGTAAAGCTCGGATTGGTTCGGATTAATTTTATTGGCTATCCAAAACACGTAATAGCCGATAGCCAATAAATTGTCGCTTTGAGAACTGAGTAAATCCGAACCCTCTCATCCCTAATATATATATATATATATATATATATATATATATATATATACATACTGGTTAGGAACCAGTGGGCAGAGATTTCATATTTGATAGCAGCTATACACAGAAAGCAACAAACTGGAAATGAGGTGGTGATGATTGGGAATAGATAAGGCTCAAGTGATATATATATAGCACAAAAAATGCTACCGTAGAGTCTGATTTACAGTTAAATATAATATTGCAACTTTTGTGTACAGGAAAAAATGCGTCCATACACTTAACCTTTATGTATTTTTAAATAGAATCATTACATGTCAAATGGACCAAGTTAGAAAATCATCCAGCCAAATTTTTAGGTCACAATATACAATAGTAGCAAAACTATGGCCCTGAAAGTGAGGGTGGGTGTTTTGTTACTATTGCATAGTGTGAACTAAAATTTTCTCAAAGTTAGTCTGACATAAATGCTGTCCTTCATGTAAAATTTTATGTATTAGCGAGAACGCAGGATATGCACATGCATGGTGCACCAAACTCTAGTCATTTCTACAGCTCCAGTTTTGGGCATTAACATTCATAGAAATGCATTTACGTCTGTCAAAGCCACATTAGTTGTGGGTGCCTGATGGCTGGTGTTCACAGCTAATTGCAGATTCACCACAGGGTGTAGTCGGCATCCCGGCGGTCGGGATGCTGGCGGTCATAATACCGGTGCCATAATCCTGACAGCAGTCGGAAGCCCGCTCCAGAATCCCGACTGCTGGCATCCCGACAGTAAGTATTAAAGTTAGGGGAAGGGTAAGGTTTAGGGGTTAGACACTAGGGGGAGGGTTAGGGTTAGGTTACGGAGAGGGAGGGTTAGGCTGCGGGTGGTAGGGTTAGGCTGCGGGAAAGGTGGGTTAGGGGTTTGGGTTAGGACACTTACCTAATTGTGTCAGGATTCTGACTGTCAGGAAGCCGCCATCAGTTCTACAAAAGCTTGACAGCTGCAGTTACTTGAACTCTTTTGTTTATTTAGTGACACAAACACAACACTCTTCCCTTCACTTTATTTATAAAAAGTTTCATGCATGGTTTTGAAGTATTGATCAGAAAACCAATTAATACATTTTAAAAAGTTTGCTTCATCCATTATAGTACAAAGTTGAAAAAATGACCAGAGATAATGAAGCCAAACCCCACCAGCCTACTGTATGTTGTGCATCAGGACAACGAGACGCACTTCTGAGCTCTGATTGGTTGAGCACTTTAATAAATCAGAGACAAGTGGGAAGTTCAAATATTTCCCCCACCACTTCTCTTGCATCTTTATGGTCGATCCCATTTGAGCATTAACACTTTTAATAATTTTACAATTAATGTCCAGCTCAAGCAGCATCTCTGGGTTTCCATACCAAGCTGTGCATTGCTAGACTCTGCTGGGGTTAAAAACACTGCTGATTGCTTTATTGTTAATTCCAGGGATAGGAATATTATTTTGTAAACTACCTTTGCAATAAGCAGCAAAGCAGAGTGGTCAGTTGGTATATGAAGTAGCTGATTCAACTGCTCTATAGTTTAAGGATACAACTATGGCTGCAACGCCACTTTTTAAAGTGGACCTGTCATCTATTGCATGACCAACTTGCTGTTTTTCTATTGCTGCATTATTTGGGAAGGTACCTATAGGAGGACTACAACTGCCTCATAATGTATAGGTACTGTAAAGTTGTGGCCCATGCTTACATTGCGCTAAAAAAACACCCCTCTGTCTCGCACCACAGTATTGGATAGCGTGGTGTGCTATGTTATAGGCTGTTCGAAATGTGAACCTTCTCTCAAAACGTGCATATTCATCTATATGAAATATGGACAAAAGTAGCACTTTCAAATGCGCAAAATGTGTACATATATTTCCGTAAAAATAGTATAATATTAGCAAAAAAGTAGCATAATATTAGGGGAAAAGTAACATCATATTAGTGAAAAGTAGCAAAGAGCATGAAGACTACTAATCATCGCTTTCTATACATAAGATTGATAAGGCGCATTAATGTGGAAAGTTGTGTTGTCATACTGTACATTGTTGTATTTCATGAACATCAGAGATAACTCTATTATAATTTATATGTATCACATGATTTTTCCACATCTAGTCAGTCTTCTGTATAGACAGTAATAGTGATACTCTTTGCTACTTTTCCCCTAATATTATACTTATTTTTTACTGATATTATGCTACTTTTCCCTAAATATTATGCTTCTTTTCCCCTATTTTGATGCTACTTTTCCATAATATTATATTGCTTTTTTGCTGATATTATGCTACTTTTAAGCAAATATTTGTGTGAATTTCGTGCAATTGAAAGTCTTTGTTAAGTATAGTACAGTAGTGATGGCAGTGCGAAACTACAGGATGTAATAAAAAGGTCGACAATGACAATTCATAATGTCGACACCACAATGTCAATAGTTATGATGTTGACATTCTCAGAATGTCAACAGATGAAATGTATTCTTTATCAGATTGTTGACATTAGGGTTAGGCTACTGGTGGGAGGAGTAGGCTGCGGAGCGGTGTGGTGTAGGATTAGGCTACAGTGGAGGTGAGGTTAGTGTTAGGCACTAGGGGGAGGATTAGGGACTAGGGAAGAAATACTCATCCAAATGCTGGGAGGATCAGATGTCTGATCCGGAAGTGGGATCCAGAAGCCATACTGGAGCCACTGCAGTTATCGGGAGCAGGTAAGTCACCAATGGGCCACCAGGGACGATATGACAACATTCTAACATGTCAACATTTAATTACTGTGTACATAATAACTGTAGACATGGTCAATGTTAACATCATGACCAGGACGACATATTGACATTATGAATATCAACATATCATACCCAACCCACAAAATACTGTACACTCGCAAAGCCTTAGAGTAAAATCTGGCATCACTCTGGTGAATATGTTTAAAGCTGAGAGCAAAGCTGAGTAAGGACACTGTAGTACCTGTATCCAGGGCTAGATAACTTTTGGTAAGGGTCACTCTCAGTTTAAAAATATTAAATCTAGTTATGCAACACAATGTTGGTATTTTTAATTATTACAATTAGGACCACACGAAAACACCTTGAAAGTGTCTGATATATTGCCATGCATAGAGATTCTGGGCCTGATTCATTACGGATCGCTATTGTAGCTGTGATTACGCATGCAGTTCAGCTGTGAAAATATGCTAATGTCTGCAACTGCTCACCCGGCATAGAGACGCCTACTACCACTTTCGCACATCCGTAAGACTTTGCGATACATCAGACCCTCACGCAGAATTACAGCGGGTCTGACCTGACTCAGAAATTGCAATTGTCGTCGCAAGTACTTTAGCTGCGTATGCCATTGCAGTGTCTAATTTATGCACGCCCAGGAAAAGGCGTTCAAACGGACAGGCACGCCTGCGTTTCTCCAACCACTCCCCCGTCACCACCCCCAACTGCTGACGTCCCGTCCCTCGTTCTGTGATGGCTTTGTACTCGTGTAAGTGGTCGCAATGCTAACTCACACACGCACACTGCGGTGCATACGCAGTACGCACCATTGGCCGATCTGCTTGCGCTGTTGCAGTTGTAATCCGTTATGAATCAGGCACTCTGTTCCTTGTCAAAGGCAAGAAAGTGTTTACTTTTTTCTAGCTGTTTATTTTACTTATAGCTTGAAGTGGAACTTTTGAATGAAATACCATTTTCTATGTAAATGCATTTCTGACGGTGCTCAGTTGATTACATATGAAATCAGCCTTATGCATTTTCTTTCATTTCAAATCTTCATTCTTGTTTGTATATCACATCCTAATCCCATCACAATCCCTTACTTACTCACTAACAAAAAGTGGCATTAAAAGCCACATACTGTAAAGTTGTTAAAAATAAAATGTTTCAGTGATTATTTAAAATCTTTGCTAACAGTTTCGGACACTTTTTTGACCAGAGTATGAGAAGCGACTGACACGTTTCTTCCTAAGGCTTTAGTTTGATATGCATATTGAAAAAGGTTTGTATTTAATGAAACCTGGTCTATAGATCGTGACATTATTATGTTGGGTAGAATATGTGGAACATCAAAGAATGGTTAGATTAAGGACGAAATGATGCTTTGCTGTTTATTTTATATTAATTGCTGTTAGAGCAGCAGAGTAAAGAATGACACAACTACAATTAAGCTCACACTCGGCATGAACATTATAAACATGTAGTCTATGAGATGATTTAACAAAACTAACCTTAGCACAACATTTCCTAATGATTTCCATCTTCTTTACAATATACCCTGGGGCACAGCATAGAATCTCCTACACTGAAATTATGGAGAATTCAGCCCACATGTGCGTGAATGTCCACCCACTGCTTTGACATGGAAAGGCGTCTGAACAGTCAGCAAACTCTAATTAAGAACTTCCAGAAAGAGCATTTTAAAGCCAACACTGGCAGCACAAATTTTTTTGAGCTTTTAAAATACAAACCTAGTAAGTGCTGTTCTGTGTTCCAAATCTTAAAAGGTTTCCTGATCTAATGTTAAAAATAAAAGAATATACCACCTGTGGGCAGCACATAATGAAATGGTAGTACTCCAATTTTGGTGTCTGTGTTCTCTCTTATACACTCTAGAGCTGATGCCAGGTTAAGCTTAAGCTGCGTATACAAGGTACGATATTTATGAACGATAACGATATCGTTCATATCATTCATTTTTATGCAGCGAACGACCAACAAACGACCAAGGATGCGCGTTCTCGCATGGACGATAACGATACGGCCATCCATACATGCAGGCCAACTTGGACGATTTCATCACGATTTGCATGTTCAGAGATGTGGCAGGATGACTTCACTGAAACATTTCTATCATAGATATCTTTCAATGTGTACACCCAATATCGTTTGTCCTGCACTACAGAAAAGTTCAAGGGAAATCGTTCAGCGATATCGTTGGTTGTGCAGATCGTTCTGTGTGTACCAAGCTTTATGTCAGTTTGTAAAGTGTAAAATATGTAATACTTTAGAAAAGGCATGTTTCCATATGCAAATATGAGTGAACCTGAACTAGCGAGCGGTGGGATAATGTAGGGAAGTAGTAGACTAAAATGGGTATATAGTAAGGGATTGTTCATGTAATTGATGCAGACTGACACAGAGAAATATTAATACTTGTCCAAGATGTATTATTTGCAAGTGTGAGGCCATGTGCAAATACACCCTGATGATCATAGTGGTCATTAGCTCTACCTAACTGCTTTTGACTGGCTGATTGCAAATTCATCTATCATTATGTTTATCTGCCTTTTGGCTAAGATCAGGTGCAAATGCCTATGTACACCCCCAGTAGACGATGGATCGCAACTTGGTCTTCTGGCCGCCAATAGGTCGGCTGCTTGATGCCTGAGATGCTTTGTGCCCCTGGTGCTGCCTGAGCCAGGGGTGCCTGAAAAGTCAACGGTGATGGACCGCTCCACTGCACTTAGTATGGCACTTTGCACTTCTTTTTTTCAGGCAACGCAATTTTTCCTTTGTTTTAGCCTTATGGCCAGGGCAATGGTAATTTTATATATTCCCGGATGAAAGGCTGAGGTTTATTAATTTATTTTGCGCTTGAACTTTTTAGCATGTGTTTTGGCACTTCACCACACCTTTTTATGTTTTGTGTGTGTGTGTTTTCAGATTTGTGGGGCTTTGGGTGTAGACCCTTATGGGACACCCTCTCCCTAAATCATTTGAGGCTCTTTCCTACTCTGGAAAGCTTAAGAATCCATTCCCCAGGGGGAACCTTCGGTCAACCCTGGGGAGAAAGGGGTGACCCCGATCCTTGCATCAGAGGGAAACATGAAGACCCTTGCCCCCTCAGGGGCATTTTGACTCCGGAGGTGGGCATGTCAAGAGAACACCTAGCTTCGGCAAAGGGGTTCTGTAGATTACTCTTTCTCCTCAATAGGGCCTTTTGGCTCTTAGGGAAAATGGAGAAACGGGGCCTTTCTCCTCTAGGAGGGGATAGCATAATTTTTCCTTTGGCCTAGCCTTGTGTTCGGGGCAATGATAATATTTTATATTCCCAGCTGAAAGGCTGGAGCTTAGTTATTAATTTATTTATTTTTGCGCTCAAATGTTTTTTGACACTTCACCACACTTTTTAATGTTTTAAGTGTCTGTGTGTGTGTTTTTTTACATTTGTGGGGTTTTGGGTGTAGACCCTTATGAGATGCCCCCTCCCCAAGTCATATGAGGTTCTTTCCTTCTGGGGAGAGCTAAAAAATCCATTGCCCAGGGGAAAGCTTTGAGCAACCCTGGGGAGAAAGGGGTGGCCCAGAGCCTTGCGGTGACTGGAGACCCAAAGACCCTTGCCCCCTCTGGGGTCTTTTGGTTCCGGGAGTCGGGGATGTCAAGGGGACCCTGTAGCTTCGGCAAAGGGGCTCTGAAGATTCCTTTTTCCCCTCAGTGGGGCCTTCTGGGGGATGGGGGGAAAACGGCCCTTCTCCTTTTGGAGAGGGTCTGAAGAACCAAGCCCCCAGCACAGTTTACAAATAGAATAAAATGGAGTGGTTCACAAGCGCTGTTAGGACCAGTCTATGATAAGGACTCTTGACCTCCTCTGTAATGGATTCCCTGTACTCTCCAACAGATTCTCCGTCGGGAATCCGGTGCCAGTATTGTGACTGCCGGCATCCTGCACGCCGGGATGCCAACTACATCCCAAGAAAAGGTACATGTCCTAATAAAAAAGGAATTTAATCATTTGAATGACTATAAAAACACCAACCTGGAAAAAATAGTACACTTTCAAAAGTCTAAAAACGATATATAGAGCAAATTACTGTTACACCTGGCTTACATGGTAGATACAACAGTGATGCCACTTACCTCTGTTTCTGCTGCATGGGTTGCTGTCTCATAGCCATATATTGCATGTCCTCTTGTAACCGATTAAGAGGGGAATCTGGCTTGACACGAATCCCATAATAATGGTATTTGGAGTTACCCCTTTGAAAAAAGAAGTAATGAATAGAAATCTGTACAGCAAGATAGCCATGATAATTATATATTATACAGTAATTTGCACATGTAAATATGCATATTTCTATATTCACTGCAATTTCCATACTTCCAAAAATTGGTCTTTATTAGTAGATATGTAAAGAATTGTAAACCGTGACTTAAACTGCACGATAATGTATTCTGCATAATTCTAATTATACAGAGCATGATTAGGAACAATTCTTATAATCTACTAATAAATACCGACTGTCAGCATGAAAGCTTAACAAATAAGTAAGTTAATTATAATTGCCCGACCCAGGGATTGTATTTATTTCATAGCAGAAAGGGTAGTTAGTATATCTTATTTGAAATAAAACATGGCAGGATTAACTAAATTTTATACAAAGCAGTTGTAGGTGGTTTGAATTTGTTTTTAAACTTCTTATGAAACTAGTAATCAGCTCTTTATGTAAAGTAAGTTATATGTAATAAGCATTTGAGTTTGATTATATAAAATCCTCTTAGTTTATGGAAATGCATAAATGATGCTAAAGATAGGTAATAAAATCAGTAATTGATATTTTCAATAATGCCTTGTCATACTTGATCTTTCATCACTCAAATTTACCAAACTTCCTTATTGCTTATGTCAGTTGTATTCCAAAACAAGTACACTGTGCTCCAGTTTACCAACTGCAAGATATATCTTCAAAGATCGTATTTACAATACACCCAGAATGAGGAGGAACAGAAACCGGTCCAGGCAACAGAATAATTTTAGGAGTAAAATAATTGTTTCTTTTATCTTGTGTTTATTGCGGGCAACCAGTGTTAGTTGGAGTTTGTGCCAAAGACAGTAATATACATACAGGAACCTAATATTACAAATGTAAGGTTAATAGAGATTCTGTATTATAGGGAAACAAGCATTTCAAATTTGAGCTGTAGCACTGGTATAAGTAGGGAACTGTCTACAAAACTAGAATATATAGGAACAAGGAGTCTATACAACTTTTTGAACCAAATATTATGAGCCTCGTATTGCTAAGAATTATGCTACATTTTGTATATAGCATTCTGTAGACAGTGAAAGCAGCAACAGGCAACTACAGTATTTCTGTTCTTAAAAAACAATTTAGAAAATTGTACACTTTGTACAGTATGTGGTCTAAGAATTTTTGCACTGTAACAAAAAACACCAATTTCCATTCCTCTTTTGCACTATTAATTCTAACATATCATTTCTAGACATTAAACACACACATACGCACAAAAATCAGTACAGATGTGTCCTTATACATCTTTGCTGCAGACGTGGTAAAAAAAAACATCTTGGTGCACCATGTCCCGTGAGACTCTGCTAGCACCGGGTGTATTTTTTGCGTATTTTTTGCTGAAAATGTGTGTACTGTAAGTCACAAAGCGATGTGACTATGACGCACCAACAGACTTTGCTGATTAATATGATATGTGACACTTGCATATCTGTGATGCGACTGAGCCTGAGTCTGTATACAGACTGCTACTAAGTAAAGGTCACAGCTTTTTTCATTCCAAGTTCTGTTGTGGTTCAAATGCAGACTCAGGTGCACACAGATATACAAGTGTCACATATCAAATTAATCAGCACAGTCTGCTGGTGCTTCCTAGTCGTATAGCATAGCAACTTAGACGCATTCTCTGCAATAAAAGATGCCAGACGTTAGCAGAGTTGTATGGGACCTGGCAGCTCACTCATGCTGCATAGCGTATTGAGGCTAGATGTATGAGGACACATTTGATGTATTTTACCAATATACATTAACAAAAGAAAACATTCTTTAGCTGTAGCGAATTATGTCCAACAAGAATATATATTGAAGATGGGAATTCATTTAGACACGATATAGCAAAAACTTAATGTCGGAGAAGTTTTCGCACACTTCGGGTGTTTTGGTGTGATACTTTTGCATCTTTCATACTATCCAATTGCAAGAAACATGAAAACGCATTCGCACAAAAACTGTTCGTGGATTAACCAGCAAAAAGTACAGCACATTTTGGGGAAATCTGTCTGTACCCCATAAAAAGGCTAACTGACATAGGAAATCAATTTAGAAGTGTAATAGTGGCCCTAATAAAAGTATTTTGTGTTATTAAATTGTGTTAAATGGCTGTAATATGCATATTTGTATAACATTTGAAAAATTATATAAAGCAATTTCAAAATAAATGCTGCAGTTAAATTTGGGGTGTATTAAAATGGGTGCAAGTATATTTTTCAGTCACACAAATGCACTTTTAATTTTTTTCTTTAAATACACCAGGTACAGCCACCTGCAATGTTTCAAAAACATGTCACATCCATACAGCCCCCCAAAACACCTGACTCACTACTTTAATCCCATTTTCCAACACTTTAACATTTTTCACCTCAAAAATTATGTAATTATTGGCCAAATTAGGTTAATTAAAAAATATTTTTGCCTAATTTGTCATTAGGGGAGGGTGGGGTGTTGTCCATTTTTAAGAAAAAATTGGGATTTTGCACAACTTTTCACCTGCTCTGAGATGGTGAAAATAGTTCTCCAGTTTTTGTCTATGGAGAATTCGCATGTGCGAAAAATTCGACAATAGGATTGCACAATACGCATTTTTGTGTACAAAGTTCACACAGGCGAAAACTTTTCACCAAACCACGGCTTTTCGCAGCTAATTGAATCCAGCCCATAAACTGGTATGTTCTAATTAAGCTTCGTAAAGAAAATTTATCTGGTAAACCTGATAGTATTAAGGTGTTATTTACATTAGTACATGGGAAGATTATTCATAGATAGGATTTGGAACCCAGATGAAGACGTTAAGAACCTCTGCTCTAATCTTTTGTAACTTGTGGTCAGATTTACTGGTTTTCAGTAAGAGGCAAAAGACTCAGGGGGAGATCTATCAAGAGAGATAAAGTACCAGCCAAATAGCTGCTGACATTTTTCAAACACAGGGCCTCATTTATCAATGAGTTTTATCTTCATAACGAGTAATAAAACTTGCTGCGTGTGATAATGGTGCTCCAGCCAATCAGCTCCTAATGTCATCTGTTGAAAAATGACAGTTGGTAACAGATTAGCTTGAGCACCATTTATCATCCGCAAAAAGTTTTATTACGCATTGTGAATGATAAAACTCGTTGATAAATGAGGCCCACAGTCCGTAAACTTTATCTTTCTCCACTTTATCGCTTGATACATTTCCCCCTTAGTAGTGTTCTATACAATGACAACAAGTAGAACAGGAGAAGCTGGCTCCCATACTAACCTAGTCCCCAGTCTTCTTGTTCGTAGTCCCATGAATATGGAGCGGATAAGTTTTCCAAAGGATGCAGCATTCACTGGATCTAGCTTGTGCTCTTGACAGTGTCTAAGGTAATGATTGTAAAGAGTACTTCTGGGAAGACTCACTCCTTCAGCGGTCTCATAGTTATCCAACAACCACTGGAGCTAGAACAAAAAAAAGTATACTCAGAATTAAAACTCCTATATAACATTATCAAAATACAAGCATACTTCTAATAAGCCACATGTTAATGAGCATTATAGCACAACATAGTGAGAAAGTGGCCCGTTTTTGTCACAAAATGTTGACTTACATAACATCTGCCCTCCTCAGTGATGGCAACAAGGTATGTTTCTATATTAAGGTCTACTTCTGAGTGAAGACTATTTAGTGCTGCTTACACTGAGCATTGATTTGCACTGTCACAATACAAACTGCAGTCATACTTCTTCCTTAGTTGGTTTCAAAATGTGTAAACAATGCAAACCAAAAATGTAAAAAGCTGGTTCTAAATATTGTATAAAGTGGCTATTTAAAGACTTCAACTAATATAGGACTAAAATGAGCAATTGATCTCATATATTGCCATTACAAGTCCAGCTTTTGAATTAAAATTGTACTAGAAAGTGCAATTGCTTTCTTTTAAAAACAGCTGGAGATGGGCAATTTAATCTCTTTGCTCTAGTTATCAGGAAGTGCTTCCAATTTCCTCTTTCCCCTAGTGGGCAATACTTTTATAATTATATGCACCAGAGAGCTGGCTGTATTTGCAATTGTTTTATGACAGTTAGTATGGGTCCGGCTTTTCTTTGCATTTACTGAAAGTGCTAAGGAAAAATAGGCAAGGAAATCCGAACTAAACAGCAATGTTTATGAATGTATGTATATATATATATATATATATATATATATATATATATATAATAGTAGTGCTCACATATTACACAATGGTCATTAAAGGACACAAACAAGTTACATACAATGATATCAAGCAGAAAGTAGAGATGTCACTGCCTAAACAAGCTTACAATCTATGTTGTGTAGGGAACACATTATACATGAGATACAGTAGTGAATAACAATTGTAGCTGGTAGAAAGGATAGTACCTGTGGCTATTGTTAGGCAGCAGTATTATCAGCCTCAAACAGCAGGGTCGCTGAAACAATTCCTAGGCCCTGGTACTAGAGAGGTGGCATGGCATTCCCAATCAGTCAGAAAAGTGTGCGATCCAAAGGGGTAGGCCTTGCTCCACATCCATGGCCTGCCAAGCCTCCACTGGGCTGCCCAGACAAGCCTGCACAATTAATACCTGACTCCTAAACCCCCTCTCATCACCAAGGTCCAATACTAAAGAAGTCATTGGCAACTGGTATTTCTGTTCAGCTACAGCATGAACAGTAAAGTTGGAAAAGTTGGAATGATAAGAAAAAGCATTAGACAAATACACAAAACATGAAACCTGCCACTGTAAGAGTCTGTAAACAGTGACCATAATGACCCTTTACCATGCATCATGACTGAGTGTCCTTCCTCTGCTGTTCTAGAAGTATTTGCTCTTACTATGCAAAGGTCAACTGAATATATGTCCATAAATCCAAGGGGAAAGTGATCGATTTCATGATTATAAGTTACAGTTAAGAATTTGAGAACCTGATGCCACTGGATGGAAAAAAGTCAATAGGTAGATGAGTGTATAATCCTTATGAGTTCATTTCATATATTGCATAGTGTACCTATTAGTGTAAACTAGAAATCACAGTGGAACCTTGATCACTAAAATATATTAGGTCGAGGGCATTTATGTTGATTCCATTACGCCAAAGTCATCCTTTGAAGATAATATGGGGTTTCTAATTTTTTTATAATGTAAAAGCCTTGCAAAAAAAAAAAATTAATATATAACAATATAATGAGAATTATTAGAATTATTAGATTATTAAACACTGGTAAATGACAAACGTAAGTACAATGTATACAAATATAATAGAATCTACATAAATTACTGTTACTGTGTATTATATAGAAAATGTGTAATAAAGGTGTGCACTGAGTTTTAAACTCAGCATGCTATTCTACATTAGCATTACAGGTAAATAAGAGTTCTGATCTTAGAGTGTAAAATTGCTTCAAAGTAGCAAAAATATATTAATGATTTCCAACTTCACTCCCACATATCATATGAAGGACTTCTACTCTATAAAGTGTATACTTTTCTTATCTAGCTGTAATCTGTATTTACACTGACCCAATGTTCCAAGAAAGAGGGAGAGGACGCATGAGAATCCGAAGAGGCCGTGGGTGGAAGATCGCAAATAAAAAGAAAAACTAATCTGCACACCGGATTTTAAGACATTGGACATTTTTTTAAATTATCATGAACATATAAGAGCACATACATGTATAAACTGACCAATGCTTTATTTAATTACTGTGGCACATAACCACACCTTGGACAACATTTATAGAAGAATAATAAAGGCTGAAAAATGTACTAGATAAAGGAAGGGATGAATAAAAATTCAAATCAAATAGGAGGAAAAAACAAGAGCTAAACAAAATAATGGTGCATTGATGGGGTCTGCTGAATGAAAACCAATTATAAATACACAAAATATAATAGTCACTCTGAGGTTTCCTTCAGCTACAGAAGTGCTCTGGTCCCAGGTGTACAGAACTCGAGTACACAAGAATAGAACATCAAGATCAAAGAGTCTTGGCTTCTGCATTTAGATTTCATGTTGTTTTGTACAAAAACACAATGCAGGTGAGGCTTGCTATTAATATGGCCAAAGAGCCTTCCTGTTGTGAATGGCACGTATAGAATATGTTTCATTATATCTCATTGATATTCTGCTTGTTGTAAAAGAGGGTGACTGGAGTAATATAAATGGCAGCGAACACAGCATCTCCTAAACAACAATATTGATATGACCATATTGCTTTATCTTTATGAAATAAGCTTTGCAGCAATGGCAGAGAACTTGTGACTGCCAAGCTTAGTGTATTTATTATCCCTTAATTTCCACAAAAGTCAATGAAAAATAAGAGTTATGGTAGCTTACCTTTGTTAACTCTTTTTCTTCGAGGTCCATAGGGTATACAGGGATACAATGGGGAAATGTGGTTGGAGTGATCCAGGCACCAGTTAAGCTTTCAGCTCCTAGGATGCCTCAGGTCCTCCTCCACATATACCTAGCCCCTGGCCACAGGCATTCTGTTTTGTAAACAAGCCCAAGGCAGGAGAAGGAAAGAAGAGAAGGAAGAACAATGTACACCAGAAACACTCTCACACAAGATGAGGGAATCCGTGACTGAAAGAAAAATTACCCAATGGAGCCAGGTGCGTCAGGGTGGGTGCCCTGTGGACCCTATGGACCTCGGAAAAAATGAGTTAACAAAGGTAAGTCTACCACAGCTCTTATTTTCTTCTTCAGGGTCTATAGGGATCCACAGGGATACCATGGGGATGTCCCAAAGCAGTTCCCCTAAGGGTGGGGACGCTTCTGAGCAGAAAGGAGAATCCTATGCCCAAAGGAAGCATCCTGTGAGGCAAAAGTGTCAAAGGTGTGGACAGAAGACCACGTGGCCACCTTGCACAAGTGTTCAGCAGAGGCAACACAACAAAACGCCCATGATGGTCCCACAGACCGAGTAGAATGTGCTGTCGCCGTGTTTGGAACAGGGAGATCAGCCTGTGTGTAAGCCTGAAAGATAGTCATACGCAACCATCAAGCCAGAGTTTGTTTGTTAGCTGGCCAGCCTCATTTTTTGAAAACCATGTAACACAAAAAGAGCATCTGATTTTCTAAAATGGTTTGTATGATCCACGTAGACACGGAGAGCACGAACCACATCCAGGGAGGCTTCACCTACAGATAGGTCTGAAGACTGAAAAGCTGGATCCACAATCTCTTCAATCACATGAAAACAGGACACAACCATAGGAAGGCCCATGTACGGAGGAACAGCTCTATCCTGGTGAAAAATCAAAAAGTGTGAGCGACAAGAGAGCGCTGCCAAATCAGAGACTCTGCGTGCAGAAAAGATAGTGAGGAGAAAAAGTGTCTTCGCTGTCAACCTCTTCAAATCTACTGAGTCCAGAGGTTCAAATGGGGGAGCCTGTAGCCCATTAAGAGAACCAAAGACAAATCCCACTGTGCCACCAGTGGGACAAAGGGTGGTTGAACTCAGAGTACACCCGGAAAAAAAATTCTAACATCTGGCAGAGAAGCAATCCTTCGCTGGAACCAAACTGACAGCACAGAAACCTGTACTCTCAGGGTGGCCAGGTGGAGACCGAGGTCTAAGCCAGCCTGGAAAAAAGATAGTACCCAGGAAACCCTAAAAACCTTAGGGTCATAGTTTCTGTGAGAATACCATTGACCAAAAGAATGTCAAACTCTGTAATATAGTAATATATTGCGGGCAGAGGAAGGCTTTCATGCCCAAAGCATGTCTGAATTACAGAGCTGGAGAAACCTTTGGCTCTTAATATGAAAGACTCAAGAGCCACGCCAACAAAGACAGACGAGGTAAGTCCTGATGCAGGCAGGGACCCTTTGCTAACAGATCCAGCCATAGAGGAAGAGGAAACGGAGTGTCTATGGATAGATTCCATATGTCGGTGAACTAATGGCGCCTGGGCCAAGTAGGAGCTACTAGTATTACTGTGCCACCTTTCTGCTTGAATTTTCTGAGGACCCTCAGGTGGAGGGAAATTGGAGGAAAGATATACTCCAGCTTGAAGTCCCACCTCACTGCCAGCGCATCCATTATGGCTGCTGAGGGATCTCTTGTCCTGGCCCTGTATTTGGGGACCTTGTGGTTGGGATGTGAGGCCATGAGGTCTATGTCTGGTAGGCTCCATTTGTTCACCAGGAGTTGAAAAACCCCCGGGTGGAGAGGCCATTCTCCGGCATGTTTGTCCTGACGACTTAGGAATCTGCTTCCCAGTTGAGGACTCCCAGGATAAATACTGCTGAGATAGCCAGAAGATGACGTTCTGCCCAGATCAGAATGTTTGCCACTTCCCTCATGGCTGCCTGACTTTGCGAGCCTCCCTGATGATCGAGATAGGCTACTGTGGTCATGTCAGACTGGATCTGGACCAGCCTGCCCTGGAGTATGTCCTGTGCCAGGATGAGCACTTTGTATGCTGCGTGAAGCTCCAAGATGTTTATGGGCAGGTGACTTTCCTGATTTGTCCATCTTCCCTGAAAGGTATGATGACCAGTCATCACCCCCCATCCGTGAAGACTGGCATCCATGGTGAGGAGCACCCAATTTGGATCCAGAATGGGCGACCCTTGTCCAGATGGGCCTTTGGTAGCCACCATGAGAGAGGGAGACAAACCTCCGGAATGAGAAGGATCCTCTGAGACCGTATTAGAGGATACTGTCCATTCCACCGGGAGAGAATCAATTGTTGCAGAAGCCTGGAGTGGAACTGAGCATATTCCACCATGTTGAAGGTGGATACCATTGACCCCAGGACCTGCATCGTTGATAGAATGGAGCAATTTGCGTACTCGCAATAATAGGGCCGAAATCTTGTCCTCTGGCAGAAACTCCCTTTTTGCCTGAGAATCCAGAAGTGCCCCAAGATGTACCATCCACTGTATTGGAGAAAGAGAGGATTTCTTTCAATTTATGATCCAGCCGTGCGTCTGTAGACAGGCAATGGTCAGTTGGAGATGGTGTTGTAGAACAGCTGGAGACTGTACCAATATCAGAAGGTCATCCAGGTATGGCAGTATTCTGCTTCCCTGATGCCTGAGGTAGGCCGTCATAACCGCCATTATTTTGGTTAAGACACGAGGGGCCGTTGATAGACCAAAGGGCAGTGCCTGAAATTGGTAATGTTGTTGCAGGACAGCAAAACGTAGAAATTGTTGGTGGGATTTTGTAATAGACACATGCAGATACACATCCTGAATGTCCAGGGAAGCCATAAAATCCCCAGGTTCCATCACCAAAATAATTGACTGAAGAGTCTCCATACGAACTTGGGTACACAGATAAACTTGCTGAGGGTTTTCAGATTTAGAATAGGGCGATGAGACCCATTTGGTTTCTGAATCAAAAATAGATTGGAATAATAACCCCTTCCTTGTTGAACTGGGATGATCACCCATGCCCGCAGCAGGGAGTAAATGGCCTCTTGGAGGGCAAAGGTCTTAATAGAATCTGATGGGGGATTGTGCAAAAAACTTCTGGGGAGGATGCCTCTGGAAAGTGAGGGCATACCCCTGAGAGACCACTTCTCGGACCCAGGCATCTGTTGTTGTTTGATGCCAGTAGTCTGCTAATTGAAGAAGTCGGCCTCCCACCCTGGGATCACCCAGGAGGAGGCCCACCCCATCAGACAGAGGGTTTGTCATCCGGCTTAGAGGCTGGACGTCTGACCGGCCAGGACCTCTTAGTTTGCTGCTTGGTGGTCCTGCGAGAACTAGACAATTTGGAGGAAAGCTGTCCTATTGCTCTTGCCTGAGGGCAAAATGGACCAAAAAGAAGACTGCGTAGACTTTGATGTAGCTGCTGATGGCAGACCTGCTGATTTTGAGGCTGCCAGAGTAGCCACTATCTTATCCAATTTTGCTCCAAAAAGTATGTTTCCATAAAAAGGGAAGGATTCCAGAGCCTTCTTGGAACCCATATCTGCTTTCCAGGACCTTAACCAAAGGGCTCTACGAGCAACAACCGAAGCTGCCGATGCTTTAGAAGCCATGAGCTGAGCATCTATTGCAGCTTCTCCCAAATAGGAGGCCTATTACCATATGTGGGAGATAAACGTCAGCTATTCTCTGGTAGTATTTGGTAGAGTATCTTCTAATGCCCCCGTCCATTCTTCAACAGCCTTGGATACCGAAACCGCAGCCATAGCTGGTCGAGTAACAGCTCCAGACAATGTAAACACTGATTTAAGACATGTTTCAAGTTTTCTATCTTTAGGATCTTTAAATGAAAACATTGCACTCCTGACTAAATGTGTCACATGAGCATTCACACTTAGTACATTCAGTAGGTGGGAAAGGATACAAAGATGCTAATCTTTTGTAACATGGAACCGTTTATCCGGGTTACTTGATGCTTCTTCCATAAGTTCAGTGAGCTGCTCAGACTTAGGAAACTCAGCTTTTACCACCTTCTGGTGTTTAAACACTGGAGCCTTAGGTCTAGGAGCTGGTTCATCATCCTGAATATTTAGGATTTGATCACCCTCACCAAAGAAGGGACATTCATTGTAGAAGGATGGTCCTCCTCTCCTGAAATAGACCCTGGAGAAGAACCCAGCTCATCAGCTGACTCCTCCGATGATGCGTCTGAATCTACATGCTGAGCAGAATGATAAAATGATATTGTCCGCTTAGGCACTTTAGTGGCTACCAGTCTGTTCGCCTGCAACATTTAACTTAGCAGCTGACTGAGCCGTACTCTGACTTGAGTTGGCATAAACATCCATTCAGATAGGATGTATAGGGGGGACAACCATAGCAGGCTGGAACTGCTGTGGGTATCCCATTATGGGAGGCAGCATGGGAGTATCCAAACGGTCCACTAGCTGCATCATAACCTGAGAGGAGGACACCCAAGATGGCTCCTGTACAGGGGCTGGTAGACTGGACTGGTGAGGTCGTTCTTTATAACAAACAGCACACAAACCATCCTGTATAAAGTCCTGAGGGGACAAGCCCGCCAAGCAGCTTTTTACATGAAACCAGCACTGGTGCCTCAGTTTCCGGTTTACCCTTATTCTTAGACATAATAAATAAGTGCAAATGTGACTGCCTTCACAAATAACAGTAAATGTGAAGTACAATTTTCTTAATGTTTATTACAATGGTATATTGTATTGCCATCCGTGTTCAGCCTGCTTACTGTTCTGTAAGCATACAAAGAAAACTGTCAGCCATTTGAATTATTAACCCTCAGCTATGGTTTGCAGACTTATTTATTATACAATGTACAAGCAAATCTGATGTATAAGGTTAAGGAAAATTATATTTATTGACCTTTGCATGTAACCTGTGTTAATTAAGCTACGCATTTGTTAAGAAAGGTGAACAGTGCCTTGACTACCCCCAAAAGGAGGTCTGGAAAAAAAAACTATTTATACAGAGGGTATTTACTGCATGGATTATTCTCTATTCCTAATTAGCCTGTATTAATGAGTACATTTGTGACAGATAGTGTTCTTATTAAAATTCCCAGCTGGAAAGCTCTTGTATTAGGCAAAACTAAAACACATAATAAACTAGGCAATCTCTATATGTATACTTAGTGTACGAGAAAATAACCAGGTTTTTGAAAAATCAAATTACTGGTTCATTCATTGTCATCATTATTAACTGCAGGCTATATTTCAGGTGGAGCGCTCCAGAACGCTGTTCCAGATGTTCATGTTCATGTGAAAAATGACGTCATATGGGACGGCGTTCAAAAAGTGCTGGAGCTGATGCCTAGTACAGCGCAGCCTTCGCTGGGGTCAATAATATACTTTGGCCACCTGCAGTGCAGCTATTCCCTGATTGTGCTGACTTCCTGAGGGAGATTCAATTGTTGTGTGGGCGGCTCTTTTTTTTAGGGAGTCCAACGTAGTTTGGGTGCCCTAACCAGGACTTTAGATGGGTTTAGTCATTTTACACAGCGAAACCCGGTCTAATAGGGTGTGAAGACCACGATAATTAATGTGCGTCCAGAAAAATTTGATTGCAACACTGGGGGCCCATTAATTATTGTGACCCACACTACAACTGAATCACTCCCAGTGTTGCTGCTGTGGGCAGGCAGTGGCCATTTTGAGGAATCTGGCTGGCTGCTCAATGTCCTGACAGGAGTATCCTGTCACAGTAACTCAGCAGCCAGGGTGATTCCTCTAGACAGTGTCACTCATCCAAGGCAGCCGCTCTACCCACCAAATGACCAGTTGTCTGCTTGCCCGCGGAGAGCAGAGTGATGAGGAGAGGGAGATCCGAAGCTATTTGTCTGGGGTATTATTTTACAAGACAATAAGAGATATTAGAAAGACCGTAAAAAAATGAAAGCTGCAGAGCAGATTAAAAAAAACTTAAGTATTACTCTGGCTGCTACTGAATTTATGAGGCATCACTTTATCAGATTCATAGGTCATTTAAAGCCTATTTTAATACCAATTTGCCTCTCTCCTAGTCCCAATGAATTAATCACAGTCAGTCAGCTATAAAGTTTGTCTATTTCAAAATATATATGGCAAGGTTCTGGCATTTCTTATGTAATATGGATTTGGCTTTAGTTATATATTTATTTAACATGGTTTCTGCTTTTCTGTGTATGTCAAAATCAACGGCTCAATCCAATTACGTGCGAGTTACTCGCACCAGCGAGTAAGTGCGTCTGTATGCCGCACTTACAGTACCGCCGGACTTGCACATTTTGGTACGTGGTCCCGTAGTGCTTCGGGCAAAACTGTGCGAGTCCCAGGTGGCAAATTGCCGTGCCGTTGACGGCGTTTCTGTGCCGTTGCAACAGCAATTCGCCCCATTCACACCTAATTGGATCAAGCTTTAAGGGGTATATTTACTAAGATTCGAGTTTGGTCGAGATGGCAATCTAGGGTGAGTTTAGGCATGTTTTTCATCTTGCAAGTTCACTAAAGACAAACACGGGTGAGTTTGGGAGAGTTTTCTCTCTTTTCACTCGTAAAACTCGGGTGAGATCACAAACTCGAATCAACTTACCATCGGCCAAACTCGGAAGTACTTTTCATGAAAAAGATAAAACTAGGGAATTTACCAAAATCGAGATTACAATCTCGGGTGAAACTTTCAAACACCTCCTGAGCTGCGAGTTTGGCAGAAACATACACAGATCAGTGTGATTTGTGTATGTTTATGCCTGTATACCTAATATAAAGTGACGTAGGGTCCCCCCTCAAAAGACATAACCAGCCCCGGACTGCTCAGCCAGTCCTGATTCCTAACATTACGGGGAAAAAACGAGTAGGGTTCCCCAGTAATTTAGGAACCAGCACCTGGCTGCAGGGACAGTCCTGGTTTTAAATATAGGGGATTGGCTGTGGAGACCCAGTGATAGGGTCTCCTGGCTGAGGCATTACACCCCGGTCGGTTTGGGCCCAGTGCTGGTTTTAAATATAGGGGGACCCCTACGCATTTTTACCCCTATATTTAAAACCAGGACTGGCCCTGCAGGTGCTGGTTCCTACATTACGGGGGAACCCTTCTCATTTCCTCCTCCTGTAATTTTAGGAACCAGGACTGGCTGAGCAACCCGGGGCTGGTTATGTCTTTTTTTTGTGGGGGAGACCCTACGTAATTTTTTAAAAAGCTTTAACCCACTGCAATCTCGGTTGAGTAAACTCCTTCAAAACTTGCTACTCGGGGGAGATATCTCGTTCTGCTTCACCATTGGACAACTCACTTTCAGCTAAACTCACTTCTTGGTAAATTTGAGAGTTAAAAAGGGAAACTCACCCGAGTTTCGGATATGCAAAGTGAGTTTAAAAAAAAAAAAAAACTTGTTCAAACTCGAATCTTAGTAAATTTTCCCTTAAGTGTGAATCGGGCTTTTCCTGTTGGTCTGACTTTTCCAATGTACTTTAGCTGGATCCGGCTTTTTCAACATATTCAGCATGGATCCTGCTTTCCTGTGGGTCCGGCTTTTTCAATGTATTTTATATAGATAAAGTAAGATGTATGTGGACACATCTGTATGTATCCGTATGTATCTGTATGTAATATATTTATTATGGATCCTGCTATTCCTGTGACTCAGGATTTAAAATCTGTCCATTAAAATGTGTTGATTCATAGTTATTAAAAGAACGACATTCTGCTATTGACAGAACAAGGCATATTATGATGAAGACATGGTCAAGGTGTGGAGTTTACTGAGAGGTACAGCAGTTTTCTTTCCTATATTTCTGTATTTGTATAGTTTTTTATATTATATTATAAATTGATATGTTAGAAGAGCTTTTCCAAAAAAATAACACCCACCCACACAGCCCAAACTTTGATAATTTTTTTTTAAATTGGTTTACGCACCAATTTAAACCCCACCCAGGCTGCTATAGCTCCACCCATATCTCCATCCACCTCTGCCCCTCCAGGCATTCCTGAACCTATTTTTTGAGGAAAATAACAGTGATAGATTGTGTTATAGTACATATATTATGCAAATATTTTCTATGATCACTTAAATGTGGTTATTGGACTATTTATGGGATATTTATGCAGTATTACTCTGATTGCTAAGGATCAATTTAATAGGAGGTAAAGGAAGTAGATTTTTTTTTACATATATAAACAGACACACAGCCTGAAATTGGCAACTGGTCACACTATATATTACACATGTAAATGATTACATACCATGCTAATGCACAAGGAAAAATACCATGATATTCAACAGACATACAAATTCCCAAAGGTCATACAGTTGATATATAAGCAATATTGCATAAAGTTAGAATACTTTTGAAAGTGTTAACAAAAAGTGCAAAATTAAATGAAATAACAGCAGCAATAACTCATGAATTCCCTGTAAACATTTACTGACAAGATCAGAGTGAATGATGAATCACAGATATTCATTTGAGGTTATACAGATGTCAAATGCCACCCAATAGAGTTAAGATATAACATAATACTCGTATATCCGGAGAAGTCATTTTCATTTATTTTCTTCGCCACATTGAAATATTTGTTTAGTTTCTAATCCAAATCACATTCACAGACCAACATCACTGTTTTAATTCACTTGTCCTTTCATTAAATTTAAATGTTGTAACTGTATATAAATTATATTAAATGAAGCATAAGTAGATTACCTATCATTGAGCCACAAAATTAAAGGCTCCGGTTCAAAAGTAGTATTATTTATTTATATTATTAGTACCCTCTGCCAGCTAATTATTCTTTCTGGATCTTTCTATTTTTTCCTGGTAATGTATGCTGATTGGAAATTCATCATTATGATCTGATATGATTATTGTCTCAATGAAAGAAGCTGAACACGCCATTAGGGTGATGAGTGATATTAATGCTTTATCACACATTCATAGACATACACATTAAAAATATCATATATATAGTGTTGCTATGTTAGTGAGTAGTTGTATTGTTTATCTTGGTTTCCAGAGGCTAGGATTTGAGACGTACAGTCAGGTGCATAAATATTGGGACATTGACAGAATTTTCATATTTTGGCCTCTATTCACCACCACAATGGCTTTGAAATGAAACAAACAAGATGTGCTTTAACTGCAGACTTTCAGATTTAATTTGAGGGTAATTACATCCAAATCAGGTGAACGGTGTAGGAATTACAACGGTTTCTATATGTGCCTCCCACTTTTTAAGGGGCCAAAAGTAATGGGACTATCAACTCAAACGCTACTTCATGGACAGGTTTGAGCTATTCCCTCGTTATTTCATTATCAATTAAGAAGGTAAAAGGTTTGGACTTGATTCTAGGTGTGACATTTGCATTTGGAATCAGTTGCTGTCGACTCTCAATATGAGATCCAAAGAGCTGTCACTATCAGTGAAGCAAGCCATCATTAGGCTGAAAAATCAAACCATCAGAGAGATAGCAAAAACAGTAGGTGTGGCCAAATCAACTGTTTGGAACATTCTTAAAAAGAAAGAATGCACCAGAGAACTCAGCAACACCAAAAGACCCGGAAGACCACGGAAAACAACTGTGGTGGATGACAGAAGAATTATTTCTCTGGTGAAGAAAAACCCCTTCACAACAGTAGGTTGGAGTCTATGTGTTAAAGTCAACAATCAAGAGAAGACTTCACAAGAGTGAATATAGAGGGTTCACCACAAGATGTAAACCATTGGTGAGCCACAAAAACAGGAAGACCAGATTACAGTTTGCCAAACAACATCTAAAAAAGCCATTACAGTTCTGGAACAACATCCTATGGACAGATGAGACAAAGATCAACTTGTACCAGAGTGATGGGAAGAAAAGAGTATGGAGAATGAAAGGAACTGCTCATGATCCAAAACATACCACCTCATCAGTGAAGCATGGTGGTGGTAGTGTCATAGCGTGGGCATGTATGGCTGCCAATGGAACTGGTTCCCATGTATTTATTGATTATGTGACTGCTGACAAAAGCATCAGAATGAATTCTGAAGTGTTTCGGGCAATATTATATGCTCATATTCAGTCAAATGCTTCAGAACTCATTGGACGGCGCTTCACAGTGCAGATGGACAATGACCCGAAGCATACTGTAAAAGCAACCAAAGAGTTTTTTTAAGGCTAAAAAGTGGAATGTTATGCAATGGTCAAGTCAATCCCCTGACCTGAATCTGATTGAACATGCATTTCACTTGATGAAGACAAAACTGAAGGGAAAATGCCCCAAGAACAAGCAGGAACTGAAGACATTTGCAGTAGAGGCCTGGCAGAGCATCACCAGGGATGAAACCCAGCGTCTGGTGATGTCTATGCGTTCCAGACTTCAGGCTGTAATTGCCTGCAAAGGATTTGCAACAAAGTATTAAAAAGTGAAAGTTAGATTTAGGATTGTTTAGTTTGTCCCATTACTTTTGGCCCCTTAAAAAGTGGGAGGCACATATAGAAACTGTTGTAATTCCTACACCGTTCACCTGATTTGGATGTAATTACCCTCAAATTAAATCTGAAAGTCTGCAGTTAAAGCACATCTTGTTTGTTTCATTTCAAAGCCATTGTGGTGGTGAATAGAGGCCAAAATATGAAAATTCTGTGAATGTCGCAATATTTATGCACCTGACTGTACAGTAGAAGGCTACATTATATGGTACATAAAAGGAACAATCTTACAATAATAGATTACAATGGGAAGAAATACAGAACGAAAAATAGCATAATGTTTCAGGTGTATATGTGTGGTTCCTTACAGTGCCAAAGATCGACAACACCATCTGTCCAGGTAATGTGGTGATACACTACAAAATGGAATACATCTGCTACTATGGAAGCATAGTGGCGCTGAGAGGTGGGGGGGGAGTGGGTACAGATTACCTGGGCCTGGGAGGGGATCCCAGGTTGCCTGCAGCACACCTTACCAAACAGCCGCAGGTGGCAGTTCGGGGGGGGGGGAGTGGGGGATCTCTCTCACCGGTTACACTAATGTGTGTCAGTGTGATAGTGTCACACTTGCAGGAGTGCTGCCGCACCGCTGCGGAGCTTAGCGTTCCCACTAGGCTGCTTTAGCGGGGCGCCCTGCCCTCCAGAAGGAGGGCAAAAAGCGCCCTGCCCTCACAGCCTGTGGGTGCCGTCTTCACCCGCGGGTCGCAGTGTCCCACAGGTGGAAAAAATGTTCGGTGACCCGGTCACCATCGGAGAATAGACAACGGGCGCATGTGCCTGGCATCTATTCTCCCTGTCTGCAGCGCTTGGGGGCTGCCCAGCATGTCCATAAGTGCCAGGCACGCCCACAACAGTGACGAAAAGGGGACGCGTCTAATAGACACACCCCCTTTTCAATGACCATGCCCCCCTTTTCGGGCACGCGCACACATTCGGCGCGCGCACAAAGGTGCCCTCTCTGGCTCCGGCGCCCTGCCTGCCGCCCGGAGCTAGAGTGAACACTAGGAGCTGATGCTCTCGCGAGATGATGATGACGTCATCATCTCGCAAGACTCTCTCCAATCACCAGCAGGCACCAGTTCCAGCCTCCGGGCAGAAACAGGAGAGATTGCAGAAAGGCAGGTGAATGTTGACCGTAGGGCAGACACTCAGTGTGAGTGAGTAAGGGAGACTGCACTGTGAAGTGAAGAGCCAAAGCGTGCCACTGACTGCTACGCTGTCAGTCTGTCATTTATTCCTATATTCATCTGACCTGTGAGTTGGTTGCCTTTATATATAATATATCATATTTATATCAAATGTACATATCTCTAGACATGTGTAATATATATATGTGCGTGCGTGTGGTCTACATATATATATATATATATATATATATACAGTATATTACACACACACACATTACCATTGTCTCCTGTAGTTTGTCTTCAGCCCAGAGGAGTGCCGCTCATTGGAGGATATTTGTGCTGTGGCAAAACAGTAGCTGAGCACCCTGGCTCTTTTTCCTTAATTGATGGGAGTGCCATTCATGTGGATTGTATATATATATATATATATATATATATATATGTTGTGATATGACCGGGGTAGGGGGTCCCTCTCCTGGGGTAGATGTACACCTCCTTACACACGGCAGCCAGGAAACAACACTCCAGTCGTAGGTTTTCATGCAAGCTAGTCAGCAGCAGTTTTTATTGTGCAACACCAACAATCAAACAAACAAAACATAAAATAAATTCTAGCCCGTCTGGGCTCTAACTAGACAGTAGGTTCCCTCACTAACAGAACACTACAATAAGTTCACGTCCACAGTACCTTCAGGTTTGTAGCAAACAGTGTCTCAGAGCAAGCTAGCCTTCGGGCCTACTCTCCCAGGTGTGAGACACGGCACCAAGACATTACACAGCTCTTATGAGCCACTTCCAGGTGTAATCACTCATTAGCCTGCTCTCAGGCTGAAAGGCCTAACACCTGAAATGGCCCCGTGGATGGAGCCCTCCCTTCTCTCTCACATCCACACCCCCAGGACCCATTCTCCGGCTTTTACCAAAAGCCGACACTCAAACCTGTTCGTAAAACAGACTTCTCCTGGGGTCTAAAACATAGGTCAGGAACCTGGGACACACATAGAAGCCATTCCACACTTCTCCAGTGCTTCTATCACAATGTGTATATGTAGATAAATATAATGCAAGGTCCGGCACTCACTGTTCTCAATAAAGCTGCTGCTTACTGGGTGCCCTCCATGCTGCTGATATAGATAAATACAGTGGGATGGCGGCCTTCTGAATTAGATTAGTAATGCTGTTCCTGACAAAGGCACAATAAAGCGATGAAACATTGAAATCTTGTAATGCTGCAATGAGTCATTATTTTTAATCTGGAGTGCCACCATCCTACTGTATTTATATTAGTATTATTATCCTTTATTTACATAGCGCCACAAAGTTTCCGCAGCGCCTTACTCAGTACATAAATCAGCACACAAAAAAACAGCTATTAGTAGTGCAAAATTATTCAGGACAAGGACATGGTTTACAGACATTGCTGCATAACACAAGCAGCAGGGTGTCAGCAACCAAGTGTTGTTAGGTGCCAATTGGGAAGTTAGGAGTAAATTATAGTATAAGTAGGCGCAGGAGAAGCACGTGAGGGACGAGGGCCTTGCTCGTGAGAGCTTACATTCTAAAGGTGAGGGGCAGACAGACAGAGGTGACACAGATGGAGTAGATAGTGAGGAAGGAGCATGGAGCAGTGGGTTAGGATATTTGCTGCGGAATGTGTTTGTTTTCAGATGACCTTATGTTATGTCAAAATTAAGTTCTTTGTTTATCTCTATAACAAAAAATAGATTTTATTTATATGTTAGTTATTTACATGAGAAATGTACTTTCATTTTTGTCTGTAACCTTATAGCATCTAAATATATCCAGCTAAAAATGCAGATATTATGGGACTATCCCGCATCCTAATAGTGACTACTTTTGTCCCAGCTGCTAGGTGCTATGCCATGCTCCTGTGAGTGGGTGCTTCTCACATGCTAGACACACCCACAAAGTGGTACAGCCATGCCCCATATGCTGTGGCCACGCCTCCTCCAGGGGGGGGGGGGCAGGATGTTGCTGTACCTGGTCCCAGGATTTCTCTTGGCAGCCCAGACTCCTGATAAGACCAATGGCTGATAAATGCTTTTTTTTTTACAAAAATGTTTTTTTTTTCTGAGTGCTTATCAAACCCTTCCAATCATATACTACTATAAGCATTTCAAAATTCATCAACAATACTACTCAAACCATTAAAGTATTACTAATAAATAAAAACTATTTTAAAACATTTAAGGTTAAGCCACATCGATTACTTAGGCTGACACAACCTTAGCAATCTTTCCTATGGAGCAATCCACATATTGCGCAAGCTTGGCAAACTAGAAGACTTATATGTAAGCGGTAAAGCTGAGCTATTCAGGCATGATGCATGAATTATTTGTGTTTCAGTTTGCTTCCATCAAGTTTCGTGGATTTGAATGATGCATGAAAATCATGCAGCACCTTCAATATCACAATAAACAAATGTAGCCATGGTGGACAGACCAGCGCATGACCCCAAAGCTACTGCAATGGCCAAATATACACTGAATCCCATATATCCATCTTTGTGGATGGCCAAATTGGACATTGACCCTTTTGTTTGGTGCTAGTGCTCAGAGGCTCTTGTGGAACTGGCTATAGGGTAAACATACAGCACATACAGTATTATAGATGCTAAAGTTATAACTGAGATACATGATGTGTCCACCTACACCTTTCCTAAAATCGAGCCGTGTGGCCAGATTTGCCATGCCTTTGAATCTGTGTATTATCCACGCCTTGTGATTTTTTTTAAAATGTGCTACTTTAATCTGATACTTTATATGAATACTTTTGCAGGAAAAAAAATTGGAATCTATCTAATTGCTACTCGTCGTGGTGCATCTTAGCCGTGATGGCATCTTGTGCCAAATGAAGAAAAAAAGGAAAAGTGTATGAGGACACATCTGTACAATAATAATTTTGCTTCCAACTTAATATGAGATGTGAATGCTGAGAAAACGCACCAGTTACTTTCATCTGACTCCCTAGTGATTCAAATCACAGTACAGGTTGAGTCTCCCATATCCAAAATGCTTGGGACCAAGGGTATGTTGGATATCGGAATATTCTGTATTTTGGAATAATTGCTTTCCATATTGAAATATCTTTGGAATGGGACCCAAATCTAAACACAGAATGCATTTATGTATTATATACACCTTATACACACAGCCTGCAGGTCATTTTATACAATATTTTCAATCATTTTGTAGCTCAAACAAAGTTTGTGTATATACATGAAATTAATTTATGTTTAATATACACCTATACACAAAGCCTGTAGGTAATTTTATACTTTACTTGTAATCATTTTGTATCTAAACAAAGTTTGTGCACATTGAACCATCAAAAAGCAAAGGTTTCACTATCTCAGTCATGGTAAAATGATTCCGTATTTCAGAATATTTGGATATGGGAGACTCAACCTGCAGTACAGTAACAGTCACTATATAATGCTCCTTTCCATGTTTAGATTTGCAGTATTTAAGAAAAAAATATTAAACAGACGGTATTTTAAAATGACATTTATTTTAATATGTCCATTTAATATAACAATTGTTTGAGAAAAGAGAGAATTTATAATTGTACATTTCTCATTCACCTTTTGCAAGTGAGAAATTGATGGGGATAAAAAACAAACTAGAAAATAAACATTCCTAGTCTCCCTATTAGTCTATGACTATAGCTGTATACACACACAACGATTGAGTTAATGAACGATTTTAGTAAACGATTTTCTACCTTGAAAAAATGAACTAAAATCGTTTACTAAAGTTGTTCATTTACTATGTTCATTTAAATGTAATGAACGATTTTTATGAACTACAAACGATTTTTGCATATTAACTTAATGAAAATCGTTGAGTTGACAAGTCTGACTGAACTACAAATAACAAACGTGAACGCGCATGAACAATAATCGTTCATCGTTTGACTCAGAAAGTGAACGATTTTTTCAAACGATATCGTTTAATGATAATCATTCAAAAAATCGTTGTGTGTGTATGCACCTTTAGTGCTTACTATAATTTATGTGCAGTGCATCTGCTTATTCGGCTATTTAAACTGGCTATGCTCAGGCAAACACATTAGAAAATGTGCTTAACAAAAAAGGAATGAGACAGAGAACACATGATTGAGCTCACTCATTCTAAAGACCCAGTGCAAGCCTTTAAGGGGCTCGTGTTGTACTAAGGGCCTGATTCAGACCCGTTCGCTAAGATGCGTTCTCACGCAGCCGCCAGCAGCCAAAGTATGAAATTCCAGCGATCGCTAGCAAGACATCTTCATCTCATTTCATCTTCCAGGTATATGCTGCTTCCATCCAAGCATTTTCAAACTCTGCATCTGCAAACTACTATTATTCATCTGTTTTAAATGTATGTGAATCTTTTATGACTTGCTAGCAATAGTCATTGCCTGTGTTTTGTTGGGGATCACTGAAGCATAGATTATAGTGTCATACTGCCTGTTTACTTAAACCCACAGTGCAATGTATGTCCATTGATCAATCTGCATTTCAATCAGCTGACCAATTGGCTCAGATGTCGGCAAGTGTCTTAATCACCCATACTAACAGTCAAGGTGCATACACACAAAACGATTTTGTAAATTACTGATTTTATTAAATGATTTTCATTCTTTTTTTCAAGGGAAAAATGAACGAAAATCGTTTACTACAATAGTTCATTTACTAAATGTAATGAACGATTTTTTTGAACTACAAATGATTTTAGCATATTCCCTTAATGAAAATCTTTGAGTTTGTCAGTCTGACTGAACTACAAACGTGAACGCGCATGAACGATGATCGTTCATCGTTTTAACTTAGACAGTGAACGATTTTTTTCAACGATGAACGATAATGGTTATTGTTTATCGATAATCGTTCAAAAAAATCGGTGTGTGTGTATGTACCTTAAGTCTTAAGGGCAGCTTGATGAGGGTTTGCAGCTTGGTGTAGTTATGCACAAAGTGTAGTTATAACTACATTTACATCATTTGAAGTACATTCTATCAGGACTTTCACCTCTTTCTCTCTGCGCATTGCTGCTATCGCCTGCCTGGGCCACCTCAACAATTTCTGGAACATTTTTCTGCCTGGCTCCCTCACTTCCTATCCTCAGACATCTCCACCATCATTATGGGTGATTTCATCCCCATTGACAGTCCACAATCTCCTCGTGCCTCCAAACTACTCTCTTTAACCTCCTCTCTTGGCCTCTCCCAATGGACTGACTCCTCCACTCATCAGGATGGCCACTGCCTTGATCTTGTATTCACCAGACTATGGGGGTCAGTCAGACCCACTCGCAAGCGGCAGTACGCTCGCAAGTGGGTCGATGTTCCCCACTGCGCATGCGCGAGACCCGGACTGCGACAGCCAAGCTGTCGCTCCGGGTCTCGCACCAAAGGGGGCGTGCTGTCGATGGTGACTGACAGCACACCCCCTTTGGTGGGCATGCCGAGGGCGTGCCTGCCAGACGGAGGCGTTCCCATGGGAACGCCTACCGTCTGAAGCCGGCCCCACTGACATCACTAGTGATGTCAGTGGGAGTGATTTTGGCTCTGATAGAGCCAAAATCACTCCAGGACTTGTGGCTGGGAAACCCTACCGCAGGGTTTCCGTCGCAAGTCCGATGGTCGCGATGGTCAAGACCATCGCAACCATCTTTTTGGACGCTCGTATATGCTGTGGGTGGTCACCCACAGCTATACGAGCGTCCAGGAGGACGCTCCATTTTAATGGAGGAGGGCCCTGATTCAGAGCGAGCGCTCTGGTCAGAGCGTCCGGCTCTGAATCAGGCCCTATGCTCAGATTCTGATTTCACTAATGCTCCTTTCCCTCTCTCAGATCACAACCTTATCACCTGCACACTCTCCTCCATTACATCAACCTCAATGTCATTGAAATCAACCAAATCTCCTAAAACCCGCATAAATATTAATGTTATTAACTTTCAACAACTATCTACCTCTTTACAACAACAACTCTCACCAATTCTACATCCACTTCTCCTGAGACTGCTGAATCACACCTAAACCAGATTCTAGAAAAAGCCCTTGATGAAGTAGCTCCAGCTACCCATCACACACCACGTAGACTTAGACATCAACCGTGGCATTCTAATTTAACAAGGCATCTACAAAAACTCTCACGTAAAGTAGAACGTCAGTGGCGAATGTCTCGTACTCCAAGTGACTTTCTCACATATAAGACTATCTACAACTCTTATTGTACTGCTCTAGACACTGCCAAACAAACATATTTCCAATCTCTAATCTTTGCTCAAGCCTCTAACCCCAAGTGACTTTTTAATACATTTAAACTGCTTCTTACCCCTCCCTCACCTAAGCCACCTGCTACTATCTGTGCACAAGATCTTGTTTCCTATTTCAAGGACAAGACTGATAAGATCTGAAATGAAATGGTATGCTCTTCCTCAGCTATTGACCTGCTCAATTCCCTACCTGAACCCTCTGGCACATTCTCTTCATTTGACCCCACAAATGATGAAGTATCTACACTCTTCTCATCCTCCTACTCTATTACCTTTCCTCTAGATCCTATACCCTCACAAATCAGTAAAGCTCTGTCTCTAGTACTCATCCCAACCCTAACTAAAATCTGTAATCTCTCTCTTTATACTGGCATCTTTCCATCAATGTTCAAGCATGCAGTGATTACTCCCATTCTGAAAAAACAAAATTCTGACCTAACACCGTCCTATCTCCCAGCTCCCATGCCTCTCCAAGCTACTTGAGAGACTTGTCTACACCTGCCTCACACACTTTCTTAACTCAACACAACTTATTGGACCCACTTCAGTCTGGCTTTCGTTCCCAACACTCCACGGATACAGCACTGACTAAGGTAGTAAATGATCTGGTCACTGCCAAGGCTAAAGGTCATTATTTACTTCTAATTCTTCTAGATCTCTCTGCTGCTTTTGACACTGTTGACCACTCTATTCTCATACAAAACTACAATCCCTAGGTCTTAAGGACAAAGCTCTTTCTTGGTTCTCATCCTACCTATCTGATCGCTCTTTTACTGTTTGTTTTTCTGATTCTGCCTCCTCTTAGCTATCAGTTGAAGTACCGCAAGGCTCTTCTTAGGTCAACTGCTATTCTCAATCTATACCACCTCTCTTGGCAAACTAATCCACTCTTTTGGATTTCAGTGCGGATGATACTCAGATCTACCTATCCTCCCCAGATTTATCACCATCTGTATTGGTCCATGTCACTGAATGTCTTTCTGCTATTTCATCTTGGATGTCATCTCGCTACCTGAAACTTAATATTTCTAAAACAGAATTAATTATATTTCCACCAGCCAATAACAGTTACCAACCTGATCTCTCGATCTCTGTTGATAACTCGACCCTTCCCCAAGAGCTCGCTGCCTAGGTGTCATACTTGACTCTGAACTGTCCTTTGTTTCCCACTTTCAATCTATCTCAAAATCATGTTACATACATCTAAAAAAACATATCCAAAATTCAATCATATCTCACACAAGACACTGCAAAAACTCTAATCCACGCACTCATTATTTCCCGCATTTACTATTGCAATAGTCTCATTACTGGCCTTTCCAAAAACAGGCTATCGCCATTACAATCCATTATGGATGCAGCTGCGAGGCTTATCCTCCTGGCCAAACGATCATCGTCTGCTGCACCGCTCTGTCAGTCCCTCCATTGGCTGCCAGTTTTCTACCGTATTCAATATAAAATACTTTTACTTACACATAAGGCTATTAACCAAACCACACCAACATACATCTCTTGACTCATTTCAAAATATCTCCCAACCCAACCTCTCCACTCAGCACAAGATCTGCATTTATCATCCCCACGCATTACTTGCTCCCATTCACGGTTACAGGACTTTCTTTGTGCTGCACCCACTCTATGGAATGCAGTTACCACGCACAATAAGACTTTCCTCTAGTCTCCAATCCTTCAAGCGTTCCCTGAAAACTCACCTCTTCAGGGAAGCTTATCAGATTCCAGAACCCCCCACATAACCTTCATAACTTCCATATCTAATTACATCCCCTTTCACAGTCCACACATAACCTCACACATTGTCTTTCTTTCACATCCTCCTGATATTTGTCCGACATTCCTGTGTGACTAGATCATGCAGCCCACCAAGAAACTCTGCATTCTGGTTGGATCAAAATGCAATATATAGCACCTATCCTTGTGTATCAATGCCTATTTCCCTATAGATTGTAAGCTTACGAACAGGGCCTTCCTACCTATATATCTGTCTGTTATTACCCAGTTTTGTTTTATTTATGTTTCCAATTGTAAAGCGCAAAGGAATATGCCCCGCTATATAAGAAACTGTTAATAAATAAAATAAATAAATAAGACATTAGCACGCCCACTGTGTCTTGCCGTGCGATCAGGGTATGTATTTAGATACCCACCAGCCTGACACAAGATGCCCACTTCCCCTTAGTAACATACGTCATCTCCAGGAAGTGTACGAAACAATCGGTAGCATTGGACCCATATGCAGCACTTGTGGCTGACCATACCCTACCGCATGCACTGTGAGTGCTGCAGTGGGTAATTCAGCCATGTGAGGTGTACGCTGATGATGCGTCTTAATTATGCACACCCCTGAAACAGACATGCCTGCGTTTGCACCAACACCCCCCCGTTACCATCGACCACCCCCTGTCATCACCCTCAAACGGCACATCCTGTCACACATGCTTGCGGTGCGTCTGTGTACAGGGTGCGATCGCTTGGCGATTGCATGGACTGTTATGCGCACTTCGTCTGATATGCATGCGCAGATTGCAAACATCGGCAGGCTACATGCGAACGCAGCCTAGCGAACGCGTCTGAATCAGGCCCTAAGTTCACTAGTGTACACATCCATATATAAAATTCATTGGTCCCGTAATAGCTGCATTTTTAGCAGGATGTATGTAGATGCTAAAATGTAACACACAAAAATTAAAGTGCTACAACTTTATTTTGTACATTTCTCAAGTAAATAATACATAAACAAAATCTATTTGCTGTCATAGAGATAGATCAATGAAGGACTTAATTTTGACATAACATCAGGTCATCTTAAACACACACATTCCGCAGCACATATCCTAACACACTGCTCCATGCTCCTTCCTCACTATCTACCCCATCTGTGTTGCTCCTGTCTGTCTGCCCCTCCCCTTTAGAATGTAAGCTCTCACAAGCAGGGCCCTCGTCCCTCACGTGCTTCTCCTCCCCCTACTTATAGTATAATTTACTCCTAACTCCCAAATTGGCACCTAACATTTGGTTGCTGAGGCCCTGCTGCTTATGTTATGCAGCAATGTTTATAAACCATGTCCTTGTCCAGCATTGTTTTGTATTACTATTAACTGTTTTTTTTGTGTGCTCATTTATGTACTGTGTAAGGCGCTGCAGAACCTTTGTGGCGCCATATAAATAAATGATAATAATAATAATTGGTCCATTTGTTTGTTGCATTCAGATACCTCTGCACAGATTGGGATGAAACAAACGCAAAGTGGTCCAGTTGGATCCTGGACAGTTTTTAGGGGGGCTAGGGTCCTGGTCGGACCTCCCGTTAGTGTACGCTAAGCAGACCCAGAGAGCCTGTTCTGGGCCTTCCACTGGATGGATTTGGACAACATCACATCATTTGGACGAAAACTTAAGAGTGGTAACATTGGATCCCAGAAGTCATACTAGGGGGTTGAGGTCCCGGCCGAACTTCCCACTGGTGTACACTGGGCAGAATTTTGACCTGGGAAGCCTGTTCTGTGCCTTCCACTGGATGGATTTGGATGAAAACTTCACAGAGTGGTGGCAATTGGTCTGGGGTGCCTAATGGAGTGGTAGGGGTCCCGGTCGGACCTCCTGTTGGTGTACGCCAGGCAGAACTTTGACCAGGGGACGCTGGTCAGAACTTTCACCTGGGCAGCCTGTTCTGGGCCTTCCATGCAATGGATTTGGATTAAAGCTTCACAGAAGGGTGGCAAATGGTCTGGGATGCCTAATGGAGTGATTGGGGTCCCGGCCAGACATCACAGTATGGTGCGCCGGGCAGAACTTTGACCCAGGGAGCCTGTTCTGGGCCATCCACTGGATGGATTTGGACGAGACAGTACATAATAAAACTTAATAATTTTACCTCTGCTAGTATATATATATATATATATATATATATATGTTACTGATGGGGCGCTTCAAATTTACACAACTTTACATGTAATTATCGTATAATGAAATGCAGTCTTTCCAGAGGCTTATAGGTCCTGGTTCTTTTCTTTTGAAGAGGCAGTTTCCAGTTACACTGGAGTGTGGCAGTTGGACTGAGAGGTACAAGTACAAATTCAGTTTTACACTTTTGATCCATTGAATCGACTATTATATGGTCAGACATTAACTACGAATATCGTTATGTAAACACCAGTTATGAGGTTTCACATTATCTGATTCAGAAAATCGTCTCGTATACGGTCAGATGTATATATGTACACATCGGTTTTTGAAATTTACACCTGAAGAAGTCTCAGAATGAGACGAAACGTGTAGGGTTTTAAGTGAAAGGTGGACACTGTATTTGAGCATCCCCTTGATTGGAAGGTGTAGGAAATTTTCTTCAAAGAGTGGAAGGTTACATATTATCATAAATTGTGTAAGATATATTGTCCATATGATACATTGTTAAATTTTAAATAAAGGAATATTTCAATGTTTAATTTCTATTAATGTTGGCCTTGTGCCTATTTTTTGGATGTTTCTTGGTACGAGGGTATCTTTTTTAGAGCCTCGAGGAGGATTTAGACAAGCTCACTTTTATTTTATGGACTAATTTTATCAATATAGAAAACAAGTAGGAACATCGGCAAAACTGCCTCTTCAAAAGAAAAGAATCAGGACCTATAAGCCTCTGGAGAGACTGCATTTCATTATACGATAATTACATGTAAAGTTGTGTCAATTTGAAGCTCCCCATCAGTAACCAAGTTTTACTTTTCTTAAGATCAGTCCTACTAACAGAGGACTTATTGAAGGGAGCTGCTGTGTCTAATTTTAATAGCGCAGGCTAGGATATATTGTGATATATATATATATATATATATATATATATATATATATAAAATCAGATGTCCTGACTGACTGACTCATCAACGCCCAGCCCAAACCCCTAGAAACATGAAAATCTGGGAGTATATTCCTTCCATGACGTAGGTGCCCACTAAGAAGGGATTTTTTTAAATTCGACTCTTAAGTGGGTGAAAAGGGCTAAAATGTTTCCTCCCCCTGTGCAATGTCCTGCCTGACTATCTTATCGTGGCTGTAGCACTGTTCATATTCAAACACCAACTGTGAATCCAAGTGCTGCCAAACATCACTGGCAGTTGGTGTTGCTCCCCTATTTGAATAGTGAGGGAAGGGACTGTGTTAATACAGAGGGGAGAGAAGAAAATGTGTTACTATACAGGTGAGGGAGGGGAATGTCAAATGTGTTATTATGTGGTGAAGGAAGGGAATGTGTTACAACACAGGCGAGGGAGTAGAATGTGTTCCTACAGGGGTGTGCAGGAGTAATGTGTTTTACAGAGGTGAGGGAGGGGAATGTTGTACTACAGGGGTGAGCAAAGGTAATGTGTTACTATAGAGGTGAGGGAGCGGAATGTGTTACTCCAGAGGCGAGGGAGGGGAATGTGCTACTCCAGAGGTGAGGGAGGGAAATAAGTTACTACAGGTGCGAGTGAGGGTAATGTGCTACTACAAGTGTGAAGGAGGGATTGTATTTTTACACAGGTAAGGCAATATCGAATGTGTTACAACACAGGTGACGGAGGGATAGGTGTTACTACTGAGGTGAGGGAGTGGAATGTGTTAGTACACAGATGAGAGAGGGTAAGTCTCACTATAATTATGCATTTACCGTAGAGGTGAAGGATTAATGTGTTGGAAATGGAAACAGTAAATATCTATGGTATACCTGGGTGAAATCAGGTACATCAGCTAGTCTGTCTGTCAGTCTGTCTATATCTATATCTATATATATATCTATATATATATATATATATATATATAAACAATCAGATGTTCTGACTCACTGACTGATTGACTCATCAATGCCCGGCCCAGACCCCTGGACCTAGAAACATGAAAATCGGGGAGTATATTCCTTCCATGACTTAGGTGCCCACTAAGAAGTGATTTTTAAAACTTTGCTTCCTAAGGGATTTTTTGAAATTCGACTCCTAAGGGGGTGAAAAGGGCTAAAATGTTTCCTCCCTGTGCAATGTCCTGAATGACTCACTAATCATGGCTGCAGCACAGGTCAATATTCGAATAGGGGAACCACACCAACTGTTACCCAAACTGCGCCAAATATCACTGGCAGTTGGTTTGGCTCCCCTATTTGAATATTGAACTGTGCTGCAGATCCACATCTGGAGCCACCACTAGCTGTATGATTGTGAAACAGACAGCACTGCAAAGGGGTAAAATGTGTTTTAACAGATTCCTCAATAGCTCTTAGGTGATAGGTGAGGGAGAGTAATGTGTTAGTATAGGTGTGAGGGAAGGAATGTGTTACTATAGAGGTGAGAGAAGAAAAGGTGTTACAACAACAGTAGGACCACAGAGTTGAGGGAGGGGAATGTGTTACTATAGAGGTGAGGGGGGGATCTGTTACTACACTGGTGAGGGAAGGGAATGTGTTACTATAGAGGTTTGGGAGGGGAATGTGTTACTACAGAAGTTTGGGAGGGGAATGTGTTAATACACAGGTGAGGGAGGGCAATGTCAAATGTGTGACTACAGGGTGAGGGAAGGGAATGTGTTACAACACGGGCGAGGGAGGGGAATGTGTTACTACAAGGGTGAGGAAAGGGAATGTCAAATATGTTACTACAGAGGTGACAGAAGGTAATTTGTTACTACAGAGGTGAGGGAGGGGTATAAATTACTACAGGGCTGAGTGAGGGGAATGTCAAATGTGTTACAACATGGACAAGGGAGGGAGATGTCTTACTATAGCAGTGAAGGAGGGGATGCATTACTATAGAGGTGTAGGATTAACGCGTTACTGGAGTGGTGAGATGGAAATGGAAACATTAAATATCTAAGTCCTATGCAGGTGAAACCGGGTACATCAGCTAGTAAAAAATAAGAGTACATCCTATTAACAGACTTCAGACTAGGAACCAGTGATAACACTGGGAGATGATGTACAAAAGTTCCTAGTGAACTGATTTAGAAAATGATCTACACAAAATGACTGCCTTCACTATGAGTAGACGTGTATAACTCAGTAAAGAAATAATAGTTTTTATTTAATATATTTTGTCATGTGATATCAGATAGAGGCCCATGGATTATGTAACTTAAAGTCGCCATGTCAAAATTGTACTACTATGACATGTAAATGATATGTATGTAACTAATCCATCCAGAGTCAAGTCCGTTACTGCTTTGTTTCTTTAATCTCAAAATAGTCTGTAGCATTGTGAAAGGAGACAGTAATAGAGTGTGGTAGCAAGTAGCGGGGTATTTGAGGTCATCAGGTGATTCATCCAGCATGCTAGTTTATATTGTGAAAGCGAAGCTTCAACAATATGGTAAAATGTAGTAATCACTCAACTGCATCTCAATCAGGTAATAAACTCTTTGGTCTCATACATACTGTGATTTTTGGCCGAAGAAGATAAAACTATGTAATTGTATTTCACCTATGGTATTAAAACAAGCCAGTAAGCACTTATATAAGTGTAATAACCTAATCCTAATAAAATAATACAAATGGTTAAGTAAACAATATTTTTCAGTGATTTAAGAAATACTCATGAAAGTACAAGTTCCATGAACATATTTCAGTAATGTGACTGCATAAAGTTATCATTAAAGACCAGTTATTATTTTAAAGTGTGATTCGCTGTATGCAAATATATATACGGAGCAGGCCAACTGACATGAGTTAAACATACAGCGTAACTGGCAGTGTAGATATTTACAGAAGATGGGAAATGCAGTTTTTATTTTTATAACTGAAACTACAAAGGAACTTGTGCTTTCGAGAGGAAAAAAGAAAGGGCACAAAATCATGAAGAACTGCAAAAAGCTTACATAGACATGCAGAGAAGAGGTAATATCACATAAAGACTTACATGACTGTTGAGAAGAGAGCTTCTGTGACTTGAAAGGCCGTCAGACTTTTGCAGGGTCTCAATCGCCATTTCAATCTGGTAATAGATGTCATTGAAAACAGGCTCAAGACAAGATAGCATTAAAAAGCAAAAGCATCATTGACAGACTGTTGAAAGTTTATCAGGAATGCTATTTAAAACTGCAGTCAACAAATACAAAGAGAACAAAAGAAAGATAACATGCATTTCATTAACCTAGCACCCGCCACCAAATCAAAGAAAGGAGGAGCCTTCAACACAGGAGTAACACCAATAACCAGGAACAGTACTGTACATAACACAGAAAGGGAATCACTGAGAAGTGTGTAACAAAAGAATGTGCTTTGATAGGTATGTTAACTAAAGTGAGAGGTTTTAGAAGTGGAGAAGTTGCCCATAGCAACCAATCAGATTCTACTTAACATTTATCTAGCACCTTCTAGAAGATAATAGTAAGAATCTGATTGGTTGCTATGGACAACAACTCCACTTCTAAAAACTCTCACTTTAGTAAATTTATTCCATAGTTTTATAACATAGGCTTTGCTTTGAAATCTAGCTTACACTTAGTCAATCAGAAAGAGCTTTCTGTATAGGACTCTAATTGTTACATAGCCTAAAGCTGGGTACACAATATTTTGGACAATTTGTTGCTTTGAGGTGAATCGGAACACCAAATCGTCCACATCGTCCAGTGTGTACTCACTATTTTGCGCTCTGGCGCTTGCAGCGAGTTAGTAGGTTAATTATCGGACCACGATAATTAACATAATGAATAGACCCCTATATGTGTAGGGATATATATATAGGGGCACCAAAATGGATATTTTGCCTCCCCAACCTAAAAACGTTTTGGCGCCCCTGTCTTCATACTATGGGTCTCATTCAGACCCAGTTGCAAGAGCCGATGCACTCGCAACCAGGTCGATGGTCCCCACAGAGCATGCGTATGACGGAGCCGGCTCCGTCGTGCCCATGTGCGAGACCCGGTTAGCGACGGGCACTATGTCGCTAGGGGTCTCGTAGCAGACGGGGCGAGCTGTCGATTTTGAGTGACAGCTCGCCCTGTTTGCTAGGCAGGCCGGGGGCGTGCCAGGCCAAACGGAGGCGTTCCGGTCGGAACGCTTGCCGTTTGGGGGCGGCCCCACTGACATCATTGATGATGTCAGTGGGGAACTTCCTGCTCAAACAGAGCAGGAAGTTCCCTGGGGCTTACGAGAGCCCAGACCCAACCTTAGGGTCTGGTCGCAAGCCCTGATGGTCGAGATGGTGATGACCATCGCGACCATGAACCTGATCGACCTGGAGGCAGTGCTTCAAAATAAGAAGTGCCCGCCCTCGTTCAAAGTGAGTGATCGCTTCTTGCGATCGACTCTGAATGAGGGCCTATATTCTCTACAGTGCCACTGCAAAGGGGAAGACACTTTGGTGATTGACTATTAGGTCTGAGTTGTATACTTTTGCAAAATATGCAAATTACCCTAATACTGCAAACCAGAAGACATTTTAAAACAAGAACCTATAATGAGATATAAAACTAGCGTTTTTTTCGCTATTTATAAACCAAAGTAACATTTTATTCTTTGACTGTTTTATTAAATATCATAGGGTAGTAAGTGAAGAAGGCCAATAGGATAAATTACACATTATTTAAAGCCAATTCTATAACTCTGATCTCTACAAGAGTTACAGGGTTGGGCATGATATCCTGGCGGTGACCATCTAGACTAGGGGTGGGGAACCTTTTTTCTGCCGAGGGCCATTTAGATATATATAACATTATTTGCGGGTCACAACCCCTCAGTGTGATGTCACAAGGGGGTGGGGCTACAATCACCGACAGTGGAGTAACTAGGGTATTTGGAGCCCAGGGCAAATTTAAAAATGGAGATCCCCCCACACCCTATGTGCGCGTGTGGCGAAAAATGGGTGTGGACACTTAAAAATGGGGCGTGTCAACATGACACACACCCCTTTATTGTCACTCTGAACATCCCTTTCCATATGCACCTTAACCCTAGAAGTGCCCCTTATACAGTCCCCAGTATGCAATGTGCCCAGTTGTGGTCCCTCTTATGCAGGCCCATAGTAGTGCCCCTTATACAGTAACCCCAGTAGTGGTCCCCCTTATGCAGCCCCCATTAGTTCACCTTATACAGTAACCCAGTAGTGGTCCCCCTTATGCAGCCCCTCATTAGTTCACCTTATTCAGTGCCCCCAGTAGTGGTCTACCTTATGCAGTGCCCCATGTAGTGGTCCCCCCTATGAAGTGCCCCCAGTAGTGATCCCCCTTATATAGTGCCCCCAGTAGTGGTACCCCTTATATAGTGCCCCCAGTAGTAGTCCCCCCCTATGCAGTGCCTCCAGTAGTGGTACCCCCTATGGAGTGCCCTTTATATAGTGCCCCCAGCAGTAGTCCCCCCCATGCAGTGCCCCCAGTAGTGGTCTCCCTTATGCAGGCCCCCAGCATTAATCCCCCCCTATCCAGTGCCCCTTATATAGTGACCCCTGTAGTGGTCCTCTCTATTTAGTGCCCCCAGTAGTGGTCCCCCCAGTGTGGTGCCCCTTGTGCCCCTAGTAGTAAGCCCCTTGTATAGTGCCCCCAGCAGTAGTCCCCCCACATGCAGTGCCCCCAGTAGAGGTCCCCCTTATACAGTGCCCCCTGTAGTGGTCCCCTAGTAGTAAGTCCCTTATATAGTGTCCCCAGTTGTAGTTTCCCTTGTGCCCCTAATCCACGCTCCGGCACATCAGTCCTCCAGGGCTGGCGCGCTCTGCATCATGGGAGAGATTTCATGACATCTCTCCCATTACCCACTGCAAGAGCCGGAAGGCTGAGCTCATGCGTGAGCTCCAGCCCAGCTCTTGCAGTGGGCGCTGCAGCAGTCAATGAAAGTCTGTCTGACTCTCCTTGGCTGCTGGTTAACACACACACATCGCTGCCGCATGGCGGTGATGTGTGTGCAGCAGCAGCCAATGAGCGTCTGTCTGACTCATTGGCTGCTGGTTAGCACACGCATCGCTGCTGCGCGGCAATGATGTGTGTGCAGCAGCAGCCAATGAGAGTCTGTCTGACTCTCATTGGCTGCTGGTTAACACACACATTGCTGCCACGCTGGCAGCGATGTGTGTGTTATACTGCACAGCCTATGCCCGCCTCCTGACGCTATTCGGTAAGCGCTCAGGGGGAGGGAATGGGCTCGGCCGTGCAGTACAGGACCAGCGCTGGGCGCAGGGAAGCCTAGCGCCGGTCCTGTGTAAATGTGTAGCGCTGACCGCACACACTGCGGTCGGCACTATACTGCCTAACTAGGGCGGGCCGGTACTGTGGCTTGCGGTGCCCAACACACACATCCCCCTCACCCCCCCGCCAGTCATACGGCACCATGGGCACACGGTCTGCTCGACCCCCCTTAGTTACGCCACTGATCACCGGTGATCACAGCAATGCCCAGAGCAACCTGAGGGTGCTCCGGGGAGCTGTAAGGGCAGCAGTGTGGCTGTCTGAAGCGTCAGGTGGCTCTGCTGCATAGATTCTGGCTGCAGGGTGCCATTCTAGGCACCCTGCTAGCCGGATGAGGCGAGCAGTAAAAAGCTCAGAGGGCCAGTCCAAATGATTTCACGGGCCTTATACGGCCCCTGGGCCTGAGGTTCCCCATCCCTGATCTAGATGGTCAAAATCCAGATGAATTTTTGGTGAGTATTCCAACCCTAACCCACACTTCCCGCAGCCTAGCCCTAACCATCCCTTTTTGGCACCCTAACCGTCCCCTACGGCAGCCTAAACCTCCCCTAGAGCCTAACCCTAATAGTTACCGTCAGAATTTGTCAGTACTTTGACCGCTAAGCTTCTGCTGCCGATGTTGTGACCTTTGGGATGGTCACCGCTGGGATCCTGACTAAATTCCAAGTTACACGTGTCCAAATTCAATTATCCTCAAATCAAAAGGATTTTGCAATGAAGCCGCACCATGCCACACACTTTTGCACAAAATATGCATCTCATTGGCATAATTCAAAAGTACAATGCAGGGGTACCATGGATACTGGCGCTGGCATTGAATACAGCTGCTGTGTGCGACTCAAAAGATAACAGAGAACCAATACAAATGAGCCATGCCATGCATCGCTGTTCTAAATCTGTGACTTTATACCAAATCCTTTGTGACAAGAGTACTAAGTGTAGTATTACTAAGTGCCTAGGACACTACATGCGACTTTGAATGCAGATACAATGAGAATAATATGCTATATTGAGAAAAGAAAAATGAAAATCAGGGAATCGCTACATGTGTGGACCACCCCATGTGTCTCACCCTATATGGCGCATAAAGGATAGGTGTGAGGACACATCTGTTTAGAGAGACAGCATGGTGGCATAGTGGTTGGCACTTCTGATTCTCAGTATGCACAATGAACACATCAAAATGTATTAAAGGTTCTTATGCAAAAAAGTAATGTCTCAGGATCATGTCCAGTGAGAAACACCTAATGAGTTACATGGGATGTCCTTTAATCCGTCAGCACTGCAACAAGAGGTGAAATAGAGGCATGTTCTAAGTAACTATTTTGAGTGCACCTCCCATCCCCATAACAGGAGACATTTAATGTCAATACCCCTGCCATTGGGAGATGCTCATCCTCCCAGCGACTGTCGAACATCTTTTCTCAGACACATTTCAAAGCATACAATCAATGTCATGTAAAACTGTAACTGTACATGCTATCTAAAATAAAGCATTAGAAAATAAATTAATTCATCATAATTGCTCTATTTCTGTAGATTGATCAATCTTTTTTTTAAAAAACTGTACACCTGAGACATCCAACCATCATTATCTTAATGAGGAAATATGCACATTCTCAGACTCGATTAGTAAGGCGTTAGAAGATTTTGGAGGTGATACTGTATGTTGTGTTTTATAGAAAAAGAAACATTAAGACAAGGTGATTTATACCTCTTTCTACCTAACATATCCAATCTGATTTACATCTGCACAACTGACAAGTGAAGTAGAATTTCCGAGCTGAATTTTAGTAGTGTAAGTGGGAAGTGCTGAAAGGGCTGAGCGGTGTCTGGGAGACATTGCTTGATGATGCACTACACCACTATGTCGCCTCAGCTTACTCTACTTGTGTTTTGACAGAAGCACCACAGAAGAGAAGAGGAGAGTGGGCTAACGTAATAGGTTTTCAGACAGGTAGCTCATTGAGAGTGAAAGGAAAAGGAAATAGGGCAGTGTTAGAGAGCATTCTATGTAATGCTGAGGGAATTGACACTAACATGCTGCCAGTATAGCCCAGCTCTGAATACCTTTTACAATGTTTAGCCTGTCAGTAATAATCACTTCTTCAAGAGGGTGATCATCAAACATGCAAAAATGTTAAAGATGCTATCAATCAGTGTATTTAGTTTTGCATAGATCTAAATATGTATTAGAATATATCATATTAATCTATGTTGTACCTTACTATAGATATATGTAATTTGAATTGGGAATTATTCTCCTTGGAGCCATAATTTGTCTATTTATTTAAGCTCTCCTGTGTCAAACATAACCACAACACAGATGATGATGTAAAAGGTTCCTTTGGTTACCTAGGTCCACTCTTTTCAATTGATTTGTTCCAGACTTGTTTTTTTTTTAAATCCAATAATCTTATATGCAGTCTGTTCTATGAAAATGTATGAAGGTTCATTGCAACAGATTACTAGCAATGGTAGGAGAATGGCGGAGCTCTTGCTAGATAATTTAAGCTTACAAAATCTGCTAAATATAGCTGTAAACATGGGTTTTCTTTTTAATTAAACAAGTACCAAATTACTTAACAAAAATTAAAGTTAAACGAAAACATAGCAGCTAATCATAAATATATGGGGATAGTGTAATAGTGTAATACTAGTATGATGGCAAAAAAGTCTGTAGTTCACTGGTAAATATCTCTTCTATCAGTCTTTGGTTGAATGATGAGAAGATTGAAAACATGACTAGTGCTAATTCAAGAAAGCAATTAATTTGAAATATCACTATAATCCAATTATTTGTTATTATTTTTATGGGGTTTCAACAAATCTGTACAGGCCATATTAGAATATCTTTGGAGGATAAGCAATAATTTATCTCTTTTCAGTTTATTTGCTTTGCTTTGCCATTAGAAAATACACTTTAATGTCACCACTTTTCAGGGAGAATGAAGCATTGACTCAATGAGCTGTAGGGATACCAACAAATTTAACAACATCGGTCTGAGATACGTTTTATGTCTACTATAGAAGTATATTCATTAAATCAAATACAAAGGTATATTTAGATCTGTTTTTCCTAAAATTTGCTTAATTTCCTCTGTCTTTGGTTATACTATACTTATTTGTTTTATTTTTTCCACTATACATCTTTAGACATAAAACCTACATTTTTAAAACAACAACATCAATATTAAAAATAAAGCCTATAATCATTAAGCAATAATTTAAGTAGAGATGTAAGGAAAGTACTCAAAAAGAATTTGCTAAGGGCGGTTTTGTAAGTGGTTTACAAACAGCCCCATAATACATTGCGTGGATTGTGGTTTCAGATCAGATGGGTTTGATTGATGTACTTTGCGGTTTGCCTTAAATAAATTGCATGGTTTACAAATGTCACATTAAAATTGCAGGTTAGTAAATCTCCCTCAAAGTTGCTTTTTAGAATACAGTATGTACAAAATATGGAGAACTTTTGTATCCAGGTGGTTTGGATGGAGCTTGCTGTGTGTAACTGTTGAACTAACAAAATACTGTACAAGGAAACTAATAGGCAAAGGCACATACAATATAAACATGTACAGAGCTCTACAATTAAACTGCTATAATGGACCAAAGCAGAGTATGTAATGGCAAATAATTATGTCTGCAGATGTATTTCTTCAGCCACTTGCCATTGTAGGAGAGAGCTGAATGAGTGCTTGGCTATGGTAATAATGTTTACCTGCTGTATATTGCCATGATAACATTAAAACCTATACTATAATTACACGTTTTTGTTTTTAGTTAGTTTTTTTTTGTTTTCTCCTCACTTGAAAGAAAAAAACAAAAAGATTGCAAAAAGACATTTCAAAAATAGATTTTTTTAAGCCACTGTGAGCTTTATAATAACTTTTAAGAGCTGCAGACCTAACCTTACACTTTTAGAATTACAGCAGATAATAAAAAGATGATAGCACATTTTGAGCTAAATCTGAGTGTAATTAGGTTCCTGTGTAATAAGACAGAATATTTATTCAGTGATGCATTCATCTTTAAAGATTCTTTTTCATTATACCAACAACATGATTCATTTCATTTCACTATCAATTGGGAATGTGACCTTTTACATTTAATAATCCTTTATTTAACCTTCTGCTGTACAGGAAAAATGAAATGCAGTATCACAGCATGATAGGTTGCAAGCAATCTAGATCATTTGGGTATTTCTATATAATTTAAAAGTATGAGGAAAATGTTCCAATTAAATATGTCTCAAACTCAAAAGGTGAGAAGCTCTATTCTGCACAGGTATAAAAAGTTATATAATGTACAAAAATGTGATCGAGAATGTAATTATGTTCCTATATGAATTAATGGTTTATAAATGAATCATTTTGTAGTGCAATTTATACAATGACCGTATTTCTAGTCTAGTAAAACACAGACTCAAAGGCAATATAATGCATTGTTTAATATAGTTAACCCATTGAATAATGCAGGGCAGGTGCTACCACTAAGTGAAACTAGACCACCAGGGATTGGGAAGTGGACAAAAACACTGAATAATTGACAGTGTCAATCATTCAGCGTCAATATTTATCCAATGGTGGCACCCACATTGACCGCCAACCGCTGACATGGTGACATGGACTGGCAGCTGCAGGCAGTTTCTAATAAGTAGGGAGTGTGCTAATGGGCTATAATGTAACTGTACATTATCATATTCCCATGAAGTGAAGAAGCCACCCTGTCCAAACTCCACACAAGGATAGAATTGTTACTTGTATCTTTCCCATATTCCTGAGCTGCTATTATTTACATTGATTCTTTTACAATAGGGACTGACTAGGCCATACAGCTTCACTGAATTGGGGACTGTTTTTTAACTCCTGAGCACCTGGTTTTTTATATATTGTTCAAAGGATAGAATCATGGTGGAGGCCCGGGGTGCATTCCTGGTGCACTTGCCAGCACTGAATAGAGAAGATAGCAGCGCACTATTAAGCCCTAAATATTGAGTCAACACACAAAAAAAACCAAAGCACTGCAGCAAAATGTCAACTAAATCTAATTAACCACTCTTGAATTCATGAATAGTGCTTCCATATGGATATCTAGTGTACTGTATATGCGCAAAAATCTACCTGCTAATTGACTGTCATTGTATCGCTGTTTATTGTCTCTAATTGACAGAAAGAGAGAAATATCTAATTGTGCACATACGGCTCTTTGGATACCATTTGGCTTTTATATTATGCAAACTTTTATAAGTATTACAGTATATCTCAGCTTTTTAGGAGGGATATTATGGCCTAACTATCAATACTTGGGTCCAGCATGCAGTTTGTTCATCTTAACTTTGGTTTAATTATTTATGAAAAGAGAGATAATTTATCCTACATATAAAGGTTTTCTGATACAATTTGGATTTTATATTATTTCCCACTTTTGCTGCAAAGGACGCCTGATTTTATAAGGATAGATATTATTTACTAATGGTTTAATTGCCGGCTGCACTGCTAATTCTTAATTGATATCTTTTATTTAGAGTGTTAATATGTGTGTCATTTAGTACTGTTTATGAAATACCATAATAAATGTGTATTTACATAATTACGGATTACAGATTTGATAATTAGATTTAGTTGACTTTTGGCTATAGTGCTGTTTTTTTTATAGAATAATAATTTACTAGATTTAGTATTATTATTATTAGGTTTTATTTTGATTTTCTTTATATATATTTATTTTTCCTTATTTCTGCGCCTTGAGTGTTTTTTTCCGTTTCAAACCAAAAAATAACTAGCACTATCTGCTATGGTATTTAATGCATAATTAAATAAATAATGAGTACAATACACAATACTGTTTAGTATGGTATGTCTAAATTCACAGTATTAGAATCTATAAATCATCAATAAATAAGTTACACATGCAACTCTGCCAAAAAGCAAATCCATGTGAATGCATTTGAAAAATACATCTAACAATGTCATGTGGTGCTTCGCTTAGTTAACTCCGCAAGGACTGCCTAAAGTCGTGAGTCTCATGGACATTCCAGAGTAGGTAAGTATAACTTTACCCTACTGTAGTTGTTCTTCTTCTATTCTATATTTGTGTCTATATAAGTGCCACATCATTCATACTTTTCTAGATCTGACATCAATTGTAGCATGTCATATTTCTGCTGGTACCCATATTTGCATGATAATCAGCATTTTGCCTCTCTCTCATAAATGTGGACATTCCTGGCATGTTTCCCTATACTTAAACTATATACAAGTGCATATATCAAGCACATAGAGAAAAGAACATTTTTGTTAAACCTGAACACAAAAAGGAAGGTAAATTGGAGCAAAGAGAATGGCACACACACATATATATATATATATATATATATATATATAAATATATATATGTGTGTGTAATATATATATATATATATATATATATATATATATATTATATATATATATATATATATATATATATATAATCTATTTGTAGGATTTCATGCAGTATTTGTTTCAATAAATGGTTTAATCTGTGAAAAGTAGCTCCATGGTGACAAGCACTTGATGACAATTACCAAGGAAGAATGATGTGTGCTTGTTAGTTATCAGAAGGAAATGCACACAAGCTAGACTACTGTGACACTTGCAGTTGCTAAGGAGAAGGTCAACGGTCTGTTCACACATGTATCTTTTGTAAATTAAGTTTCAGAAAGCACTTACTGTTGCTGGAGAGGCACGGGTTGTGTGACTGACAGAGTGGCCTGAGTTTTCCATGGAGTTGCCAATCAGGTATGTTCCACCAGTGCTGCTAATGATTTGTCCTCCAGAGACCCCCATCTGAATTGCTCCAGTGCCCACCATATTGTGAGATGAAACAACAGTGGTCACCTGTGCAGATCCACCCTGCGTGTCAAAGTAACTACCCCCAGTATTTTGGCTGTACATCTGAGTTTCTGTGTAAGGGTATGTTGTTGTCCGACTTCAAGAAAGAAAGAATAGAAGAAGACACATATAACAACATTACATAATTTCATTGGATCTACAATAAATTGGTAATTTATAGCTTTTTGGGCACTGGTAAATACTACTTCTAAAACACAGTATAACACATGTTAAGCAGTTAAATACATTTTGAACGTTCATGCTTTGCCGTAACTGACTTTTTATTTTATGTAATGAAAAACTAAAAACTCAGTGATTCAAGACTAATCTTTTCAAAATTTCCAGGTAATAATGATGTATGTTAATGAATTTTAACGATTATTAGATGAGTGTGTCAAGGATATGAACACCTGTTATATTCAATCTTCATTTGCTGCAAGTCTATGTGCAACCAATTATGAATGGCCTTGAATAGAACAACCTGTCACCAATCAGATCATCAGTATGTTTACAGCAGGAAAGGAGTGTCCTGACCTTGTGGGACAATGTGACCTGTCCACTCTTGTGATTATTTAAATGAGGGCAAATTGTGTGTGCAGGGATTGTGTCATCATGTGGGGAAAGCGAAGGAGAGGGTCACGCAAAAAGTTTTAAGGTGCATACACAAGGTCAGATTTTTCCTTCAGATATGAACGATAACGATTTAAAAATCGTTCAGTCGTTCATATCTGAAGGAAAATCTGACATATCTGACATGCCTGAACGATGGACGATCTACAATGTGCGTTCCCGTTTGTCAGATAACGATATCTGACATCTGATGTGTTTGCAGTCAGACTTGGACGATTCCATTCATTTTAATGCAGTCGAAAATCGTTCAAATCTTTGGTAAAATCGTTCAATCGTTCATCTGACAAATCTGGCAAATCTGACCGTGTGTATGCTCCATTACAGCAGAAGGAGTTGGTGCCTAAAAGCACAGATTAGTATACTGACATTCCTTTCAAACTGCTGCAGACAGTTTATGCTGTTAAATTACATCCTATATCAGACCAGGCCAACCTGTCACTCTCAAGGTGTTGTGAAACTACAAGTCCCAGCATATCATGCTAGCCATTAGCTATAAGACAGAGAATGCTGGTACTTGTAGTTTCACAATAGCTCAGGAGTCACAAGTTGCCCATGCCTGTTCTATATGAATACTTGATGACTTAAGTACCTGGCCAATGATTAGTATACAGTATGTAAATAATTTTAAAATTTCAATGTAAGCTGATGATGTCAGAATATATAACATGTACTGGGCTTTGCATATATAGAGCACAGAACGCATACAGTAGACGTGGAATTTCATCTATTCACCAAGGTTACATCGCTAATTTCAATACTGGCTGACGGATTTTGAAATAAAAAGAAAGCTTTATTTTGTCCTATGAATGAGAGAAAATGTAAGTCCCTGAACCATAATTAACTCCTCTTGAGAATGATAATTGAGAACCATAAATAAGTTCCTCTCGGTTTCATTATTACATTACAAATGACATCCCCTGTTAATTTCCATGACCTCAAGCACAGTAATGAGAGGTGCTCCACAATGTGACAGGGACGCATGTGAGCCTTGAGTCACTGACATGTTTTCCTTTAGTACAGTATAAGGAGGGGAATAGCCCATCATTACCTGTATGTTTTGAAGCATCTCTTCTCTATAACTTGAATCTACAGATTATAATTGCTAAAGGCTTGACCCTTATCTTCATGGCAGCTATGTGCAAACATCTAATGAGGAGTATGTACGACAGCTGTACATGATTCATGTGCGTGATGTACCTGACCAGTTCCTTCTTCATTACTAAATTACCTGAACATCTGTCACCTGAAAGCCAGATTTAATAAAGCCTTATTTTCTTCATACATATACAGGCTGCATGGAACTAGAGTGGAAGACACCAGCTTTAAGCTCTTAATTAAATGGTAATCAAATATAAAAGTTAATTCTCAGCTGGGATGTCATTTTACATTTTGCATAGAAGAGTATTTGAAAATTAAAATAGTTTAATAGCTAATTTGAACTGAAGACACTCTTTTATGAGATGTTAGCTATAAAATACAAACGTTGTATCATGTATTTCCTGTACAGATTTGTCCACATACACTATTGCCACAGCTTTTCTCGGAGTGCCAGGTGCTGGGTGTATATTTTGCATCTTTTTCGCTCAAATGTGCGTTTTAGTATTAATGTGATGTGACAAAACTGCTTCACAAGACTGCATTGATTCGTTTCATATGCAACACTTGTATATCAGGGTGTGACTGAGGCTGAAGTATGCAAAGTGCATCGCCCGTGGCACTTTTATCACAGTGACACGCTTCAGTCATTGAGGATCAGGTATATTATACATTGTGTTCATATTTCTTTGATGGTACTACTCTGTATTCACAGATGATTATTTATAAGATGGATACCTAAGTAACAGAGATTTATATACAGAATTCCCACAGTATGTTTAGCATTTATCAGAGAGACCCGAGAATTATTTAGGGTGTTCTACATATTTTCTACTATTGAATTTACATATAAACATTACTGTTTATTATTGCTTCTTTCACTCTATTAAACTGCGGGCAATCTCATTAGAGTAGTTCTCTCATTAGGTGTCCAATGCGACAGTATGACACCTAAAAGCAGAAATGAAATGTGAGTAAAGTCCCCGTTTATCTGTTGTTTCTAAGGGCAACCTGCTCTCCGGCAATCTCTCACTCTTCATAGATAGCTTTTAGCAGAGGTGAAGAGCAGTAGAATGAGGAGTAGCAGTCCTATGCTCTGACTTTTTCTATTTTTGATTCCATACGTAGAAGTCAGATGAATGATGTAATTAAAAGGACACAAACTAATATGTAGTAAATTCATTAATTCTTTATTTAAATACTGATTGCATTACATCTTTTATATTTCGCCATTGAGGAGGATATTATATTTGCTTCTTTATCTCTACTAGAGAATATTACAGTATTGATTTAATGCTAATGTTATTGTGTTATATGTTGTATGTGTTTTTGTATGTTATAATTTAAGTGTCTTTGTTGGGTTAGATATGGTCATCAATTAATATATGACCTATCGTTTTAATTGCTCTTATTAAAAGTTATATTTTAGGGGCAAATATATATTTTTAGCTGCCCCTCTATCCTTATTTATCAAGAGTGCTCACAAAAAAGAGTTTATTTTTCTTCTTTTTGTTTATACTATATTATACATCACCTAACAAACATAGCCTTTTCCATGCAGGGTAGTATTTGGGCAATACTGGCTGGCATTCCAAACATTTACAAGCAGCAATGGACAGCTAAGTAATACCCCTTTCAGACATACGACCCGGGAAATTTTCTGCTCAGACCCGGGAATTTCTCCTGTGCAAATTCCCGGGTATTTGGTAGAGACCCCCCTTTCACACTACAACGTCTACCCAGGAAATTCCCAGGTAGACCCCTTTCAGACAAGAGCAGGGTTTTTTAGATTACATGGCAACTGCTGGACACAAAGATGAGGTGGAGCTGATGTGAGTGGTGCCAGGCACTGATCACACACAACTATGTGCCCCCTGTGACTGGCATGCTGTGTATGTGGGGGTGCACATCATTTGAAACACTTCCCAACATGTCCCCAAACTACCTCCCATGGGTGCCCTGGCAGCTCGCCCCCATCCCCAGGCCTCTGGCTGGGCTGCCCCTGGACACAAGGCTCCTGTCTGGCACTGATCATGGGCACAGAGAAGAGCAGAGCAGTGACCGAGGTGCCAGGGCCGGACAGGCCGGGTACAGGTGCACGAAGAGCCGTCACCCACCCATATTTGCGGCGGCAGCAGCATCCCACCCAGCCCTCCCCGCCTCTCACCTCTACAGTGGCTGGGGCAGGCAGAACCCCCAGCGAGCCAGCATCTCAGTAGGGGCAGTAGTGGTGGTCCAGCGGGAGTGTGGGCGGGTGGTGAGCGGCAGCGCTGAGCGTCCTATAGGACGCTCTGCGCTGTCAGCTCAAAGCAGCAGCGCTGAGCGTCCTATAGGATGCTCTGCGCTGTCAGCTCAAAGCAGCAGCGCTGAGCATCCTATAGGACGCTCTGCGCTGTCAGCTCAGAGCATCAGCGCTGAGCGTCCTATAGGATGCTCTGCGCTGTCAGCTACATGTAAAAGCTGCTTGGTGCTGCCCGGGAGTAGTAAATTCCCGGGTAGCACCATTCAGACAGAAGCAGGGTAATTTCCCGGGACTTAAGTCCCGGGAAAAACCCTGGTCGATTGCAGGGGCGGCTACCCGGGAACGTGTTCCCGGGTAGGTACCTTTCAGACAGACGGCGCTACCCGGGAATTTGGCTGAGGCAGGCCAAATTCCTGGGAATCTCGAGATATCTTAAAGGGGTATAACCCATGTTAAAGCTGGCATGAAATTTACTTAAATATCTTGAAAAAACTATAAAGTTGGACTAATAGGAAAACAAGGGATTGTTTAGAACTCTAGCTGCAGTACAGTGAAGAGGGAAAGATTATAGACTCAGTGGATACTTTTAAATACACTAATATGTATTTTCATTCTGGTCCATGTTTTATAATAGCATTTTATATTGGCAACAATTACATTTGCACATTAAAGCACTGTATTAGCAATTGTACATATTTCTTTAATGCAAAGCGCTGCATTTTTGCTTGTTACAAATACTTGTTTGTGGATAAAAAGATGTCAAATAATAGAATATACTGATTTTTTTTCAGGCAACCATAAAGGAAAATAGATAAATAAAGATGAAAATGAAAAGACCATCATGTAATCTGTCCTATTCTAGCACAATAAAGATGTGGGTGGGTTGAGCTGTAAAATAAATGTTATTAACAACACTCAGTATAATGCAACACCAATAGCCGGAAATACATATCTATATATTAATTACTCACATTGCTCCATTTGTGTAGACAGCATCACTTCCTTCAACATATTGGACCTGTGCTGGGTAGACATGTTGCACCTGTTGAACAGTCTGTACCTGTTGCACCTAAAATGGCAAAAGTCTATGGTAACCTATATGTACGAAAATGGAGTAGAAATTAATTTACTTTCTCAGTAAGGGTTGAACATCTAATTTCTTTGTCTCTACAATTATCAAAAACACAATATAGATGTTTTGCACCAAAGTTTTTTAATTAAACATCTACATCAAACTCCATTAAATTATATATATATATATATATATATATATATATATATAAAATTAACCCTTATATTGCGCGTACACTGGTTCAGCTGCACAAATTAGGTGGACCTCTGCTAGTAGAGGACCTACAAATAGAAATGGAGGAGAAGGGGTACCTTTGGTGCGCTACAACTTTGAGTATTAATTGAATAGAAGAAATTTCCACCACTTAGTGGGATTTATTGCAATATTAACTGTTGGTCAAATACAACCTTCTAGTTAGTCTTCAAATCACCATAAGTTTATGTTTTGGATATTATTCATCAAATAAAAGCCCTATGGTAACCCATAATTCTTATACCTGAATATTTTATTCTTGGTATATCAACAGAGGTATAAATATAAACAATTTACAATACAAATCAAAACCTGCCCCAGTACAGAAGGATAGATGTTATCTGCCACCTACACCCTTACAGGTGTGAGCTCTTAGGTGGACCTCTTATGTGGTAGGTGCAGGTTTTTCAAAGCGATTATCCTACACGTTTCGTCCACCTACGGGACTTCATCAGGGGTAAACACAAAAAATGGAACTGGTCTGAATAAACACTTTTACTGCTAACAGAGGGAGACATACACTTCATTGGACTGAATAGAATTTTACCACTTGCTTGGCACTGGGTCTCATCATTTTTACACATTGGGAGTATATGATGCATCAAAATAAAAATTGTAACGTTATGTCAGGTGACACACTGTGAATCTAATTGCTTATGGTGGTCGGTAATCAAGACCGTGGACGTGGTCACACTGCAATCCACAAACTTCCCTTTGCAGTTTCATATAATGGACAGTAATGTCAAACTGCTCCTAGGTTTCCCAGACAGCATAAATCTGGGGTTAAAAACTTTAAGTGCTGATGTGCATGCTATTCAACAGGACATTTTGAGTTAAAAGACTGTGATCTGTTCAATTGTAATATAATTTGGAAACTCCCATTCACCTATCGCATGTATATAGGACGAGGCTGGTTCTCCAACATTATGTGTTCCCAGACATGTTCCTTTTGCCATGAAGGACAAAGTAATGAGTTAAACCACATGACAGCATTGGACATCATTGATCCAGTGGTAGAAGCTACCCCATAGTTTTGTTGGCTATGGTTGTTGAAGTAAAATAAAAAGAATGGTTCGGTACACATCTGCATCGACCCTGTGTATTTGAACAGAGCTCTGATGAGAACTGTGGAGCAAGTAATAGTAGCGTTCCTGCTAGGCTATTTTAGCGGGGCGCTGCGCCATGCCCGATTTCTAAAGGGCAGAATGCGCCCTACCCCTCTTGGTGACACCCCGCTAAACCAGCCTGCGTGTGCCGTGGGTGTGCCATGGGTGGAGAAAATAGCGGTGAAAGGATGCCAGGCATATGCTCCCAGCATCTAATCACTGAGACAGGAGCACTTGGGGGAAGCTCGGCATGTCCGTAATTGCCGGGCACGCCCCTAAGAGTGATGAAAAAGGGGCGAGGCTTAAAGACATGCTTCATTTTCTCGTGGCCATGCCTTCTTTTCGGGCAAGCCTTCGGCGGGCGCAAAAGTGCCACTTTCTAGGTTCAGCGCTCTGCCAAGGGCCAGATCTAAAATGAACACTATAATAGTGATATGCCAAATACAGATATTTACCGCTCTGGATTCCAAATGTAGATTCTGGGAGATCACAATGGACAAGGAATCATCCATTCTCACCGCGTTCATGACATCAGTGGGCAGGTAGATACGCCTCGCTAAGAACTGCACTGAGAGTGAAGTATTCCAACATTACAAGGAACAGCTCTTCTAGAAATACCCTTGCGAGACAGATCATTGTGGATGACATTCTAGCTTGGGGCACTACCGTAGAAGAACAAGACTCTATAAAGTCAACATTTTTCTTCCTAGAAACTCATCAATTCTACCATCAATTCAGTTGTTGCGTATGTGCACTGCAGTCTATTTTTCAGAAAGCAGCATTCTGCTATTTCATCCATTTTTCTATAGTTACAGGCCACAAGGTAGGAGTATTCCAGAAAGAAAAAAAATGGTGAAAAACGTAACTCCGTTTTGGTGCACTGAAAGAAATACTAGTAAGATCTTCAGGAATGTGTAAGGTGGGAGGACTACAGTACTTAGAGGCTCAGAAGAAATACAATGAATGTAAATACAGGGGAATAACACTCAGACAGGAGTTAAATGCTGGGAATTTTGTAAATCTGCAGCAAGCGTGACCTAACTCAAATCTGAAACAAGAATACATCATGTTTAATGCATAAAAACAATTTTATTCTATGCAACAAAATGATGAAGAGCTCCCAGTACTGGAATTTTACCATGGTGGAAAGAAATACACATCATTACATGAGTGTGTATCATCTGTGACAGATAATGTAAGGTTTCAGCAGGCGTACAAAAGAAAAAAAACAACTTGCAGATGTTCCTGGTATGATGTCTGAAACACTGATTGAAAAGAATGCTTCCTATCCAATACACCGTGTGGCATACAAACATTATAAAGCCAGAAACTCATCTTATTTGGCGCTTAACAATAAAAGTATTGTACGTATGGCTGCTTTGACAAAGCTGCAATTTTCATGACAGTTTGTGAGAGACTTCATTACAGTGTATACATGAAGACGGTGATATGGCTCTCATTTTATTAAAGAATAAAGCTTCAGGGCTGCTTTCCATTTTAGCATGTATTTACAGCAATTTATTCCCAATAATAATGTTAATCCACAAGGAGTATGAAATATTGGAAACATTATCATTCCAAATTAGATATTTTCAGTGGTAAAACCAATATATGGCAACCCAAAGGCCTAGCTACTATGAATGTGCAGTGACATTTTTACTTCTACCCTATATTCGGGTAGAAGCAAAAATGACAAAATATAGGACAAGGTAAGTATAGTTTAATTAATTAAGGCATGTGTTGGAATATTTTCCAGGCTGAGTGGTTGACCCTAATATTTTATTGTATTTACTGAATCATTTAAGAATATTCAGTCTTGTACAAACAATCCAATATTTACAGAGTTGTTTTTTTTTTAGAAAAAACAAGTTATGCATTTCAGAAAATAAATTAGTTATACAGTAATTTTCAAATGTTTCCATATGTTGCAGATAACTTTCATTTTAACAGAATAAAAAAGGCAGGTAATGTGGACTCCTCATTCCCTATTAGCCCAAAATAGCCTCTTCTACATAAAAAGCACACAAAACTGTCTTTTATCTAGCTGCTAACTGATAGTAGTATGTTTAATGTACTGAGGGGCCTATTCATCATCACTAATGGGCCCATTACACCTGAGGAAAGGCTAGTTTCTGCATGCTTTTAGTAATGAGTCCATTTATTATAAGGGGCCCAATAGGGCCTCCTAATATTCGACAAGGAGTTTGCATGCTGGTACCTACGCATACATGCCTACACTCACGAAAGTCGCGGGAGGCTCCCGTTTTTTCGTGTAACCCCCCGCACTCCCGGCAGTGTAGGCACTTCTCCCGCATCCTGCCCACTTCCTAGTGAAGTAGGCAGAATGGGGAGAAACTTACCTGAGATCCACGGTCTATCATTAAGGGGTGGGGCTTAATGACGCGTTTCTAGTATAATCGCGTAATTTGGTCCCGTCCCCTATCAAAATATGCGCGATTCGCGGGCGGTTTGCCGTGAGGGTCGTGGGGCCTAATGACGCAATTGGTCTGGGCCCTGACCCCATCACTGCCCGACTGCTGCCTCTCCCCAGGCTTCTCCCGGGGAGGGCAGAGTAAAAGTCAGCAAGTATGGTACCTACGCCATCTTCAGATGGCAATGATTCCCAGAGCCCCACTCCTGGGTTGGTCAGAAAAACGAAGGATTGAACACGGGTGTGCATAAATCAGCCATTGTGACTGCATTTGCAGCATGAGAGCTCTCAGCGTACGAGAGGAACTGCAGTGTTTGCGGTTGTCAGACCTACCACAAAGGCAAGATAGCTTCTCGATGTGCATCAATGTTACAATATTTATGCAGGTAAGTAACTTCATATGCAGATGAGAAGGCAGAAGAAGAATATCTGACCTGTAAAGATATTGACATTGTGCCTGATTCAGATATGTACGCAAACCCGATGGTTTATATACATCTCCGATGGAAGAAGGGACTGCGCATGCATGCGCATAACCCGTTCTGCTCATGTGCAGAAAGGGTCCTGCGTATTCGCACGCAGTACCGCCTAAGCTGCAGCCTGATTAACAGGCCGCGGCTATTTGGGAGCAGGGAGGGGGTGGCACTGAGAAGCGTTCCTGAAAACGAGGACTGTCCCCTTTTCTGGGTTTGCTGAGGCAAAGGTCTGCCTCTTCTGATGCATAGTTTCTGTCCTCAGCAGAGGAGTTCCAGACACCATTCTGAGTAAACTTAGGCTAACGGGATGGTACTCCGATGCTGCATCTTTGGACAGGAGGCGTCTATTTACACAATACACCTACTAGTATCTCAATGCTAGCAGCATACAACTCTCAATCAGGCCCAGTGCATGCTGTAACTGGATGTTACAGTGCCCTGTACCAGCTTCGCCTACTTAAACCGCCCCCACCCTCCCTGCTGCACCGACCGAAATGTTGGTAAGTATGCATCACTGATGTCTCTGAGAGCTGGTTTTTGCTGCCACACTAGCTGTTTCCAAAGTATTTAACGCTCGTGTACCTTTGCCTTTTCCATAAAACATCTGCTGATATCAAGGTACACTTAAATATGTGCAATGCAATATAGCCTGGCTCACACAATGTCAAAAGCTATTAAAAACAGCGTTTTTTCCCTAGTGAATGAAAAAGGCTCATGAAATTGCTTAGAACATTTTTCCCAATGTAAGCAGCAGATTTATGTGGCTTTTAAAACGCAAATGTGGCATCAGCCTTACCCTGATAATACATGTGTATTAGTAGCCTTAGCACTATGATATTGAACATTTTCAATTAAACTTTTGTAGCGGCTGATGTGGGAAAACCTAGAAACATGGATGTTATCTTGCCTCCTCTTAATGAATCTATCATATACACAGCAAACAATATTAAGCCAGGTCACATTAGGAGATATTTCATCCGATATATCATTTTGACATGGATCGGACAGATATATCGGGCACATTGTCTGTGTACCCGCGATTTACTAGAGGCACATTTGGGTGAGAAATCATGAAACTCTGCAAAACTCGGGTGAAAACACAAATAGAAATAAATACACCATAGGCCAATCACTTTCCATAGACAGGAATACAACTCGGGAATTTAACAAGAATCGTGATTATAATCTGATTAGAATTTAAATAGACTACCTCCTGAGCTGCGTATTTGGCAGAAACATACACAGATCAGAGTGATCTGTGTATGTTTCTGCCTGTAATTAGCCAAAAAAAAGGGTTAAATAAAAAAAAAAATGACATGGGGTTCCCCTTAAAAGCATAACTAGCCCTGGGCTCCTGAGCCAGTCCTGGTTCTAAAAATATGGGGGACAAAACATGTAGTGGGGGTCCCCCATATTTTATGAACCAGCACTGGGCTCTGTGTGCCAGTCCTGGTTTTTTAAATACAGGGAAAAAATGGCGGACTAGTTCGTGGGGCAGCAATAACTTGGGGGACAACAAATCCCTTAAAATCAGGGTAGTAGCAGAGTCCATCAAGCCCTCGACCAGTCTATTACCGACTTGCACACGTACCTAGGCGGAAGAGGGCAGGTCTCTATAGCTGTAAAGACAACAGAAAAAGAGCAATCCATCTGTGGACATGCCCATTCTTAATGCCCACCTTGGCCACATGAGGAACACACTTGAGCTGGAGTTATTGGGGAAGTCCTCAACTCTAGACCTCCATTTTCTGGAAAATGGGTGTCCATCACCTTCCCCATACAACGACTTCTGGGACGAAAACCCTCTTTATGTGAAGAGAAGGGCAAAGCTGTGGGCTTCAATTTCCCCTGAGCCATCGTCTGCGAGGGATACTGGTGCCTATTCGAATCCATACGTGGAGGCACCTTATCCTGACACAACGCCCGCTGTCTCTCGCTGACGGGGAGACTCTGGCATAATCAAAGAAGAAAGGTTCTTCATACCATTCTGCGTCAGCAAGGCATTTTCCACTAGCCGGACAGCGGAATTCAAATTCTCAACTCGATGCAGCTGGATCCAGCGAGCAACTTTGGCAGGGAGAAGTGCAACAAACTGTTCGAGAGTGACCAACTCTACCAACCGGGCGGAATTATGTAGGTCCGGCTGCAGCCATTTAACTGCAAGGTCAGACAGTTTCTGGAACAGGACGCGTGGCCTTCCATCACGATCATAGGACACAGACCTGAATTTCCGCCGGTATGCTTCTGGATAGAGGCCAAACCGATCCACTATGGCAGCCTTCACTCGGTCATATATTTTTGCATCTTCTAGGGAGAGGACGGCGTATGCAGCTTGGGCCTCCCCTGTTAGCATAGGGGCAATCCGTATGGCCCAGGAATCTTTGCCTTTCAAAAGTGGTAAGAAAAGCCTTCACATCATCTGAGTCCTGCATTTTAGGAAGTACTGGAGCAGTTACCACTGCTTGCTGCTGTTTAAAGAAGTCCAACATTTGTTGCAAAACAGCTTCCATTGCAAAATTTGTTGCAAAACAGCTTCCATTATCTTTAGGATCCTTGGCACAGGACCCACTTTATCCCACTTCTATCACCACAATGTAGCAGGTAAGTTCAGGCAACCAATGGGAGACTTAGATGATGCAAACAGGTAAGCTTTTTATTCCAGGCTTGAAAAGGCAGAGCCAGTGGTAATGACTTCTTACATAAAGCAAACACAGTTCAGGAACAATAATACAGTTTACATGAGACAGCAGTTCAAACAAGCAAAGTATTCCCAGCACAGTCATGGTTCTGATTGTCCAGTATAGGGAGAGCTGCTAAAGGTGCAAACTCTCCCTCATATTTCCACTGACTAACGAAACTTACCATGTTTTTATACCTTAGCTGGTCTTAATTGAAGTAAGGGTGCGGTTCCTCCCTATCTACAGGGAGGTTAACTCTTTACTCGGAATGTGGGAGAGACGCACTCGGTCACATCAACGTTGATTTTTTTTTTTTAATTTTAAAACAAACTACACACATGCAGCCTGCACGTATCTCACTGATATGCAGGCTGCATGTTTAGGTGTATTTGGCTGTGGTCAGACACGGGGAGCTCGGGGATAAACATGATCACATACCCCATCGAAAAACACTATTCAGCAAAACAAGATTCTTGGTAAATTTGATTGTTTCAGCTGTCAAAAGTACCTAGTGTTTCAGTGATGCTGTGAGTGTTTCAACTCGGGACAAACTCAATTCTTAGCAAATGCACCCCTTAGTTTCATTAGGGATGTAGTCGGCATTCTGGCAGTTAGAATCCTGGTGCAGAAATCCAGACAGCAGTAGAAATTTTGGCTCCAGAATCCCAATAGCAGTCAGAATCCCGGCTCCAGAATTCTGACATCCAGACGGTAAAAATTAGGCTTAGGCTTGGGGGTAGGGTTAGGGTTGGGGTTAGGCACTAGGGGAGGGTTAGGGTTATTCTGTGGGGGGGGGTTGGGTTATGCTGCGGGAGGTTAGGATTAGGTAGCGGGGGGAGGGTTAGGGTACTTACCCGCAGGCGTCGGGATTCTGAATGTCGGGATGCCACTGTTGGTATTCTGACCGCCGGCATCCTGGCTGCTGAGATCTGTACCCGACCCTTTCATTATTACTATGTTTGTTCCCAACTGTAAAGTTCTGAAGAATATGCTGGTGCTATATAAATAAATGTTAATAAATACATAGGTGACACAAACATATGTAAAATGTAATGTGATATATGCTTTATAGTTAGAGAGTAGTGATGTATAATTTTTATACTGTTCTATGATACGATACATGCCTGTCACTAAAGGGAAAATATATCTAGGTATGAGGATCACCTCACGCAAGCATACTTTTTATTTGAAATATGCATATTATAAGGAATTATGGCCCTCATTCAGAGCCGTACGCTCTGAGCAGAGCGCACGCTCTGAATGAGGGCCGGGCTCCATTTTCATGGAGCGTCCTCCTGGACGCTCGTATAGCTGTGGGTCACCACCCACAGGCTATACGAGCGTGCATTTTGATGGCCGCGATGGTCGAGACCATCGCGAACATCGAAATTGCGAGCCGGAGCCTGCGGTTAAGGTTTTCAACCGCAAGCTCCGGAGTGATTTTGGCTCTATCAGAGCCAAAATCACTCCCACTGACATCACTAGTGATGTCAGTGGGCCGGCTTTTGAAGGGAGGCGTTCCCGTGGGAACGCCCCCGTCAGGGAGGCACGCCTACCAAAGGGGGCGTGCTGTCAATCAACATTGACAGCACGCCCCCTTTGATCGGACACAACGAGCGAAGGACTTTCCTTCGCTCGTCGCGTCTGGCGCATGCGCACGACGGACCTCCCTCCGTCGTGCGCATGCTCAGTGCATAACATCGACCCACTTGCGAGCGGACAGCCGCTCGCGAGTGGGTCTGAATCAGGCCCTATGTTCCTCATATTGTTAAATAAAACTGATATCACCTCAGGGGGTCACCTCTGAGTTACATGACTTGTATAAATGTGTTATATTTGTGGACTCTTTAAACATTTCCAGCATTTTAGATTTAGCTGTACTTTAATTAACGTACTATATAATTAAAGTATCCAAATATATCCTTCGTATTTGATGACAACCAGGAACTTTGAATGACCGGCTTGAACAGGACTAGATGTGACAGTGTAGGACAAGATACATATTAACTATAGTAGGGACAGAACAAGTTATAACATGTTTGAGGAACCATGCCAAACTCACTAACCATTCTTTTATTCATGATTATTGTTTGTTGTGGAAGACAGATAACTGAACCATTAAAGTGTAGCTATAACTATGAGTTCACATTTTGTACTTTAAACGAACAGTACAGTAGGTCTCAAATCTCTTATTTTGCTTGGCAAGACAATTGGCAGATATAAACTGATTTCTAAAATGAAAAGTACAGTACCGCAGCCACTGTAGAATCACTACAAGTGACAAAAAGGCAAATGCTCATACAGAAACACATACCAGGACTGTAGGTGACAAAGAACACAGCCATGTCTCACCATACAAAATTCACAGAGGGTTCACAGAATACCAGGTGTGCAATTATATTTTCTTTAATCTATAGTTATATAACCTAAGCCAAGTTTTGTTTTACCTGCTCTTGTTGTCACGCTGCATTTGGTATTTGTAACTTTTTGAGTGTTTTTAAAAATTTGCAGGACTTCAGCAAGAGACGAAGTAGAGACAAACTCCTGGACCAATTCAAGGATTTGCAGTGATTTGGACCTTGGCGAACTAAAAGTCCCAGCATTGCTTCATTGCCAAACATGGCTGACAGGGCTTACTGAAACTTAGAGAATCACAAATACCAACTGGCACTAGCACCTGGGCAATCTGGGTCCTGTAGTTCACAAAGGATAAATGTAAACTAAGATAAGACACTAGTTTAGAAATGGGAAATAATGTAGTATACTGCTGTCACCAAAGCCTATGTCAAATACATGTAAACAGTAGTTCCTGGCGTTCACGGCTGGACTATTTTCATTTTCTTGATTTTTTCACCCTAATCCAAATGGACTACTTCAGGACTGCTGGAAGAAGTAAATCATTATTAAATGAAGACTGGCAGTAAACTGTGTCTCATGATTGCCTACATACCGGGAGAAGCCCAGAGTAGAGATGCTTCTGACTGATGATGGGGCAGGCGTCAGTAGAATTGCATTATATTAGTCCTGCCCCCTCCTTATGGTCTCACAAATTATAGTCTGCATCCCACCAACTTCACTAGGAAGTGGGTAGGATGCATGAGGACCATCCACTCTTTCAGGGGCCCAGAGCATTCCCTGAACATTCGTATCCTGTACATTCTGGGGCAGTAGGTAAGTATGCTGTGTGGATTTACTAAAGTGTTTTTTTTTTCTTTTTACCAAAATTGGTGCCCTATCTTTATTTACATTTTTCCTTGGTGAACTACAGGTTCTAGGGCAAGCTGGCACTTGTGGTTCTCCAAATACCAGCAGGTCAATCATGCTGTGGCCGTTTGGGGGCGGGGAAGAAACATGGACAGCCAGTATCCCAGAAAACGGGGGCGTGTCGGCCAAGTTTCCTGGGTATGCCGAGGCCAGTGTCTGCGTCTTCTGAAGCAGCTTCATTGTCTATTTAAGTGGTCTATTTACACAAGGCGCCTCCTGCAGCATTAGCATATTTAAGCATCGCTACTGCATGCAAAGCCGTAGCAGCAATACTAAAAGCGTACGTCTCTAAACCAGACCTAATATTACAATAAACAAAGAGCTGTAACAAAGTTCAAAATTAATGTAGCAGTGACTAAAATACAAACATCACTAAAGTTTTTTGAAACAGGCCACAGTTAGGAAAAAAAAAAAGTCACATACAGAGCTAACATTATCTTATTTTGTTGACATTAACTCCCTTTTATAAAAAAAAATATATTATTATTATATCAGAGAGATAAAAATATAGTTAGGTCACAGTACTGAAATTTTATAACATTATGTTATTATTCATATTGTATTCACTGATTGAGAGGCAGGATGGGTGATTTGGTGCTAGTCAAGTTCTCTAGCTTATTAAATGGTTTTAATGCATAATATTGTTTCAGTCACTTATCTTTAAGAACACAATGGATAAAGTCACGTCATAATTTAGAAGACTTGACATAGAGCTGTAAAAGTATCCTTCCCATGCCTGTGATGTAGGCTGACACTGTTTTTGGCTTGGTGGATTTTGTAGTATGCTTCTCACTGAGGACTGCACTGGCACAGTACAAGATTTTTTCAGCGTGCTAATTATATTGTTTGACTCATTTTTAATGTATCATTGTTCGCTAGTAAGTTATGCTACATAATTACTCCTGCAGTGTAGAAGAACTAGCCTTGGCACTTTTCAAACATTAGAAAGAAAACAACAAAAATAATGCTTGCTTGGGTTCTTAAGTGTAGGCGTCAAAATTAATAGTAATTATGCACATAATGTAAAACTATACAACAAATATGACAGGAATTCCTGTAGAGAAAATGATCTGAAATAAATAATGAATTGTGTGCTGAAAAAAATACATTTCAGAAATTAGGTTTTATCAAGTCAAATGAGAAGACCAGTATTTTGTTGGCATACAGACGTCTACTACTCTAGGGTAAATGTGAGCCATTGGCAGTGCATTGTAGTCAGCACTGAACGGACATTATTTAGTATATCAATTGCTATGCAAATGGTGATGCTAAGGCCATTCTGGGCCCAATGCAGACTAGGGGCCTGATTCAGAGCCGGACGCTATTTGCGCTCGCTCGTTCAGAAAAAGGGGCCGGCTATTTAAATTGAGCGCTCGCTCTCTGCGGTCTGTTGACGCCTCTATGTCTGAGCGAGCAAACGAAACATGCGCTCGCTATTTTGTAAAGACACCCCCTGGCCGCTCGCATCCTACGTCATCTCCGCTATTTATTTGATTAATCGAGTACATCAAAAGGCATCTAAACTGCTCGCAGTGCTTGTGGTAGGATTTTCCTACCGCAATCATGCGAACAGTTCAGGCTAAGAAACAACCAAGTGACGTGGTCGATGACGCTGCTTTGTTAATTATGCACACCCTTAAAACGCCCGTTTTGACCATTTGGCAAGCCTGCGTTCGGATCTCCGCTCCCCGTTTTCAAGCACCTTCCCCTGTTACCACCCACAAACGCCTCATCCTGTCACTCAAATTAGCAGGCACTCGCTATTTTGCGAGCGCTCGATTTCCGACCGCACTGACAGGTTGGCGCATGCGCATTACGACCCAAACGCATGCGCAGATGTGCGAACATCGCTCGGAGCGAATGAGCGGCCGCTTACGAGCGGCTCTGAATCAGGCCCTAAGAGCCCCTCCACAACTGCACATAAACCCAAGAGATGTTTAATAAAATACATTTAGGGGGCATAAAGAGTAAAACTAACAGGATATTTTGTACATCAAACCTCTCATACTCCTCCCAAATGTTGAGAGTTATGTCGGAATCAGGTCTTCAAGTGTGTACCTAAGTCGTGTGCGCGAAAAGGTGGCGTAGCCGCGCTTTCTGAGGTGCTAATCTTTCTCATTGTTTCTGCTATGCAGAGCAGCAATGAGAGTCACCCTCCAACCTTTCACCTCCACATGACACTCTGGCCCGCAGCTAGGACAGCGGAACAGTGCCTAAAAAATGGGACCATCCCTACAAAATTGGGATGGTTGGGATGCATGCATAGTTACCCTTCTACCAAGACTGAGGCTGATGCAGAGTTTAACGTACGCCTGCTTGCATCGTATTTTGCATGAAAATGCACAGAGACAATTAGCTAGCGCAAATGCTGCTATGCAGATTCGTATGCATTTTAGACTTACCAACCCTGATGATAGGAGAATAATACAGATCTGGGGTGAGGGGTCCAAAATTCAAATAGGGGAGCCACATCAACTGCCAGTGAGTCCCAGCCATCTATGGGCCTCATTTATCAATGAGTTTTATCACTCACGAGTGCTAAAACTCCTTGCATATGATAAATTGTGCTCCAGCCAATCAGCTACCAACTGTCATTTTTCAAACAGATGACAGTTGGGAGCTGATTGGCAGGAGCACCATTATCATACGCAGCAAGTTTTATCACTCATTGTGAGTGATAAAACTCGTTAATAAATGGGGCCCTATGTTTGGCAGCGTTTGAAATGGCATTTGGTGTGAATTTTAGACTGTGCTGCAGCCCCACTCCTGAAGCCGATACTGCTTGTTTGTATCTTTTGCACCTGCTTCAGGGGGTGCAAGTATGTGCTGATGATCATGGCTTGTTGGGAAATGGCTGCATATACTGCCTATGCAAACGCAACTGTTGTGTTATGACTTTTATTGCAAGAACATTTCTTTTGAGTCATTTACTTCCGCTTTGCTGCCAACTCTGGATAGGCACCATCTCTGCCTCACAGCACCTGCATTTGGTTTGAATGGCATCAAGTAGACAGTAAGAGCTGACGTAGAGACCCCCGGAGCATCCTTAGGACACTCCAGTCAGTGCTCTTCATTCTTGTGTTGGTGACTCCGCTCATTCGGCATGACACATGATGTTTGGGTGTCAGGGCCAGCACAGAGTGCCAAATCGCCATGTTACAGCTCTGTCTCTAACTATTGTATTCCTCATAGCAATATAAAAAGAGGAGGGCAAGGTTTTGCAAAACGGCATTCACGGTCTGATCAGATTTAATCATATAGAAGTGACTTTGGGCCTGATTCAGACCCGCTCGGGAGCGCACAGCGCTCGCAAGCGGGTTGATGGCCGGGTAGTGCGGGACTCACTACAAGACGGGGCGGCTGTCAATTGTTATTGACAGCTTGCCCCGTTTTGTAGGCGTGCAGGGGTGGGTGGCTGGACAAACGGAGGCGTTCCTGAAGGAACGCCTGCCGTTTGTGGGTGGCCCTACTGACATCACCAGTGATGTCAATAGTGAACTTCCTGCTCTAATAGAGCAGGAAGTTCTCTGGGGCTTGCGGAGGACGAGACCCTTGTGTACCACAAGGGTCTCGTCGCAAGCCCGATGGTCTCGATAATCGCGACCATCGCCAGGCCGCCCTCTAAAGCTGTGGGTGGTCACCCACAGTTTAGCGAGCGGCCTGGAGGCCGGTGAAAAAAAAAAAACCGCCCACCCTGATTCAGAGAGAGTGCCTCTGAATCAGGGCCTTTATTCTAAAATATAAACAAGAAATATTTTGGCATGCGGTATCTGTTGCATTTTCTCCACATGCGTAATCGTCCATACGTCCAAAACAGTTGGAGCCTCAAATTGTCAGATCTGGCTACATGTTTCCAGTCATTTTTCATCGAGTGGCGGTGTTCACAAATACAGGTGATGCTCCGGTGATGCGCAAAACCTTGTGTGGTGGGGTCAGCATGGGACCCGAGTAGGCCATTGCCTCCTGTACCACAAAGAAGAAAGGGAATATTGACTGTTCGAGCGCTGTTGTTACTTGTGGCCCCAGCATTAGACTTTGCTGTTATCTGCAGCAATGGTGCAAGCTAGTCGGATGTTACATTACGCACCAGATGACACTGTCCACAATCGTCCTGAGTTTTTAATTGGCGGCAGCATTGTCGCCCTCTGAATGTCTTCCCTGATTTTGTGTAGTCAAGACATGGTACACGCTTAAAATTGTTGCAAATGAAAATCCAAAGTTTGTGTTGATTTCAGAGATGGAGTGACCCATCTTTCTGGCACCTACTATCAATGCTGCCATCTTCACTAAAAATGATATGACAACTGATTGCAGACATATCCGCCTAGATATAGTACTTCAATTGCGGAAGACACCATGTAATGCGAGAGTGGTGGCATGTACTGGGAATGGAAGTTCAGAGTGTCTCGCACATGAGTGTATATTACTGTACTCAACATTCTATATGTTATCAGAGACGTCACCGGGTCTGGCCAAAAGGGGACGTGGCTTAAATAAAGGGGTGTGGCTTAAATAAAGGGGCATGGCCTTGTTGGGATCCTGATAACATCACCCTGGACACTGAGCAGTCTGTACTATCGGCTCCTCTTCTATGACAGGAGAATGTCACACTGCAGCACTCGGCTGCTGTCACTGCAGAGGAGCGGGCATTTTGGTGTCACCCCCTCCGAGGGTGACACCCAGGAGCGGCCGGCATCCCCCGCACCCTCCTCATGACACCACTGTATGTTATGTTTCGTATTAAAAGTATTTTAGTTAACATTACTCCTACTACTCTTTTCAATGTGAATCTATATCTACAACTTTTACACTAAGCACAACAGATTTTTCATAGAGACATGGTTAGTCAGAAAACACATTTGCACTATGTAAAAGTTCAATGTTGTCTGGAACAAACCATGGGCCGAATTCAATTCAGTGCAATGATGAATAGCTGCAGGAGGGAGCTCCCGCTGCTATTCAATACACAGCGCTGCTGCAGGAGGGAGCTCCCGCAGCTATTCAATATACCACGCTGTTTGGGCGGCTAAGGGATTTCTTCTCGCACCTCCTAGGGATGCGAGGAGAAATCCGACAAAAGTGCTAGGCGTGCAGCAGTTTGCCAGCTTAGTGCGGCGCGAACAGCCGCGGCCCAACACTTTAGTCAGAGAACACCGGTAACCGCACCTTAACACCTAGGTTAAGTCGCGAGAACCGCCATTCGCTGACGTAACCAATTCCCGACCAGGCAAACAGCTCGGTGTATTAAATAGTTGCAAGATCTCCCTCTCGCGGCTATTCATCATCGCACTGAATGGAATTCGGTCCCATGTTGCAATGTAAAGGTGCGTATACACTAAGCGTCTGTGAAACGAGTGCACGATTACGACATTGTAATCGGGAAGACAGACTGTGATGTGCCTACACTGAACGTTCAGTCTTCAGTGTAGGCACATCAATCATCCCCGAACATGGGCAACCTGACGACGTCGTCAGGTTGACCAGCATGTTCGGGAGATGATAGAAGTCAAAAACGACCAGCGGGCACGCGCATCGCTGGTCGTTTTTCAACATTAAACTGCCCGATTTGTGCCCGATTTTCAAACGGTAAAATCGGGTAGTGGATACAGCTGCTCTACTGAATACTGGCTGCTTTGCATGTAGCCCACAAATGCTTTGAGTTTGGACACCTCCCTCATAAATCTAAATCTCTCTGCACATTTTAAAGCTGTCCCACGTTATGCAAAGTCACTTGCTCTTTTTACTTTGTTCTAAACTCAGAATCAGCCCATATGAGTAAGTTGTACATTCATAACTCAAAAAACTATTTTGCTGCATGATCACTGCCTACTCAGAATTTCCCTCCTACCTTAACCCCTGACCTTGTTAGGATCTACCTGATGTCAGAGGGGATAAAGTTGAGCATGGCCTTCTGAGCCTGGCTCAATGCTATTCACTCAACAGGAAAGACTAAGAGGGGTATTCAATATGAAACGTTAACTTCACTGCCAAAGTTAACGTTTCATATCGGAGTTTATTTTTCTGCGTTAAGTCTGGTGCGCGCCTGCTTATCCCCGTATTCAATATAAAATTAACGAAAACAGTAAACTCCGAAGTTGGATTTGCGTAAAGTTACGAATTTTTCCTTAAAATAATTGTAAGACCCCCCTAAAGTTGTAAAAACATGGGGGATCACTATGGGTACCCCCGTTTTAGCCTTTAATTGAAAGTCGGGGATTTAAATAGCCGCAGCAGATGCTTTTTTCCCGGACATTGAAGAAGTGATGCAGAAGAGCACTTAGGTTATTTTTTTCGTTTTTTTAAGTGGTCCCATCAAATTTGGGGTACATGAAAATGGGTACTAGCATATTTTGGTGTCCCTAAAGTAAGTTTTTAAAAATTCTGCATTTGTGCACCTGCCGCTATAATTCTATTCTAGAAAACATCTGCCGCATACATGCAGAATAGCTCTGAACCTATTTGCCTATTGTTTAACAATTTTTTCCCATTTTTTTTTTTTGCACCCCAATTTTTAAATAAATTTTTTGGGGTGTCCCTATTTTTTTTTAAACTTTTTTTGACACAGTTCTTTTTTAAATGTCAATCTCAGGGGTGCAGGCTATTTTTTTTAAGCCTGCACCCCTAAACCCCAATTCTGCACTTTTTTTCGACACCTATTCAATGGTGAATAGTTATCACCGTTTTTTATCAAAGACTTTTCAAAACTGCGATAAGTCTTTGATATTGAATACAGTGTAAAACTAAAACAAGTGATATTAACGCAAATACGATAAAAAGTGCGATATTAACGCAAAAAACACCCATATTGAATACCCCTCTATGAAGGCTAAAACATGGATTATCATCACAGAGACCCACTGTCTGCTATAGCATCATTAATCTTCACTCTTCCTTTCTGCTCCCTACACTCAGATCTCAATGTCAGGCAGTGCCTTATAGGAAACTACACAATCTATTTATCTGTCCCAATTACTTACACATATTTCTAATATGACTTTCAGCTCCATTCATCACCAATCAATATAAATCACATTGCTCATGGACACCAGACATCTCTGACATATACTCTTCTTAACACAAATCACCTACTATATTTTGCATCTGCATTAATCACTTACACATCTACATTTTACCTTGTCTGTCATACAAATAATAGTCTTCGCCAGTGTGAAACACACCATTCTCCACACTATTTATATTACCAATAACCCACATAATTGGCATCTTTATAAACAAAGTATGAAAATAGACTACATAGTTCAGCGTAACACTGAAATTCGACTGCAGATGTATTAAAGAAATATATATTCATCTCTCCAGTCGATCACAGATCACAATAACTACGTCATGCATGTTTAACACAGCGAAATCTGATATACGTCAAACGTAAGACATATGTCAAAAAAGATGAAGTTTAGTCAGGTAAGTGCTGTGCCTTCACTGTGTCGCTGTGTGTGAATTCATCTTTCCACAGTGCATTCCTACAAGCTTATCATTCCCACTGCTGCCTCCAACAGAGCATCTACTGAAAATGAACACTTTAGGTATTTCATTTACATGCTTTGGCTTCAGAATTATAAATTCATTGACATATATTAATGAGAATAGCACCGACGATAACCGCACTAGTTGTAACTCTCAATGGTTCCTGCTGCTTTCGCATCTGATGCCAATTATTAAGTAGAAATGCCAGCATCGCTGTACTATAAGTGTCACATATATCTAACACAGTCTAAGGACAGCTTTGATAGAAGGAGTAGCCTGAAAAAAATATTTATTAACGCAATACATGAATATTTTGTGTCTGGATGTTTTTAAAATGAATAAGGCTAATGATCCATCCCCAGAAAATAAATATTATTTTGGAGGGAGATAGAACCAAAAAAGGACACCCAACAATGGGTATGGGGAGCCCTCGTCAGACCTGTGTGCACGTTTACAATGCAGATGCTTAGATTTCTGTGAATTTTGATTGAGAAAGAGCTATGAAGAATGAACACACAATTTATTTGTAGTAACAACATTAATGTTGTTTGTAGTAATGACATTAATGGGGTAATTTCGTGTCAAGTGGACCAGGCGTCCAGTCTGATAACATTTTACATGAAGGTTAGCATATATGTCCAGGGGCGGACTGGCCGTAGACTACAGCGGGAACTTTCCCGGTGGACCGACGGTTCAGGGGGCTGCTGGCTGCACATTTTGTTTTTTCTATATATATATATATTAAACTTTTTTTTACTGGCCCTGAGTAGGCACTTCCGGGTACAGCGTCGGCCGCGGGGCGGGCCATAACAGAGCAGGGGGAGGCGGTCCAGCCAGAGTACAGGAGGAAGGTGAGGGTAGCTCCCGCACGCCCACTCTTACCTCCTCCTCTTTGCTTGATACCGGGGCTTTGACGTTACAATCTAGTGACCAGCCCCGGCGGCGCCGCGAACACACGAAGAGACGGAGGACCTGGCCTGCTGCTGCCTGTCTATGCATGCTGAGTGACTGGGTGACTGGGTGAGTTATTCACAACATTCTCTCTTCTCGCTGTCTCTCTCACTGCTGCCTGTCTCTCTCTTTTTGCTCCATGTCTGTCTCACTGCTCCATGTCTGTCTCACTGCTTCCTGTCTCTCTCTCACTGCTCCCTGTCTCCCTCTCACACTGCTCCCTGTCTCGTTTTCACACTGCTTCCTGTCTCTCTCTCACACTGCTCCCTGTCTTGTTGTCACACTGCTTCCTGTCTCTCTCTCACTGCTCCCTGTCTCGCTCTCTCTCTCTTCTCCCTGTCTATGGACCTCATTCAGAGGCGGTCGCAAGAAGCGATCGCTCTCTCTGAATGACGGTGGGCGCTTCTTTTTTTTGGTGCGGCCTCCTGATCGCAAGCTAAGCTGTGGGTTACCACCCACAGCTTAGCTAGCGACCAGGGTGATGGGCTTGCGACCAGACCCTAAGGTTGGGTCTGGGCACTCGCAAGCCCCAGGGAGCTTTCTGATCTGATGGAGCAGGAAGCTCCCCAATGACATCACTGATGATGTCAGTGCGGCCGCCCACAAAACGGTAGGCCTCGGTTTTGGAAACCACCCCCCGGCCCGCCTACAAAAAGGGGCGAGCTGTTGATCAACATCGACAGCCGCCCCTTTTGTAACAAGCTCCGGAGCGAGAGAGTGTCTCTCTCGCTCCGGGGCTTGCGCAAGCGCAAGCGAGAGCCAGACTCTTATCGGGAGAGCTGTCCTTTGCGATACTCTAGGTACATAATCAACTGCAGTATGTACCCAAAGACTGGCGGGATGTACCGCATTGCGGATTCAATGCTAATACATCCCACCCCTTGTATCTCTCTTTTCTCCCTGCCTCTCTCCATACTCACCTTTCAGTCCTCCAGCATCTCAATGGTACCCACCTCTTCCTTAATTGAACATTGACTTTATAGCCACTACATGTTGATGACATTGGCTTTATTCCTACATAAACAGGTGTCTTCCAGACCATGTGATCTCCTGCATGAATAGTGAATACCAACTTAAGATGCTGCCTGTCCAGAAAGGATCAGTTTTTTCAGACATTCCGGATTGCAGAGAAATCATACAGGTAAGAAAATGCTCATTCACATGCTAGCTTTGTTTTTTCACTAGAGAGAGGGTCTGGGGGCATGCCCATCAACTCCCAGTGTAGTGGCCATGCCCCCAGCATGACAAAACTGGGGAAGAATGGCTCGCAAACACAAAGCCATATCCCCTTTATCACAAAACCCCCTTTTTTACAGCTCACCGAAGGCGCGCACGCACATAGGGCCACTTTAGGAGAATTTTCCAGGGCCACTTTAATTCCCAATCCGCCCCTGTATATGTCAAACTAACTTTGGGAAATGTTTAGCTCACAATATGCAGTATTAGCAAAACTATAGTCCTCAAAAAGGGGGTGGGTGCAACTGTCATCACAATAAGCAGCTGGGGCTGATCTTCAGAACTGGTCCACTTGACATGGAATGACCCCTCTGGTATCATGGGGAATCATTAAGGCCTGAAAACAGCACATGGGATTTGTCACCCAGGCCCCATTGCCAACCTGGTAAAGGCAACCCCTATATTAATATGCCACTTAAAAAAAATGCTAACCCAGGACCAAGGGTACCAGTACCCTTAAGGGGCAGATTCAATTAACCGCAATGTTTACCATGTAGGTAGAGCTCCATATTGAATGCCAGGAGCTATTCAATTATTAGTCAATTTACCTGCAAGGTTAACCCGCGGGTACAGCGCTTTAACGCATAGATTCCGCTTTAATTGCTGGAATATATAAGTTTCCCCACGCATTAAGGGCCTGATTTAGACCTGGTCGCAAGCGCTGAGCACTTGTAACCGGGTCGATGGTGGCCCAGAGCGCATTCGCACGACTGAGCCGGCTCCGTCGTGCGCATGCGCAAAAACTAGATAGCAACGGGCAATCCGTCGCTCTGGGTCTCGCACCAAAGGGGGCGTGCTGTCGATGTTGAGTGACAGCACGCCCCCTTTGGTGCGCGGGCCGGGGGGGTGGCTGCCCAGACTGAGGCGTTCCCATGAAAACGCCTACCGTCTGGGGGCGGCCCCACTGACATCACAGTGATGTCAGTGGGAGAGCTTTCGGCTCTGTTTGAGCCGAAAGCTCTCTGGGGCTTGCGGCCACGAGACCCTACCATCATCCTGGCCGCTCGCATTAGCTGTGGGTGGCAACCCACAGTAATGCGAGCGGCCAGGAGGCCGCTGCATTAAAAAAAAAAAAAGACGCCCTGACTCAGAGCGAGCGCTCTGTCAGAGCGTCCGGCTCTGAATCAGGGCCTAAGTCCCAGAGGGTGCATTTAACGCACTTATTCTCGCAGCCTCATGCGCTGTGAGGAAAAATCAGCATTAAGTGCACCCTGTGGGGCTTAACACGTGAGTATACAGAGATTAACTCAATAGTGCAGGGCTAACAATTACTGCGGGGTTTAATCAAATTTTCCTCACAATTCTAACATACTTGCCGACTCTCCCGCAATGGTCGGGAGGCTCCTGAAAATCGTGTGGCACTCCCGGCCACCCACAAGAAAGGACAAGTTTACTAGGCCGCGGCCACCCATTGAAAAAACCTCCTACCCTCTCTGCAGCAGTCGTGAAAGTGTGAGGTGCAGGACCGGTTGACGCGATTCAGCTTGAATAGCCCCCCTGTTTCACAATGTCGTAATCTCAGCACTGTATAGTGGGGGATGAGGCTGCGTTGATGCAATCACGTCACCATGCCCCCGCCCTGGACAGCATTGCCGCCACCACGCCCCCGCTCTCCTAGTGGGGGCAGCCAGAAAGTCTGCAAGCCTGAATTATAACTAGAGATGAGCTTGTCCAGTCCTCAGAGAACTGGACCCACCCGAACTTCCAGATCCGAGGCGAGAACCGAGCTAGGCTCGGGATTTCCCGCATGACTCAGATCTCAAAATGAGGCAAAAAGTCATCCTCCCGCTGTCGGAATCTCGTGGGTTTTGGATTCTATAAAGGTCCCGGTGATGGGCACCATTTTCACTCCGGATGTGGATGGTGAACTCAACAGACGAGTTGCTGTCACTGTCTGTGTCATTGCGTTGACCAACTTGTCCTGTCGGGGTCTGGGGCTGAATGCTGCTGCTGTGTTGTCCATAAAGGGGCTGGGGCTTCAGTATATAAAGGGGGGTTCAGTGTCACTTGTCCTGTCAATCAAGAGGCTGCTGCTGTGTTATTATATTATACATAAGAGCTGCTGTTGTTGTCCTGTTCATCAAGAGGCTAGGGCTGCAGTCCATAAAGGGGTGCTGTGCTGTTCATGGGGGTGCTCTTCCCAGTGTAAAAAAAATAAAAGTGTTTTTTTTTTTGGAGGGGGGGGGGCGTTAGCAACTTAGCTGCGATATTATTGTTTGGTGACACTGCCGGCCAGACCGCAGTTTATCGTCCACGTACTTGTGACTCTGCACTGCAAGTGGTCTGTTCGCACTTGGCAGGGGTGCTTTGTTGTCCATAAAGAACGGGTGGTGTCTGTGTTGTTCATCAAGGGGCTGCTCCTCATTCAGGTGTGCTCTTCCCTAGTGTAAAAAAAATAAAAGTGCTTTTTTTATGTGTGTGTGCATTAGCAATTTAGCTGCGCTATGATTGTACAGTGACACTGCCGGCCAGACCGCAGTTTATCGTTCATGTATTGTGACACTGTAAGTGGTAGCGCAGTGTGTTATTCGTATTAATAAAAAATTAATCTTGTGACAGTAAGTGGTAGCGCAGTGTGTTATTCTTATTCATAAATAATCTTGTGACACTGTAAGTGGCAGCGCAGTGTTTTATTCTTTTCTAATTCATAAAAAATCTTGTGACACTGTAGGTCACTGATACCGCAGTGTATTATTTAAAATTTGTACAAACTGATGTGTGTGCTGTACCCCACTTCATTTGTGTTTGTTGATATGAAGAACGATTAGTTGAGACTTGAGAGGAGAGCATGAACCACATACTAGTGCTGGAGCTGCTTCCAGTGCCACCAGTCATGACGATACTAGTCCATCTACATCATCTACTAAAGCCAATGCCCAAAGGCATACAGGGCTTAAGTCAGGGCATCTAAATTCAAGAACCAATCTTTTACAGTCGTAAAGAAGAAAACATCAAAGGGAAAGTTAGCTGCAGAAAGACATAAATTTGACAATATGCAAGTTTCACCACATGAATTGGCAAGGAAAGGCTAAGGCCTTGGCCTTTATTTATGACTGGTGGTTCTGCCTCTTATGATGATGTAAGCACAAGTGAACATGCTGACATAGAAATCGAGGATGCTTTTGTGGAAGTGCACCAGGATGAGCAGGATATTTGTGTAGCTGACGCTAATGAGGATGTTGATGTTGATGATGAGGATGTTGTTTGTGTAAATTAGGTACCAGTTGTTGCTCATGAAAAGGAAAAGCCCATTGTCATGCCTGGGAACAAGACAAAAAAACTTGGTTGTGTTGACTCATCTGCATCACCAGTGTTTTTTTTTTGAGAAAGTTTAGCTTTTCTCGCCAGTTGCACTTGCTGGAGAAACTAAAGGAGAAGCCACCACTGCATCATGTGCCACTTGAGCTGACAATTTGCTTACCAACAGCTCTTTGCATCTCTTCAGATCTGTGTCAGTTGGGAAGAAATAAACAACATCTTCATCCCTTCTGGAACGAAAATCAACACCCAGCAGCAGCAGCAGGCATAGCGCTCAAGGATTCTCAAGAAAGACACAACATAAGACTTAAATCTTAAATCTTGCATTTGCTCTGTTTGGCTTGTCCACATATTTGTGGTTAAGTGGACAGTGGGTTGGAGGCCACAAATTAAGTTTTGTTTTTTTATCTCCCTGTACAGGTTGGGAAATGCTTTTCTAGTGAAGTTGAATCTTTGCAAAGGATTGTTTAACAGTCAATTGTTTTTGAAAGCACTATTAGTAGTCTTCCTGTTCCCCTTCTGGGATGAAAATCCACTTCCAGCAGAAGCTGCAGGCATAGTACTCAAGGATTTTTTCTTGGGCAAGGACTGATGTGAATGAGTAAAATATTTTTTGTAAATTAATCCCCTCCTCCCTCATATATTTGCTCCAGAATCAAAAAATTAAAAAAAATGTATTACCAATCAACCCTTCATGTCCCTGCCTTCAACTACATACATACTCCAACTCCCTCAGGCCTCTTGAAAAATAAAAACATTTGTTCCTGATGTGCCATGTTGGAAGTTTGTGCCGCCCACTGCTGCAACTTAGCTTAATCAGCCAGCCAGCTTGGTGCAAATGTTGGGCCTAAACCAGATGAAAACAATATTGAGAGCTGTGAGGTGGTGAAAATTGACTGGAAACAAGTGGAAATTAATGTTATTGAGGTTAATAATACTGTAGGAACAAAAAGAATAAACACATTTTGTGATTTTAGCAGATTTTATAAATTTTTGAAAAAAAAAATACAGATCCAAAACCAAAACACACAAGTGGCAACTCTGGCAAAACCAAATCCAGATCTAAAACACACCGAGATACAGATTCAAAACCAACACCAAAACATGGCGCACATCCCTAATTATAACCAAAACTTAAATATCACCAGTTATGAAAATGTGACACTGTCACTAGTCCTAAGCAAAATCAACACTGGGCTGTGTAGCGGCCTTGAGGGCTGGGGGAAGACGCAGCCACTGAGCTGTGAAGCAGCCTTGAGGGCTGGTAGAAGAAACAGCCACTGGGCCGCGTAGCAGCCTTGTGGGCTGGTAGCAGATGCAGCCTCTGGGCGTGCATAATTAACAAAGCAGCGTCATCGACCACGTCACTTGGTTGTTTCTTAGCCTGAACTGTTCGCATGATTGCGGTAGGATAAACCTACCACAAGCACTGCGAGCAGTTCAGATGTCTTTCGATGTACTCGATTAATCAAATAAATAGCGGAGATGACGTAGGATGCGAGCGGCCAGGGGGCGTCTTTACAAAATAGCGAGCGCATGTTTCGTTCGCTCGCTCAGACATAGAGGCGTCAACAGACCGCAAAGAGCGAGCGTTCAATTTAAATAGCCAGCCCCTTTTTCTGAACAAGCGAGCGCAAATAGCGTCCGGCTCTGAATCAGGCCCACAGTCTCTGGGTTGTGTAGCAGATGACGCAGGAGTGCGACTTGTGCCGCCGAGATGACACAAGAGACTGATGACGCTGGGGTGCGACTTGTGCCGTCGAGATGACACAAGCGGCAGTGTAGTTGGTAGTGTACACTGGAGATGGTGGGTAACGACCTGTGCCGCCGAGATGACACAAGCGGTAGGAGACACTAGGAAGAGGCCTGTGCCCCCGAGTTGACACAAGCGGTCGATGTTGCTGGAATGCGACTTGTGCCGCCAAGATGACACAAGCGGCAGAGATACTGGAGACAGGCAGGCGGAGGTTCAGGATGCTCGACCAACACGATGCAGACACCAGAACCGGAAACACGTGGAACGCTATCACGGGCATCCGAGCAATGCACCAGCAGGGCAGAAAAAGGAGGAAGCACCAATCCAGTTCCAGCAGGGATTACACACTGCCTAAAGGGAGGACTTCAAGAGCTGACAGCATGGCGTTTCCATCTCCCAGCAACCGGCCCGAGAGAATCGCCATCCAACAGGACACGGCTGCGGCTTGTGACAGACATACAGTGATGCTAGAAGATCTCACACACTTTTTCCAACAAATACATTTAATGTTGGATCATTTTAATCAATAAATGGATGAAAAAGTATATTCCTCTGTGTTTTGTTTGATTTATTGGGTTCTTTTTATCTATTTTATGACTTCGATAAATATCTCAAAAGTGTAAAAGTCACATTTATTCAGAAAATTCTAGAGTTCACAAACTTTCAAGCACCACTGTGTATTTATAATACATATGATTATCAGTAACTGAAAGGCACCTTGAATCTTAATTTTATTAATCCTTTAAAATAGGACATACAATTTAAAACACGTTAGTTAATGTTATTATAAATACATCAACTCTATTGCAAAAACAGAAACAGTGTTATATTGCAGCAAATAAATAGGTGCAGACCTGATCAATACAATGAAAGCAATAGTATAGTTCACACTATATCATTCTGTTTTCAGACATAAGGAAATGTCACACTATTGGATTTCTGAACAATAAGCTGTATTCTTTGTCTATTTGTCAGCATGGAAAATAATATATGCAAAATCACACTCCCATACCTCAGTTCCAATTCTATAGGGACTGCTTTTTATATATATCACATATAAATCCTCCAGCAACTTCCTACTAACTACAAACTTTACGTAACAGTGACATTGCCATCATGTGTATTCCCAATATGAAATGATGTATTCAATATACTTATTAGTAAATAAAGTCTGAAATTCTAAAACTTCACAATACACATCAACATTTTCCCTTTTTTTCTCAAATTCCTTAAAGCTACACTATGCTGCAAAGGTATACACATATGTACCTCTTTACTGTCCCTCTTTGGGAGGACAGTCATCTTGGACTCCTATCTCAGTGCCCCTTTTGCATTTTGAACACTACATCCACTCCTATGTGCTCTTGGATGAGCTATAAGTTCAGTTCAATCCTCCCAGCTACCCTGCACACTGTGACAGTGTTGTGAGCTATGGCGTCATTAAAAGACATTGGTGACCCAAGTGGTGGAGCTGGGAGCCGAGGCATTTAACTACTTAGCTCAACTGCTGTGCCACGATAAGGTAAATGGGTTGGGGAGGCTGTTGGTGTCGACCTAATGCTGAGCCCCATGCTGCACCTGATAAACTACAAGGCTGTTCAGGCACTGTAAATATGAGCTTTGATCTTACATTAAAAAATACAGTAAAACCAGTGCTAATACAAGGTCTCTTGGCACCCTAGGCAAAACGTCAGCCTACTGCCCCCAACCATCACCAATACATCGCAGTCTCTCAAGTGAAAGTGCATATTATAAGTTCCACAGTTGCCGCCTGCATTAAGTACAACAAGGATGTCTATTTCAGTGAAATCCTTAATTTTGTGATAGGCAGCCTCAGTGGCACCCTCCAGATCCCGGCACACTAGGCAGCTGCCTAATGGTAGAGAGTAAAACATTCAGAAATACACAAACTTAAATTATGTATTTTGACCATGAAGCTTCAGGAAACAAAAACTTATTTTGTACACATATTGTGTGTCTAAATGTTGGGAGGTAAGCTATACCTGAAACAACTCAAACATATATACAAGATAAATGAACTTGCTTATGCAGTAAAGTGAATTGCATCTCTATGCTCATCAAATCACCATCATGCTTTCCATTCACCCTTGAATCATGAATCGTGTAACCATTGCAAGAGTTAGGGAATTCCATTTATTCATGTCATCCTAAAGCAACTGCATCAAAGTTCCTTACTCTACAGAACTGATCTATATGTGACAAGGTTCAGACTGGCCCACTGGTGTATAGAAGAAATCTCCACTGAGCCCCACAAGTGCTATTAGTGGGAATCAGCCTCCTGCCCTGATTTGCCCAGATACCTGTCTGTCAGCCTAGGACAAGATTTTTAGTCAGTCACAGCAGGGGTTTGAACTGCTCCTCATATTCATCACCTTCCCTTCCCATCTGCTCCTCCATCTCCTTCACAGTCTTTTCCACCACCTTCCTGCCAACTGTGTGGTTCACCACTCCTTCCCCAGACCATGCATGCAGGATTTAGAGAGAGGAGTCTGCACACAACATTCAAGATCAGTACTCTGCAGATCTGGTGGGTTTAAATTAGGGGTGAGCGGGTTCGGATTTCTGAAATCCGAACCCCCCCGAGCCCCCCCGATCCGAGTCCGATCCGAGTCAGGCTCGACTTTTCCCGCCTGACTCGGATCTGACATCGAGGCAAAACGTCATCATCCCGCCTTCCGAGTCTCGCGGGTTTTGGATCCTATATAAGGTACCCGCGTCGGCGCCATTTTCTCACTCGGCTGTGGACAGTGAAGAGGGAGGGTGGGAGTTAGTGCTGTGTAGTGTAGTGTAGTGTAGTGCTGCTGTTGTCCACTACTTCAAAGTCCATAGGGGCTGGCTGTGTTGTGCTGTGCTGCTGTTGTTAATAGGGGCTGTGTCCACTACTTCAAAGTCCATAGGGGCTGGCTGGACTGTGTTGTGCAGTCAGTTCTCCATAGGGGCTGTGTCCACTCCAAAGTCCTGTGCAGTGTCCCAGTCCTAAAGGGGTGCTGTAGTGTTGTCCAGGGGGTGCTCTGTCCATCAGGGGTGCTCCCCCCAAGTGCTAAAAAAATAATATATTTTCTGTGTTTGTGAATTGTGTGCGCAGTAGCCGCACGTGCATCAACAAAGTAGTGCCAAGCGTGCGCCTGTGTCATAAGTAAAGGGCCGGCTGGCTTGACCGTTAAAGGGTGCTGTAACCCCCGAAAGTACACTCCAGTCCAAACCAAAAAAAAATTATTTTCTGTGTTTGTGAATTGTGTGCGCAGTAGCCGCACGTGCATCAACAAAGTAGTGCCAAGCGTGCGCCTGTGTCATAAGTAAAGGGCCGGCTGGCTTGACCGTTAAGGGTGCTGTAACCCCCGAAAGTACACTCCAGTCCAAACCAAAAAAAAAATTATTTTCTGTGTTTGTGAATTGTGTGCGCAGTAGCCGCACGTGCATCAACAAAGTAGTGCCAAGCGTGCGCCTGTGTCATAAGTAAAGGGCCGGCTGGCTTGATCGTTAAGGGTGCTGTAACCCCCGAAAGTACACTCCAGTCCAAACCAAAAAAAAAATTATTTTCTGTGTTTGTGAATTGTGTGCGCAGTAGCCGCACGTGCATCAACAAAGTAGTGCCAAACGTGCGCCTGTGTCATAAGTAAAGGGCCGGCTGGCTTGACCGTTAAGGGTGCTGTAACCCCCGAAAGTACACTCCAGTCCAAACCAAAAAAAAAATTATTTTCTGTGTTTGTGAATTGTGTGCGCAGTAGCCGCACGTGCATCAACAAAGTAGTGCCAAACGTGCGCCTGTGTCATAAGTAAAGGGCCGGCTGGCTTGACCGTTAAGGGTGCTGTAACCCCCGAAAGTACACTCCAGTCCAAACCCAAAAAAAAATTATTTTCTGTGTTTGTGAATTGTGTGCGCAGTAGCCGCACGTGCATCAACAAAGTAGTGCCAAGCGTGCGCCTGTGTCATAAGTAAAGGGCCGGCTGGCTTGACCGTTAAGGGTGCTGTAACCCCCGAAAGTACACTCCAGTCCAAACCAAAAAAAAAATTATTTTCTGTGTTTGTGAATTGTGTGCGCAGTAGCCGCACGTGCATCAACAAAGTAGTGCCAAGCGTGCGCCTGTGTCATAAGTAAAGGGCCGGCTGGCTTGACCGTTAAGGGTGCTGTAACCCCCGAAAGTACACTCCAGTCCAAACCTAAAAAAAAATTATTTTCTGTGTTTGTGAATTGTGTGCGCAGTAGCCGCACGTGCATCAACAAAGTAGTGCCAAGCGTGCGCCTGTGTCATAAGTAAAGGGCCAGCTGGCTTGACCGTTAAAGGGTGCTGTAACCCCCGAAAGTACACTCCAGTCCAAACCAAAAAAAAATTATTTTCTGTGTTTGTGAATTGTGTGCGCAGTAGCCGCACGTGCATCAACAAAGTAGTGCCAAGCGTGCGCCTGTGTCATAAGTAAAGGGCCGGCTGGCTTGACCGTTAAGGGTGCTGTAACCCCCGAAAGTACACTCCAGTCCAAACCAAAAAAAAAATTATTTTCTGTGTTTGTGAATTGTGTGCGCAGTAGCCGCACGTGCATCAACAAAGTAGTGCCAAGAGTGCGCCTGTGTCATAAGTAAAGGGCCGGCTGGCTTGACCGTTAAAGGGTGCTGTAACCCACAAAGTACACTCCAGTCCAAACCAAAAAAAAAATTATTTTCTGTGTTTAGCCGCACGTATATATCAAATCGATATAACATAAATGGAGGACCAAACTTTCTCCGATAAAAATAAAATAGAGAAAGATCAAGAACCACTTCCTCCTAGTGCTGAAGCTGCTGCCACTAGTCATGACATAGACGATAACATGCCATCAACGTCGTCTGCCAAGGCCGATGCCCAATGTCATAGTAGAGGGCACATACAATCCCAAATGGCAAAGTTCAGGAAAATGACCTTGAAAAAGACATTTAAATCAGCTGAAGAGAAACGTAAACTTGCCAATATGCCATTTACGACACGGAGTGGCAAGGAACGGCTAAGGTCGATCCCTAGTATGTTCATGACTAGTGGTTCAGCTTCACATGACGATGGAAGCACTCCTCCCACTAAAAAAATCAAAAGAGTTAAGCTGGCAAAAGCACAGCGAAGAACTGTGCTTTCTAAGAAGATATCACAAATCCCCAAGGAGAGTCCAAGTGTGGTGGTGGTTGCGATGCCTGACCTTCCCAGCACTGGACGGGAAGAGGTGGCTCTTTCCACCATTTGCACGCCCCCTGCAAGTGCTGAAAGGAGCACCCACAGTCCACTTGCTGATATGCAAATTGAAGATGTCACTGTTGAAGTACAACAGGATGAGGATACTGGTGTAGCTGGCGCTGAGGAGGAAGTTGGCGAGGAGGATTCTGATGGTGATGTGGTTTGTTTAAATCAGGCTCCGGGGGAGACAGTTGTTGTCCGTGGGATGAAAAAGCCCATCACGGTCATGCCTGGGCAGAAGACCAAACATTCCACCTCTTTGGTCTGGCAATATTTCTATCCAAATCCGGACAACAACTGTCTTGCCATATGTACCATATGTAAAGGTGAAATAAGTAGAGGTAGGGACGTCAACCACCTAGGAACATCCTCCCTTATACGGCACCTGCAGCGCGTTCATAAAAAGTTACTGTCAAGTTCAGAAACTTTGGCTCAGACCGTAAGCAGTCCAGGGACACCTAAATCCCGTTGTCCTGTTGTATCCAAGCGCCTGCAAACCACACCGTCAACTCCCTCCTCGTCAATTTCCTCCTTAGTCAGGATCGGAAGTAGTCCTGCAGGCCATATCACTGGCATGACTGACTCTCCTATCCGGGATTCCTCCGGAGGATCCTGCATTGCTACGCCTACTGCTGCCGCTGCTGCTGTTGCTGCTGCTGCTGGGAGTCGTTCATCATCCCAGAGAGGAAGTAGGAACACCACTACTTTTACTAAACAATTGACCCTCCAACAGTCCTTAGCGAGGAGGATGAAGTACGACAGCAGTCATCCTGAAGCAAAACGTATAACTGAGGCCTTGACTGCTATGTTGGTGTTAGACGTGCGTCCGGTATCCGCCATTAGTGCAGTGGGATTTAGACAATTGATGGAGGTAGTGTGTCCCCGGTTCCAAATCCCGTCTAGATTCCACTTCACTAGGCAGGCGATACCGAGACTGTACAGAAACGTCAGAAAAAGTGTCCTCAGTGTCCTGAAAAATGCCGTTGTACACAATGTCCACTTAACCACGGACATGTGGACAAGTGGAACAGGGCAGACTAAGGACTATATGACTGTGACAGCCCACTGGGTAGATGTATCACCTTACGCAGCAACAGCAGCAGCGTCACCAGTAGCAGCATCTCAGAAACGCCAGCTCGTTACAAGGCAGGCTACGCTGTGTATCACCGGTTTCAGTAAGAGGCACACCGCCGACAACCTCTTAGAGAAACTGAGGGAAATCATCACCCAGTGGCTTACCCCACTTAGACTCTCCTGGGGATTTGTGATATCTGACAACGCCACCAATATTGTGCGGGCATTACATCTGGGCAAATTCCAGCACGTCCCATGTTTTGCTCACACAATAAACTTGGTGGTGCAGAATTTTCTGAAAAGCGACAGGGGCGTGCAGGAGACGCTTTGGGTGGCCCGAAAAATTTCTGGCCACTTTCGCCATTCAGCGACTGCGTGCCGAAGACTGGAGCGCCAGCAAACACTCTTGAACCTGCCCCGCCATCACCTGAAGCAAGAGGTTGTGACGCGGTGGAACTCAACCCTCTATATGCTTCAGAGGATGGAGGAGCAGCAAAAGGCCATACAAGCCTATACATCCACCTATGACATAGGCAAAGGAGGGGGTATGCACCTGACTCAAGCGCAGTGGAGAATGATTTCCGTGTTGTGCAAGGTTCTTCAGCCCTTCGAACTTGCCACACGTGAAGTCAGTTCAGACACTGCCAGCTTGAGTCAGGTCATTCCCCTCATCAGGCTTTTGCAGAAGCAGCTGGAGAAAGTGAAGGAGGAGCTAAGACGGAGCGATTCCGCTCGGCATGTGGGACTTGTGGATGAAGCCCTTCATTCGCTTTGCCAGGATTCCAGGGTGGTCAATCTGTTGAAATCAGACCACTACATTTTGGCCACCGTGCTCGATCCTAGGTTTAAAGCCTATGTGGTGTCTCTCTTTCCGGCCGACACAAGCCTGCAGAGGTGCAAAGACCTGCTGGTGAACACACTGTCAGCTGAAGCGGAACGTGACACGTCAACGGCTCCTTCTTCATTTTCTCCCGCAACTGGGGCTGCCAGGAAAAAACTTAGGTATCCTAAGCAACCCGCTGGCGGTGATGCAGGGCAGGCAGGACCAAGTTTGGACATCTGGTCCGGACTGAAGGACCTGGCAACAATTTCTGACATGTCTACTGTCACTGCATATGATACTGTCACCATTGACAGAATGGTGGAGGATTACATCGGTGACAGCATCCAAGTAGGCATGTCAGACAGTCCATACCTGTACTGGCAGGAAAAAGAGGCAATTTGGAGGCCCCTGTACAAACTGGCTCTATTTTACCTGAGTTGCCCCCCCTCCAGTGTGTACTCCGAAAGAGTGTTTAGTGCAGCCGGGAACCTTGTCAGCGAAAGGCGTAGGAGGTTGCTTCCACAGAATGTGGAGAAGATGATGTTCATCAAAATGAATTATCAGCTCTTCCAGGGAGACCAGCCTCCAGAACGTACAGAGGGACCTGTGGTGGTGGATTCAAGTGGGGACGAGTTAATACTTTGTGAGGATGAGGATGTACACACTGAAGAGGGTGAGGAATCGGTGGATGAGGAGGATGAGGATGACATCTTGCCTCCGTAGAGCCAGTTTGTGCAGGGACACATTAATTGCCAGCTTGTTTTGTGGGGGCCCAAACGAACCAATCATTTCAGCCACAGTTGTGTGGCAGACCCTGGCGCTGAAATGATTGATTTGTTAAAGTGTGCATGTCCTGTTTATACAACATAAGGGTGGGTGGGAGGGCCCAAGGACAATTCCATCTTGCACCTCTTTTTTTCTTTGCATTATGTACAGTTTGGGGCCTAGTTTTTCTAACTGCCATCCTGTCTGCCACTGCAGTGTCACTCCTAGATGGGTCACGTGTTTGTGCCGCCCACTCGTGTCGCTTAGCATAGTCATCCAGCTACCTCGGTGCAACCTTTTGGACATAAAAACACTATTGTGAGGTGTGAGGTGTTCAGAATAGACTGGAAATGAGTGGAAATTAAGGTTATTGAGGTTAATAATAGCATAGGAGCAGAAAAACCTACAAATTCTGTGATTTTAGCTGTTTTTATGCTTTTTTTCAAAAAAATACAGATCCAAAACACAAAACCCAGAACCCAAAACACGGAAGGGTGGTTTTGGCAAAACCAATCCAGATCCAAAACACGAAGAAAGATCCAGATCCAAAACCAAAACACAAAACACGAAAAGTGGCCGGTGCACACCCCTAGTTTAAATATAATAAAGGGTGTTTGTTTCCATCTTCCTCCTATTTACTTCCTCCTTCCCTCTTACTACCATTCATCTTCCTTTCCACTGACCTATATACTCTTATTATTTACTTACGATTATTTACTCATGTGGACATCATAGTATATCCATCTTGATGGATACCTTTTGGATCTCATGCTCTCTAATCTCTGCAGTTTTTAAAATTTTGGGTTCTATTTGACCACATCCTTGATTTCTTATAGATTTCTAGTATCCAACCAGTTGATCAAACCCCATCGCCTGTTTGCCACTATAAACTTGCTGCTCAGCCCACCGTCCCCTTCTCCCCTGACTGCACAGGAATTTGCAACCTGCTTTAAAGACAAAAACAACCCTATCCATGAAGAAACCTCCTCTTGCCAAATCCATCACCCTACTCCTACCTTCTCCTTCAGTCACCTATCAAATATCAGTTCAATCTTTCCTGTTAGTGAAAATAAGGTCTTCAAAATCCTTTTTATTCCCCCTCAACCTGTTTCCTCCCAACTCCTCATTAATGCTTGCCAGCACCTAGCTCAACTCTATAACCTTTATTTGTCCACTGGCACATTCCTCTTAAAACAAGCGCTCATCTCTTCTATCCTCATTTTTTATTCTACCTATCTCTAGCTACTGCCCATTTCTCTGCTTAAATTACTTAAGTGGTCTGTGACTGTGTACAACTTCCTGACCCACTTTCTATCCATTCACTCCCACCTCAACCCTTTGCAATCAGTCAGAAAAGTGACCAATTACTTCCTAACAGCTAAGATATAGTGCCAATTCTCATTACTCATCCTCCTGACCTCTCTGCTGCTTTTAAAACAGTCGACCACCCTTTTCTCCTCAAAGACTGGTACACTTTATTTATACTGTATATGCTTTTAATGTATGTATAATACAACTCTCAAAGCACAAAGCACTAGTTTCATGCTGCATGAGCTCTTCAGGACTCTCCTCTAGCTGAAAATTCCAATTTCAGCAGTGTACCACCAGCACATGCTGTTACATGGACACCTACCACTGAGCACTTCATGGTTCAGTCCAGCACTTATGTAACTTTGGGGCCTATTCATCATACCTTAAGCTTCTCTGGAGGTAATTAGGCTTAGAACTCGCATGGAGTTCTACCTAATTAGAGGAGGAAGTTATCATTCCTCCTCTCCATAACTATTTATTTTGAAAATAAAGTACTGTACAGTTTAGAAAAAAAAAAAGTTTTTTTTTTTCTAAACTTTATTGTGTTCTGCTGGGAGAACACAATGTCAGCATAGCAGACGGAGCCAGAGGAGAGACCAAAGCGCCGGTGGGAGACGCCATGGGACCTGCACACACTGGAAGCAGGTAAGTGTTACCTACTATACGCCACCTCACAGTGGCGAACAGTAACTCAAATTCCAAAAATACATAATTTTCGGAATTTGATGAATAGCATAATTTCCGTATGGGGAGTGTGAAAATTAACGCAGGGGGACTTAGCAAGGAGATATCAGTGATATCTCCTGTGCTAAGTGTGTTCATGAATACTAAAATAACGTTAATTAAGGAAAATGTCCTTATAAACGTTATTGTAGTGTTGATGTATAGGCCCCTTTGTCTTAAATATGTTGGATTTGATACAAGTTGTCTGGTGCATTCTTGGCATCTCCAGGGGCTATGCTATGCTTGAATCATTATTGTTCCTTTGTTCTTACACTTTCTGAACTCAGCGAAAAATACCCCTCTGCTAATTTCCCCCTGTTCTCCTATTTTCAAATTTGAAGTTATGTCACCCAGTTACTGTCACATTTATCGCCTGCTGATGTGACCTGCCGTTAGATGCAGATTTAAAACACAAACTATTGGGTCCTCGCCCTACTCCCTTCATCTTTATGCACACCAGACGCAGGTTAGATTTAAATAAGTTTGTCACTGGAATGGGTAAATGGAAAGACACCTTTCCAGAGGTAGACATACAGATTATCGTAAATTCATGTGCAAGGTTAAATCACCAATTGGGCTCCTCGTCCTATGCAAAGATGAACTTTAAATTATTGCACAGATCTTACTTCACCCTGAAGTTGAGATGTTTGATAGGGGCCTCATCAGACTCCAACTGCTTTAAATGCTCACAGCCTGATGTGGATTTACTACATTGCATGGCTCCCCAGGGTGCAGGAGTACTGGGCAGCTGCACATATTTACAGTTTCTATAGAGTTGGGCATTCTGTTTGCTGTTACTATGGCCTGGGCACTGTGGGACCTCCGTTCATCATCAACCTCATACCATCGCTCAGTAGGTAACACCTCTCTTTAGCACGCATTGCTGCAACTTTTAAAAAGACAAAATTGTCTCATTGGATTGCTAAGGAACCAGTTCCCATTTCCTTAATGTTCCCACAACTGGCACATTTATATCAAATGGACTGAATTGAATGTTCATTGGATGTAGAAACCAGGGTTGAAAAGTACTGCAGAATGTGGCTACCCTATTTTGTCACTTTACTATACCATATTAAAGAGTTTACCAGGCAAGTGGTTAAACTAACATCCCGGTATAAGAGGAATGACTTTCCCTCTCATCTTGCACTTACTGTACACTATTGTGAAGACGATATTATTTGTATTTATCTATTTGGTATTTGGTAACTTTGTTACTTGCAGCTTAGTCTTATATGTGACCATGTTTTTACCGTGTTTTTCAATTTTTTCCCCCAATATTTAGCAAAAACAAGGATTAGAATTTTTTCGCAACTTATGATTGTTATGCATCTAGAACTAATTGTAATATAATTTTGTATGAAACTTTCAATAAACACATTTGCAAAAAAAAATGTGGGATTTGGCATCTGCTATGGAGAGGGGAATGTGAGGGTATGCTTAATATTGCGTTTAACAGAGCTTCAGTGGACAGTAAACCCGGGTACACACCAGCACGATATCGGGTCGATTAGGCCAAATCGGAACGATAAATCGGGCAGTGTGTATGCCAGATTTTCACGCTCCTGTGGTCGCATGCGACCAATCACATGATATCGCATGCAAGGCTGTACATATTAATAAAGGACGGAACAGTGATCGTTCCGTCGTTCATTAAATCTTTTAAGTGTTTACTGGCAATCATGCGATGTCCAGGGTGAAGGCAAATTGCCCTGAACATCGGCACAAATGCCGGTCAATCGGGTGTGTACCCACCCTTAAGGTAACAAACAATTTCAATGAGATCCATGGAAACACATTTTTAAAGGATGATTAAACCCCAAAAAACTATCGATATAATATTTTCTAAAAACGTGGGTCCTATGACTTTGCATTTCACAAAAACCTTCACCTATAAATGATAAAAAAAAAGAACTGCTCTAGAACAAACTATGCTCTGAGTGGATTATGGTGAAAGATCATATCATGCTTTAGAAAGAAGATGTAGGACCTGATTCTGAGTCGCACGTTGCTGCAACTGCTTTAGTGTCTTTTGCGTTAGTCACATCTGCGACTATATGCTAATGCTAGTATCAGCCCTTCCCTGGGCTGAATGTGCAAGTACTGGAACAACCACTCTGAGCTTCTTTAGATGCTGTAATACCGGTTGGTGTGTCTTTAGACACCACCAATGGTCACACCATCTAAACTTGGACTTGCCCTATGGTAGGTGCAGATTTTCCATCTAATTGCGTGCAATTAAGCATCAGTGTATGCAACCAGTTCAACGATAGGCCTGCAATACTTTCATAACATGCCCATGTGCGTCTGAACAGCCAATTCCTAGTCACTGCCCAGTACAATTCAAATACATTTCTAATACCGTGTGTCTCAATCGCAACTGCGCCTTTGTGCGTACACACTGTGTAACACAAGCACTGTATGAGTTTTTAGGAATTTTTATGCATGTTCAGTAGGAAAAAAAATCACTCAACTCTGTGAACATCGGCATTGCTTGTGACTCAGAATCAGGTCCATAATATCATCAGGGAGGTTTAAAGTCGTTTTCCTAAAAGTCATTACTAGCAAAGGGTGGTCCTCTACCTAATGGTGTAGTTCTTTAGCAATCATTTCAATGTGCACATTTAATATGGTTTCCAAGTGATCATAACTGAAAATAAAATACACTAAGGTCACCTGCACGGAAATCCACACAGTTTTAAAATGAGAATCTTTCACATTTAATAGACATTTCTCATGTGGTTTTAGTGTCAAAATGCAAGTGTGAACCAGCCTCTAAGTCACACAGAAGATTATCCATAGGTATAAATGACATCTATTGACAAGGCACAGCTGCTAGCACATGGGCAGCTTCAGCGATAATTGTCAGGAAATCTGGAACCTCATTCTGCTTTGAATTACTGATATGTGCAATGAGTATTCATACGCGGTCAAGGAAGATATAGCATTAAACTAGGGATGTGCAGGCTCGGTTCTACTCGGTTCCGTTCGTTTTTTTTTACCGAATATTATTGGCTATCCAAAACTCGTGACAGCTGATACCCAATAAGATTCGATAAAAAAAAACGAACGGAACCGAGTAGAACCGAGCCTGCACATCCCTACATTAAACTGAATTTTTTATAGTGTACAAATCTTCAAAACTGTAGAAATATCTATACAATTTGTATACAGTGTCTAACACAACTTGTGTACACCCTAACTTTCTTTCCTATTGTAGGATTTAAAGATTCCCTCTAGACCACTGGTTTCCACACTGGGTGTCATGATCCACCAGAGAACAAGCAGGGTTGCCACAGGTTGGTGGCCCAGTCACAAATCAAATTATTTTGGATGGCATCTTATTAGATGGGTCTGTGCATTGCCTGTTGCCCTAAAGAGGCAACAAGTAGCCATTCACACAGGCTGCACCATATTGTGAGTGCCTGTCTGCACTTTCCTTCATGCAACCCCTCCACATGACTTCCTACACACAAAAGTGTAAGCAGGATCCCTTCCACTGACTGCATTTCTCCTCCATCCCACCTCACAGCTGTCCCATCCTTTGTCTTAGCCATATCTGTGTCTGTCACCAATTTGTCTTCATCCTGCGTATGTACCTATTTCTCTGCCCCTCCCATTATGTGTGTGTCTCCCATTGCATCCCTATTCCATGTTTCCCCCTTCTCTTACTTCCTTCTGCCCCCACAACCCACATCTCATTTACCCTCATTTCCCATTTTTCCCCTCTTAATGGTTTTCTTTCCTGCTATTCTTGTCAACGTGATAAGCAAAATCAGAGTTGTTACATGGTCAAACAGTTCAACAGTGTCCACCACCAAATAACTGGATCTAAAAATGACAGGTAAGCACCACTGTTTTAATGTACCGTATATACTCGAGTATAAGTCGACTCGAATATAAGCCGAGGTACCTACTTTTACCCAAAAAAACTGGGAAAACTTACTGACTCGAGTATAAGCCTAGTGTGGGAAATGACAGCAGCTGGTAGTGCCCCCAGTAGTAATTCCCCCTGGTTGTGCCCCCAGTAGTAATCCCTCCTGGTAGTGTCCCCAGTGGTAATCCCCCCTTTCAGTGCCTCCAGTAGTAATCCCCCCCTGGTAGTACCCCCAGTAGTAGTCCCCCCTTTTAGTGCCCCCTGTAGTAATCCCCCACTGGTAGTGCCCCCTGTAGTAATCCTCCCCTGGTAGTTCCCCCAGTGGTAATCCCCCCTTTTAGTGCCCCCTGTAGTAATCCCCCCCTGTAGTAATCCCCCCCTGGTAGTGCCCCCTGTAGTAATCCCCCCTTGTAGTTCCCCCAGTGGTAATCCCCCCTTTTAGTGCCCCCTGTAGTAATCGCCCCCTGATAATGCCCCTTGGTAGTGCCCCCTGTAGTAATCGCCCCCTGGTAGTGCCCCCTGATAATGCCCCTGGTAGTGCCCCCTGTAGTCATCGCCCCCTGTGGTCCCCCCCCCTAGTAGAGAGAGACGTGAAAAGATTTTTTAAAAAAATCACTTACCTGAACTCCCGCTCCTGGTCCCGCCGCTGTCCGCTCCTCCGGCCGCTTTGCATGGGAGAGACGTCGTCATGACGACGTGTCTCCCATCACCCACTGCGGGAGTCGGAAGATGGCTCCCGCAGTGGGAGCAGCAGCAGCCGCTGAGAGTCTGACAGACTCTCAGCGGCTGCGGATTACACCAAACACGCAGCTGCTAGCTCCGACGGCTGTGTGTTCGGCAGTGTGTAGCGCTGACCGAACTCCGTCCGGTCAGCGCTACACTTGACTCGAGTATAAGTTGAGGGGGTACTTTTTCAGCACATTTTTTGTGCTGAAAAACTCGGCTTATACTCGAGTATATACGGTAATAATTTTTGCTCATTATCACAATAAACAAATTTTGGCCATGGGGTGCTGGAATAAAAATGCTGATCCCTAGGGTGCCATGACTCCTTAAAGATTGATACTACTACTCTAGAATAGATACTAATACCATTGCAAATGGACATGCCCATTACAGTATCAACGGCAACTTACCTGCTGCTGCACTGGTACCTGTTGTACGACTTGGGTTGGAACTGCTGCTTGACCTGCCACAGATGTCTGTAATGTCACTGTCGAACCCGTGTCCGAAACGGTCTCTGATGTCTGCATTGTAGTCTCTACAAATAAACAGAAATTTCAGCTTAAAATACTTTCTATTTTATATACACTGAGCTTTCAGTGTAGGCATGCTGCAAATATTCAAAAACATATATGTCACCATACAGGGGTGTGGAGATGGGTAGGTACAGGCTTTTGCCAACAAATCTTAACAAATCCAAAATTGTTGATGTATAAACACTATACAAGTAAATAAACATGTGAAAATAAAGAAAAGGAAGACACCCATATAAAACCTTCCCAATTTCTACATATAACGCTGATAAATACAGTATACCATAAGTGCTCTTATGAGGATGCCCCAACCCCAAGAACAATAAGTAGTAATTGCTGGCTGTATTTAAGACACGTTAGACTGGATCAATGTTACACCTGCATCTCACAAGAGATCAAACTTTTGCCACCTTAATAAGAGTTATTTTGCAACATGGTCACATAGGACAATTCAAGGGGTTCTTTAAGAAAAAAAAAATCTGTATGTTGATAATATATTAATTGTCCAGTTCTTGTATATATTAATATATATGTTACAGTTAAAGTGGGAAATCCATGCAGTGTGCACAATGCCTAAAGCTTTTAGGCAAAGTGTGAAAAGAAGAAACTGTTTTCCACTTTACCTAGGCATTAGGGAGGGAGGGATAGGATGAGAGAAATAAAATACAATGGTAAAATCAATAATACATCATAACTTCACTATCAATCACTCTTTGTACATTGTATTGTTGTAGCTGGAATAGTTTAGTGAAGAGGAAGACTTTTTCTTATTTTTCTAGAAATCCGCTGCCCAAAACCGATTATTGTATAGAAACTCCTAAATGGCATCTTAAAGGGTGTCAATCAATCAGTTGTTTATAATATTAAAGCATGATGATATGACAAATACTTGTAACAATCCTATACTTAAAAAAAAAAAAAAGAAAAGAAAAAAGTTGTATTCGCAATAAGTCTCATTTCTGTTTGTAGAGGGTACAGACTTTAAACAATGGAAACATTTAATTGATTTATCTCTTGATTATTCTGTTGAGGAAAGCTGTCATCCAGTGTAGTTAAATATTCTCCTGGACATACTTTATAAGTAATCGATTCCAGAGACATGCATCACCAAGGATCAATTAAAATGCTAACGCAAGTTCAGGAAGTGTAACTCTTTTGCCAGCTTTCTAAAGCAAATCGTTCAGACCTAAAGGGTATGTTTCAACGTATTCAGAATGCATTCTGGTCAAATTCCCAGATTTAGAGAATGGCAATTATGAGCCACTAACTACATTTAGAAAGAAAATGAAAAGTTTTTGTTTCCACATGAAAATGGTCATGTTCAAGCTGCTGGCACTGCTTCAACTGCTGCGAGTGTTTATGTTATACACCCTTATCCCATGCCACTGATGTTTAGTACATACACTAATCCAGTCTGATAAGATAGTTACATTTACAGACTGTTTCTGATGCGGTTCATATGTAAATGAGTGGCACGTTTATTGTAGGAAATATGAGCAAAATTTCAATCTAGTCATCCTTGCCTAATGTGACTGTCAGGTGTGTCACGAACAACAGATGCTTGCATGACAAAAGACCTTTTTATTCTGGCTAATTAAGCAGTTGGACACACCCGCCTGTTAATGGTTCCGCTTTTGTATGCCAGCCCTGGTTGAATCATGCAAGATCTACAGCTAAATAGGCCAGAGTTTAAAAGAGGGCTAATTAACCCCTAAAAGAAGGAAAAAGAGAACTGCAAAAACCCAGCTGCTCAATGAGAAATAATTAGCATTTTTTAACATGACAAGCAAATCTTAGAGCAGCAAACTGTGTTTAGAACAAACACACGTTCTTGTAGGTTTTGTGCATGCCTTTGTTAAGTATTCTGAAGATTATTTAATACACTTAAACTCACAGCAGGAATCTTGCTGACTTCTATAATTTGCATGCTAGACAAATTGGTGTAATTGTCTGACATAATCAATTATTTTATCAAACACAACTATTCACATGTGTTTGCTTAAAATTAAAAGAGATACACATTTAATTTCAGATCAAGCTCTTTCTCTTCAACTCATTCAGATTTCTTAATGCCGTGGTTTAAAAAGTTTTGTTCCAAAACATATGTTTGATTATCACCTTATAATAGAAAATCAGTCACAGCTTTAAATAATAACAAATAAAAGGCTGTAATTCTTTTTCAAGTGCACCGGGGAATTCTTGTTTCCCTGCCTCTTACAATCAAGTAATCCAAAGTGAATTGACTATCGACTAATCATGTCTTAGAATAGGAGATATTTTTCTTCTTCTCCAGTTGTGGGACCAATAGCACAAACATCAAGGCTATAAGTCACAGTATTTATTTTGCTGAATGTATGGTTTAGCTATTGCCAAAATAATCAGAATATTTGCTAAGAAAAAAAAAAAAGAAAAGCAAGTGCTGCAAGTCTATGGGCCTGATTCCGACTTGCACACAAGTGAGCCTGAGTCACAGGAACCAATTTCTTGCCTTGGCTTTGGTCTTCCAGGGATTAACTCACCTCTATAAATTTCCTCTGTGTGTTGGTCTAGCAAAAATTGTGATCCCAAGTTTGGGAGCAAAGTACTCAGAGAAACCAAGTCTCTCATAAGCAATCCTTATATAACTATACTACATTTTCACATGTTGATGCCTCTTGTTTTATCATAGTGCCAGAGAAATCGTTGCTATTAAGCTGGTAGATCAGAGAGAATGTCAAAAGGGATGGGATTCCATTTGGACCCCCTGCTGGCAACCTACTGTGATCTGCTCCATGGAGTGGTGCATATGAAGCTTTGGATAATGTCTGGTATACAAGGGAAACATTGCTCAAATATCCCCATGGGTAGGGAGGGCTCAATTGTATTAATAGTATGACCCATCGTTAGAAAAAGTTCTATTCTTCTTCCACGTGTTCTCTTCACCATAGCCAAAAAGACAGCAACACTAGGCTGTGTATAACTGATCCCATACTAATCATTAAATATTTATGAATACCCACATGGAATAAAAAAACAAACAAACAAAATACGGTTTACCTAAGAAAGGGATTCCCAACCAGGCTTAACCTTTATTGGGAGTGCTCAAAGCCCATCTTTGTCACAACACCAGATACGACTCTACAAATTAGACTGAGCATCAAATGTTAGTTTTCAAGCATCACAAACTGGAGAATAATTATCTCCATGGGACATTCCTGCTGCATTGCTGATAATGTAAGCTATCACTTTTTATCCTTCGCTGGGAGAGGCCCGTGTCCCGGTATCTCTCCAATCATAAATGGTCCTGAAAATACATTCCAATGATAAAGAAAGCTACTCTTTGGGGCTTGGCCACAAAATGTCATACATAGAAACCTCATTCTTAAATGTTTTCCCACTTTATTGCAATTTGTACTGAGAAGCAATCTACTGTATCTCCTCCTACTCTTATATATATATATATATATATATATACTTTGAATGTCAAAATAATGTGCTAATACTTTCATTTCCATATGTCATTGCACGCAAAAAAAAAAGCAAAAGTAAACTTATTCACTTTGCATAAATGAAAATGGATTTAATCTGTAAGTATACATTCACATGACTGGAACACACAGGAGACCTAAATGACATCCATTGCCTCATTCATCTTGTCATGGTTTAAGCTAAAGTAACTAGACCATCATTAAAGGTAGGTAACATGATAAATGTATTTCTCGAGGCTGCACTGTAGCTGGGTAACCCTACAACAGTCATTCTTTCCAGGGAACATAATTAAACAAATGGAGTGATTAGTGCAGAAGTTTTTAGGTTTGCAGCCACAGGTGTACAAATCTTTAGCAATGATTTTATTAATTTAATATTAAGTTTTCATCTGTGCAGAGAGGCTGATTCAGAACTGCTCAGAAGCCGCTCGTTGTGACCCCTCTACGCAAGCGCCACCTCCGGCGTACGCATGCGCGAGACCCGTCCAGCGGCTGCAGTTCTGTCGCTATGGGTCTCGCTACAAGACGGGGCGGCTGTCGATGGTGAGTGACAACTTCCCCCCGTTTTGTAGGCAGGGAGGGGGGGTGTCTGCACAAACGCAGGCATTCCCTTAGGAACACCTGGCGGTTGTGGGCGGTCCTACTGACATCACTAGTGATGTCAGTAGAGGACTTCCTGCTCTATTAGAGCAGGAATTCCACTCGGGCTTGCGGGAGCCGAGACCCTACCACAGGGTCTCGTCGCAAGCCCAATGGTCGCAATAATCGCGATGGACTCCAGGCCGCTCGCACAAGCTGTGGGTGGTCACCCACAGCTTTGCAAGTGGGCTGGAGAAAATAAACAAAAAACAAAACACGCCCTGATTCAGAGCGAGCATCTCTGAATCAGGCCCAGAGTTTGCATGTTCTTTTGCATTGAACTTTATTTTTGCTTTTTTATTTTATTCTAAATGATTAGGCTAAAACACTTGATGAAAGATGACAACCCTGAATATAAATGAAATCACAAGTTCTGCAATCAGTATAAAAGCACTTGGCCTGTAGTCTTCACTGGTTTAACATTTTTGAGTACAGATGTGCCCTCACTTGTCTTTGCTACAGTTGCGCCAGACAGCCCACCTGATCCGGTTAGATACTGCTAGCACCGTGCGTCTTTTTTGCATCTTGCTTTGACAAAAATGCTAAATTGCAATGTGATGCGACAAGGACACACCAAAAGTTTGTGCTGATTAATTTGATAGCCACACTAATAGGATTAATCCCTTAGTGTTTTTATAATTTATTAGTACAAATTTTCAGTTTACAAGCTTTGACTTATATTTACCATCCTTTACTTCATTCTATGGATAATTTTCTTGTTTATCAAATACAATACATTTTTCAAGACAGCTATTCTCATTAAAGAAATAGTTTTAGACCCAAAAGAAAAAAAATATTCATACTGTGCCTTCAATTTTAAAGCAGTAAAACACATATAAATAACACAAAATTAATATTGTAACAAGTAAAAAGCTGCATAAATTTAATGCATAAAAATACATTAAAGTGTACGACCGCATAAACTAATTTCCATAACTAAGTTGCAACAACTATGTATCATTCTTTACTGTGTTAGTGAGAGATCTACATGAAAATCAAAGAATAAAGTTTGAGACACAACTAATTTATGTTCCCAAAAAATGAAAACAGCAGTGACTGATAAGTAACGTTTCTAAATCGATGGTTGAGAGTATTGTACTACATAGTCAAAGATGTAAAAGAAATTTCTCTGCATAATAAAATCGCATACTGGCTTAGAAGACAATTTTGGAAACTAAGTACTATGAGCAATATCTGTTACAAGCATGGCTTCACTGTACAAATCCCAGGGCAAAAATACCTTAATTAACATAAGAACTAACAAATTCACAATACTGTAGTTTGCAAACAAAAATATTTACAAACCAGTGGACTCCCACCATCTGGCTTTAAGTAGAAATTAAAGTTTTATGTACTCAGGAATGTTGTGACGGGCACATGAAGGTTGGAAAAAGAGTGTGGAAGCTATGAAAGTAGAATGCCGAAGAACAATAGTGATAATGATCCCAAATCCATTAAAAAAATTGGTGAGGAAATAATTTAAAGATTACAACCTTTCAACAATCACAGTAATATATTGGCCACCCCAAACCATGTATCTTAATCTCATTAAGGACTCGTGAGATAAACTGGAAAGAAACAAATGTATTGCTTAATGTGGCTGAATTTGAATTTTGGGACAAAATGCATTCTGAAACCATCTAAATCTTGGTAAACACTAAGGGCAGGTTTGATATTCTGGTGGTTTTGCTGTGGTTTACAGGCTGAACTGCACACAACACATTTAGTAACCTCAATCCGGCTGCAAATCCGCAAAAGAAAACACACTTTAGAATAGAACATTGAATGACAATTTTTTTTTACTATTACAAGAAAAGAAACCCACATATATTAAGAGGCAGGTATAGATACCAGCAAAAAAAATTAGGTGATGGTGACAGGCGAGATAGTTCAAAAAGCATGACGGGGGAAGCATTGATTATCTTATGATGTGAGCACATTTATGTAGCAATAACATACTAAATGCTTCCACCGTCATAATAAAAAAAAAAAAAAATGAATTAATATTGTCCCTAGAATATTATATTGCTCTCAATAAAGTTAAACAATATTTTTCCCTCATATAAGAGTAAAATAGTATTTCCCACATAAGAGAATTATCAGTGTAACCTTATAATGATTGTCTTCATTAAAAGTGTATTGTGATTCCTCTCCTTCTGTTTGGCCAGATAAATGTGGCAGTTTTGACCAAAACCTCATGAATAAACCACTGCAAAGCTGACATAAACCTAATAGACATTGACAGTGGTTTATTAAACCCCATCAAAACTATAGAATAGTAACTTCACTGTTTTGGTGCCTCAATTTGCCAGTGATATGTAGGGTTTCAAAACCCCAGCAAAACTGCTGCTTATTAAATGTACCCCCATGCATCCTTGAGTAGCAGGGATTGTTAAAAACATACGTATTCAAACAAGTACTTCATTATTCCAACATAATTCTTTATCATTATCTCTTGCCTCAATATTCATTTAGTATAAAAATGCATTATTACATTTTGTTTATAATTGGACAAACATTGTATAAATATAAATAACATACTCAGATTAATTTAAAAAACAAATATATGCAAAACATGTTAATTACAAGTATTATAAATAATCCATTAATTATTGTTAACTGCATCTGCTCGAATAAGTTTGGTGACAGCTTTATAATTTTGCATACTGATCTAATTTTAACATTTAAAATGACATTTTATTTATTTATTTATTTTGCTACCATTAAATTCTTTCCCTTATCTTTCACTCTGATAAAAAGTTACTCCTTCCATGCATTGATATGTAGCACAGCATTGCTAAAGAAGGTAACGAAAGATCAGCTGTTCATATGAGTTCAGCTGTAGTTTATCAAACTTACTATTTCTTTAGAATCAATAGAGTCAGCTGGCCGAGGGTTTAGCTGGTTGTGGAAAATACGAAGTGTGAAAATGACAAAGTGTGATTTGCATAACAGTTAATCAAAAGGTATGTGATTTCCATTTCCATCCTGCATGACTACTGCTCAAAGTCTGCATTCACCCTCATGCAAAATCATCTGTGTATTTAAATGTATGTGATTTCTTGACTTGCTTGTAATTGGTATTACTTGTTCTGGGGATGATCTTGAGGGCAGTATAGTTTATTGAGCATGTGTTTACTTAACACAGTGCAATTTATCTGCTTCCAGCTGTAGTTTGTCAGACTCATGGCCCCCATACACTAGCGATGGATTGTCATGATGCTGCGATCCACAGATGCCGGATCAGGGGATCGGTGAAATTCAAACATGTTGGATTTCACTGATTTGCCAATCACGACCAAAATATGATAGTGATTTGCAAGTTAGTGAAATGTAGCATGTATAATTTCACTGATTCTCCGACAGATCATGGAACATCTAATGACATTTCTGACCGGCATCTCCATTCTGATCGCAGGATCGTACAGTACGTCGGTAGGTGTATGGGGGCCTTTACTATATCTTTAGAAGCGGTAGGGTCAGTTGGCCGAGGGGGTCAGCTGGTTGTGGAAAATAAGAATGTCTGGAAATGACAAAGTGTAATTTGCTTAGCAGTTAATCAAACAATTGAACAAGCATTGAACAACATCTGAGACCAACTATTGTTTTATGTAATGTCTGCACATGGTTAGGACTAAGGCAGAGTTTCCCAAACGCGGTCCTCAAAGCTCCCCAAAAGTGCAGGTTTTAGAGATATCCATGGTTGAGGACAGGTGACTTAATTAGCACCTCAGCCAATTTAATTTCACTTGTGCTCAACCATGGATATCTCTAAAACCTGAACTGTTGGGGAGCCTTGAGGACCGTGTTTGGGAACCTCTGGACTAAGGGATGCACTAACAAAACTCTTAGAGCTATATGTGTAAATGCTAGGAGCTTAGGCAATATATTTTCAGAACTAATTGTTAGTGACATAGGATGATCTGAATATTGTAGCTACTACAGAGCCATATCCTGGATACCATCCCCAGCTGGACCTCCATGACCTGGCCGTAAGAATCTGTCCACGTACCCTTACCCTATTACCCTAACACCCAAACATCATTAATCCCCGAGCCTAAGAAACCCCTACCCTACTACCCTAACATGAACCCCTAACTCGAATACCCTAACACTAATACCCAAACAACCCTTAACAACATATCCTAACCCCTGATCCTAACCAAACCCATAACCCTAATAAGCTAAGCCTAAAAAGGCAGACTAGATGGGCCAAATGGTTCTTATTTTGCCATCAGTGGACCGCCCGTACACACAGAGCGCAGCCGCATGGAGGGGGGCGGGACACGCCCCTCGCCCATCTGGACATGCCCCCTGGTCGCCGGGTCCTGCAGATGATGGCCGTTCAATGTGTATGAACGTCCATCTGCAGACATATCTGTTAGGTATGTACCCACCTTTACTCTCCTGGAATGTTAGAAACAGTCCAAAATTAGCATCAGGATTCCTGGACTCCCAAGAGAGTTTATTGAATATTAGATTTATGCTTTATATGTAATAGTTTTTTATTTCCCTAATCAGAATTATTTATTTCCTCTCTAAAGTCCTTGCTTGAGTATAAGAATAGAAGTAGCACAATGCATTGGTGCTAATGCAGAGTTGGTTACAAAATGGGTATAAATTGCTAAACAAAAAAAGTACTTGCAGTGCAGTAAACTTCTCAACATGCATATCCATCCACATATGCACCTCATACATCATCAGTGTTTATTTGCACCAACCCTGTAAAACAGACTTGGCCAACCTGTGGTTCTCCAGCTGTTGTGAAACTACATGTTCCACCATGCGTTACCAACTGATTGGTGGTAGGGTATGCTGGCACTTGTAGTTTCACAATAGCTGGAGAGCCACAGGTTGGCCAGGACTGCTGTAGAAGATGCAAAAGATATGCCTCCTATCAGGAATGTATGCGTATAAATGTTTGCATGCTTCAGTCGTTCTCCCTCTCCAGTTATGTGGTTTGCAATGTACAAAATGATAATATGGTTCTGCAACTGCACATATGCATGTGTTCACTTACTGAGCATGCACAGAGTGAAAACTTCAAGATATGCTACGTAAACTGGTGTTGTGCTCACTCTGCTTCAGCCCATTATCTTTATCACTGATCACCATGTTATTGTGTTTTTACTGTTATTCTGTCACAGTTGCATTACATCCCATGAGATTTTGTTACACCATGAATGATGGCGCCAATATTAGTGCTGCAACCGGTCAGTGGTAATGACCGTTTTCTTTTATACATGGTTTTATACAGTGGATATATTAGATTACATCACCAGATGGTTTGTGACAAGTTTTCCTGATTGGATTTTGCTGGCTTTCTTGTAATGTTATCAGGCTTTCCATTACAACTATTGTTACATGATAACAGAATGTGTATGACATCTTTTACAAGTGAATTGTTATTCTTGTATACTTCAGTGTCTTGATATACCATATTATGGAATTAAGCTGACACATATAATGACATTTTCAGAATGAATTAATGATGGACTATTAGATGTGGATAGATAATTATGAGATTTAATACCATCCTATTAAGAGATAATTTCATGATACAATGATTATCTCAATTCATGTACTTGTATTATACTATTTATTTTGGAATTGTTTTTCTCCTGTTGTATATTTGTATCATTTAATTCACTGTTATGGATATTTACATTTTCATAGAATTTTAAGTGGTATAGCAAAGGTTCCCAAACTCCGCCATTAGTGTCAGGTTATAAGGATATCCATGCTTGAACACAGGTGACTTAATTAGTACCTCAGTCGTACTACTCCAAATTTTTCCCTTCCCCTCTCTCCATAAAGCATGGATTTTGGCCACGACAATGCTTGTGAGAAAAACGTCTTACCTTTTACATCTGGACTCAAGCATGGATATCCTTAAAACCTGGACTGTAATGGTCAAGTTTGGGAAACTCTGGTGTATATTATTGACTATGACGTGGAGATCTACAAACATTCTGATCTTTGCTTATTCTGTTACGGTATTGGCATTATTAGGAACATGCTGCCATTAGGATATGTCATACTATCAGCCAGATCATGTCAAAATTTATTTATATTTTGGAATATTTAAGAACTAATAAAATAAAGTACAATATTAAATAAACACAATTATTTTGTCACTTACATCAAGATGTTTTAAATCTTAACACTTTACTAGGTCTCCTGTACACAGCTTCCCAAAAGGAAGCAACATCTATTGTTATACAGTGGGTGGGACATTGTAATCAAGACATGCCCACCTCAATGAGCTCCAAGAGACCACAGATGTGATAATACAATTATCATCATACACATTTGTACTGCCCACTTGATGCAAGTGCCATCATAAAGTCAAACCCACTTCTTGATATTATCCCTTAGATGCTTGCTTCTAAATCCAAATATAATTGATCACTTGCTCCTTTACTAAGAACTGTCCTTTGTTACACACATGCAGCCTAAATCTAAATTTTGTTACATACAGTCAGGTCCATAAATATTGGGACATTGACAGAATTTTCATATTTTGGCCTCTATTCACCACCACAATGGCTTTGAAATGAAACAAACAAGATGTGATTTAACTGCAGACTTTCAGATTTAATTTGAGGGTAATTACATCCAAATCAGGTGAACGGTGTAGGAATTACAACGGTTTCTATATGTGCCTCCCACTTTTTAAGGAGCCAAAAGTAATGGGACAAACTAAACAATCCTAAATCTAACTTTCACTTTTTAATACTTTGTTGCAAATCCTTTGCAGGCAATTACAGCCTGAAGTCTGGAACGCATAGACATCACCAGACGCTGGGTTTCATCCCTGTTGATGCTCTGCCAGGCCTCTACTGCAAATGTCTTCAGTTCCTGCTTGTTCTTGGGGCATTTTCCCTTCAGTTTTGTCTTCATCAAGTGAAATGCATGCTCAATCGGATTCAGGTCAGGGGATTGACTTGGCCATTGCATAACATTCCACTTTTTAGCCTTAAAAACTCTTTGGTTGCTTTTGCAGTATGCTTTGGGTCATTGTCCATCTGCACTGTGAAGCGCTGTCCAATGAGTTCTGAAGCATTTGATTGAATATGAGCATATAATATTGCCCGAAACACTTCAGAATTCATTCTGCTGCTTTTGTCAGCAGTCACATCATCAATAAATACAAGGGAACCAGTTCCATTGGCAGCCATACATGCCCACACCATGACACTACCACCACCATGCTTCACTGATGAGGTGGTATATTTTGGATCATGAGCAGTTCCTTTCCTTCTCTTCTCTTCCCATCACTCTGGTACAAGTTGATCTTTGTCTCATCTGTCAATAGGATGTTGTTCCAGAACTGTAATGGATTTTTTAGATGTTGTTTGGCAAACTCTAATCTGGTCTTCCTGTTTTTGTGGCTCACCAATGGTTTGCATCTTGTGGTGAACCCTCTATATTCACTCTTGTGAAGTCTTCTCTTGATTGTTGACTTTGACACATATACATCTACCTCCTGGAGAGTGTTCTTGATTTGGCCAACTGTTATGAAGGGGTTTTTCTTCACCAGGGAATAATTCTTCTATCATCCACCACAGTTGTTTTCCGTGGTCTTCCGGGTCTTTTGGTGTTGCTGAGCTCTCCGATGCTTTCTTTCTTTTTAAGAATGTTCCAAACAGTTGATTTGGCCACACCTAATGTTTTTGCTATCTCTCTGATGGGTTTGTTTTGATTTTTCAGCCTAATGATGGCTTGCTTCACTGATAGTGACAGCTCTTTGGATCTCATATTGAGAGTTGACAGCAACTGATTCCAAATGCAAATCTCACACCTAGAATCAACTCCAGACCTGTTACCTGCTTAATTGATAATGAAATAACGAGGGAATAGCCCACACCTGTCCATGAAATAGCTTTTGAGTTGATAGTACCATTACTTTTGGCCCCTTAAAAAGTGGGAGGCACATATAGAAACCGTTGTAATTCCTACACCGTTCACCTGATTTGGATGTAATTACCCTCAAATTAAATCTGAAAGTCTGCAGTTAAATCACATCTTGTTTGTTTCATTTCAAAGCCATTGTGGTGGTGAATAGAGGCCAAAACCTGAACATTCTGTCAATGTCCCAATATTTATGGACCTGACTGTATATAGGAAACATCCAGAATACACACACACACATAATCTCTCACAAGATATGAGTACTGCTAAAACTTGAATCACACTTTCATTATCTCCAAGATATCATACAGGCTGAGTCTCCCATATCTGAACATCCAAAAACCGAAATATTCCAAAAACCGGAATATTTCAGGGCATCTGTGACATCACGACGTGACCTGACGTCATGACGTCACTAGTATAGTGGCCAATGAATAGCGGCGTGGGCGTGGTCCACATGCCAGGTCACCCCCCGCAGCACCCCCAGTGGCAGCCACCGGAACCTTCTGCGTCACCCGCCGGTCACCTCGTGACACCCGCCGCACCCTTTCACCTTACCCGCCGGACCCTTCCGCCTCACTCGCCGGACCCCTCATGACATCTGCTCCACCCGCCGGACCACCGCAACATCCACAGCACCCACCCGCAGCACACACCAGGCCTCCCGCTGTGCTCCCCCTCAGGTATTCCGAAAACCGTAATAATCCAAAATCCGAAATGCTCCTGGTCCCGAGCATTTCGGATATGGGAGACTCAACCTGTAGTAAGATATACTAAACTGGTCTTCCAATAACAAGACTTTCACCCACACAGTTTATTTGTAAAGCAGAGGCTAGATTCATTCTCCTTGTAAAAATGTGTCATTTGGTGCTATGGCCAACATCTCCACCTCTACAAACCCGCACTTTAGTAAATATACCCCTAAGAGCACAGTTGCTCACCAGTCCCAGCAGCAATCCACCACAGAGCCGCTCTGGCTCTATCAACGTTTCCCTGGTCCAACGGCCTCGTAACCTTGTTGTTACATCATGACATCACAATTGTAGAGGCCGGTACAAGGCACATTACGGCATTGCTACATCCCTGTATGTATGCAACTATATAACTTTAAAAAGCAGTTTAGTTATTTTTCTACAGTAAAGTCCAAACTGTCAACTCAACTTTTCAAAATAGTTTTGCTATTACCACACCACTCTTCAGTACACCAGCTGTTGTCGGAATATTGTCACAAAACATGATGTGATGTAAGGACAATTCACATAATTTGCTGCCTTCATAATAACTTTCAACACCAAAGTTGTCATCTTATTTTAGCTATTACTAGGGCTGCCTTGAAATTGGGAAGGGGTGGCATGACAAAGTGAGTGCAGAGTAGTGGCCATTCTCCTTTGCATTGACTTGTGGGACAGACATTTGGGAGGTATATACTGTATATACAGTAGATACACATTACACAGCTTCATGTCTCATTATTTCCATAGCATCCCTTTTAAAGAGAATTGACTGAGAACTACATGGCTATAAATGTGCTGGTGTTATACATAATACAGGACTTCTTTTGTGACTGTAGGCTTGTAGAAAACACAGGTATATTCATGCTCCCACTTCTACTATTAGTGTGTGTCCGATCAGTGCAGTAATATTTTCAACTGAATGTATTTAGCAGGTATGCCATATACCTTGAAGAAGTACAGTTACAACAAAATGCCTGCATTGTGTGAAGGTCATTGACCTGCTATGCTGACATCATCAACAGGAAGCCAAAAGGGAAGCCACTCATACACTGCAGGCTAGAAAATCTTTGAAGGTCTTTCCCTGTGGAGCATTTAATGAATTGTGTGTTTTATAAATGCAATTATTGTGTTTTTATTCGAAAACACACAGTACGAATCCACTCAAGTCACTTTAATTTTCACAATCTGAGATTTATTGATTTCTTTTCATTTGTATCATTAATGTATTTTTTAACCATTTTAATACTAAATAGACAAGAAGTTCATATTGATTTATATTTAGCTAAGTACAAGTAGTACCTTACACATATATAGCACACAAATATTATGTTTTCCATTTCCAGAATCTGCTGTAAATGCCTGTATGGCATTGGAATATTTGCCAAGCCATTAGTGTGTCGGTGCTTCTGATGGGGCATGGGGCATCACATGTTGGGCCACCACTCATCACTGGTGAAGCCACAGTAGGCTGTTAAGTAAAGAATAAATCCTGCCAGAAATATATAATTTTGTGTACAGCAAAGGAGATTGTTTTTAAACCTTTTTATTTCTAAATACGGAAAGGAAGGTGCAAAAAAAATGATTTAGTAAAACATTTTGTCAATTTACATCATACAGTTACAACATACAGAACGCATGGGCATAACTACCATAGGTGCAAGGGGTGCAGCTGCTATGGGGCCCAGAGCTGACGGGCCCATCTTCCTTGTCAAAGTTACGTGTTATATACATTTATCACCATTGAGTGGTACATAGGGGCCCTTACAAACTTTTGCTATGGGGCCTTCAAATACCTAGTTACACCCCTGACAGTGGAATTATTATATTGGTACCAAGTTTTGATAAAGACTGAAACTCTATTGTTTAGTAAAATGAAGCAACCATATGCGGTTTACAGATGTGTTCCCATTCAGTGGGTCCTGTTTCTTATATTTTCTCACAATAAGAAGCTTGGCTGCATGAGTGATGATTGTTATGTGGTTAAATTAGCTTACCAATGGATCTACAGGTAGCTTAACCTCTATTTGTCAAATTAAATTAATTAGCTATTAAGGGACATTCTCACCAAATATTCATAACAATTTCTAGTGCAGAGATCCAAAGTCTGGGGATACATCTTATGTAGCTTAGATGGCGCAAGGGACCACCTGGTACATATTTTCTTTAGCACTACATATATTTCTTGAGGTTTGGCTACTCTGCGTCTGGTGTATTCTTTATCTACTGTAACATTCAGGTATCTTTCACTACAAGCTTCATGAGGTTCAGGAGATTGCTGCTCAGAGTAGTAATCTATAGATAATAGAATAGATACGATAATAATATAGATAAATGGTGGAGGCCTAAGCTTCCTGATATTCACATTTGCGACTGGGGCGATCTACAGATTCTGGATTCCTTACTGTCCCATATAAATTGAATACACTGTATTTGGAGGGATTGTAAAGTATGTTTTGGAAGATATGAAAATAAAGTATAAGTGTTCAAATAAGGTAATCTGGAAAGGGTGTTCAACAATCCAATACACAGTATAGCATACCGGCACTTCTACCCACTGCTCATCACTTGGAACAGCAGCACTAACATGAGAGCTGCCGATTCTCTCTACTGTAGGTTTAATTCATACAAGCACTTATGTGGTACAGAGTTAGTGTTCATTCAAAGACAGGTGTATCAATGAGGATATATTCCAAAATAATATAATGGAAGATATCCTTATTGGAACACCTGTCAGATGTGTTCCTTTGAAGGAACACTAACTGTGCACCACTTACCTTATTGTCAGCAGATCTGTGCTCGTTAGGATAAAATTGATTCATTTGTTACAACTGTAACAAAGGTTTTCGATGAGCAGCAGCCAGCTCTTATGTTGAACTCATACAGAGATACAAAGTAACTGTGTAACTATCAAACAAAGAGTCTCTTAAGCATTCTCTCTGTATCGGTCTGTGTGTTATTTATATAAGTTGAATGCTGTCAATTTCACATAAACATTGGTTTCCTATTGCTAAAAGTTAAATATTTTCAATCTTAGCACAATCAAATTATTATAGTTAGTTTGCATCAGAGATACTAAGGTCAAGTAAAAGTATCAGAGAGATACTAAGCTCTAGAAAAAAAGTACAAATACACAGGTTTCAGGCAATGTGCTGCAATGCAGTAAGTAAGTGTTAAATTGCTTGCCACGGAACTTCGGAATGGAGAACTGCACGTAGTAAAATCCACAATGTTTGTAGCTTATTGTATGTCAGCTCGAACTCAAAGTCGGGGTTCCAGTGATATTGATGCGCAACATTGATGCACCCAAACTATGTCATGGTACGAGATTACATATTACGAGTCTCGGAAAGAATATCAGAGCTACCATTTCAACAGGATCAGCAAAGAGAGAAATGTACTCATACCCAGGATTCCCATAATACTTACAAATCTACCATTTGAAATTAGGCATCTTCAATTCGACCTGAAGCAAGCATTCGCTATGCCCATCAACACATCACAGGGACAAACTCTGAAAGTGGCAGGTATACACTTGGAGACGTCTTGCTTTTCAGGTTGACAGCTTTACGTTGCTTGCTCAAGAGTTTCAAGCTGTGGCAATCAGTATATATTAGCACCAGAAAGAAAAACATTAACTGCTGTCTACAAAAATGCTCTGCAATGAACTTCACAAATATTGTTTTTGTTCTTCAAAATATTATTACTTTAAATGTCAATCAGATGTCCGCTTACTGTACAATATTCCTTTACAATTCCATTCTAATGAAGTTTGGTCATGGACTTGCCCGGGCAACGATGGGTACTTCAGCTAGTAATATATTTATATAATAAGTGAGAAAGTGTATATGTCTATCTGTCTGTTTGTCCTTTATGCACACCCAGGGGTAAATTTACTAAGATTTGAGATGGTCCCGATTTTCAAAGTGATTTATCTTGCTGGTACTCGCTAAAACTCGGGAGATTTAATCCCTTTTTTATTCCAAATTTACCAACAGGCGATTTGAGGCTAAACGAGTTTGCCGATGGTGATTATATACCCGAGATTGCACCCCTGGGCAGTGGGTGGCGGGTTGATAGTATTAGGTGTAGTGTAAAAATTTAAATTTTCATCATTGTCTTTACAGTGGAACTACAAATTCCAGCAAGCCTCCCCCACATGTTGGTACTTGGAGAACCACAAGTATCAGCATGCTGGGCATTAAGGGCCCACTGGTACATGAAGTTCACCAGTAAAGAAATGGTTAATAAACACACAACACACCGTGAAGATAAAGCTTTATTGTATCCATAAACACACTTACACATACTTACCGGTTTCCAGATGTTCATGTCCCTGCTGCCTGGTGCTGGTCCTTAAATTACAGTGGAACCCTACACATTTTTTTCCCTGTAATGTTAAGAACCAGGACTAGCTGGCAAATCAGGGGCTGGTTAGTGTTTTGGGGGTGAACCTCACGTAATTTTTTTTCAAAATTAACCATATTTTTACCATTTACTGAAAGAAACATACACAAATCACAATGATTTGTGTATGTTTCTGACCATCTCGCAGCTCAGGGGGTTGAGAGATGGAAAAGTGATTTCGACAGAGAGTTTGCTTCACTTGAGCTTGTCATCCCGATTCTTGGTAAATTTGAGAGATGTATGTTTTAGGTGAAAAGTACTTCCGATTTGGCCCAATGGTGATTTGATTCGAGATTGCTATCTCACCCGAGATTTACGAGTGAGAAGGGAGAAATCTCTTTCTAACTCACCCGACTTTACCTTTAGTAAGTTTGCAAGCAGGAAAAAAATTAATTAATCACCCGAGATGGTCATCTCGACCTATCTCGATTCTTAGTAAATTTACCCCCCCGAGTTTTGTACCTAGCTACAAATTTGGCATGGTGGTTTAGTTTGACCAGGATTACGTTTTTGCCTAGGTTTGAACTTCCCATAATACTAGGACATTCTTAAATTACACTGGTTCTGGGGCTGAGGGGCTGGCTTCATAAACACACTGGGCCTGATTCAGAGACAGACGCTCTGAAAGAGCGCTTGCTCTGAATCAGGGCGGTTTTTTTTTGCACGGCCCCCTGGCCGCTCGCATAGCTGTGGGTGACCACCCACAGCTATTGCGAGCGGCCAGGTTGATGGTCGCGATGGTAAAGACCATCGCGACCATCGGGGCTTGCGAAGAGACCCTTGTGGTAGGGTCTCGTGGCCGCAAGCCCCAAAGAGCTTCTGGCTCTAATAGAGCCGGAAGCTCTCCCACTGACATCACTGGTGATGTCAGTGGGGCCACCCACAAATGGCAGGCGTTCGCATGGGAACGTCTCCGTTTGTGAAGCCACCCCCGCCACGCCTACAAAACGGGGCGAGCTGTCGATCAACATCGACAGCCGCCCCTTTTGTAGTGAGCAACGGAGCGAGAGAATTTCTCTATCTCTCCGGGGCTTGCGCACACGCAGTGCGGCCGCAGTGCTTGTGCACAGCACACCATAGACCCGCAGCGCTGAAGCGGGTCTGAATCAGGCCCACTGTCACACTCTCAACTCTTCCAAAGTGCTGTATTATATAACTTTTCCAAGAGCTGCATACATGAAATATGGAGTTAGTCAGCCCTCTGTGTTTGCATGATAAAATTTGACATAACAGTGTGCATTATTAGCATTTCACTCACTGTCTCATCCAACAGCAGCTGCCCCAGGGGTCTTAGCAGAGTGCCTGGCAGGCTCATGAGCAGCTCAGCACTCGATACAATCAGACTATGGCAGACAGCATAATCAATCCACAATCTTTGATCCTGGCAAAGCTTGGCACATGGAGATTTCAAACAGCAGGGGAGTTTGATTGCAGCCACACAGTGCCACTGCGAATGGGCCCCCTTCTGTCTGGGAATGGGACTCCAGTCCCGACTTCCTCCCCTGATGGCAGCCCTGCTAGACATGTCTTCAATGTTGGTTAGCAGAGTGATTTCAGAGGGTTATGCAGCTGCGGATGCAGTGACAGGAATCGCGCAAATATCGAGAATATGCACGTATCTGACCCGTATTGTGCATGTGAAGTGCAGGCCTGCAATCCTGCACGCAGTGGAGAGGAAGCAGCGACGACGACCTCGGTTTCCCAAAAAAGAGGCGTGTTACCATCGTTGGAAGGAGGAGTGGAGAGGTCAGAATCTCCGACAGCTGAAGAAAATTTCCTGGCCTCTAGTACTCATCTGCGTTGACCGGCTTCATTGACCCCATAGTCACTCGGCTGGCCGAAGGGATCGCAGATGATCCGATATTGCGTCATTGGATGCAGCTCGGATGAGCAATGCCTGCAGGAGATGTGATGCCTCCTGCTGAATTACCATATTACAGCTATTGCAGCTGCTAACATAGCAGATGCGATGGCATATCTGTCGGCAGCTGTTATCAGCCCCTCTGTTCTGCAGTGATTTCTGAAACGCAAGTGATTTTGGAAGCTATACTGATTTCTGTTCGGTAAGTCAGTCTTCTCCTGATATATCCCATTTCAAACGGTATGAGAATACGCTTGCCTGCACGGTCATTTACTCCTAATCTGCATAGTTATCCAGGTTATAGGTAAGGACAATGTAAAAAAAATAAAGTATTTAATAAAGTCAAAGCATTTGGAAAAGTATTGCAGAACACTGCAAGTGATACAAGCATAACCACAAGTAGTACTGCAGGACATTACTGATATTGCTACTAGGACATAGTAGTGTTACCAATTTAAAAATTACTGCAGGATATTGCACTGATCCAAGCATACAAAGTCCTGCATAAATCACACTGAGGCCAGGAGCACAGCAAAACAAGTAGCAATGCAGGACATTAATCCCAAGGCTACATGACAGTACAGTATTACTAGTAGCGTTCCCGCTAGGCTGTTTTAGCGGGGCGCGGCGCCCTGCCCTCCTTCTGGAAGGCAAAAAGCGCCCTGCCCTCCAGAAGGAGGGCAAAAAGCACCCTGCCCTAACAGCCCGCGGGAGCCGTCTTCACCCGCGGGTCGCAGTGTCCCGCGGGTGAAGAAATGTGCAGTGACCCGGTCACCGCCGGAGAATAGACGCCGGGCGCATGCGCCCGGCATCTATTCTCACTGTCTGCAGGGCTTGGGGGCTGCCCTGCGTGTCCGTAAGTGCCGGGCACGCCCCCAAGAGTGACGAAAATGGGACGCGTCTTATAGACACGCCCCCTTTTCAATGACCACGCCCCCTTCGCGATCGCGCGCGCCTTAGGCGCGCGCAAGATCATTCCCTCTCTAGCTCCGGCGCCCTGCCTCGCGCCGGAGCTAGAATGAACACTATACTAGTATGACTGTAGGACATTACTGCCAGGGTTGAAGGACATTGTACTCACACCAGTATAGTTGCAGGACATTACAACCATGGCTGCAGGACATTGCACAGACAATAGTATGACTACATAACATTAATCCCAAGGCTGCAGGACATTGCGCTAATGCCAGTATGACTACAGGATGTTACTCAAACCACAAAGCCTCCATTGGATGTGGGCAGGGCCTTGGCTTTTCAGGAAGCAATTCACTCCCTGCTGCAGGCAAGGGTGATAACTCCAGTCTCTATTTCACAACAGGGAAGGGGTTATTATTCAAATCTATTTCTGGTCCAGAAACCAAATGGTGCATATCGCCCTATATTGAATCTAAAAACCCTCAACAGGTTTATCTATGTTCCCAAATTCCGCAAGGAAACTGTCTGGTCATTTATTTTGGCTATGGAGCCGGGAGATTACATGGTTTCCCTGGAAATTCAGGATGCATATCTGCATGTTCCAATTATCCCATCCCACCAGCAATGTTTAAGACTTGCTGTCCTTCAGACACCCCAATTTCAGACTCTACCCTTGGGTCTTTCTACAGCTCCCTGGGTATTTATCAAAATAATGGCAGTCATGACTGCCTATCTCAGGTATCAGGGAGTCAGAATACTGCCATATCTGGACAACCTTCTGATATTGGCACATATGCCAGGGGTGTTGCAACACCATCTTCAGCTGGATACACAAGCTGATACGCAGGCAAAGAGTATCCATTCTGTCAGCAATGCAGATGTTGGGATCAATGGTATCGACCTTCGACATGGTGGGCTATACTCAGTTCCATTCCAAGCCTCTGCAAAGGTTGATTCTCTCCAGGTGGAACGGACACTATTATTCAATATGGTCCCAGATTATCTTTCTCACCTCAAAGGTTTGTCACTCCCTCTTGTGGAGGCTACAAAAGGAACATCTAAAGAAAGGGCGCTCATTCTGGATTCCAAATTGGGCGCTCCTCTCTACGGACGCCAGTCTTCGTGGATGGGGGGCAGTGACAGGTCATCACACCTTTCAGGGGAGATGGACAGATCAAAAAAGTCATCTGCCAATAAACATTCTGGAACTGTGAGCAGTATACAAAGCACTTGTCAGGGCTCAGGCCCTGCTTCAGGGCAGGCCTGTCCAGATCCAGTTCGACAAAGCGACGACAATTGCCTACCTCAATCATCAAGGAGGCATAAGAAGTCATGCGGCCATGAAAGAAGTGACAAAGGTTCTCATTTGGGCAGAACGTCATCTTCTGGCCATCTCGGCAATGTTCATTCCGGGAATACTCAATTGGGAAGCAGACATCCCAAGTTGCCAGGACTTACACGCCGGAGAGTGGTCTCTCCATCCGGGAGTGTTTCAGCATCCACAAATGGGGTCTACCAGAGATAGATCTCATGGCATCACGCCACAACCACAAGGTCCCCAGGTACAGGTCCAGAGACCGATCAGCAGCCTTCGTGAATGCACTGGCAGTAAGATGGGACTACAGATTGGCGTATGTCTTTCTTTCTATTTCCCTGCTTCCAAGAGTTATCAGCAAATTCAAGCAGGAAGGCGGAAGAGTAATACTTTTGGCTCAAGCTTGGTCCAGGTGTCAATGGTTCACCAACATACAGAATCTGTCAGTAGACAGTCCATATCCTCTTCCTCTATGGCAGGGTCCCTGCTGACATCCGGACATCCTGTCTAGCTTTGACGGCATGGCTCTTGAAACTTCCATCCTAAAAACAAAAGGATATTCCAGTTTGGTAATTCAGATGATGCTCTGGGCAAGGAAGCCTGCTTCTGCCCACATCCATTACAGAGTTTGGCATTCCTTTGGTCAATGATGTTCCCATAAGGAATATGGTCCTAAGGTATTCAGAGTTTCCAGGATTCTGGCTTTTCAGCAGGCAGGATTAGACATTGGTCTACGCCTGGCTACTTTAAGAGTGTAGGTTTCTGCACTATCAGTCTTGTTCCAGAAGACGATTGCTTCATTACCAGATGTTAGAATTTTTCTCCAAGGAATTCTGCAGTTCAGCCTCCTTTTGTTCCACCGGTAGCACCGTGGGATTGTCTTTGGTCTTAAAGGGTAACAAGTGTCCCCATTTGAACCTTTAGACTCTGTATTTGAAGTGGTTGACAGCAAATACACTTTTTCTTCTTGCTATGTCATCTGCTCGCAGAGTCTTGGATTTGGCAGCACTTTCTTGTCACTCCAAATTTTAGATTTTCACCAGGACAAAGCTGTTCTTCGTACAAGGGAGGGTTACCTTCCTAAGGTAGTGTCCCGATATCATGTGAATGAAGAAATTGTTGTTCCAGCTTTTCAGCCTCCAGACCTTTCTGTAGGTAAAACCTCCCTGGATTTAGTTCATGCTCTCCTTATTTATGTGGAGCATACAAATTCTGTTAGAAAATCAGATTCTCTTTTTATATTATATGGTTTTCACAAACGAGGATGGCCAGCTAGTAAACAGACTCTGGCGAGATGGATACGCAAAACTATCTCCCAGGTGTAAACACAGGCTGATCTTCCTGTCCCAAGCACGGTGACTGCGCATTCTACTCGGTCTGTAGGGCCATTGTGGACATTCAGTTGTGGTGCCTCTGCTGAACATTTATGCAAGGCTCCCACGTGGTCTTCTGTGCACACTTTTCATAAGTTCTATGCCTTTGATACTTTTGCCTCTCAGGATGCTTCCTTTGGGCGATGAGTTCTCCTTTCTGCTAAGGAGCATCCCCCACCCTAGGGGAACTGCTTTAGGACATCCCCATGGTATCCCTGTGGATCCCTATGGACCCAGAAGAAATACAGAGTTATGGAAGACTTACCTAGATAACTCCTTTTCTTTGAGGTCCACAGGTTCCACAGGGCACCCACCCTGACGCACCTGGCTTCATTGGTATTTTCTTTTGGTCACATATTCCCTCATCTTGTGTAAGTGTTTCTGGTGCATGATTGCTTTTCCTTCTCCTCTTTCCTTCTACTGCCTTTAGGCTTGCTAACTAAACTGAAGTCCTATGGCTAGGGGTGGGGTATATATGGAGGAGGACCTAGGGCATTCTGGGAGCCAAAGTTCTTAACTGTTTGGTGCCTGGTCTTCCAACCATAATATCCCCCCCATGGTATCCCTGTGGACCATATGAACCTCGAAGAAAAGGATTTATGTAGGTATTCTTCTATAACTATATTTTTCTTTCTTAAAGCTGATGTTTGTTGCAAGGCTCTTTTTGCTCCTAACTTGTTGGATAGTACAGTCTCTGTTTTGTTAATCTTCTCATAAAGTTTCCGATTAGGCCACTGCCCATGTTGTTTGTTAGTAAAACAATTTGTGCATAATCAGTTGTCTATGTACTTTGACAATTATATGTGTCTATGGGCATTTTCTAGATTTCAAATTTTTTCCCGTTAAATCAAATGGAACCAGGGCTGGCCAGACCGATACACACAATAAGTTGATGCACAGGGCATAATGCTCCCTGCATAGCCGCACAGCCAGCAATACACAGAAAGTTTTTCCCACCCACCCTTCTCTACGGATCGCTGAGGTGTGCAGGTGGAGGGAGGGGGGAGGAGATAGGGAAGGGGCAATCAGGTGATGCTGTTTACCAGCTCTACTTGGGTCGGTCCATCCCTGAATGGAACATAGCTATTAAATGGTCTGCACATTGGACCTTATTCAGAGTCGGTCACGAGCGCTCGCAACCAACTTGATGTTGGTCCACAGGGCATGTGCACAACGGAGACTGGGTGATCCGTCGTTAGCGGGCTCGAGGCAGACGGAGCGAGCTGTCGATGTTGATTGACAGCTCGCTCTGTTTGCTGGGCGGGCAGGGGGCGTGCCCGGCCAAATGGAGGCGTTCCTTTCGGAACGCTTGCCGTTTTGTGGGCGTCCCCACTGACATCATCAGTGATGTCAGTGGGGAGCTTCCTGCTCAAATAGAGCAGGAAGCTCCCTGGGGCTTAAGGTTGACGAGACCCTACCCTAGGGTCTCGTCGTAAGCCCCGATGGTCTTGACCATCGCGACCATCTCCCTTAGCGGTCATTAGAGCTGTGGGTGTTAGCCCACAGCCTAACGACCGGCATGGAGGCGGCCGTTCAGGATGCAAGTGGCCGCCCTGTTTCTGAGCGACTGCTTGCATCCTACGACCACCTTTGAATGAGGCCCATAGGCCTTCCTCCCTGACTACCCCATGTGTCACGCCTGTTTGTCTGCCTCTCCCCTTTAGAGTGTAAGCTCTCATGAGCAGGGCCCTCTACCCTCTTGTGCATTTCCTGTTGCTTATTTGAATATGACGATCACAAATGCAGCAATGTGTATAAACCATGTCCTTATTCTGCATTGTTTTGTATTGTACTGTAAGTCACTGGTTTCTTGTTCACTTATTTATTTATGTACTTTGTAAGGTGCTGCGGAACACTTGTGGCGCCATATAAATATAGAATAATTACAATCATAATAATAGACTAGGAAAAATATCTAGCTAGGACAGAGGCCCTGATTCAGAGCCGGATGCTCTGACAGAGCGCTCGCTCTGAATCAGGGCCGTCCTTCCAGATTTTAGAGCTGCCTCCTGGCCGCTCACATAGCTGTGGGTGACCACCCACAGCTATAGCGAGCGGCCAAAAAGATGGTCGCGATGGTCAAGACCATCGGGCTTGCGACGAGACCCTTGTGGTAGGGTCTTGTCTGCCGCAAGCCCTGGAGTGCTTTTGGCTCTATCAGAGCCAAAACCACTCCCGCTGACATCACTTGTGATGTCACTGGTGCCGGCCCCAGACGCTAGGCGTTCCCATAGGAACGCCTCCGTCTGGGCAACCACGCCCCCCGCATGCCCACCAAAGGGGGCGTGCTGTCACTCACCATCGACAGCACGCACCCTTTGTAGCGAGACCCATAGCGACGGCTTGCCCGTCGCTATCCGGGTCTCGCGCATGCACATGATGGAGCCGGGTCTGTCGTGCGCATGCACACTGGCCCAACATCGACCCGCTTGCGAGCGCTCAGCGCTCGCGAGCGGGTCTGAATCAGGCCCAGAGTCTGAACTATTTTTCTGCATTCCAATATCAAACCAATGCAAGAAGAGAATTTGTGTTGGTGAATGAATAGAATGTACAGAATCTGGTGAATGACCTCCACACGTCGAATTAACCATATTGATCCATATGACTAATAGTTGGTGTTGTACCTGAGATGTTAGTAAAAGATGATTTTGTGATGTAACAGTATTAAAGTATATACCCACTAAGGGCCGATCGTGATGTAGTCTAAGTACATCTCCAAAAAATAGAAGCCCATCTGATCAGTGTAAGGTTCATGTAGATTAGCTATAGTAATGTCCTGGTATCCTACTTTAACAGTTAAAATAATCTACCTTCCTTGTTAACTAGTCCATTAGAGTAAATGTTATCTTATTAGGCATTAGGATAGATGCTTTGCATTTCAGCATAAGGGAGGTACAGTATAAAAGGTCTTCAAGAACTTTTTCAAAAGATATTGTCAGCCTGTTTTACTGCACTCTGGGCCTGATTCATTACGAATCACTATTGCGACTGCAGCTGTGAATATGCACGCAGTTCTGCTGCGAAAATATGCTAATGTTTGCAACTGCTCAGCCAGCATAGAGACGCCCATTACCCAGTCACCACCCCAAAACGCTGACATCCTGTCACTCACTCTGCGATGACTTTGTATCTGCGTACGTGATTGCAGTGCAATCGCAATGCTCACCTGCGCACGTGGACTGTGGTGCATATGCATACGCAGTCCACACCGTCAGCCGATCTGCAAACGCTGTTGCAATTGTGATCCGTGAGCCCTCTGTTTCTTGTCTGGTGCCTAAGCAACAGGATTCACTGGAATCTTTTTGCTTTCATAATATTTCTGTCTGATATCCAGTTACAGCCCCAGGTAGTATTTGACACTGATAATTATTTACCGGGTACCTTGGCTTGTTTTAATGCCTCCCAAGCGAGGCAAGTCTGAGAACCGCTAATCCTGTGTTATTCATGCTGAAGTACACATTGGGCCTGATTCAGACCCGCTCGCGAGCACTGAGCGCTCGCAAGCGGGTCGATGTTGGAGGCGGCTCTGTCGTGCACATGCACGAGACCCGGATAGCGACGGGCAAGCCGTTGCTCCGGGTCTCGCTACAAAGGGGGCGTGCTGTCGATGTTGAGTGACAGCACGCCCCGTTTGGTGGGCGTGCCGGGGGCGTGGCTGCCCAGACGGAGGTGTCCCATGGGAACGCCTACCGTCTGGGGCCGGCCCCACTGACATCACAAGTGATGTCAGTGGGAGTGCCTGTGGCTCTGATAGAGCCGAAAGCGCTCCAGGGCTTGCGGCAACGAGACCCTACCACAAGGGTCTTGTCGCAAGCCCGATGGTAGTGATGGTCTTGACCATCGGACCATCTTCCTGGCCGCTCGCTATAGCTGTGGGTGGTCACCAACAGCTATACGAGCGGCCAGGAGGCCGCTCTAAAAATTAAGAAGGACGGCCCTGATTCAGAGCGAGCGCTCTGTCAGAGCTTCCGGCTCTGAATCAAGGCCATTGCTTCCTTGTAGGGAATAACTGGTAAAACCTGGGGTTACCATTAGACTCTGTCCCCCAGTTTTTTAGCCAACGCAAATCACTAATGACACATATTTGGGACTACTACCCATTATATTACCATAAGTATTGATGTTTACTTATTATATAACAACGGTCCTAATATAGATTTATATTGGTTATGTGTTCCAGAATTGTATAATGTTGTATTTCCATTGAATGAACTATAATTGACACTTCTTATGCTTGTAATTGATATACTTCAAAAAAAGAGAAAATTTGGTTAAAAAAATAAATAACGGTCCAATTACCTCATTTAGAGTATTACTTTTTATTAGCATTTTCTATATCCATTCCATACAGAGCTTTTGACCTGTCTTAATTGCACAGTATCTTTTTAAGTGTATTTTAGGAAAAGCAACATGAGTTTTCCTGTTCTGTCTCTACGTACAACATGCTTCAATATGAGAGGAAAAAAAAAAACATTTTGTACAAATATAAATATCAGTTCAAATAACTAAAAGGCTTAAATAAAAGTTTAACCAAAATAATCAATATCTTCATACATATTGTACAAAATAGACAGCGCTGCATTAACTGGAAAATATTCTTAAAAAATTAGTTGGCCAAACAAAAAAGCATATTGTAAAATTAGCAAATATAGGTATGAAAAGTTAAGTTTTTTCTAAGCCCAACTCCTTAAATACATACCTACCATTGTCCTGATTTAGGTAGTACTCTCCTGCCATTTTCACTGGGAAGATCCTTGTCGCTGATGCTGGGAATGTTGGATGTTGGGCTGTATGTCTTTTCCACCATGCTGAGAGAATAATGTGCTTACAGATAGTGATACACATGGCAATGCAAATGTCTATAGGGGACAAGAGGTGGGTTGTTGAATACCAAGCTCTTCAGAAGAGCTAGGCACACCCATTGATGAAGTGGCATAACCCTACATGCCATGACAATGGGGGTCATTCAGACCCGCTCGCGAGCGGCAGTATTCTCGCAAGCAGGTCGATGTTCCCCACTGCGCATGCGCACGATGGAGGGAGCTCCGTCGTGCACATGCGCAAGACCCGGGGAGCGACGGGCTTTCCATCGCTCCGGGTCTCGCACCAAAGGGGGCGTGCTGTCGATGTTGATTGACAGCACGCCCCCTTTGGTGGGCGTGCCGGGGGCGTGCCTGTCAGACGGAGGCTACCATCTGAAGCCGGCCCCACTGACATCACTAGTGATGTCAGTGGGAGTGATTTTGGCTCTGATAGAGCCAAAATCACTCCAGGGCTTGTGGCAGGGAGACCCTACCGCAGGGTCTCCATCGCAAGTCCGATGGTCGCGATGACCATCTTTTTGGCCGCTCGCATATGCTGTGGGTGGTCACCCACAGCTATAAGAGCGGCCAGGAGGCTGCTCCATTTTCATGGAGGAGGGCCCTGATTCAGAGCGAGCGCTCTGGTCAGAGCGTTCAGCTCTGAATCAGGCCCAATGCCCCAACCTCTTTTTATGTGAGTGCTGCATCTTCATGAAAGTTGTCCCAATTTTTCCCAGAACAATGACTAGTGGTATACCACTCCAGAATGGAAGATATTGTAAAGCTGTATTTTCCATTGCAGTGGAGCAGAGCGAAGGATATTGTTTCTAATCTTCCATTTAATATTCAGGTTAGCTTTATGCACAGACTTGAAGACTAGGTAAACGACCATTCATAATGATATGTTTGACACAGATTTTTCCTGCATCAGTTTTAAAAGAGCTTCAAATCACAGTCCCCAATTGCAGCACATAGGACCTCATTCAGAGTCGGTCGTAGTGGCTGCATGGTCATACGGGCTACGACCGCAAAATCCGATCGTACGGCAGGACGATCGTAAACAAAGTGACGCCCATTCGTTAGCACTGCACCTCCTCTAGCTACCGACTGATCTGATCGAACGACCGAGACAATCGTAGTCAGGCGCTGTCAGTCGCTGTATGCTAATTATGTTCTGATGTTTGCGGCCGTATGTGTTGTATTGATGGTCACATGTCATGTTTACCTGGACTATCGATCAGCTTGTTATTAGCTTGTAGTCAATTATCTAATTAAGATTGTTTAACTCTTGCTGTTCTTTTTTTCCACTTTTTTTTCATGTGTCAATAAACTTTATTGTTTTTTTCGTGGGTGTTTTTTCCATTTCTCTTTTTTTTTCTAAATTTCCAAAACAAAGTAATGTTTATTATCTGTGAATGTACTGTTGCTAATTGTGTTAACTTTAAAAATGCATGTGCATTTTGCATTAGGATCATTTGCACTCTTATGTTTGCAATTGCACACTGCGTGTTTTATCCAATCAAATCTGACCTTATTTTTTGGGTCACATGCTTAAAAGATTGGCCAATAGTGTTTTTTCAGCCAATAATATTTATTTTACCCCATATATATTTCATGTTTTCTGTAAAATCAGCCATTGCCATCATGAGAGCCGCAGCCTTTACCCGTCGGGAATTGATGAACCTGGTTCAGATCATGGACAGGCGGATTACGACCGCCCAGCCTCCTATTTCAAACCGCATAAAGTGGACGGCCTATGCGGAGGTGAGGCGAGCCCTTCAAAGTGCGGGATACAGGCGCAATATAGCGCAACTCGAGAGGCGGTGGTCAGATCTGCGCCGCCGGTCGCCTGTCCTTTTGCGGAATTTGCGGGCGCGACTACGCAGACGTAAGTATGCGTTTGTATAAATGTTATAATTAGTGGACTGTTAAAAATGTATGTTCCTTTTCCAATTCTTAAAGTCAATGTAAAAAAAACCTCCTGTATGTTGTCCCTATTGTCCTGAATGTGTAAAGTGTACTTGTATTGTGTAGCCGAAATTGAAAACTAAACTTTTTTTTTTTTTAATATCTGTCAATTTTAGAAACACAGCGGAGACAGAGAAGGGCCCGCTGCTTTGGAGGAAATGCAGGTCCCAACCTGCAGCCCTCACCCTCACCCTTCCCCATCCGCTCAACCCAGCCCTCCCTTCCCACCACCATACTCCCCCAGTAACCCTCCCTCCCTCTTCCAATCCTCCTCGAGTATTCCTCCCTCCCCTGCCCACTCATCCCAAATATCCACTCCTGTGCCCGAGTCCTCATCCCAAATATCCCCTCTCCCTTTGATGTTTGACACTCTATTTCCCCTCCCACCATTCCCCCAACTCCAAATATCTCCCCATCTCCAGCACCAGCTCCTGCACCATCTACATCGGGGGTTTTGCTACAACGCTCTGATGGTATGTGTTTTGTAATATTTTTTTTAGTATTTTTTTTTTGCTGTTGTTGTTATCCATGTTTTTTTGAACATTTTTGGGCGTTGTTTTTTTTTAAAATTTCAGTATGGGTGTCAAAATCATTGCGAAGTAATGCTGTTATTCAATATTTTGTGCTTATGTTTTGTGCCTGGGCCTTTTTTTTGGGGGGGAGCCCAAAAATGTATGCCTTTTGGGGTTTACAAAATGCTTTTTTATTGGTGTAAAAAATGATTACATTTGGATTAGTATTTTATATTTAAATAAAACATGTCACAGAACTTGGGAAGGTGATAGGAACCAGACTACCCTTGTTAATGTTGTGTACACTGTTTAAATTGTACTAAGATGTAAGCTACTGCTGCCTTCAGCGAATTGTGGGGAGTTTGGAGCATTTATAGGTTTTTTTTTTCATCTTTGTACATTAAAAAATGTATTACATTACAGTAAAGTTTTTGTTGCAAAAACATTTGTCCCCTTTTATTTTCAAAATTAAAGGGTGTAATTCAGCATTTCAAACCCTTTGTGAACAAAGCTGGGTGCCTTTCCATAGTGTAACAAATTCAAAAAAGTTTTTGGAAACCTTAAGAACATTTGCAGTAATGTTGTTTAAAAGTTTTGTTTGGGTTTGGCCTACATTATCCACCTCAAAATGGCTTTCCTAAAAAAAATCACAACAAACATATTTTTTTTGGAAAATATTTTATTAACTAACAAACATGTTGCCAACATGCTTTTACTCGTAAAAAGCATTTCATCACAGAATCACACATAAAAAATGTCCACAGGGTTTTTCCAAATAAAATATCTGGCTTACTCAGACATAAACAACAATAGTAAAAAACAAACAGAAAATTTTGACGAAAAAATACAAATTAATAAAAGAAAAGGCAAATTAACGAAACATGTTGGGGTATATCCGGTCAAAATTTGTTAGTTGTCCAAAAACAGTACAGGGTATTGCCAATGGGTTCCATTAGTTTTGCAGTTTTGGAAAGTGTTTTGATTTTGGTGGAAGAAAAAGAAAACAAAAAATTAGGTACACCTTAAAATACATTTGCTCTAAGTGTAAAAAACAAACTAAATGTAAAAATTATTACCTAAAAAATCGAGAAACAACAGATTCCTCTGGCTGCATGGGTACTCGACTCCTTATTGCAATGTTGTGTAAAATCCCACACAGGACCACAATGCGAGAAACCATATCCGGCGAGTACATGAGGGCACCACCAGAGTGATGGAGACACCGGAACCGGCCCTTTAAAAGGCCGATACAGCGCTCCACCACCTGCCTGGTGGCAGTAAACGCGGCACTATATAGAGTTTGGGGTCCTGGTGTGGGATTCAAATAAGGATTCAGCTGCCATGGCGTTCAAGGATATCCACTGTCACCTGATGGAAATGGAACACCAAAAGATACATAAATTGACCATGAAAACATGTTTACACTATTACTATAGCTACATCCTTGAATTATATTTACCAAGAAGCCACGCGTCACCAGCTTGCAGTGTGCTTAATTTTGGCCAAATCCCTGAATGCTGGATCACATATGCATCATGGCTGCAGCCTGGAAATTTGGCATTCAGGGAGAGGATCTGGAGGGAGGCATCACATAGCACCATTACATTTAGCGAATGGAAATGTTTACGGTTCCTATATATTTGTTCCCTGCCTGCAGGGGGCTGAAGTGCTATGTGAGTGCCATCCACTACCCCTATGACATGTGGAAAGCCTGCAATCTCAAAAAACTTCTGCTTTACCACATCAAGGGCTTCCGTATCCAAAGGCATACTAATAAAATGTGCTATATGATTAAAGAATGCATCTAGCACACGCCTCAGGATCCGTGAAAATGAGGGCTGGGAGAGTCCACCCATCAGCCCCACAGTGGTTTGGAAGGACCATGAGGTGCAGAAATGTAACACCACCAACAACTGTGTAAGTGGTGAGATTGCTGTTGGAATGTGAATCTGACTTTCTAGATCATTCTTTATTCTTGAAAGAGTGTCTAGGATAATATTTGGAGGCAGGCGATAAGTGGTTACAACCACATCATCAGGCATTCCAAAAAGGGTGACACGTGTTCTATATATCTTGGACCTTGCACGCCTCCTATGCCTACGCCCAGGAGGAGGCTGAGGAAGGTTGGTGGGGGGCAACATGGCCACTATTAGCTGGCCCACAACGCTCTGTAAATTTTAAAAAACAAAAAATAAAGTTTTTGAGAATGATTTTTGAATATTTGCCCCAAAATACTTAGCTTTGTAATAATGGTGCATATTCTTACAGGGTCGGGTAGTGCCATCTTCAGGAATCCCTACAGGTGTATTTGGTGTACGGTTTTCTTAGGGGGGGAAGAAAAAGAAAATATTATATTTTTAAAAAAACACTATTACTACTATTATTGTTAAAACAAACCTTAACTTTTAAAATGGCCAATATTACATTTTTACAACTTTATTATTGTTTTTTCAAAATATTTTAAAACTGCATTATTAGGTATGTATAAATAGACACTTACCTGATTCAAGTACAAAATGGACTGTTAAACACCTTAAAAAATGTAAAAAAAAACATGAATACATTTTTTAGAATAATGTACTTTTTTGGGGTTTATATAACAAAAATATATAAATAAAAAAATTGCAGAAGGCTGGCACACTTACTGGAGTCTTCAAATAAAGTTGGATTTTTGATCCTCCAAAAGCACGGCCACCCAAACACACCAAGTAACCGGGTTTGGGAAATTTATGCCCCAAACAAAATTAGAAATAAAAAACCAACAACCCAATAAAAAAAAAACCACCACCCAAAATAAAATAAAAAATAAAAAACCACCACCCAAAATAAATGTAAAAATAAAAAACCACCACCCAAACCAAAAAATAAACAAAATAAAACACCAAAAAAATATGAAAGAAAAAACCACCCCCCAAAAAAATAAAAAAAAACACCCCCCACAAAAAAAAACACTCAAACAACACACAAAAGCACCACTCAAACAAATCCAAACAATGTAACACTAGCAATCCCTTCCTGCACCACAAATCACTCCAACTACAATCCACAAGTAAGGGAACATTTGGCTTTGCCTTAAATAAGGAAAAAAAACACAATTATTGAATCATGCAGGCAAGGTGTGCATTGTACTTAGGCAAATAGGGATGCATGGGTAACCAATCCAGGGATGCGCTCACATCTAGCCCAACCCACGCAGTGATTACTGAATGCAGGCAAGGTGTGCATTATACGTAGGCAAATAGGGATGCACGGGTAACCAATCCAGGGATAGGCTCACATCTAGCCCAACCCACGCAGTGAATACGGAATGCAGGCAAGGTGTGCATTATACGTAGGCAAATAGGGATGCATGGGTAACCAATCCAGGGATGGGCTCACATCTAGCCCAACCCACGCAGTGATTACGGAATGCAGGCAAGGTGTGCATTATACGTAGGCAAATAGGGATGCACGGGTAACCAATCCAGGGATGCGCTCACATCTAGCCCAACCCACGCAGTGATTACGGAATGCAGGCAAGGTGTGCATTATACGTAGGCAAATAGGGATGCACGGGTAACCAATCCAGGGATGCGCTCACATCTAGCCCAACCCCGCAGTGATTACGGAATGCAGGCAAGGTATGCATTATACGTAGGCAAATAGGGATGCACCAGTAACCAATCCAGGGATGCGCTCACATGTAGCCCAACCCACGCAGTGATTACGGAATGCAGGCAAGGTGTGCATTATACGTAGGCAAATAGGGATGCACGGGAAACCAATCCAGGGATGGGCTCACATCTAGCACAACCCACGCAGTGATTACGGAATGCGGGCAAGGTGTGCATTATACGCAGGCAAATAGGGATGCACGGGTAACCAATCCAGGGATGCGCTCACATCTAGCCAAACCCACGCAGTGATTACAGAATGCAGGCAAGGTGTGCATTGTACTTGGGCAAATAGGGATGCACGGGTAACCAATCCAGGGATGCGCTCACATCTATAAAAAAAAGTCTGCACAAGCAGTATTCTTCATGCTCTCTCACATGTTTGAAAAATGTCAAGCGAGGAGCATGGTGAGCAGAGACCAACTGAGGCAGGTAAGTGCGAATCACATTTTGAAAAAACCCAAAGAACAGTTCATATTTCCAAAATTGAACTTTTTTTATTTTATCTAATTTTAAAAATGTTGTAGGTGCTGGGAATCCAATTCCACCAATAGAGGAGGCGGAGGCGGGTCCAAGCAGGCCAAGAAACCCTCCGTTTTCACGGTTCGAGCTTGAGACATTGGTGACCATGACAATGGATAACCTTGTCCATGCCCCAAGAAATATGGGGGCTGGAGCCAAAGACAGGATTTGGGAGGAGATATCCAGGGCTGTTAATGCTGTGGGGACAACCCACAGAACTATGAAAGTCGTTAAAAACGGTAAGAAAATGATATTGTGAGTGTACTGAAGTCAAAAGCAAAATCTTATTTTAAAAAACTAACCCTTAAAAATGCAAACTCACATTGACAGCTGGACGGATTTCAAATACCAGTTGAAGAGGAAGCTACGGAGTAGGGTGGACCATGCTGCGGGGACAGGTGGTGGTCCCATCCCCGAGGAGCTGGCCTTGATGAGGTTGGAGACGTTGGCTCAGGGATGTGTGACGGAAGAGGAGATAGTCGGCGTGTCCACTATGGACACTGACATGGCCGACTTCAACGCTCCACATGTGCAAGAAGGTACATTTTTTTTGGAAGGCAAAAAGTATAAAGCTCAAACGTGTATGCATTTTTTTTGTAAAAAATACTAATGTTTTTTTATAATTCCAGACTCAGAGGAGGTAGTGCCTGCTCCTGAGGTCAGGTCTGGGTCCAGCACAGATGGAGACTCTGCAGGGGAGGATCCAAGTACTCCATCTGGGGACCCTGTGGAGTCTACTCCAGGGCAACCATCAGACCGAGCAGTGCCTCTCCTCACCAGGTTGGTCTCCCAAACTCAGGAGAACAGATGTGTTCTTCAGAGGATGGAGACCACTCTGGTGAGGGTGGCGGTGGCCCTGGAGACCATTGCTGGGGCCCTAGATCGGTTGGCCAATACCCAGGAGCAGGCACACCCACCTGCCATGATGGAGCGAGACTCCCTTCCTCCCAGGACCACCACCTCTGGCAACCCAACAGCCGCCCCCGCAAGTATGGAGAGCCCTATGCCTAGGCCAGAGGAAATCCCATCTAACTCTGGCCAGGCCAGTCTGCGTGTTACACGCCAGTCGGCTGTCCGTAGCTTACCTCTTCCTCCGAGCCGGCCCAAACGACGAAAGTAGCCCTGGATATCTCCTCCCTCACCTGTTGTCCAGTCCCCATATTTCTTGTCACCAATGTCTCAAGCTCTTTTTTTATTTTTTTATTTATTTATTCTGAATTTTTTTTTTTTTTAATTTAAATTATATGCAAATGTTGCTATAACAATTGTTAGTTAAATTGTGCTGAAAGGCGAATTACAAAAAAAAAATAAAAAATTAATCAAAAATGTCTATATTTCACTATATCAATGTATACAAGGTTTAAAAAGTATGTTATCTGAAAAGGCTGCTACGCAAAACACAATGCTAGATGTTTAAAAAACTGTTTAAAAAAAATAAGTTTAAAAAGCACAAATAAACATTTGTGTTACGAATTCCCTAATGCACACGCAAGTGAAATCAGTTACAAGGTAATTAGCAGTGTTAATAGTTACAATGCACCAATCTTAGCTGCTTGGTTTGTGTGGTTCCAATTAGAAACATCTCAAGTAACATCGGATTTACGATTGTACTGTTGTGGCTTACGGAAGCTTCTTGCCTACCTTAGCCTGGACGATCATCCTGTTCGTAGAGTGACGTTGTCATGCATCCGCAATTCTTGGTCGTACGAAGCAGATAATTTATGCACTCCCCTAAAATGCCTGGAAACGCTGAAGAACGCCTCTGTTTGCAGACCACCCCCCCCCGTATACTCCCACAAACGGACTTTCCTGTCAATCAACTTTAGCAATCCACTTCCGTGTCAGAAGCCCTAAGACCGACAGTATTTTTCATCGGTAGAGCTTGTACGCACATGCGCACAGCTAGCCGTGCGCAGACGCAGAAAGAAAAACATTGGATGCGTACGACCATGCGGCCGCTACGAACGACTCTGAATGAGGTCCATAATGCTTGAATTGGGTAGTCTGTTCTGCTTTTTGGTAAATAGGTGGTAAATGGTGATTGAAAGTATATTTTACTGTGAGAAAATTGAATTTATAAGGACTAAAACATTTCCCAGTAAACGTGTCCCTGTTTGCTGTTATCTGTACACAGCTCTGTATATGAGATATAAATAGGACATGGATAATGTCACGTAATGTCAATAACACATTCACTTTCAGTGTTTTTCTAAGGTACATGATATAAACTACAACATACTGTTTCTATAAATATTTTAAAAAGTGTTAGAGACCCCCAAGAAATATCATGGAATAAAGAGAAATAAAAAAAATAAATTGCTTTGAATACGAATACCGTAATATTTTATCATAATTTAACAGCTTAAGGGGTTTCGTCCCTTCAAGTGAATTTTATATTATTATATTTTTGGTCACGACAGAATTTTGCTTTGATCTGCGTTTGGGATGTATATCTTTTTTATATAAATTATATAGGGAAAGTAATCCCAAAATTAATTATAAAAATTAATAGACCAGATAATCTCATTATATGGATGAACTAACATTTAGTGATAGAGCAGGTTTTGTATTACCACAATAGAAAGCCTCATAATTTATCAATAAAATATATCTGGGGGCCTCTAATTGAAGCTCAGTTGCTCAATAATACTGGCTGGGAGTGGTAACATTGCACACTTTTCCGCCAGATAGATAGTGCTTTTCTCCATTTGATAAATAGGCCAGAATACTTTACAGTATATTGTTTCTACAATACCCAAGTAGCCTACTACCTGAGACTACTTCTCCATGCTTATACGAACAGCTTTTCAAAATAAATTGTACTCTTCTGAAAGCACAGTTTCAATGCAAACATAATACTATTATCAGCTCGGAGACACAGTCTTTTAGTAACTGTAATGCTGGGTACACACTGGCCGATCAATTGATTGGGCAATATATCTGGTGCCCGTCGGCCAGTGTGTACAGACGATATGTCTGTGAACCACGTCGTTCACAGACATATCGCATTGGCTGTCCATCGGCAAGTGTGTACGGGCGGTCTGCAGACTGCCCATACACACTTCAGATCACTCGATCTGCAGATATATCTTTCAGGTGTGTTCCCTACCTTTATCATTACTAAAGGTGGGAACACACTATACAGCTATATCTGCAGATCGAGTGATCTGCAGATATATCTGCAGATGATGGTTGTTCGTACATACTGAACAACCATCATCTGTGCCTGCCCGCAGGTTCCGGCGACCAGGGGGCGTGTCCCGGTGAACGGGGGCGTGTCCCGCCCCCTCCCCGCGGCTGCCGCTCTGTGTCTACGGGCGGTCTGCAGACTGCTCGTACACACCTGCCAATGGACAGATATGTCTGCAGACATATCTGTCCATCGGCTGTGCAGCACAGCCAATGCGATATGTAGGTGAACGCCGACGTTCACCGACATATCGCAGGTACACACTGTACGACTGGCAGCAGATACATTAGCAGATCAATTGATCGGCCAATGTATCTGTCAGTGTGTACCCAGCTTAAGAGAAACTGTAGGGCTCTTGTAGGGACACAGGAAAACTTCATTTATGAACCACAGAAAATACATTTATACAGTACAGGGGTAAGTTTAAGGAAAATGTTTAGATATCTGCAAGCTGCTGAGTAAACTGTATTTAGAAAACCTTCAAGATTAGGGCAGTGGTTCCCAAACTTTCTTAAATCATGGTACCCTAAAGTATCAGCATTTTTGTCACGGCACCCCTAGGCAAAAGTTTCTTATTGAGAAATTCAGGAGGGGAGAGTTATTTTTGGGCAGTAGATGACTAGCACACGTTATGTAATTGAGATACTGTATCTCTTCCTGATCAGAGCATATTTTCGTGTCAATTCAAAGGTATACTTTACTTCTGTTTCTTTATACATTTTAAATGTCATGAAAAGCAAATTCAAATTATGTATATTATGGGTCTTGTGTTGGGAACATGAACTAATCTATGAAAAAATATGCTTTCAATTATTCATCCATCAGATAATCACCCTAAAATGTAATCTGTATACAACAAGCATACATCCTAATGTGATCTGGGCCTGATTCAGAGCCGGACGCTATTTGCGCTCGCTCGGTCAGAAAAAGGGGCCGGCTATTTAAATTGAGCGCTCGCTCTTTGCGGTCTGTTGACGCCTCTATGTCTGAGCGAGCGAACGAAACATGCGCTCGCTATTTTGTAAAGACGCCCCCTGGCCGCTCGCATCCTATGTCATCTCAGCTATTTATTAGATTAATCGAGTACATCAAAAGGCATCTGAACTGCTCGCAGTGCTTGTGGTAGGTTTATCCTACCGCAATCATGCGAACAGTTCAGGCTAAGAGACAACCAAGTGACGTGGTCGATGACGCTGCTTTGTTAATTATGCACACCCTTAAAACGCCCCTTATGACCATTTGGAACGCCTGCGTTCGTATCTCCACTCCCCGTTTTCAAGCACCTTCCCCTGTTACCACCCACAAACGCCTCATCCTGTCACTCAAATTAGCAGGCACTCGCTATTTGGCGAGCGCTCCATTTCCAATCGCACTGACTGGTTGGCGCAAGCGCATTACGACCCATACGCATGCGCAGTTGTGCGAACATCGCTCGGAGCGAACGAGCGGCCGCTTACGAGCGGCTCTGAATCAGGCCCTCTGTTCCCATTTTTTCACTTATTACCTAATAAGAATTATCTGTGCTGAATAAATCATAGTTAAAACAACAATATCAGTTCATTTATTCAACACTAATTACTGCAAAAGTGGTAAAAGCAGAACGAGGCAACATTGTACTAGATTAAATAAGAAATACTGGAATGGAATCTTATTTGCCACTACAATACCTTCCAGTAAAAGCTTGCCAGCTACACACTAAACAAGAACAAAAAAAATAAATAAATAAGCAAGATTAAATAACCAGTGTGGTCACGTGTGAAATCCCTGGTACTTGACAGTCAGATAATCGATTAGAAAAATCTGTCAGACTTTGCTGCATGAGTTAGGTCTGAATATGAGCTCATAATATTCAGGATGAATCAGAGGTTAGTCCTGGTCATCATTACAGATTCACCCCCTCCTTCCAGCTGACAGGAGGTTGACAAGAGAAGGCCTGTTTAGGAATCATTTGCTGTGCTTGGTGTGTGTGTGTGTGTGTGTGTATGTGTATAATTCAGATGCAACAAAATATTCTTGGTTTGTGGAGCTTATTTCAAATAACTGCTTATGCAGGTGCACTTTGGTACTAGAACCACTATAAAAATGTTATAGTTATATATATATATATATATATATATATAAATATATATATATATATAATGCGATTTAGCTGCAAATGCTGGAAGTGAGTAAACCTGTATACGCTCGCACAGTTTCTAATGAATACTATTCGTTTTCATGTTATATTCATCGTTTACAAGCATTATGTTCATTACAATATACAGCGGTGCTACAGGAAGTCTTTGGCATCGCACTTTAAAAGCTCAGTAAGGGCAAAGTATAAAGGTGCATACACACGGGACGACTGCACGACGATCAGATAACGATAACGATCGTTATCTGATCATTCTGCATGTGTTAGATGATCGTTATCGAACATACAAACTCATGCATTAACCTATAACGACCCGAGATTTACGATCACGGGTCCCTATAATAAACAGGCTAACATGGTCGAAATCGACCATGTATGCCGGCTTGCCTGGGCGACGGACAATGGTCGATAACGACCATTCGTGCCCGCGCATCAACCATCGTTTGGTCGTTTGCAGGGGCATTAAAGTGAACATTTGAACGATAACTATAAGATCCTCAGCATTATTGTTTAAATCGTTCATTTTATCTGAACGTATGTACGCAGCTTAAGGCTCTATGCATTGTTTTACAATGGTTTTGATTACTACAAGCTAGAATGACCTTAAGGGGTCCCATGTAACATGGTAAAATAGTCATAACTGAGTACTGTAAAATATGGAAAACATGAATGGGTAACAAATTGAAGCTTCTAATTCCTCACAATGCTGAAGTTGCAAACTAGTCTATTACAACAAGCCAGGAACGTTTAGTAAAGGTAGATTCATTTCATGCTTGAACACAATAAATACTATGCACCTATAGTATTCTGACATGCTTCAAAAGCGGAGTCACATAGAAACCACTTATATCAGCATATTGCACAAAACATTAGGCATGTGAAATTTATTATTATTTATTCCTAAGGACCCTAATGTCCCAAATACACATGTATCACAAAATATTTGCAATTTTTAGGACTGTAACATTTTTGTCAGGATATCAAAACAGTAACAGAAAGAGATTGTTATGTATGTTCTACCCAAAAAGGAGAGAAACACTATTTGCTACTGCCTTATCCATCTGTTTTTCACTTATATCCGTTAAACAGCAATTACGAACTGCAATTTAAAAGGATCACATCCCATAAGCAATTTGTATATAACCAGGAGATATGGACATTCCCTGCTTTTCTGATATGCCACAATGCCACAGTAATATTGGGGCACCATACAGATAGATCCTGGTTAGACATTATTGATTTCACACAATAAATTAAAATGATCTTCGAAAAAGAGGGTCCATAATAATTTTATTTTTGCATAAATGTTTCTGGAAGGAAAATGTTTGATACTACAATCTCAGCTAAGATTTGATGTAACAGTTAAACAATCATTCTAATTCCACTGTCAGTATTTATTCCATACAGACATGTGTTCAAGTTTCTTTTCACTGGCAGGCCCAAGGATCATGATGCTCACTGTAGATTACATTTTTAATCGTATTGTTCAAAAACACTTGTTTCAAATTCACTGTACACCTTGTTTATAAGAAGCATTTGGGATATACCATAAAGCAACATGTGATATTTGCGACGGATTTAAGAACTGGTGACTGAGCTAAAAAAATAAAAATACAGCCTAATGAGCGAGCAATAAGATATGATCATGGCATTCAACCTAGGTCACTTTTGATAGACGCAAGTCAATACAAAAACATCTGAGAGTTAGAAATGGACAAAAATTATCGGCACCCATGGTATTGCTTCATTCTCTCTGTCTACTGTTTTACTTTTGAAAAAGTAGCAAATAAACAATATGGGAATACAAAAAAAAAAAACAACAGATATCTTTCACTTTATTTTTAGAATTAATAATAGATGCTGGTAAAGAAGATAGGAAACAAAAGATTCGCTCCAGGAGCTCTCTTGCTGTGCACAAAAATGCATGCAGAGCATAGTTATTCCACGCACGTAAGCGTTTATATGTATTTAACAAATACAGTAGCACAGAACATCTTATTTCATGTTAAATGAAAAGGATGACAAGTTGTAAAACAAAACAAAAAGGCTGCATTTTTTTACACTTTTTTCGTTATTTGATTTAACGATTATACTTCTTATTTTCGACCCTGGATTGTTTGATAAATTTTCACATTTGCCAGAACTATAGGATTCAGTTTGGAGAGTTGGGTGGATGGCACTTAGTAGGCAGTAAGATCTCTGGTGACATTAAGGCCCCCATAAATGTATGACAGATTGGGGCAATTGATCGTTCTGCCAATGTTGGTTTTCCCTGACTTGCTGATCCTGACAAGAAAAATGGCTTAGTGCAGGTGTGCAAGCTGTGGAAATTAAAAAGGGATGGAATCCGCACAGGAAGGCAGGGATACACACACTGTACAGTCAGTGCCAGCAGCATGGGACAGAGAGAGGAGTGAAGAAGCAGCTGCAGACGGAGTGTAGTGTACGTCAGTTTAAGGTAAGGAGGAGGGACACTATATTGTCCATTTGCCTGTATATATGTATGCGCGTCGACTAAGGAGTGTTTCTTCAGATCCCCTGTGGTGAGGTATGTCTCTATAAGCTTTGGGTTTTTTTTGGACTATTGCCCAAATCTTTGTTTATGACATTACCCACGTTATCCACAAGGGAGATCATTTGCCATTTTTATCTATTTATTTTTATTTTTCTATTTGTTTCTATTTTTTCTCATGTGATTTATTGTACTATTTATGGATTAACTTTTTGGTGCTGTGGAACTAAGTTTGTTGGTAATACATTTTTTAATCTGGTATCCCCTGATTGCAATTTTTGGGAGTCTATTCTACATTGACGGATACAGAGAAAAGAAACCATTATGAGTGGTTAATCACTATCCTTACTGTGAGTTTCGGTACGCTTGCTATGTTTTCCCACCAAAGAAACCTTTATATGGTGCTTCTGCATGTGTTGATGTGAGTTACGGTACGCAGGATACTGCTGTTCTATCTCTCTGTAATTTCCGGGTGATGGGATCTTTAAAAGAAACCTTTTGAGGAACACACATCATATTTCTGCTGTGAGTGGGGTACCCTGGTGTGTCACAGGGTATTTGGGGATTTTGATCTCCTTTTCTATGAACTAAGATTGGAATTGACCTCCTGAAATATTGATATATGGATATATTTTTCCACATGTCAACTGGTCGTGAGGAAAAAACCCTATAACATCAATCCGTTTTCTGGAGGAAGAGGAGAAGGTGTAAAGGATCCGACTTTGAGAAAGGGATGTATCCACCTCTAAATATATTTATGTAGCGCCTAGGTGTAGTTCTTTTTTGATTTTTGTGTATAAGATTGTCTATGTGCGAGTGTGGTGACACTCACTATCATTGAGAACTCCCATTATTGGCGGCTGTGCGCAGACTGGGTAGAAACCTTTTTATTATATTATATAATGCGTATGTATGTATGTATATCATGCTTGCCGACAATCCGGCTGCCCCTTCTGGGAAGGAGCAGCCAGACCGGCTTGACTGAGAGGGCGCGGCCAGCAAACGGGGGCAGTGCCCGCCAGACGACAAGAGTTTGCAGGTGGAGCCACGTGATCGCGTCATTTTGGCCCCGTCCCCGCTACACACTGCCGATATTACAGGCAGTGTGAAGCAGGGGGCGGGGCCAAAATGACGGGATTCGGCGTGAATCGCGTCACAGCCCCCCCGCTGCCAGGGATTTTCTTGTAATTGCGGTGGGGGGTAGGAGGGGTCGGCAGCTGCCGGGAGACTTGCCTGCCTTCCCGGGAGGTCGGGAGTGGCTCCCGATTTTCGGGAGGCTCCCGACCAAATCAGGAGGGTAGGCAAGTATGATGTACTTATAACATACTTATACTTATATAAGTATGTTACTGTATGTATGTGAGACAAAAAATAAAGGTTAAAACAGCGCACTTCTGAGGTTCAATCACTTTCTCAATAAGTTCTCTAGGTATTTCATGAATACTTTCATCTACACAAAAAGTTCCAACTTAAATCCGTGCAGGGAAATAAAGTCACTTATCAGTAGACTTGTAATCCCTCAAAGTCAATAATTGAAAAATGAAATTTTATGGGTATATCCAGCAAGTCATAAAGAAGATATGTTACAATAATCCTGGTTCCTCCTCACGCCTGGGTTTTCATCACTTTCACCACCTCAGTGTCCGTAATCTCAATTCGACATATGAAAGACAAAGTAGGGGGGACACATATAGTGTAAAAGCAAACACATTTATTAATCAGATCCAAAAGATAAAAATAGCCGTGTACCATAAAAGACCTTTTATGAAAGGTGCAATATCAGACATATAGGGGAATTATTGCTCCCCCTATTGAGAGTATATGATGGCAGCAGCCCAGACTCCACCAACGTGTTTCAACCAACTGGTCTTTATCAAGGTGTGTCAGTGTCCCAAATGTTGTCTTTTAGGGACCTCAGTGTTTAGTGCCTTATTCCAGTTGTGTGTGTTAGACTTTTCAGTTTAAACCTAGATTCATTATACCAACTATATTACTTGTCGGTGGCAGGCACGTCTTCACACCAAGTCCGCACCCCCAAAAAGAGAGAACTATGATATTTTTTAATATACTCTCTGCTAGAAAGACTAGACATCAGTTTTAGCTGATTGACTTTGATAAAAAAAAAAAAGTTAGATCACTCCTGTGATACCTTTTGTAGGAACAGCGCCAACAATGCCCATTCGATGGCCAGAAGTCATGCATGTGATTAAGACGATAGTATTCATTTGACACCCTCTCAAACATATTCATTTAAATATCTGCACATCCCCCTCTAGTTCCCGAGTTCTTTTAGAGTGTGACAGAACTTTGGCAAATGCCAAGCAGAACATTACTCTAAATTTAAAATAAAGCAACAGAAATATGCCATATGTTCTATAATTCAAAGATAGATGGAGATGAAACACTGGTAGCAAATTCAAACAAAAATATAGCATATTTTTCATATGTTTAATTGAGAAGAAATGTGTGAGACAGAGGCGAAGGATAAATGTAAGCTTATACATTAATGGCAGGTAGAGGTGACTGCACCATATTCCATCAGTGTATTAGTGTGATACGTTTTTTTAAATTATGTATTTATGTTATAAAGTTTATTACAAAAAAAACATTACTTGTAAGACAAGATCTCTTCTGTTATGTAAATATAAACAGTGGCAAACGCAGGATTTCTAGAGTAATGGTTCCAAATGCTTGATTTTAGAGCGAGTGTGGCTAGTCCATGAAGAGAGCATAATTAGCACTTATCCAGCTTTAATATATTATGTTGCATAATTCCAGCATATACAGGACCAGCGATCACAGTAAGCCATTATATGCGACAGTAAGGCCATCCTGCATGAGCCAAATGTTTTTATTGAGATGTAGGCACCAATTCCAGAGCATTGGAGCAAGTCCGGGAGTCTGGGGCAGCAGCAGAAGAACCTAGCACTGCCCTGGACATATATGTACATATTGGTCTCATTATGTACTGGATAGTGTATTATTATATAGTATTAATAATTATCCCTATTGATGGTCTATAGCAGTGCACCCCTAACAGTGCATGTTTTCCACATCTCCTAGTTGGTGCAGAGGTGTATTTATTACTGGCTGACACATTTTAAAATATCCACAGGTGGTGCTAATCATTTTATTTGTGATACTGAGAAGAACATGCAGCACTAGTAACAATCTATTATATTACTATTTCTGTTGTGGTCATGGTGTGTGCTGGGGAGGGGGGTTTCCAGGCAGATGGAAACCCCCCCCCCCCGGCATTTGCCTATGATAAATATATATGTAGAAACAGTTTGTATGTAATTCTGACTTTGTTAGTGACTGAATATATCGGAGCCTCATAGCAACATTTTAAAGGGGCCTCTCTCTAGCTTCACTCCATGAATTAAACTATACTTAACTACTAGAGCAATTCCATTCCAAATCAAGCTCTACAACACACTAATTACATGTGTACAGATGGCCTGATTCAGCAAGGAATGCAATGCAGCGTTTGCACGCACTCAGCCGATGTTTACAATCTGCCCATGTGTATAAGATGCAGTGCACGTGCGCAAACTAACTATTGAGATGGTAACTGCATTTGCAGAGGCTGCGCAGACCCAGAGCACAGTGATTGACAGGAAGTGCTGTTTGTGGATGGCGGGGGTGGGGGGGTCAGGCAAATGCAGGTGTGCCTGTGCATTTGGACGTGCATAATTAAGCCTTTGCAGCGGCGGACGCAGCCTGAGGTCAAGTTGCACACAGGAAATCTCGCTATGTCTGCGGTAGGTTCAGGTCAACCACTATTGTGCGAATGGATACGATGTTTCTCGATGTTACCCATGTTTATGCTGTCTAGCCAGGTATAGAGGACGCAAGTAAAGGGAAGTGGGTTTTATTATGCAGTGCTGGGCGTCTGCTTATTCTGCTGCGATTGGCGTGCGTATGCATTCATTAGCATATTCTCGCAGCAGCCGATTGCGTGCGTCCCATGCTGAATCAGGCCCAGAGTTGCATATCACAAAATTATATATACAGTGTGTATATATATATATATATATATATATATATATATACACACACACACACACAGTTATTTATATAGCGCATAAATATTCCATAGTGCTTTACAGAGAATATTTAACAATTCACATCAGTGAAACTGAATGCAAGCAGATTTGCATTTCCGTCCTTGCAATAATGGTAATGCAGCAGAAGGCATCACGCCTCCTGCATGCATTACTTATTCGAGCTCCGTTGTACAACACAGCATTGGATAATCTGCAGCAACATCGGCCGGCTAAGTGACTCATGGGGTCATGTAAGACGGCCTCTGCAGATGAGAGAAAGAGGCCAGGAAATATCCGTCAGCTGAGGGAGATTCCGACTTCTTCTCTCCCCCCCCCCACGGCAGCAACACCCCTCAGTTTCGGTATATCGGAGGCCTTCGCTGCCCCCTCCCCGCCCAAAAAGGGCAGCAGACTGTCAATCAATGACAGTCTGCGTGTGGGGTCGCAGACCCGTTCTACACATGCGCAGAACGGGTCAGAGGCCTGCGCAGATTCCCGACCATTGGGAATATGCGTTCAGCAGTGCACTGCTGGATCAGGCCCAATATTCACTATCAGACAGTCACCAGAGTTAATCTTTTGTCAGAGTCCAAATAAACTAGCTGTATGTTTTTGAATTGTGGGAGGTAACAGGAATACCCAGAGGAAACCCACGCAATTGGATTGCTTTTTGCAACTAGAGTCATTTCATGCCTGTATTAAGGGCACAGCTGCCTTTATAATCTTTCGCCAGATTAATTTAAAGGTCAGATAGCCATCCACAGAATACATTTTTATGTTCATTGCTGGCTTAAACATTTTAAACTAAGTTTTCCTATTAACTGTAATAGGAAGCAAGCTTAAGGGCTAACCAAGGATTTCCAATAAAAGTTGTGAGGAGCAGAGATGGTTCAAAATTTGTGAGAAGTATGTAAAAGTAACGGGGAATATACTGTTATGTAATGTCAACAGGGCAGGTTCTATAGATACGCTGGGTACGTGGCCGAGTAGGGAGCCGCATAGAAGAGGGTGCCCTGACCCGGCCGTGACCAGCGACATGCAGTAAGCTCCAGCGGGTGGCAGTCAGACTGTGTCACAGCTGCCTGCACCACGCCATTGTTAGGGGCAGGCCGCATCTCTTTTGCTTGGGCAGCTGCTGGGCTGAGCAACGTGACATCATGTGATCATGTCACACTGGCAGTGCGCTGAGCAGGCGGTTTGTGAGGAGTCCCAACCTGAGGACTCTGCTGCTACTGCATGCTTCGGCTAGCTGCAGTAGTGGGTGGCGCCCCTCGAGTTGGCAGGCCATGCTCTCAGTACCATCCCAGTCCCATTATAATTAAAGTAAGCAAAAGGGTTTTTTTTTTTTTTACACAGCATGAATATTTGAGACTACTCTTTTGGTTCATAGTGTCTTTGGGCATAATGCGTAAGCCCTACTACTACTGTGGGCATAATGTGTAAGCCCTACTACTACTGTGGGCATAATGTGTAAGGAGCACTATTACTGTGGGCATAATGTGTAAGGAGCACTACTACTGTGGGCATAATGTGTAAGGAGCACTACTACTGTGAGCATAATGTGTGAGGAGCACTACTACTGTGGGCATAATGTGTAAGGAGCACTACTACTGTGGGCATAATGTGTAAGGAGCACTACTACTGTGAGCATAATGTGTGAGGAGCACTACTACTGTGGGCATAATTGTGTGAGGAGCACTACTACTGTGGGCATAATGTGTGAGGAGCACTACTACTGTGGAGAGGGAAGGGGAGCGGGTACTAATTATCCGGGCCCGAGTTTGCCGGAGTGGCCCAGCGGGGGCCGGGTCAGACGCTGCGCCCTAATCCTCCCTGTCAGCTGAGCAGCCCAGCACACACTGCTGTGTGCTGTGTTGCAAAGGTAGACTGCTTGCTGCTGCAGTCTCCTCTGCCTGTGTGCATCACCCCCCTGGATTTGCGTTGGGCTGGGGGGCTCACATCACATTTTTTTTTCCTTTTCTTAGGGGAGCGTGGCCACCCCTCCCACAATTGTCACACCCCCTTCACCCGAGCCGGGCCCGGCGCGGCTCTTGGCAGCCCTGACTGCGGGCATAATTTGTAAGCAGCACTACTGCTGTGGGCATAATGTGTAAGGAGCACTATTACTGTGGGCATAATGTGTAAGGAGCACTACTACTGTGTATATAATGTGTAAACGGCACTACAACTGGGCTTTTCCCATGAGACCACGTCCCCTTAATTTTTTCGGCACAAAAGTACACCATAAGGCGCCAAAGTATATAATGTGTAAGGAGCACTACTACTGTGTATATAATGTGTAAGCGGCACTACAACTGGGCTTTTCCCATGAGACCACGTCCCCTTAATTTTTTCGGCACTAAAGTACACCATAAGGCGCCAAAGTATATATATTCACTTACCAAAATAATTGGGCTCGGGCCAGCTCTGAGTGTCAACAGAAGAGTAACAAGGGTTATGTTGGGTTAATGAACATGATCCAGGAGTGAGAGATGTGTGATATATGACCTCTATCCAGGTAACTTTGAATTTGTATTATTTGCATTACTATTAATGTGGACATTATATATTTCAGAATTATAGGTTTTGATTGGAATAAACAGGTCCACTAAGGGCAACGTTCTTTTAACATGGAAGTTGTGAAACAAGTCAGTGAAATTAAGTTCCCTATTATTGCCTTTAAAAGTCTTCTTAATTACATCTCTAAACAAACAGATGTGGATCAGATTACCACAGAAAAGGAAGCGAGAGAGTAAAATCAAAAGACAAATCCAAATAAATAGAGAAAGTGGTGCATAGTTAGTTGAAGTAAATAATGGCAATTTTAGTATATGGTGGAAACCTTTTAAACGTAATGGCTTCTATAAAAGCCTTTTTTCTACTTGCACTTTCCACTGTCAAACAGCTTGAGATGCCTGCAACTGTAAAACACTTTAGATGACAGGTTTACAGGCTAGCTGCAGCTTAGATTTTATGTCTAATTCGTGTTAAAATGCTGCAGCAATTATCTATCTTGTTAGGTATAATTTAGTGCTATATGACATATTATATTTTGCTTCGTTATTTGGAATATTTGTATTTCTTAAACTATAATAGAAATATACCAAACCAAAATACTATGTCTTTCAAACCAAATTGTTTTTTTTTTCTTATAAAACTCTTTGTACTGTAGATGTCTGCACAGCTTTATTTATAGAGAACCCTTCACATTTGGGAATGGTTGCTTACATAGCGACTTGTGAAAAAGCTAGAACGGTTTTATTCTCCTTCCACTTTGGAAAGAGCACAGGAAAACAAATCCAGGATCAATGCTACAGAATTGCTTTATGTTCTGCACATTGTCATTCCTGGATACCCCTTACCGTAGCCTCCTTGGGGTATATTTACTAAATGAAGGAATATCAAAGCTGAGACTTGTGGGCGGCTCTGGCCATGGAATTTAAAAGGGCAATAATATTAAATGCAAAACCAGGAATGTATTGCATTTAATATTATTGCCTTTTTAAATCCCGTGGACAGAACCTCCTCCGCTTAGTACAGTGGTTCCCAAACTGTGCGCCGTGGCACCCTGGGGTGGCTCGGGACACTTGCAGGGGTGCCTCAGGTTGGTGGTCCAGCACCAAATCAAATTATTTATGGACAATGTAATGTAAATATGTGGACAAACAGAAAAGCAATTTACTTCACTTTACTACCTTATTACATTTTTTTCAATAACAAAAACTTAGGGGTGCCATGAAAACAATGCTGATACTCTAAGGTGCAGTGATTCAAAAAAGTTTGGGAACCACTGGCTTAGTAAATATGCCCCTTGACTCAGAAGCACATGTGAGGCGAAAGAGCACCGTGGTAAAAGGCAGCTCCTGGGAGTGAGGATAATGCGGAATGTAAAATACCTTTTATCCAGTAATTTTGTATTTACATATATGCACTGATTTTGAATGCTATCTCCAGTAGAGATGTAATGTGTAACTAAAACATTAAAAATAAAATTAACAGCAATGAGGCGACTTATCACTGTTTCTGGGTCACACAGTTCTGGAACAAAGTTTTAGGGTTGATCAACAACATTCTTGACACAAGGCTTCCTGCCCATGTGATTCCTATCAGGGGCAAACGCAGGATTTTCATGGGGGGGGTTCCATATATATATATATATATATATATATATATATATATTAGGGGTGTGCACCGGACACTTTTCGTGTTTTGTGTTTTGGTTTTGGATCTGGATCTTTCTTCGTGTTTTGGATCTGGATTGGTTTTGCCAAAACCACCCTTCCGTGTTTTGGGTTCTGGGTTTTGTGTTTTGGATCTGGATTTTTTCTTAAAAAATAAAAAAAACCCGCTAAAATCACATAAATGGGCCTTTTTTTGTTCCTACGCTATTAATAACCCCAATAACATTAATTTCCACTCATTTCCACTCTATTCTGAACACCTCACACCTCACAATATTGTTTTTAGGCCAAAAGGTTGTACCGAGGAAGCTGGATGACTATGCTAAGCGACACAAGGGGGCGGCACAAACACGTGGCCCATCTAGGAGTGGCACTGCAGTGGCAGACAGGAAGCCAATCAGCGTTATGGTGCCCATTTGCATGTAGCACGAACCCGGGAGATCCGTGCTACATGCATCTGTGTGATTGGCACAGAGCAATGACAGGTCCGTGAGACCCGTCTGTGCTGCTGTGGTAAAAAAAAAAAAAAAAAACCTGTGTAAAAAAAGAAAAAAATGGCGTGCACCCCCCCAAAAAAGAGCAACCAGCCCCGGGCATTAGTAACCCAGTGCTGGGTGTGCTTAAATACAGGGGACAAACGACGTAGGGGTCCCCTGTACTTAAGCACAACCAGCACCGGGCTAGTCAGAACCAGCGCTGGTTGCCAAAATACGGGGGACAAACGACGTAGGGGTCCCCTGTATTCTGCGCAACCAGCTCTGGGCTCTGATCCGGTCCTGGTTCTGGAAATATAGGGGACAAAAAATGAGTAGGGTTCCCCTGTATGTTCCAGAACCAGCACTGGACTTTTTCTAGCGGGGGGCTGATGCCACAGCCAGGGGAGCCCTTTCACCGGGCCCCCCAGCCGCAGCATCAACCCTGACCGCTAGTCAGCCCAGGCCGGGGATCCCTGGAGAGCTGGGGACCCCCCCAATAAAGGGGTCACCCTCTCCAGGGCACCCCAGGCCCAGGCTGATAGCCCGGGGCTATCCCCGCCACCCCTGGTGGCGGTGGGTGGCGGGTTGATTGTGTGGTGTGGTGTAAATAAAGAATATCAAACATTGTCTTTACAAGTAGAACTGCAAGTCCCAGCTAGCCTGCCCCGCATGCTGGTACTTGGAGAACCACAAGTACCAGCATGCAGGGCATTAAGGGCCCACTAGTACCTGTAGTTCACCTGTAAAAAAAATGTTTAAAAAAACACAGGACACACACACCGTGACAGTATAAGTTTATTAAACATACATACACACACACACATGTACACATACTCACCTATGTAACCTGTAGCATCGGTCCACTTGTCCGGTAAAGTATCCCTAGGGGACCTGTGAAAAAAAACATACTCACCATCTCCTATGCGAGGTTCTGTCCTCTTCGTTCCAAAGTAGGCATCCCCGGACTTGGCAAAAAAAAAAAACGAAAACGCGATCCACGAACTTAGTACCGTTCTATAGAACGGTACTTCCCGAATGAGAGCTTAGCGGCGGGGTATCACCATGGAAACCCCGCTGCTAAGCGTTCATTGGCTGAGAGAGGTCATCTCCCGTCTCTCAGCCAATGAACGGCTCCCTCCATTGTAGTCAATGGTGGGAACCGCAGGGTAAACTTTAATAACCTTGCGGCTCCCAGCATTGACTACAATGGAGGGAGCCGTTCATTGGCTGAGAGAGACGGGAGATGGCCTCTCTCAGCCAATGAACGCTTAGCAGCGGGGTTTCCATGGTGATACCCCGCCGCTAAGCTCTCATTCGGGAAGTACCGTTCTATAGAACGGTACTAAGTTCGTGGATCGCGTTTTCGTTTTTTTTTTTTTGCCAAGTCCGGGGATGCCTACTTTGGAACGAAGAGGACAGAACCTCGCATAGGAGATGGTGAGTATGTTTTTTTTCACAGGTCCCCTATGGATACTTTACCGGACAAGTGGACCGATGCTACAGGTTACATAGGTGAGTATGTGTACATGTGTGTGTGTGTGTGTGTGTGTATGTATGTTTAATAAACTTATACTGTCACGGTGTGTGTGTCCTGTGTTTTTTTTAAACATTTTTTTACAGGTGAACTACAGGTACTAGTGGGCCCTTAATGCCCTGCATGCTGGTACTTGTGGTTCTCCAAGTACCAGCATGCGGGGCAGGCTTGCTGGGACTTGCAGTTCTACTTGTAAAGACAATGTTTGATATTCTTTATTTACACCACACCACACAATCAACCCGCCACCCACCGCCACCAGGGGTGGCGGGGATAGCCCCGGGCTATCAGCCTGGGCCTGGGGTGCCCTGGAGAGGGTGACCCCTTTATTGGGGGGGTCCCCAGCTCTCCAGGGATCCCCGGCCTGGGCTGACTAGCGGTCAGGGCTGATGCTGCGGCTGGGGGGCCCGGTGAAAGGGCTCCCCTGGCTGTGGCATCAGCCCCCCGCTAGAAAAAGTCCAGTGCTGGTTCTGGAACATACAGGGGAACCCTACTCATTTTTTTCCCCTGTATTTCCAGAACCAGGACCGGATCAGAGCCCAGAGCTGGTTGCGCAGAATACGGGGGACCCCTACGTCGTTTGTCCCCCGTATTTTGGCAACCAGCTCTGGTTCTGACTAGCCCGGTGCTGGTTGTGTTTAAGTACAGGGGACCCCTATGTCGTTTGTCCCCTGTATTTAAGCACACCCAGCACTGGGTCACTAATGCCCGGGGCTGGTTGCTCTTTTTTTGGGGGGGAGGACGCCATTTTTTTCTCTTTTTACACAGGTTTTTTTTTTTTTATTTACCACAGCAGCACAGACGGGTCTCACGGACCCGTTAGTGCTCTGTGTCAATGACACAGATGCAAGTAGCACGGATCTCCTGGTCCGTGCGTGCATCTGTGTCATTGAAATACACAGCAGCACAGACGGGTCTCACTGACCCATCTGTGCTCTGTGTCACTGTCAATCACACAGATGCATGTAGCACGGATCTCACGAGTCCGTGCTACATGCAAATGAGCACCATAATGCTGATTGGCTGAGAGCCGTGACAGACGGCTCTGTCAGCCAATCAGCACTTTGCCCATTAAAGGCAAAGGCATTTTTTTTTAAATGGCCGCTCGAGGCAAAACCTCGAGATCCGACAGCAGATCTCGAGGTTTTGCCTCGGGAGAGGGATCCGGGGCAGACAGGGAGATCCGAGCTTGGGCTCGGATCGCCCCGGATCCCCGAAGTTCGGGTGGGTTCGGTTCTCAGGGAACCGAACCCGCTCATCCCTAATATATATATATATATATATATATATATATATATGTATATTTGTATACACATACATACATGTATGATATACACACTTATATACATACACACACACGTCACACATACCTTAAGCAGGAAGGAGCTGGGCATAGCAAGTGAAGGCTTTGGGCCTGATTCAGAGATTTACGCAATGCCAATATTTACACAGAATAAGCAATTATTAGCTATTGTGCATGTGTGAAAGCCACACTGTGCACGATTGTTTTGCGATTAAGCTCGCACAAAGGATTCACTCGCAGGCATGTCTGATGGTTTCAATTAGCCACTGCAAACTCCTTTGCAACATGAGAGCATTCCACGTGTCAGGAGAGACGCAGCGTTTGAGACAGATCAGACGACTCAGAAGCTGCCCGATCTGCGTCGATGTTCCGGATGTGTACGGTGGTTCACTTCGTCGGACGGATTTCAGAAAATAGCAGTGGGCGTCCCTATGCTTCGGTAAGCTTTAGAAGACATTAGCCAATTTTTGCAATTGCGATCGCAGCTGTGACTGCATTAGCGTAAATCTCTGAATCAGGCCCCTTGAGCGCTACATGCGGCCCCAGGACCACCTGTTGCCCACCACTTCTCTAGTATTTGTGAATTAGGCAATTCACTTTTTATTAAACACAGGGGCATTCCAAATGCTTGACTTTAGAGTAACTATGGCTGCCTGTGAAGAAGGCATAATTAGTATTTAACAAGCTGTTAGGCTTTCCTGAAAATCAAGTTTGAAAAACACTGGTCGTGCAGTATAGGTTGTAGGGGGTACAATCTAAAAAAACAAACTTTCTGTATCAAACATATTTATCTCATATAAATAACATAAGTGGTCAGAAAAAGTTTAAACAACCCATATTTTAACCAGCAGGAGACAGAACTGAGAATTTTAAACACATATTCTCCCACCTCATGTGGGAATCTGTCTCTTCTTGCTGGCAGCTGCTCTCTTTTCTGGTTTGGTGCACTGATTGAACACTCAGATCCACAAACACGGCAGACTTGGTAGGAGAAGCTGCTGCCACTAGGCATGCGCAACAGCTCTGTTCCCATCCCTTATACCGGTTGTTGTGGCCACAGATCTATAAAAATCGTATCATGTACTACTGCTATTGTGGTCATGATTCAAGCTGCTCGCTGAGCAACTGGAAATCCCCCCTACGTTTGCCTATGAAACCTATGAGTAACTTTCAAATTGTGAAATGTAAGTGTATACTTTTCTATATTTTCAAATTAAGTGCAGCAGTTAAACCCTTCATGTTGGTGATTTTCAAGCTTTTAAACCAAAATATAAACACCCATCTCATTAATTCAAGCATACAATTTAAGACTACAGGTTCAAAACATATTGAATTTATTGAATTCTATTTAAACTCCATATGATATTATTGAAAAAGTAATTGTACAGCATTTCCAGGTTTGCTTATGATATGAGAAGAATATTGGGCCTGATTCATCACGGATCACAATTGCAACAGCGTACGCAGATCGGCCGATGGTGGTACTGCGCATGCATATGCACCGCAGAGCGCAGGTCAGCATTGCGATCGCACTGTGATCACGTACACAGATACAAAGCCATCACAGAGTGAGTGACAGGACATCAGCGTTTAGGGGTGGTGATGGGGGAGTGGTTGGAGAAATGCAGGCGTGCCTGTCCGTTTGAGTGCAGTTAAATGGGCGTGCGCAAATTAGCCACTGCGATGGAGTACTCACTGCGTGCAAAGAGACTTGCAATTTCTGAGACAGGACAGAGCTGGTGTTACCGCTGTATATGCAGAAACTGCGTGGCTATACGGATGTGAGAAAGCCGTAGTGGGCGTCTCTATGCTGGCTGAGCAGTTGCAAACATTGGCATATTTTCGCAGTAGAACTGCAGGCGTAATTACAGCTGTGATCGCAATAGCGATCCGTAATGAATCAGGCCCATTGTCCAGAAGTTATAGAACATGTTTTTTTTGTCAACCCCTTTAAGCTGAAGGTTTTTTTTTCAACCACTATGCTAGGACTATATTGACACTTTTCAGGCTGGTCACATTCCAACATCAATATCTATAATTTATTTGTTTACCTTTTTTCAGAAATGTCAATTAAGGCAAGTAGTTAAACGGTGGTTGCTTCTGGAATCTGCATTAATCTATGTTTCCAGGATTCTACACATAGGATTTCATAATAAAATCTGAGCTTGAAATGTCTACAAAAAAAATGTCCTGCTAGTCTTTGCCATGTTGAATTAAATGCAACCAATGTCTTTTTGAAAACTACAGTACAGAAAAAAAAAAAATACTCTGTTAAATGAGGTGACCCCAGTTTTTATTTGAACCAGGCTGGGGGAGATCTGAGCATTAGGACCTCCTTTCATATTTCTGGAAGAATTGTGTTTTCTTTAGTGATGGGTGTCATTGTCTGGTGATCACCAGTCAATGATGCCGATTCAATTTTTGGTAGACAATTATTTTCTAGAGTACCCCTATGGTATGAAGGAATATCAGCAAAGATGGATGGTGGCATTGTGTACTCCACAGCCTTTACAAAGGCACTAACGTTGAAAATTGAATTGGCGCCAATGACTTCTATATGTTCAATTTGTTTGAAAAAAAGGGACTCATTCAAACAAGAGTTCCCCCAAATGTGTATGTGCCAGTATGATGCAGATAGAGCTCATCTCTAGAAAACGGTTTTGCGTGCAGAGTGACATTGTCTGATGACAATAACTAAATAGGCTACATCATTTGAAAGAGGGAAGTGCCCCTTTCAAATGTGGGTGCCCTGAGATTATTAATATTAGGATGGAGATTGTTGGAAGGGGAATGCTCCGCATGATCTCCCTTCAGTTTACATTCCGGGCACTGCCAGAGTTGCGTAACTGCTGCGATCTCAGATCAGGATCCCAGGTGCGCTACTGCATGTGCGTTGTATACAGGCACCTTCTCTGTCTATCAGTCACAGTGTGCTGGAACACGTCGCTTATTTACCAGGTCTGGCAGCTCTGGTCTCCTGCTCCTAGGATAGGGCAGCGGACAGGAGGTCACCTGCGTCCGCTGGGGTGATCCAGTCTCCTCTCCGGTATCAGCATCAGTGACTTCCGGGTATATGGCTGTGGCTCCGAGAGGGAAGCGTGAGCCGCCCCAGCACTGAATTTAAAGGGCCAGATGTGCCAAGAATGTGATGTCACATGGGGGGCCTATTTTGAAACTCCACCTATTTAAGGAAGTCCCTGAGAGCAATCCTGTGCAAGAGTATAGGCTCCCAAACCTTACTCCAGTGTCAGCCTTGTGCTATTACATTCCACATAAATACTTCTTCCAGATTCCTACATCTCTGTACTGCTTTGTACTGTTCAGGATTCCAGTCTGCTGTGCTCTGTACAATACATGTTCCATCTGTGTTCCTGCTGCTTCTTGCAGTTGCCACTGCAGAGTCTACACATCATTTAGAGTGCTCCAGTGTCTGCTCCAGTGCATACCAGCCATGTACCTGGGAACCAGACTGAGGGATGTGAGCTTCGTGTCAGGCACAGCTAAGTCCAAACCTCCTTGCGGGAGTTCCTGGTGACTCCGTGTCTCAGTTCAGTGTCTCTGCCAATCCCATGGTACTGGTTTGCACACACTATCCATATGTGACTTGTGACACTATCCTCCATTGAAAGAGAATATGCCCCTGAGCATCTTTCTACACCGGAGACTGTTACACAGCAGAGGCACTATAAACCCCACTGTGTCACCACCATTTACTGTTAGAGGGCCACTGCCACCACTTAGTATACATACAGGTGTGTGCTACTCCATTACGCACACCTGCAATAACTCCTGGCTAGATCTGTTTTAACTGCTGTATGTACATACCTGCATTAACTTTGTTTTACCCTGCACCCTGTTATCTGCCGGTTAATAAACCAATAAACCTGGTTAAGTTATCTGCTGTGTGGACAAACCTCCATCGCACACCACTGACACCTGTCAAAACCTTTGGTTCTGCTAATAGGGAAATCTTCACCATCCCAGAAATTCACATTTTTTCTGCAGTGTAGAAAGATTTGCCACACTGATAATGGGGCACATAGTCTGAGTGAGGGGACTACCCTATAACAAACAAGGGTGTCCATTGGGAAAATAGCGCACTTTCTGTCCACCATCCTGTGCATTTTAGATATTTAGTATTGCAGTGGAGCACAGTCATTATAGTGCCATCTCCCAGTAGTTTCTGGAGGGGTCCTGATAAGTATATTTAATACTACGCAGAAGTGATGCAGTGATACAGTGATGAGGCTGGTTGTAACTCGTCCTTAGCATTTTTTAATGTACATGCTGATGACAAGTTCCGCTAAAATTAGCACCAAAGTGGTTAAAGTAAAAATCACAGCAGCAACAAACATCTAACCAATTAATTTGCCAGTATTTAGGTTCCTATCTTAATCTTATATACATTGTTTAAAACAAAAACAACTTTATTAACAACTTATCAAAACTGCAACATACAGCAGACCCTCCAACATGACCCCTTCCACCAGGTACAAAATGTTCTGCTCCTGGACTTCCCACCAAATTTATGATTGCAGCCACCTGTGTTGAAACGGAATGGGAACAAAATCCTGGTAGTCGGGATGCCTGCTGTCAATATACCGACAGCGGCATCCCAATGCTCAGGATTCTAACAAGGGTGCGGTAAGTATAGTAACTCTCCCGCACTTCTCCCCCTAACCCTCTGTTCCTACATCCTAACACTAACCCTGCCCCCACCCCATCCCAACCCTCCCCGTTATTGCCTAAACTTAAACATCCCCCCCATGGTGCCTAAACCAAACCCACCCCCCTTGGTACCTAAACCTAATCTCCCCCCCCTGTGGTGCCTAACCCTAACCCACCCGCGGGGGTACCTAACCTAACCTAACCCTAACATCCCCATGCCTAACTACATCCCATTGAAACACCTGTCTCATCAATTAACTAGTTCAACACTGGTGACAGCTATCATATATTAGGTGGGAAGTCCAGGAGCAGAGCATTTTGTACCTGGTGGAACGGGTCAGGTTGGAGGGTAGGTACAGTAGAGGAGTTGATGCAATAAGTATATGAATAAACAACAGCATGTTGTGAAGGTTTCCAGCTCAGAACTATTAATATTTATGTGAAAGTGTTAATTTTTTTCTCATGGACAAAAGGCCATTTAGACCTTGATCTTGAGGTGAGGTGGTGTGTTTAACTTAGCCAGGTATGTGACACTGTGTATTTACCTTAGTATATGCGCAAGTAGTGCTGGATGTGTTTAACACATTTGTGGTGCTGGGAGAATTTACACACTATACATTTTATTAACTTTGTCAGCATTGACAATGTTATTGGCAGGGGCCCCAAGAAGTTAGTTGCCCTGGGCCCCCCACAAACCCAAATTCGGCCTTGTCTCCAAGTAGGAAACAGTATTTTGTAATGTTTAGTGTGGAAGAAAGTTTGCACTATTTTCCTAAACCATGTGGCTTTTCACATAGGAGTAAATTCAAGTACCTTGAAAAAGTTACTTATGCTAATGAAACGCGTTGGTGTGAGGAGGTGCAACAATTATAGCACCACTCGTAGTTTCTATAGTGACTTATTGCTGAGTGGTCGCGGCGTGAATTTACTCCTATGTGAAAAGCTGTGCTTCCGGTGGGGAGTGAAGAGAACTCTGCACAACAGCGACCAGAAGTGTTGTGCAGCTGCTCATTACCCGAAGCATATGAACGGACTACACTGATCACCGGTGCCCAGCGTCTACCGCAGGAGAAGGTTAACAAGGACGGCTGAACATTAGGGTAAGCTAGGGAAAGTTTCCTTATTGTTGCCACGTTATTGAAGACCATTACACTTAGCAGAACAACTCCAAAAGGGGCTATAAACATTGTTTTTGTGTGCATTTTATGTATGTCCATTTGTACTGTTTACTTACATATGCAGGTCTATTTTTTTTTTATTATAAAACATCTATTTAGCGCTTTGTTCTTATGGTATAATTTGATATGTTATTCTTGTATATCTGTGTGCAACTGAGACTGTAAGCGGAACTTGGCATGGAAAAAAGCGGTAGCACTTCACATGCTGATTCAGAGACTCAATCACACACAGATATACAAGTGTCACATATCAAATTAATTTAGGACACATCTGTATTTTTTATTACTATGATACTCAGATAAACTACTATTAGAAGTAATAAAGCAAACTATAGACACATATTTAGGATTTGCCTACTTTGTAAGCACCTAGCACCAGTTGCCTCCACACAAAGCTGACATCTCTAAATTCACATTTTCTATTAATGCTTTGTAAAGAAAAAAAAAAACAGAAGCAATTTTCTATCAAGGACCTCTCTGCAGGGGTGCTTTCACTTAGAGGTGAATATAAAATGACAGCTAACATGCAGTGCAAGTTTAAAGGTAGCAATTACTGTATGAGCAACTACAAGAATTTCTAAATAAATAGACCAGTGGGTCATGATGGCATGTATCCTAAAATGGCACGGACAAAAAGACGGTATAAAAGCCACTTTCCATATGTGAAAAAAAGTCTCTCAATGTGATGTTACACAGCTGTTCAGAAAAAAAAGTCCAATGTCAAAAATACGTTTTAATAAAAAAATGTTTGGACATTACACTTCTCCTTTCCGACCTCATCACATAAAAAAAAAATGGAATAGATTTTTAATATTCTCATATCAAATGATCAACAGAGAGGTACCCAAATGATCAACAGAGCTGTGAGGCCACCACCTGCTAAGTGTGTACACCGACAGCTGCAGTGGTGGTTACAAAAATACAAGTTGAGTGTAATGTTGAGGTTAATGGAGACATATCGGGAGGATGATGGTGCTACAACTGCAGAGAAGAATTTTGCCACTGAATGCAATTAGCTGGGGAAGGCTTCTATAGGTAAGTGGAAGGGGGGATGGTAATGAACGTCTGCAGCTGATTAGGGACCTCATTCAGAGTCTCTCACTAGCGCTGTGCGCTCGCAAGCAGGCCGATGGTTTGTGTACATGCATGAGCACGCTTTGTTCTGTGCGTGCGCGAACTACTCTGTGCGATCGCAGGCCGCTCGCTCGCCCAGCAAAGATAGCCCAGTGAAATGAGTGACAGGAGAGACCGTTTGTGGGTGGTAACAGGGGCAGGACTCTAATAACGGGGGTGTGGAGGTGCAAACGCAGGCATGCCTGGGTGTTTCAACGCCGTTGTAGAGGCGTGCATAACTAACACGCAGCGTCATAGTACACGTCACATGTTTGCTTTTTACACTGAAGTCCTCGCAGTGCTTGCGGTAGGGTAAGGCAACCACAAGCGCTGCGATCGCTTCCGATGGTGCTCGATGTACCAATGTTTTAATACAATTCCTGGAGATGACGTGTGCTGGTGGGCGGCTCTGCCTGTGCGATTGGGCGTACACTGGCCGCTTGCTAAGACATGGTGGGCGTGCTTATGCCTTGGCGAGCGATCGTTTCCCGTGGCGCCACTTTGACAAATTTGCATACGCTGGGGGCGAGCGATCGCATCTAGCGAGAGACTCTGAATGAGGTCCTAGATGTTATGGAGGAAAGCAAAGGAGAATAATGGAATAATTGATAAAATATAAAGTGGTGTATTAATGTTATATAAGTAGATTGCAAGATCTCCTGAGGTAACAAAGAAGAAAGCGTTTTTTAACCACATTTGGTTAAGGCTATTTTATTTGTTAGATTTCAGGCCATTTTATTACCACACTATAAAACACCTGCCGCTTATATCCAAGAGCCTCCTCTTGCCCCTTTATATGGCGTCAAAGATACCTCATATGCCAGGGCTCCGACGGGCCTTGGTACTGGGAGGCATGGCCATATCTGGGAGGTGTCACCACGCCTCTTCCGCAAAAATCTGTGACAAAATAGTATGCACCATGCTCTATACAGGGGCGGCTCCATGGGGAGGGGTGGTCCAGGGGCCCACCTGTAACAATTCTTGTATCTGCCCTCTACCGCTGCGGCCGTACTGGTATTGCAGCACAGCCGCAGAAACACATTGGACAGTGAAAGAGGAGTTCTGGACAGCCCATCACTTATACCTGTCTAACCTTCCCCAGCTTCTCTCACACATGCCAGTCTAACCCCCTAACTTCTTTCTCACATGCCTGTCTGACCCCCAGGTTCTCCCTGATATCAGTGCCAGATTAAGGTCCATATGGGCCTGGAGCTGAAATTTATCAAGGCCCTACTGTGTGACACTGCAAAGGGTGTGATCAACACTGCAGAGAAGTTCTCCCGGGCGAGCAGTGGGGGTGTGGTGGCACACTACGCTACCTCTCCACAGTAGATCACTACGCTACCTCTCCACACTACATCACTACGCTACCTCTCCAAACTACATCACTACGCTACCTCTCCAAACTACATCACTGTGCTACCTCTCCACATTACATCACTACGCTACCTCTCCACACTACATCACTATGCTACCTCTCCAAACTACATCACTACGCTACCTCTCCAAACTACATCACTGCGCTACCTCTCCACACTACATCACTACGCTACCTCTCCACACTACATCACTACGCTACCTCTCCACACTACATCACTACGCTACCTCTCCTAAACTACATCACTACGCTACCTCTCCACACTACATCACTACGCTACCTCTCTACACTACATCACCACGCTACCTCTCCACACTACATCACTACGCTACCTCTCCACACTACATCACTACGCTACCTCTTCACACTACATCACTGCACTACCTCTCCACACTACATCACTATGCTACCTCTCCACACTACATCACTATGCTACCTCTCCACACTACATCACTACGCTACCTCTCCACACTACATCACTACGCTACCTCTTCACACTACATCACTATGCTACCTCTCCACACTACATCACTATGCTACCTCTCCACACTACATCACTATGCTACCTCTTCACACTACATCACTATGCTACCTCTCCACACTATATCACTACGCTACCTCTCCACACTACATCACTACGCTACCTCTTCACACTACATCACTATGCTACCTCTCCACACTACATCACTATACTACCTCTCCACACTACATCACTACGCTACCTCTTCACACTACATCACTATGCTACCTCTCCACACTACATCACTATGCTACCTCTCCACACTACATCACTATGCTACCTCTCTACACTACATCACTACGCTACCTCTCCACACTACATCACTACGCTACCTCTCCACACTACATCACTACGCTACCTCTTCACACTACATCACTACGCTACCTCTCTACACTACACTACCTCTCTACACTACATCACTACGCTACCTCTCCACACTACATCACTACGCTACCTCTCCACACTACATCACTACGCTACCTCTTCACACTACATCACTACGCTACCTCTTCACACTACATCACTATGCTACCTCTCTACACTACATCACTACGCTACCTCTCCACACTACATCACTATGCTACCTCTCCACACTACATCACTGCGCTACCTCTCCACACTACATCACTACACTACCTCTCTACACTACCTCTCTACATTTAGGACCGATGCAAGGATAATTTATGTTATGTAATATGCATCATACATGTTTATATATATATATATATATATATATATATATTGCGCAGTCTACTATCAGGCAGCCTATTGCTTGTGTGTGTATATATATATATATATATATATATATATATAATTACAAAACACATATGCTAATTACACGAGTTCACTCAAATACAGTCCCACGCGGGTGGCATCTGTTCCCTGCTCCTCATCTCTGAGAGAAGAGGAGCAAAGGGGGAAGTATAGAGAGCTAGGGGGGTGGGAAATGAGGAGACAGTGTAAAGCGCTGCTGCTGCACACTGTCTTAGTCACTGACAGAGCGGTGGCCACGGCTGGCTTTACAAGTGACGCGGCCGCCGCTCAGACTGTACACAGTAGTGACGTGACAGGAGGTCTGTCACTACTGGCTTTACAATTGCCACGGCAGGGGGTCTGTCACTACTCAGTAACACGACAGGACGGCGAGCGGCGCCCTCCAGTGGCCACCGCCCCTAGGCAGATGCCTAATGGTGGCGTCGGCCCTGTCCACATTACATCACTACGCTATCTCCCCACACTACATCACTATTATACATTCCTGCACTATATCACTGCACAGCCTTCCCACACTATGGGCCTCATTCAGAGGCGGTCGTAGGATGCAAGCGGTCGTTCAGAAACAGGGCGGCCGCTTGCATCCTGAACAGCCGCCTCCATGACGGTCGTTAGGCTGTGGGTTTACACCCACAGCTCTAACGACCGACAAGGGTGATGGTCGCGATGGTCAAGACCATCGCGACCATCGGGGCTTACGACGAGGCCCTAGGGTAGGGTCTCACTTGTCGTAAGCCCCAGAGAGCTTCTGGCTCTGTCAGAGCCGGAAGCCCTCCACTGACATCACTAGTGATGTCAGTGGGGCCTCCCCCAAACGGCAGGCGTTCCCATGGGAACGCCTCCATTTGGCCTGCCACCCCCCCGGCCCGCCTTCCAAACGGGGCGAGCTGTCAATCAACATCGACAGCTCGCCCCCTTTGGAAAGAGACCCGCTACCCCCCCCCACACACACACTATATAAAAGTGGAAGGAGAAAGTGCACTGCATGCTATTATAGTGATCTGTGTTGTAGTGCTAGGTATGGAGGGTCAATTATTTAGGGCTACGTGATATAGTGCTAGTTAGGGAAAAATCAATTATGTAATACAGAGAAGTAGTGCTGGGTATAGTGGGGTTAGGGCCCAGGGGGTAATGCATAGAGGTAGTGGTGGGAATGGAGAGGTCAGGGCAGTGTGTTAGAGGTTGGCATGGAGGGGTCAGGGGGTAGTGCAGTGTAGTAGTAGTGGGTCAGGGAGGTAATGCAGAGATGTAGTGGTGGGCATGGAGGGGTCAGGGGGTAGTGGAGAGAGGTAGTAGAGGGCATGAAGGAGTCAGGGAAGTGATGCAGAGAAGGGCAGGGGGTGGGAGAGTGAACAATTGAATGGGGAACATTTTGGACTGGAATTAATACTACATCATGAATGGGGCTGAGACTGCTGGGAGAAGGCTCCAGGTACCTGTTGCTGCTCTGCATTTGGTGACAGGCTGGGAGGAGGGGTCTGCATCTGATTGTGTAGGAATGGGGGATTCCTGCTACTGCCTGTGCATACATAGTTACATACTGTGCCTCCCCTGTGCATTAGGAGCAGCTACTGGAACAATAAAATTACAAGCCTCTTATTTGTACATTTCACTTACATTTGCTGCTTCCAGAGGCAGAGCAGCCCGTTCTGTGACACAGCCAGGCAGCAGCAGGGAGGAGCTCTACAGAGGACTCCACAGTGTGCAGTCACTGCATCAGCTACTCATGTATCTTCATGTGCCCTGGACCCATATGGTGGAGGTGAGAATCTCCCCTGCCCCGTGCAGCTTAACCCTGTGTAGTCCAGTACAGTAGCCCCTGTACAATGACTGACCTTTTGCTTCAGGCTATCTGCTTTCATGCAGTTTGTCCCTCGCGGAGGAGACCAGAATGGCAGAAGGAGCAGGGTGGGAGGAGCAGGGTGGGAGGAGGAGCTACTCCCACCCTGCTTTTCTGCCTTTCTATTCTCCTCCGCGATGGCTGGACCTGGTGTATGTCAATGTGGGCGCTGTGCAGGCAGCCTTTTTCCAGCCAGCGACACAGTTGTCTGACCTCCGGCTGCTCCTTCTCATGACCTCCCCCCCCTGCATGCGTGTATGAGGAGGATCAGATAGGCTGCTGGGCTGCATTCGCGGAACTGCTGTCCTGTGCTGGTCGGACTGTGGACATGGCCGGGCTGCTTCTTCAAAAGCACGGTGGTGGGATGGCAGCACGTCCATGACGTCGAACACCATGACATCTTGCGGCGCGTAGGAGGTGCTGACTGCTGAGTCAGTAACAGTGACTGTCTGTATGCGGTGCATGGAGGGCTAATGAAGCCTTCCACTGCACCGCTGCTATGCTGGCGACATGCGACCCGCAGCCGTGAGGAGCGGGGCCTCGGGCGGCCAACTGTAGTATTCTGTAACAGTAAGAAAAAAAATTATTCTGTCATGCTGTTGTGGGGCCTATTTTGATGGTGGGCCTGGAGCTGCCGCTCCATCAGCCCCATTGTTAATCCGGCCCTGCCTGATATGCTGTGCCTGCTCCTCAACTTCTCCTTGACATGCCCTCTCCACAGTAGCTTATTGCCCACAGTACAGTATACCAACTTTTTACCTCAGTCTCTCCCATTGCAGCCTGCCAGAACTATGCTGCAGCAGGACCCAGAGACTCTATGTTAGGGATGGGCAATGATCTCCAAGAATTTCATACCCGATGCATCACAAATTTTGTATCAATTCTGGAGACATAGGGGGTCATTCAGACCCACTCGCGAGCGGCAGTACGCTCGCAAGTGGGTCGATGTTCCCCACTGCGCATGCGCACGACGGAAGGAGCTCCGTCGTGCGCATGCGCGAGACCCGGCGAGCTAAGGACTTTCCATCGCTCCGGGTCTCGCACCAAAGGGGGCGTGCTGTCGATGTTGATTGACAGCACGCCCCCTTTGGTGGGCGTTCCGGGGGCGTGCCTGCCAGACGGAGGCGTTCCTATGGTAACGCCTACCTTCTGAAGCCGGCCCCACTGACATCACTAGTGATGTCAGTGGGAGTGATTTTGGCTCTGATAGAGCCAAAATCACTCCTGGCCTTGCGGTTGAGAAACCTGACCACAGGGTTTCTCTCGCAAGTCCGATGGTCGCGATGGTCAAGACCATCGCGACCATCTTGTTGGACGCTCGTATATGCTGTGGGTGGTGACCCACAGCTATACGAGCGTCCAGGAGGACGCTCCATTTTAATGGAGGTGGGCCCTGATTCAGAGCAAGCGCTCTGGTCAGAGCGTCCGGCTCTGAATCAGGGCCATAATGTATTAATATAATCAATCAATCCAAAAAACACAATGGCCCTCATTCAGAGCCGCTCGTTAGCGGCAGTACGCTCGTTCCGAGCGATGTTTGCACATCTGCGCATGCGTACGGATTTTACTACGCATGCGCGAACCAGTCAGTGCGGCCGAAAATCGTTGGTACGCAATATAGCGAGGGCCTGCTATTTTGAGTGACAGAATGAGGCGTATGTGGGTGGTAACAGGGGAAGGTGCTTGAAAACGGGGAGTGGAGATCCGAACGCAGGCGTGCTTAAAGGTCAAAACGGGCGTTTTAAGGGAGTGCATAATTAATACAGCAGCGTCATTGACCACGTCACTGGGTTATTTTATAGCCAGAACTGCTCGCAAATTTGTGGTAGCAAACACCAACCACAAGAATAGCGAGCAGTTCATACGCTGGTCGATGTACTCGATTAATCTAATAAATAGCGGACATGACGTATGGTGCGAGCGGCCAGGGGGCGTTTTTAACAAATAAACGAGCGTATGTTTTGCTCGCTCGTTCAGACTTAGAGGTGTGAACAGACTGCAATGTGCGTACGGATCATTTGAATAGCCACCCCTTGTTTTTGAACGAACGACCGCAAATAGCGAACGGCTCTGAATGAGGGCCAATGCTCTTACCCCAGCGTTTCTTTAGCCCCTGCGCATGTGTCAGTGTTACAAGTCGTGGTCACGACTTGTCTCCCTCTAGCAGTTTACCTTCTCATTATGCTGTTGTTCCGGTTCCCTCAGTTGCTAGGTGATCTGTACGCCACAGGAGGTCACGTGTTATCCACAGCCTGGCGTGATTGGTTCCTCCCTCTATTTGTGCACACTGGCCTTTTACAGCCTCGCTGACTATAGCATTCCTGTAGGTTCTCTCGGCTCAGCTGCATGGTCAGCATTCTGTATCTCTTTGTGGTATCGTATTCTGGTTCCCCAGCTGAATTGCCTTGCCACCGGCTCCCAAGTTTCTCCATCGGCTCCCTAGCTGCACCAGCACCTTCCGTGCTGCCACGGCTCTCCAGCCATTACATTGGCTCCCCAGCCGCACCAGCAGCTACTGTGCTGCCACCGCCTCACCAGCCACTACACTGGCTTCACAGCCGCACCAGCAGCTTCTGTGCTGCCCCCGGCTCACCAGCCACTACATCGGCTTCCCATCTGCCCCAGCAGCTTCCATGCTGCCACAGGCTCACCAGCCACTTACATTGGCTTATCAGCCGCACCAGCAGCTTCCATGCCACCACTGGCTAACCAGCCACTTCATCGGCTTTCCAGCCGCACCAGCTGCTTCTGTGCTGCCACCATCTCCCAAGCCACATCAGCTTCCCAGCCGCATCAGCAGCTTCCATACTGCCATCGGCTCTCAAAGCCATATCGCAAGTACACAAACTTGTGTACCGGCTCTTGAAGCTACACCATCGGCTCTCAAAGCCACATCTCAAGTACACCCACTTGTATACCGGCTCACTAGTCGCACCATCGGCTCTAAAATCTGCATCACAAGTACTCCAACTTGAGTATCGTCTCTCAAGCAGCACCATCGGCTCTCAAAGCCATTTCTCAAATACAATACCTCCTGCTACCGGCTCAAAGCCACACCATCGGCACCTTAGCCGCACCATCTGCTCTCAAAGCTGCACCATCAACTCACTTACTTCTGCTATCGGCTTGTGCCGCACCAACGGTTCCAAAGCCGCATCATCGGCTCTCAAAGCCGCTGCACTTGTACACAATTCCTGCTTCCGGCTCTTGCCGCATCATCGGCTTCTAAGCCGCATTATCGGCTCACAAAACCGCACCACTTGTACCCAAACTTCTGCTCCCGGCTCTCAGCTGCACCATCGACTCTCAAGACACTTCATCGGCTCATAAGTCGCATCATTGGCTCCCAAGCCGAAACACTATCTATTCCTGCTGTTCCTCTCACCATCGGATCCCATAGTACATTTGTGTCAACAACTATTACCCCGAGTATTAAAACCAAGCGGCGGAAGACCTTGCTAGCCTGGGTTCTAGGGGGTTCAAACAAAGCAAGCTTTGGGATTCATAACAGTCAGCTTTTAATTTATTTCTATTTTTAACTGCAAATGTGCATAGTTCTTGGAAAAGATCAATATTATTTTGATCACCATTTTCTGCATTAAATGCAGACTTGATGATCCCATATCAACCCGAAACATCGATATCAGTTTTTATTTTTGTTTGTGATATATTGCTAAAAAGCATAGAAATATCTGCTGAGGTGGAATGTATGAAAAGATAGAAAAATGTGGTTTAAAAACCTGAATAGGGGATCGTACATGTAAATGATAAGTCCTTAAAGACAGTAAACCCTGAAAATCAGTCTCACAGTAATACAAGTTCAGAGACAAGTTGGACAACTGAATGTAGTAATAATAATAAAGAAGTTACTGCAATTGATTTACTTAAATGTATTCATGTGTTATGGCCAATATCAGTATAATAGCACTACAAAACCGGCATTTATGGTACCATTACTAATAATATAGACAAGAGATTATGGACCTCATTCAGAGTCGGTCGTAAGCGGCCGCTCGGTCGTACGCATCCGATGTTTCCAAACCACGCATGCGCACGGTTAGTTGTGGCCATGTGCGTACGAGGCTTTGCGATCCATAATGCTGTAGATCGTACAACTTATGAGCAGGAAGTGGCTTCCGAGAGTTGATTGACATGGGGTGTGGTCTGAAAACGCAGGCGTGCCTCAGCGTTTTGAGGGCGTTTTAGGGGTGTACATAAATTATCTGCTACGACCGACATAGAAGGTCGGAAGTAGTAAAACGTTACTCTGCGAGCAGGTTCGAGGCCTGGCTGATCGTACAGCTTGAGGTTGAGTATTGCTCTCTCAAGCCCCACAGTACAATCGATACTATCGAATGTACCTGATGTTATGTTTGATGTTTCTATTTTGTGCCACACAATGCAAGCAGCTAATAATCGTTTGTTGAAGCTAATAACACTACTAATTGGCGTTTGCATTAGCGAATAAAAAGAATAAATATATTTCATGGGGATGGCTTATTCTATGCAGGTTTTTGTTAATTGTTGGTGTAATTTGCACACAACACAAGCGGCCGCAACCATCAGAAGAAAATTAACATACAGCGACTGACAACGACTGACAACGATTGACTCGATTGATAGCTGCTATCAATCGCTAGCTAGAGGAGGTGCATTGTTCATGTATGGGCGTCACTTTGGTTGCGACCGACCGGCCGTGCGATTGCATCCTTTTCAGTTTCTGAATGAGGTCGTATGTCCTTAACCATATTTAGCAGGACTTACAATTTATTCATAGGACCCTCTATTCAGGTTTGTAAACCACTTTATTCTTTCTTTCCATAAAGTCCACCTTGGTGGATTTTCTATACACATACAATATTTCACAAGCAAAAATATAAATAAAAATAAAATCTATGAAATTACAAATATCAAACATTATGTTGATTTTAGGTGGATCATTTAGCAAGGTTGATACACTATTTTTACAAGCAATAAAAATGGTAAGCGTGAATTTGCTGTTTGTGAACAGAGTGCACCATTCCAGTTTACCCCTTTTACCCTTTCCTATGAACTTCTGTATATTGGACCTGATTCAGCGGTTGACATTTTTGATGATGTTTGTGCAGTTGAATTATGCTTTGTCAGAGAAAATCATCCTACACATGCACGCATCTAAATGTATGATAGCCTGAAGTGAACGCAAAAAGAGGCCGTCTTATGGGCGTGTTATGGAGTGCATGGGCGTGTAAATGCATGCAGCTGCAATCTCTTTCGCAGCACCGCAGCCACAGAGGACATTTGTTGAGGGATTTGAGATTAATACACTGCGCGACCCATAGGCTGTGCAAGTGTTCACAACCACCAATGGATTTGCACTGTGCTCAGATAATGGAGCGTCTCAGGGTTTACTTATTACAGAAGGTCAATGCTGAAACTGGTATTTGCATATTGTCACTATTGTGAATCCTTAAGAAATCGCAGCTGCACATGAATTGCATCCACCACTGAATCAGGCCCATTGTAATTAGGTACACAGGATGTACTATCTTCACTCTACCCTTTGTGCTATTCTAAGGGAGATATTTGAGAAAGTACATACTGTACATATGCACAAAAAGTAGGCCTTCCCAGTTATATGCAAATGATCCCAAATTTAAGTAAATAATAAGTGACATTATAGTGTGGATCTAGGCACTACCTTGTGGACTGTGGGTTCCCGGATAGGTGGGAGGAGTCAGATGAGCGGGCTGAGGCGGAGCAGCAGGGAGAGCTGTGATTTCCAGGCACTGATTCAGAGATGGACGCTATGCTGATGTTTACATAGTTGAGCAATTATCGGTGGTATGAGTTGCATTTCACATGTGTCAAGTTACATTACCGATATCGCTCGCAGCGAGGATTAATATACAAAAATGATTGACGGGCAAGGACCATTTGTGGGTGGCAACAGGGAGGTGGTGACTCAAACACATGCGTCTCTCTTTCTGTGATCCTGAATGCAGTGAAAATGGCACCACCGTCTCAGTGCCAGCGCCATTCTGCACGACTATAGGATTACTAAGAAGTTTGATCTTCGACGGATCCATGACTGAGCTGCATCTTTCTACGTAGTTGCTTGAATATGCGAAGCTGCTGGTAGGTGTCACAATAAAATTCCCGGCAACTGTGATATTTGCATATTTTACACAGACGCCGAGTACAAATTCCCAGCTGCACTGGCATTAGCGTACATCTCTGAATCACACCCACTACCCTTTCGGGATTGCCAAACCTCCGGACAAAGCTTGTGGTTTCTGGACTGTCTGGAAATATCCTGGACAGGTGATAACCCTACAAAAAATAAAAGTTCATGCAAGATTCATAGTAGCTTCCATACTTGAGACTTCAGACACTTATTTTATTCATTTATGAAATGATTTCACCGATTACTTACAGTTTCCAGAGCTAGTCCCAGGATTTAAAAATTATACCTACAAAAAGATGCCTATATTGCGCAGTTAGGTATCACCTGATAAAGTTTATATAGCAAAACAATGAGCCGCGATGATAATCGCGGCAATGGCCGCACTTTTTGGCAGCCTGGATTCGCTGAATTTTGCACGCAGCCCCGTAGGGCTGCGGGCAAAATTCCGCTGATTCGGGCTGAGAGCAGGCCGCGAAGGGCGCACCCTTCGCACATAATTGGATTGACCCAGTGCTCTAAACAGTCCAAAATAGTAAATAATATATAGACCAAAATTATGCAAGCTAATTGATAGCTCAACTTTGTTGCAATACACTCAAACCAAAGGTATTATTGGAATAACTCCTGAAAATTTAAAAAAACGGAGCAATAACGGTTCATTATATAATCCAAATACAATGCAACAGAAATAATAATCATGCATATAAAACTTTTTATATAAATATGAAAGCTTAAATGGAATATGGAATTGCTTCAGGTCACAACGAGGGAGGCCACTCAGCATGTTTTGTCACAAGGGTGTATATTCTTTTATTTTGCACAAAATCTGAGCACCTCTGATCTGAACCATACTTGCACAATAGTTTACAATAGTTTACATTTTTTGTAAACACTTTTTAAACAAATGATGTACTAACTATACAATGGTATTACTCTATGTGTAGGACTGGTTATTTGTAAAGGCTGAAGTTTTTGTTTTTTCTTTTCCAGTTGTGGTTTGTAATTTAAAAATGTAATGAAACATTTCTTGTTTGCTTAAAGTATTCTACACAATTAAATACTGCTGTCAGGAGTGGGGGTGTAGGTGTATTGTAAGAACACATTGCTACCAAATGGAAAAACAATTATGATCATCTTTAACTGCTGGAAGAATATATATATATTCACTTTATACAGATGAGGACGAGGTCAAAACTGTACAGAAATGAAGGAAATGCGTCATCAATTTGGTTCCTCACCACTGAAGCACATGGAAGCACAATGAATCAGGGCAGGAGGATTGACCAGCTCTCGGTGGTGGCCACATCTTTATGTAGGCACCTATATACTTCACTATACCAATTAATTGCATCTGTTCATCATAGTTCTGATATGCTGAGCAAAAACAACAGGACATACCTCCCAACTATCTGACTCCTTTGTATTACAAATTGAGTATCCCTGATCCAAAATGCTTGGGATCAGTAGCTTTTCTCATTTTGCAATATATGTATAACATAATGAGATATCTTGGGGATGGGACCCAAGTCTAAATGCAAAATTAGTTTATGCTTCATATACACCTTATATACATAGCCTGAAGGTAATTGTATACAATATTTTTCATAATGTTGTGCATGAAGCAAAATTTGTGTACATTGAAGCTGTTGGGCTTGTTAAGGAAATAAATGGATCCCAGCACTCCTATCCTGCAATATCATTTATTTGTTCTCAGAGGCAATATATAAATGTGTTTGTGACATGCGTGACAAATAAGTTGGTCTTTCTTTGCTTCATCACGCTATTTCATAAACCCTGCACCCTCTATCTCAAATACAGTAACAGATGGCTTTCGATAAGGATCACCACCCTGGAAGCCTACTTGGATTGGTCCAGCCATGGGTGGAGGGGTGCTGGAGTGTGTGTGTATATTGTAAGCTGTGTGAGTTGAGCAAGAAAACCAGTAGCAGCGGCCGCACATATGATAATTACCTGTAAGTGAACTGTGTCACTTAATTGTAATCATTGCTTCTGCAAGAAAACAAATATATATTCTGATTTGACAGCAGCTGTTTACGTTGTCTTTATTTTCCACAACAGGCTCTGAGTTTGTTGTGGACCCAGGGTAGTAACAGGAGCAGACACCTGAACAGACATAAACTGAAAAGTGAGTTTTTTAATGGGTGAACTTGAAGACATGTACACTGATAATATATAGTCCAGAATATAGATGGGGAGGTGATGACTTGAAACTGAAGTGAAGCAAGAGTGGGTAATGTCCAGGTAGTGACAGAAATAATAAAAAGTATTTGTAATCCAAATGGTTACTGCGAGGCTGCAGAGTGGATATCAGGTTACAAATTGATACTGGTGTGATGAAATCCAGAGAGGTTATAGAGTAGTTGAATAACTAACGAGTAGCACTAAGATGGCTCAGTGTAGAAATAGGATAGCTGCAGAGAGCTAGGTAACTGGGGGCAGTGTAGGGACAGGGTTAACTGCACAGTCAGGTCTTTAGGCAGGGAGAGGGTTAATGGAAGGTGCAGGGTGTTTCCAGCAGGAGACTGGGAGCAGGCAGACCAAAATCAGGCTGCTTGGAAGCTGGGATCCAGCAAGAGCACAGGTGAGCACGGAACAGACAGGTCTCAGGAGCACAGGAATTCTCTCACAGCATACGCTGTGAAACATGTTTCACTGGCAACTAAGGGGAGCTCTGAACTCCCTTAAGTACTCAGTGCAGGATCATGAATGGTCGGAGAGAATGTGATACGCCAGGATTGGAGCAACTTAGTCACATGACCAGAAGCAAGATGGCGGCGCCCATACCAGAATGGAATGGAAACACCACCAGGCTTATCCCAGCCAGAATGACACAGTGCCTGCGGAACACCTCGCACAGCCAACGCCTGCCGCCAGACACCAGCTCCTCTGCCGGAAGGACCACGCCACAGCGCCCTCACAGATAGTACCCGTCATCCCCAATGACAGGAAACCCTGGTCGTGAAGGTACCCCGCTCCTTACGAGTGGCCTCAGGACACTTACCAGGCTTCTCCGGATGGGCAGAGTGAAACTTCCTGATGAGCGCAAGAGCATGGATGTCTTGGGCATTAGTCCAGCAGCGTTCTTCCGGGCCATAACCTCTTCAATCCAGAAGATACTGTAACTGGCCTCGTCGAACAAGGGAATCCAAGACTTGGGATACTTCAAATTCCACACCTCTCTCAGTTTGGATACGGGGAGGAACTGGCAGGACTTTGAGGAGCTTGCGAAGAATCAACGGCTTGAGCAGGGATATGTGGAAAGAATTAGGGATTCTTAGGTAGGAGGGAAGTTGGAGATGGTAAGAAACTGGATTCATTATTTCAGTAATGGGAAAGGGTCCAATGAATCGTGGGGCAAACTTCATTGATGGAACTCTGAGACGCGAATTATGGGTGGAAAGCCAAACTTGACTCCCGACTTGCATTTGAGGCACTTTCCTTCGCTTCCTGTCTGCCTGAAATTTGTAACGTAAGGAGGTCTTCTCCAAATCTGTGCATACTTGAGCCCACATTGAGGCGAACTTCCGTACAGTGTTATCCACAGCCAGTACATCATAGACAGGCAGACTCTGAAATTCCGAAATTCGAGGGTGAAGGTCGTACACAATAAAAAATGGAGCTTGATTCGTGGAGGAATGATAATAAGCGTTGTGCGCAAACTCAGCCCAGGGAAGAAATTCAGACCAATTATCTTGAGAGGAATACATGAACGTTCTTAAAAAGGTCTCAAGATCCTGATTTATATCTCAGTAGATCCATTACTTTGCCGATGATAGGCCGTAGAGAAATTCAACTTCACTTGTAAAACAGAACAGAGAACTCTCCTAAACTTCGCTACAAACTGAACACTACGATCTGAGACAATCTCGGCAGAAAGTCCATGGAGACTAAATATGTGATGAACAAAAAGATGAGCCAGATCCGATGCAGAAGGTAATTTCTTCAGAGGAACATAGTGAACCATTTTTGAAAACCGGTCTATCACAACTCAGATGGTGGTATAGCCATTAGAATTTGGCAAATCTGTCACAAAATCCATGGAGAGATGTGTCCACAGGCGGGATGGTATGGGTAGAGGTAAAAGTTCACCAGCTGGAGATTGACGAGGAGACTTGTGCAGAGCACATGAAGTACAGGAAGAAATGAACTCCATTATGTCACTTTTCATTGATGGCCACCAGTAAGACCTTTTTAGGAACTCCAGAGTTTTCCGAATGCCAGAGTGTCCTGCAAACCGTGAAGAATGAGCCCATGTAAGTAGCTGCTTCCTTAACTCCGGGGCCACAAAGGTTTTCCCGATAGGAGGATGTAGTTGAATGTAGCAAATACTTTTGACTCTAGCACCGGGGTACTACGTAAAATCTTGGAATTGTTATCACAGGATAGGGACCTTGACAAGGCATCAGCCTTTTGGTTGAGAGCTCCTGAGCGGAAAGACAAAGTAAATTGAAAACGAGCAAAAAATATTGCCCAGCGGGCCAGACGAGGACTCACGCACTGTATATTTTTTAAGAAAAGAAGGTTCCTATGATCAGTGAAGACGGTAAAGGGGAATTTGGCGCCTTCCAAAAGGTATCGCCATTCTTTTAATGCCAACTTAACGACTAACAGTTCTTGTTCACCTATGGCGTAGTTCCTCTTGGCTGGAGAGAACTTCTTAGAAAAGAACCCGCATGGATGGATTCGATTATCCTCAAATCGTTGAGAGAGGACAGCTCTCACTGCCTCTGAAGATGCGTCCACTTTTAATAGGAAAGGTCTATCCAAGTCAGGTTGTTTTAGGAATGGAGCTGTTATGAACACCTGCTTCAGAAGTTGGAAGGCGGTTTCTGCCTCAGGAGGCCACAGAGCTGAGTTGGCATTTTTGCGAGTTAATGCTGTAATGGGAGCCATTAAAGATGAAAATCCCTTGATGAAACGTCTACAATAATTGGCGAATCCAAGCAGTCTCTGAACAGCCTTCAATGTCCGAGGTCGAGACCAGTCCAGAATCACTTGAACTTTTTTAGGATTCATTTCCAGGCTGGAACCAGAGATGATATATCCAAGGAATGGTACACTTGAAACGCTGAAGACACATTTTTCCAATTTACAGTACAGATGGTTCTCCCTCAGACGAGACAGGACTTCTTTTACATGCTTGTGGTGGTCCTCTAGGGATGAAGAAAAAATCAGAATGTGGTCTAGATAGACAACAATTGAGACGTATAACAGATCTCTGAAGATCTCATAGACAAAACCTTGAAAAACCGCAGGTGCATTGCACAACCCAAAGGGCATGACAAGATATTTGAAATGTCCATCCCTTGTATTGAATGTGGTCTTCCACTCATCTCCGGCGCGTATACAAATAGGATTATAAGCCCCGCGTAGGTCTAACTTGGAGAATATGATAGATCCCTTGACTCTATCGAATAATTCTGTAATCAATGGGAGTGGATATCTGATCTTAACCGTAATATCATGAAGGCCTCTGTACTCTATACAGTCTTAGCCCACCATCCTTCTCAGCAACAAAAAAGAAACCTGCTCCAGCAGGAGAAGTGGAAGGTCGAATTAAACCATTTTCCAGATTCTCCCAGATATACGCCGACATGGCTTTGGTCTCTGGCAGGGAAAAAGGATAAGTATGACCACGAGGAGGCATCTTGTCAGGTAGTAAATTGACTGGACAATCCCATTTTCTGTGAGGCGGTAAACCATTAGCTTGTTTTTCAGAAAAGACATCAGCAAAGGATTGATATTCTGTGGGTATTGCTGGAGATACTAACGATTCTATTTTCCTCACAGGTCGTACTTTGGGAAGACAAGATTCCTGACAACTTGTACTCCATGAGAGGACCTGCATTGTGCACCAGTCAATCCTGGGGTTGTGCTGTCGTAACCATGGAAATTCTAGAATAACTTCATGGGAAGCCTTGGGTATAACTAGGAAACTAAGATGCTCAGAATGGAGTGCTCCAATATGAACCAGGACTGGCTGGATTTCCTTAGAGACGGTTCCATTTAAGAGAGGTCGCCCATCTACAGAGGTGTGTCAGGGAGAGTGTTGAAGAGATGTACAAGGAATTTGTAACTTGTCCACAAAACTAAAGGTCATGAAGTTTCCTGCTGCTCCAGAATCTAACAGAGCAGTGACGAAAAAAGGTTTAGGCGTAAAGTCTAAAGCTACGGTTAAGACTGAATCTTTAAATTTTAGGGATAGACTTATTACTGCTAACTTGATGTCCCCGGGACAAGTTAGGAACGGGCATTTCTCGACTTATGGGAACACGAGGCCACCAGGTGACCCGAATCTCCACAATATAGGCAGAGGTTTTTTACTATTGTTCTCTGTCTTTCCTCTTTGGAGAGATGGGTATAATTCACCTGCATGGGCTCTTCATCTGTAGGAGAAGGAGGTAGGCAGGTAGGACAGGACAGTGGAAGTGGGAGTGGCTTGTAACGGTCAGTTCTATGTTTCTCAGCCTGACGTTCTCTAAAGCGTAGGTCTATTTTATTGCAGAGAGAAATCATATCACTAAGATTAGTAGGAAGCTCGCGGGTGACCAGATCATCCTTTAATCGGTCAAAAAGTCTGTGCCAAAAAGCTGAAGTAAGGGCTTCCTCATTCCACTTGAGCTCTTATGCCAAAATCTGAAACTGTACAACATACTGACCGACAGGACGGGTTCCCTGTTTTAGAGTCATAACACTGAATGAGGCTGAAACGGTTCTTCCTGGCTCATCAAAAATCCTCCTGAATGATGTTAAGAATTTAGTATAATTGTACAGAAGGGGTCTGAATACTCCCAGAGTGAAGAAGCCCAATCCAAAACTGAGCCGGACAATAAGGATACAATATAGGCCACTTTAGTTTTGACTAAAGGAAAGTTATCTGGCTGCACAGTAAAATGCACATCACACTTATTAAGAAATCCGCAGCAAAGCTTGGGACTGCCATAAAATTTTCTTGGCATAGGTAGGTGCAGCCAGAGGGATGTCCTATAACCTGTATTATCAGATGGAGGAGCAGGTGTAACCACTGCTACGTTTGAAGTAGTCAAAGAAGTTTGCAGAATATCTTGACGTTTAGTCATTTCTTGTAAAAACTGGGCCATTTGGTGCTGCATAGCTTCCAGGTTTTCCAAACGGCCTGTTATGCACCGAATTAAATCCGAACCGGACTCCTGTCCCGTGGCCGCGTCCATTGGGCCAGTGCAAACTGTTAGGATCTGAGTTTGTTTTGGACCCAGGGTACTAACAGGACCAGACAAACTGAACAGACAAACTGAAAAGTGGGTTTTGTAATGGGTGAACTTGAAGATATGTACACTGATAATATATAGTCCAGAATATAGATGGGGAGGTGATGACTTGAAACTGAAGTGAAGCAAGAGTGGGTAATGTCCAGGAAGTGACAGAAATAATAAAAAGTATTTGTAATCCAAATGGTTACTGCGAGGCTGTAGAGAGGATATCAGGTTACAAATTGATACTGGTGTGGTGAAATCCAGAGAGGGTATGGAGTAGTTGAATAACTGATGAGTAGCACTGAGATGGCTCAGTGTAGAAACAGGATAGTTGCAGAGAGCTAGGTAACTGGAGGCAGTGTAGGGACAGGGTTAACTGCACAGTCAGGTCTTTAGGCAGGGAGAGGGTTAATGGAAGGTGCAGGGTGTTTACAGCAGGAGACTGGGAGCAGGCAGACCAAAGCAGGCTGCTTGGAAGCTGGGATCCAGCAAGAGCACAAGTGAGCATGGAACAGACAGGTCTCAGGAGCACAGGAACTCTCTCACAGCATCCGCTGTGAAACACGTTGCACTGGCAACTATGGGGAGCTCTGAACTCCCTTAAGTACTCAGTGCAGGATCGTGAATGGTTGGAGAGAGCATGTGACATGCCAGGATTGGAGCAACTAAGTCACATGACCAGAAGCAAGATGGCGGCACCCATACCAGAACGGAATGGAAACACCACCAGGCTTACCCCAGCCAGAATGACACAGTGCCTGCAGAACACCTCGCACAGTCAATGCCTGCCGCCAGACACCAGCTACTCTGCCGGAAGGACCAGGCCACAGCGCCCTCACAGGTAATACCCATCTTCCCCTATGCTGGGAAACCCTGGTCATGACAGCAGCACCAGAAAGCAAAGGTGTCATTTGCTCAAAAAGTTAGGGATTTTGGAGCATTTTGGATTTTAAGACTATGGATACTTGACCAGTACCTGCTATTAAAGTAGCTCCTGTAACTCATTATGTTATATAATATTTGCATAACATAATGAGATATCTTGGGGATGGGACCCAAGTCTAAACACAATATTAGTTTATGCTTCATATCAGTGGCATAACAAGGGCAGGGTGAGTGGGGCACGTGCCCTGGGCGGGGCACCACCGACCATGGTCCGGCCCATCCTAGTTAGGCAGTGTAGCGCCAACTGCAGTGTGTGTGGTCAGTGATACATATTTACACAGGACCGGCGCTAGGCTTCCCTGCGCCCAGCACTGGTCCTGTGCTGCACAGCTGAGCCCCTTTCCTCCCCTTGAATGCTTACCCAATAGTGCCAGGAGGAGGGTGGGAGGCGGGCTCAGGCTGTGCAGCTTAACACACACATCACCGCCAGCGCGGCGGCAATGTGTGTGTTAACCAGCAACCAATGAGAGTCTGTCACTGCTGCACACACATCACCTCCACGTGGCGGCGATGTGTGTGTTAACCAGCAGCCAATGAGAGTCAGACAGACTCTCATTGACTGCTGCAGCGCCCACTGCAAGAGCCTGGCTGGAGCTCCGCCTTCCAGCTCCTACATTGTGTAATGGGAGAGACGTCATGACGTCTCTCCCATAACGCAGAGCGCGCCAGCCCGGGAGGACAGATGTGCAGCGGCGGGAGCAGTGGCCAGAGCCGGAGTGTGGAATCAGGTAAGTGTATTTTTTAATATATTTTTTTTTAACTTGTGTGTCTGCACTACGGGCGGGGGGCTACTACTGGAGGCACCATTACTGGCGAGAACCTTTACTGGGGGTGGGGCACTACTGGGGACTACAACTGGTGGGGACTACTACTGGGGGCACTGCATCAGGAGGGGGAACCTCTATTGGAACTACTACTGGGGGCACTATATAAGGGGCTTACTACTAGGGGCACAAGGGAAACTACTACTGGGGACACTATATAAGGGGCTTACTACTAGGGGACCACTACTGGGGGCACTAAATAGGGATGACTCCAACAGGGGGCACTTTATAAGGGCACTGGATAGGGGGATCACTACTCGGGGCCTGCATAATTGGGATCACTACTGGGGGCCTGGATAAGGGGGACCACTACGCCCAGCACTGCATGGGGGGGGGACTACTGCTGGGGCACTATATAAGGTGCTTACTACTATGGGCACTGCACTGGGGGGACCACTACTGGGGGCAATAAATAGAGGACCACTACAGGGGGCACTGTATAAGGGGCACTGGATAGGGGAAATCACTGCTGGGGGCCTTCATAAGGGGGACCACTACTGGGGGCACTGCATGGGGGGGACTACTGCTGGGGGCACTATATAAAGGGCACTGCATAGGGGTTACCACTACTGGGGGCACTGCATGGGGGACAACTACTGGGGGCACTATATAAAGGGCACTGCATAAGGGGGTACCACTACTGGGGGCACTGCATTGGGGGGACTGCTACTGGGGGCACTATATAAGGGGGACCACTACAGGGGGCACTTCATAGGAGGGACCACTACTACATAGGGCACTGCATAAGGCGGACCACTACTGGGGGCACTGAATAAGGGGAACTAATGAGGGGCTACATAATGGGGACCACTACTGGGGGCATTGCATACTGGGGTACTGTATAAAGGGAACTAATGGGGGGCTGCATAAGGGGGACCACTACTGGGGGTACTGTATAAGGGGCACTACTATGGGCCTTCATAAGAGGGACCACAACTGGGGACATTGCATACTGGGGGTACTGTATAAGGGGCACTACTGTGGTTAAGGTGCATATGGAAAGGAATGTTCAGAGTGACGATAAAGGGGTGTGTCATGTTGACATGCCCCATTTTAAGTGACCACGCCCATTTTTTGACACGTGCACCTTTGGCGGGAGGGCTCCATTTTTTAATGGGGGCACCATTACTGGCGGGAACCTTTACTGGGGGTGGGGCACTACTGGGGACTACAACTGGTGGGGACTACTACTGGGGGCACTGCATCGGGAGGGGGAACCTCTGTTGGGACTACTACTGGGGGGGAACTACTACTGGGGACACTATATAAGGGGCTTACTACTAGGGGACCACTACTGGGGGCACTAAATAGGGATCACCCCTACAGGGGGAACTTTATAAGGGCACTGGATAGGGGGGGATCACTACTGGGGGCCTGCATAATGTGGATCACTACTGGGGGCCTGGATAAGGGGGACCACTACGCCCAGCACTGCATAGGGGGGACTACTGCTGGGGCACTATATAAGGGGCTTACAACTAGGGGCACTGCACTGGGGGGACCACTACTGGGGGCAATAAATAGAGAGGACCACTACAGGGGGCACTGTATAAGGGGCACTGGATAGGGGGAATCACTGCTGGGGGCCTTCATAAGGGGGACCACTACTGGGGGCACTGCATAGGGGGACTACTACTGGGGGCACTATATAAAGGGCACTGCATAGGGGGTACCACTACTGGGGGCACTGCATTGGGGGACTGCTACTGGGGGCACTATATAAGGGGGACCACTACTGGGCACTTCATAGGAGGGACCACTACTACATAGGGCACTGCATAAGGCGGACCACTACTGGAGGCACTGAATAAGGGGAACTAATGAGGGGCTGCATAATGGGGACCACTACTGGGGGCATTGCATACTGGGGGTTCTGTATAAAGGGAACTAATGGGGGGCTGCATAAGGGGGACCACTACTGGGGACATTGCATACTGGGGGTACTGTCTAAGGGGCACTACTGGGGTTAAGGTGCATATGGAAAGGAATGTTCAGAGTGACGATAAAGGTGTGTGTCATGTTGACATGCCCCATTTTAAGTGACCACGCCCATTTTTTGACATGTGCACCTTTGGCGCGCGCAAATAGTGTGGGGGGGGGGCTCCATTTTTTTAATTTGCCCTGAGCTCCAAATACCTTAGTTACGCCACTGCTTCATATCTTATATAAATAGCATGAAGGTAATTGTATACAATATTTTTGAAGCAATATTTGTATAACATAATGAGATATCTTGGACATGGGACCCAAGTCTAAACACAAAATTAGTTTATGCCACATATACACCTTATATACATAGCCTGAAGGTAATAGTATACAATATTTTTGTATACTATTATTACTGTCACTTGCTCAAAAATTTTGGGATTTTGGAGCATTTTGCATTTTAAGATTATGGCTACGTGACCAGTACCTGCTATTAAAGTAGCTCCAGACTTCTGCATACAAAATTAATTATTTGCATTATCAGCCACAGCTAATTACACATGTGACTTCAGCTACCGTTTTACAGGGATTCGGTGTATTATGTTGACAGTCACCATGTCAGCATTCATAATGTTAACAGACAACATGTAGAAGTTGACATATAGCATGTCGACACTGACAAAAATTTTGACATTGTTAAAATGTTGACCAGCAATGACTCTAATGTTACCCCTAATCTTAACATCTGTTGTATTGTCAATATTTTCTCCATGTCGATATGTCAGATTTCGACATAACATTCAACATTTTGAATGTTGACATAATGACTGCATACCGTTCCACAGTAGTGATACCTAAGCTAATCACAGAAAGGCCAATCATAGGACCTAGTAAGCTGGCAAATAAGTGATGTCCAGCTATTTGGATTATAATTAAGGCTGCCGCTTTATTGCCCGTGAATGCTAAACCATCTGTACTATATGAACAAAGATGACAGCAACTGTGACTGGTCTAAAGCAGTTAGTAAAGATTAGTAAATTAATTATAGAACAGTTTTATAACAAAACTATACAGATCTATTAGATTCAGGGACATGCAGAGCCTTCCCTGTTATACTACCACCCCTATCATACTCCCTTTCATGTTCCAGAGTTTTGATATAAAAGTTATTACAATAATACAAAGAAGATATTTATAACTTATAAACATCTTCTTTGTTTGGTGTTATAATTTTTTAGCTAAAACTGGATCAATAGACACTGAAGCTTAAGTGAGGGGGGAGTTACAGTGAGTAGGGAGTGAGACAGGCTCCCAGCACTCAGACCCACCCCCACGTGTGTGCCTCCTCAACCATTGACCTCATTGCACGTCACTGATTAGGTTCCGTTACATGCGTACTACCTAGAAAAGGAAAATTTTAGTTTTATACATACAGTACAAAAGCAGAAAAAAAGGAAACTAGACATTTGGATTGTTTGCTTGCTTGCACAGACAGGGAGCAATCAAGCCACAATTGGGATCTAATCTCCAGGCAAAATATTTGGTACAGTGAAAAAAATCTTGTTTATCATAAACAAGCCAGGTGACTTATTTATTGATATAAAAAGAAAAAAGAAGATCACCTGGTGCATACTTGCCTACCCTGCCGATTTGGCCGGGAGCCTCCCGAAAATCGGGTGCCGCTCCCAACCTCCCGGGAAGGCAGGCAAGTCTCCTGGCAGCTGCCGACCCTTCCTGCCCCCCACCGCAATGACAGGAAAATCCTCGGCAGCAGGGGGCCTGTGACGCGTTTCACGTCGAATAGCATAATTTTGGCACCGCCCCCTGCTTCACGCTGCCTGTAATATCGGCAGCGTGTAGCGGGGGCGGGGCCAAAATGACGCGATCATGTGGCTCCGCCCCCGCTCCACCCACAAACTCTTCTAGTCTGGCCGCCCCCACCCCCGTTTGCTGGCCACGCCCCCCCAGTCAAGCCGATCTGGCTGCTCCCTCCCGGAAGGGGCAGCCAGATAGTCGGCAAGCATGACCTGGTGCCTAGTCCCACAAACACTTCTAATTATCTTAACTATTGCTGCAGCTATCTGTTTAGAAGGGATTGCCAGAAAACAAGATTAGAAAAAATACACCATATAACAGACAGCGCTGCAAATGGATTAATCACACATTTAGTTTGAATACTTCAGAAAATATTTAATAAATAAAAAATAAGAAAAGACAACAATAAAAAGTGGCCATACAGTATCTAAAAAATAATATATTGGGGTATATCCCTAAAATCTATAAGTACAATCAAATCTGTATATACAATATATAATAATGGCTTAATACAATTAATAGTATATTTGTTCTTGTAATCACCAATAATATGATAACATCGATTGTTTATCTGATGGCTCCACAATTCATAAAATACAAAAATAATAATCAAAAAAGCAAGCATACAGGTTTAAATTACCAACATTTGCTAATATAGTGCTTTCTCTCAAAGGCTGCTAGGTATTTTTAGGATTTTTAAATATTTATACTCATTCTCCCACGTGGTCCACTCATTCAGTGGAGATCGTATGTAATGTTATTTCCTTAATGTTTTTTACTGACAATTGTGATACAATAAATCCTTCCCCACATAGGGGCACTTGACAGTCAATGACTAATAATCTTTCGGCATATGTCGATAACAAAAACCAGGAAAAGGGGAATTGGAGAAGTTCGATGAGCACAGGATGAGGAGGTCACAGGTATATCAAAAGAGATATATTATAGAAAAATCCACAATCATCTAAGTTAAACCTGCTATGCCATAGGGGTATAAAAATATTATTGGTTGTGTGGAGGTGCTCCCCTGAGAGTATAAACTGATAGGAGAAGAGAAAAGAGAAAAGAACTCTCTGGTTGGGGTCACTCTTGATAGTACTTAATTAGTAATTAATAAATAATATTTATTAGGTATGCATTAAAATATCTGCCAAAAAAAGAGTACAGATCCTAAATAGCAATATTGCAGTAGTACATAATCAATAATGGACAAAACAAGACGAGACACAATACTTAACACTGATATAGAAAGCAAAGTGTAATATAAATCAGCGGAGTGACATCAGGAGAAAAAATTAAAGGTATGGTCATACAGCAAAATCACTAAATATACCCCCCTTAATGTCAGTCCAAGCAACTAAATTACATGTTAATAATAATGTGATCATTCACAAGAAAAATAGGTTCCATGACATGTCACAGCATCAACACACTTTTAGTATAATAAATCTCGAAATTGGAAAAAATGCATATCAACAGATATCTGTAGAGAACTCTCAAAATCCATATCTTCAAAGTAGGCAGACTGAAAATAATAGGTCTGTCAGATATGTATGGATGGAAACCGACAAAGTCGAAAATTATAGACTTGTAGAACAGCCTGTAGGTCCACCAAATGCCGTATATATAATATTGTTTCAGGTACCACAGAAAATAGATACCATTGGAAATGTAAAAATGATATAAGTAAGATTATCCCCTTTATATGGTGTCAGGGCAACAGCTGCTGCTTGTCATTATGTATCACAGTGAATGACATGTGAGCGTGTTGTCAGGCTCACCCAAGGGTATGAATAAGTCTATTGAGCATCTGCTGTTAAGCCTGATGTGAAAAAGGAACCTGGTGTGTAAATAGTGCAGGAACCTATTCAGATCTGACCTTAATGAGAGTGCCCATAGTGAAAAGAGTTTTTTAATATTGTAGATATCAAGTATAAATTAGAGTAAAAGCCACAGTATGATATCGTCCCCAATGCTGCTGCTACTCACATGCCATACGGGCAGTGGTGAGTAGTGAGAAGCACAGAATCATATACTATGGTAAGAAGAAAGTAAGGTAGTGGCTGCACTGTAATCCATACAAGGTAAGTTATGCTCTGGTTGCCTCTGGGGGTAGTGCAGGGCCAGTCACTTACACATGACAGCTGGTCAACACGTGCGCCTGGAGATAGGAATAGTGTGGTACCTGATTGCTCAAGTGAGAGTCGGCATGTGGTGAGTAAAGTCTGCCATATCCGGAGTCCTCAGCGTGTAGTGCTGTGAAATCCCGCCTGTACACAGCGGGAGTGCACCGATCCGAGACGCGCGTTTCACGAACTGCTTCCTCAGTCAGATGCCGTTAATAGCACACAGATGATCTTTAACCTGTGTATTAACCAATCAGAGGGCCAGGTTCTGCTGTGCATTTGTTAGACGCCCAGTGGTAGGTCAAGCTAAACTCACTCCTGATTGGCCTAGATCCGGGAAACCAGGGAGAGAAACAACAACAGTTCCACGTGACTTACTAATTGGGAATTATAATGTTATGACTTGATAGAAATGCAAATAAAGGGGAAAATATATGAAATAAAGATACAGATACTCAGTGTATCTCTGGACCGATGATTGTAAACATTAATTATATGAATATATACACTCGTTTTTTAATTATTATTTATTTAGTATAGTGGATATAAGTAGGTAGTGAAAGAAGGGGAGGTTATTAGGAGAAAGTAGGGGAGGGTTATTAAAAGAAATTATATGTACATAAAAATATAAGTTATGTGAGTGATAGAAAAAAATACATATAAGAATAAAATAAAATAAAACTATCTGTAATTATGATGTTGGTGAACTGATGCTGGGGATATTGTCAATAAATAACCTAATTTAAGGATGCGTAGTGAAGAATAAGTGCTACTAATAAAATGAAAAAATATATAATAGAATAAAACAATAAGGTGATCGTGTGAAATGGTGTCTACGTGAGACTGTGATTAAGTGTGAATAAAGTAGATATAGAAATTATTTAATTAATGATAAAACGTAAATTTATAATAAATTGTATATATAGTGTAGTGAATTGATAGAATATGAATGATAGTAATATATTAGAATTATATTGGAAAAAATTCCTTGATGGTCCGAACAAGGATTAAATTTATAATGGTAAAAGTAATTAACGTGTATAGCCTTTCAATTAACATAATAGTTTGGAGAAAAAAAGGGGGGGGAAGTGGGGGGGGGATTTAGAAAAAGGAAAGTAGGAACTGAAAGCTGTAAAAGAAAATGATTAATAATCCCTTATTCTTCTTATAAGAAGGAAGAGTAATTAATCATTTCATTGAGTCCATAAGGGCTGACCGTGTTGAGCCTGAATATCCATTGGCTTTCTCGCTGTAGTAATACTCTCCTAAGGTTGCCACCTCTGACACCTAATCTGACATGCTCAAGTCTGAATACTTTAAGACTTTGCGTGGTTCCGTTATGATGTCTCAGAAAGTGTCAGGTGACAGAAGTTAATTTTTTTTCATAAGGTCGTTGTGGGCATTTCTAATATTTCCTACATGTTCCAAGATTCTTTGTTTAAATATACGGGTGGTCATACCTATGTATCTGAGGTTGCAGCTACACTCCAGACAATATACAACCCCCTTGGCATCACAATTGATAAATTGTTTTAATTCGATGTTGTGGCCATATTTGTCCGTAACATGATTTTTTGTAATGTACGCACAGGCCTTGCACTTGCCACAAGGGAAAGTGCCTCTTAATTTGGGTTTTCTCCTAGCATTGCCCACATAGTGACTTTTGACTAGTCTGTCCTTTAGGTTGTAAGATCTCCGCCAGCTAAAAGTAGGTTTGTCCTGTAGGGATTTCCGTAAATCATGATCCATTAGAAGGATGTGCCAGTGTTGTGTGACAATTTTTTGGAGATCCTTCCATTCGTTACAGAAATTGGTTATAAAACGTATCTGATCTGAATCTCGTTCAAGTTTCTTACTATTGGAGAAGATCAGGGTTTGTCTGTCAGTTTTTAAGGCCAGATGTTTGGCAGTCTTAATAATTTTTTTACTATAACCCCTGTTAAGTAGGCGTGTGGTAAGATCTTCAGATTTTGCCATAAAGTCTCTACTGTGGTGCAGTTCCTTCTGAGTCTGAGGAACTCGCATTTAGGTAAGTTCTTAATAGTCGGCGGAAAATGTGCACTGCTACTATGTAAAAGGCTATTTGTAGCTGTCTCTTTTCTAAAGAGTTCCGTTAGGAGATGTTTCTCCGTGTCTAGGAACAGATGTAAATCCAAGAAGATGGCCTCCTCTTTGCTAATTGTGTGTGTTAATTTTAAATTAATGGAATTATTGTTCAGTTCTTGGATGAAAGCAAGTAGGTCATTGTAATTGCCCTGCCAAATCATGAAGATATCGTCGATATATCTCAGCCATGTTGTTATATGGCTGGTATGATGGTCATTGCTCTCATTAAAGACTATCTCCCTTTCCCACCATCCGAGGAACAGGTTGGCATAGGGGGGCGCACTTGCCGCGCCCATCGCTGTTCCTCGGATCTGTAGGAAGAATTTGTCATCAAAGGTAAAGAAGTTTCTTTGTAAAATGAACTCCAATAAATTCAAAAGAAATTATTTGAAGTCATCCATACCCTCTATTTGCAAGAAATACCGGATCGCTGAAATGCCTATCTCATGTATGATACATGTATAAAGGGACTCCACGTCAAGTGTTACGAGCAGATGGTCTTCCTCCAGTTGTATATCATGTATTTTCCTTAATACTTCCCTTGTATCTTGAACAAAGGATGGTAAGGTTTCTACATGGTGTTGAAGATGCTGATCCAAAAAGACACTGGCCTGTTCTGATAATCCTCCTATCTCGGACACTATAGGTCGTCCGGGGGGGTTTCTCAGATCTTTGTGGATTTTAGGTAGCATGTAAAAAGTTGGTGTTTTAGGTTTATCCACAAGTAGGAATGTTTGTTCAGTTTTAGTGATGGTCCCTTTATTAAATGTTTCATTAATGAGTTTATGATACAATAAGTTAAAGAGTTCCATGGGATTGAAGAGCATCTGTTTGTAACACATTTTGTCATTTAGTTGTTTGTAGGCTTCTATGAGGTACTTATCTTTGGGCCAAAGGACTATATTACCTCCTTTGTCGGAGGGCTTGATAATTATTTCGTCCCACTTCTCTATTTCTTTAAGTGCCCATCTTTCCTCATGGCTCAGGTTGTCCCCAAAATGACTACTGGTATTGTTGTCCTTCTGTAAGTTATCCATATCTCGGGAGATGAGGTCTAGGAAGATCCTAACCTCTGGACAAATATGATCCAGTGGTGTAAAAGTACTCTTTTTCTTACAGATCTTTCTGGAGGTGGCATGTGTTCCTCCTAAATTGTCAGAATGTTCTGTAGGTTCCCTCAGTTCCTCTAGATCTACAAGGACCTGCAATTCTTCCTCTGTATTAAAAATGGGAGGGGACATTAACCAAGGAAGAATCTGTACTTTCCACTTGATCCATACCAACATCCGTCTCATGTTTGTTGGAAAAAAAATTTTAAGTAACAGTTTACGTCCAAAAAGACGTAAGTCTTTTTCCCACGTAAATCTGTTAAGTGCCATACTGGGAGAGAAGGATAGGACTTTGCTAAGCACTTTCATGTCCACTGCAGTGAGATGTCTCGAGGACAAATTGATGACTTTGAGGTTCGTTGTGTCGATTAGTTCTTCTTGTGGGTTCTGGATGACTGTCTTAGAGGTATAGGAGAGTCCCATGTTCTTACTTCTCTGCCTCTTCTTATTACTTCTCCTCGTTCTCCTCCTCTTGGGCGATGTCCCCTTGCACTCCTGCTTTCTTCTAAAAAAAGGGGACATCGCCCAAGAGGAGGAGGACGAAGCGACACAACGAACCTCAAAGTCATCAATTTGTCCTCGAGACATGAAAGTGCTTAGCAAAGGCCTATCCTTCTCTCCCAGTATGGCACTTAACAGATTTACGTGGGAAAAAGACTTAGGTCTTTTTGGACGTAAACTGTTACTTAAAATTTTTTTTTCCAACAAACATGAGACGGATGTTGGTATGGATCAAGTGGAAAGTACAGATTCTTCCTTGGTTAATGTCCCTTCCATTTTTAATACAGAGAAAGAATTGCAGGCCCTTGTAGATCTAGAGGAACTGACGGAACCTACAGATCATTCTGACAATTTTTCACTATGGGCACTCTCATTAAGGTCAGATCTGAATAGGTTCCTGCACTATTTACACACCAGGTTCCTTTTTCACATCAGGCTTAACAGCAGATGCTCAATAGACTTATTCATACCCTTGGGTGAGCCTGACAACACGCTCACATGTCATTCACTGTGATACATAATGACAAGCAGCAGCTGTTGCCCTGACACCATATAAAGGGGATAATCTTACTTATATCATTTTTACATTTCCAATGGTATCTATTTTCTGTGGTACCTGAAACAATATTATATATACGGCATTTGGTGGACCTATAGGCTGTTATACAAGTCTATAATTTTCGACTTTGTCGGTTTCCATCTATACATATCTGACAGACCTATTATTTTCAGTCTGTCTACTTTGAAGATATGGATTTTGAGAGTTCTCTACAGATATCTGTTGATATGCATTTTTTCCAATTTCGAGATTTATTATACTAAAAGTGTGTTGATGCTGTGACATGTCATGGAACCTATATTTCTTGTGAATGATCACATTATTATTAACATGTAATTTAGTTGCTTGGACTGACATTAAGGGGAGTATATTTAGTGATTTTGCTGTATGACCATACCTTTAATTAATTTTTTCTCCTGATGTTACTCTGCTGATTTATTTTTCACTTTGCTTTCTATATCAGTGTTAAGTATTGTGTCTCGTTTTGTTTTGTCCATTATTGATTATGTACTACTGCAATATTGCTATTTAGGATCTGTACTCTTTTTGGCAGATATTTTAATGCATACCTAATAAATATTATTTATTATTTACTAATTAAGTACTATCAAGAGTGACCCCAACCAGAAGGCATATGTGGATAGTTATCTACAAAAATATGTAAAGTCTCTAAAATCTTACATTAAAGATACTACATATTTTCTAAATATGATAGGAGACGTAGAATGGAAATCCACGTATATTTTAATTACTTGTGACGTCGAATCACTTTATACTAACATTGAGCAATTATTGGGAATAAAAATGGTTGATTATTATTTATCACGAGCTGACACTATTTCTGTTGATTTAAAAAATATATATTCTTGCATCCATTCACTTCATTTTGCACCATAATTATTTTCTTTTTGATGCACAATATTTTTTACAAGTACGGGGCACTGCTATGGGGACCAGGTTCGCCCCAAGCTTCCCAATCTGTTCATGGGGAGGTTTGAGGATGAGCACATTTGGGGGGAGCTGTGTGGTGAACCTGGTCCTTAATGGCCATTCTATTGACAACTTATTTTTGATTTGGGATGGAGATTTGGAATCAGCAATTAAATTTACGGATACACTTAATCACAATAATTATGGTGTCAAATTCACCAGTACTATCCATGCCACATATATGACTTTTTTGGATATTGCACTTTCGGTGGAGGGCAATCGTATCACAACTAAAACCCATATTAAAAAGGTTGATCAGAATAGGTACCTGAACTATAAGAGTAATCATCATATCAAATGGAAATGTAATATCCCCAAAGGACAATTCCTCAGAATGAGGAGGAACTATTCATCTATAGAAACCTTCTTTGAACAATCAAAACTCATGTATAATTAGTTTGCTGATCAGGGTTATTCAACTGATCTTTTAGATCAAGCATTGGCACAAGTGGTAGTATTATATAAATATATAACAAATAAAAATTTTAAGAATAGGAAAGCGATGCATTTTATTAAGGCTGCATTAATTAAAGATAATTAAAAAAACTTTTTAAAAATTTGAAAAAGCCTCTTAAAAATGATAAAATGAAAAGATCACTGTCTTATGTCAGGCTGCAAAACCAGATGTGCTGCATTCCCACATCATTTCCAGTATTTTTCAATTGTTTCATCTCACCAATACTGCACATTTCTTACCCAATGTACCTATGCTATCCCCACTCACACTGTTAGCAAATCATGGACCTTAGCTTGATTTCATAGTTTAAGACTCTAAAAAGTTATTATTTTCAGAAATACTGAAGATAAAATTGTAATGCTAATAGGCTCCGTACTTTCTGCAATATTTTGTTTGCTGATCACGTAATACTTCTTTCTCTATTTCATCAATACATTAAAAGCTGTAAAAGTACCTAGGATGACATAAATCAAGGCCATACATAACTTTTCAATGCAGTGAATACCATTCTTCACAATAGCCTGATTTTCAATGCACATTAAAATTCTAACAAATTGTGATGTAACTCTGTCAAGGTCTAAGGACTGAGGGGGCGAATCAGACCCGGACGCTAAGCTGCGCTCTCTCGCAGCCAAAAGGGGACAGGTATACAAATTCTGCTATCACACTGTCTGGTGTAAGGACGCCCTCTATGTCTTAGAGAGCGACAGCAGAGTGAGCGCACGCCGATATAAAGACGCCCACTATTTTTACTTAGCACACATCATCTCCAGGAAGTGTATGATTAATCTGAACCATCGAGAACCATCGGAGCTGCACGCAGCGCTTGAGGTAGACCCTACCCCACCGCAAGCACTGCGATCATTGCAGGCTGAAATACAACCAAGTGACGTACAATGACGCTTCCATGCTAATTATGCATACCCATAAAACGCTGTTTAGAAGCCCAGACACGCCTGTGTTTGCAGCACCACTCCCCCATTCACAAGCACCTTCCCCTGTTACCACCCACAAACGGCACTGTTACTCAAAGTAGCATCCAGTCTGTGTACTACGAGCACACAATTCCCAAGCGCAGTGAGTGACTCATGCAAATGTGCATATTGATGCATATGCAGACGGGTGACTATCAGCCATAGCGTGCGTCCACGGCTTAACGTCCGGGTCTGATCCAGCCCTAAATACCTGCCCAAATAAGCAAATAAAAAGTTTCTGCATATATGTATATATAGGAAAAACAGCAGTATTTATAGGTCCTTTAGAGAAGACTCCAGACTTTGCAATGTCGACCTTTTGTACATGTCGATCTTCATCCATGTCAACCTTTTGTTCCTATTGACCTTTTGTACCTGTCGACCTATGCCTGTCTACCAGTTGGCGTCTAACTAGACACTGTAGACCTTTTTATTGTAGATTGATTGGAACTCTTTGGTTACATACTCATGGCCAGATTAGGGAATATGTACATATGTTAATATGTGAAACAGATGGTTTTAACAATAATTGTTATTGTGCAGTTATGCAATTTAGTTCTGTGGTAGTTTATGTAATAGGGTAATAGGGTAGTTAGCGGGGTTAGCATTAGGTTTTTTGGGGGGAAGGTTAGGGTCAGGCACCACTAGGGGGGAGAATTGTATATTGATGTTTAACTGTAGATTTTTTTTTATTGAGATGGAATAGTTAAATGTAAAGGGGATAGTAGAATCAAGAGTTTGTATTATACAGTGATTTCTAGTTAATACATTCTAAGTTATAGAAAAGTTATAGTAACTTGTAATGTGTATATTCAGGTTCATTATTAAAACATATATAATTAGTTACTAATTAAGATAAGTTATTAAATTATATAAATTGAATATTTGCTTTAAGAAAAATATTTTGCTTTTAAGATATTAATATTGTTAAGAAAACCACTCAGCTTTTACACTCCCACTCATGTATCATACTATTTTGTCATTCTGTTGATAAGCAAACTTGTTTTATAACTCTTTGTTCCCAACTATAAAGCTCTGCCAATTATACGGGCTCTATATATATAAATTTAAAATAATAATAATTATTATTATTATGGTAATTTAAAGAATAACTTCACTCAAATCAGATAATTCAGTTTGGTGGAGTTCAAATTAGTTAAACAAGAATACTGAAAATACCTACAGTACAAAGCGGCATCTCTATTAATAATCAACTAATAGCGGCGGTTTGCCATGCAGGTTGTAATGCTAAGGTAAATGGGAAAGATCTGTGGCTTTAGGTCTGACATGCTGATGCACTTATGAACGGCTTCTCTGTTAATAAATCTCACATTTAGGGGCATATGTATCAAAGCTTGATGTGAGATAAAATTGTGAGATATACAGTATATCACCAACCAATCAGCTTCTAACTTATATTTTGCAGGCTGTGTTTAAGAAATGATAGTTTGGAGCTGATTGGTTGGTGATGTATATTTTACAATTTTATCTCACATATGCCCCCAAATCTCCAAAATCCATGTAGTTTTGCAAAACTGCACATTAGTAAATCTCACCCAAAACAGCTTTTAGTAGTACTTAATGTAACAGAGAAAATGCTTTATTAGTAAAAAAAATAAAAAAAAAATATTATTTATAATAGCTGATTAAAATATGGGCACTCCCACTGATGACTTTTTCTTTTTTGGTGCAAAGATCTCCAGGAAAGCAGAATTCCTTTAGGCAATGACGTATTTAAGACTATACTATGCTAAGTAAATAACAAACAAAAACAACTTGATGTACATTTATAAAAACAGTTACACAATTAATGAAGACAAGGTGGTATTGATCATAGCTGCCAATCACCTGTTTGCTTTCATTTTCTACACTGTATTACAGAAATGACAGCTGGGATTTGATTGGTTGCTATAATTATTACTGAATGTTTTCTACACAATTGTCTCTAGAAGGATAATAACTGTTTCCCAATATACTGTATGTAGTTAATGGAATTGGATTGTGTCAAGCATTCTGTTTTGCAAAGTGTAATTTACAATGAATATGCAATTTGTTGTTCTTCCTGTACAAAATGGTATTCTATTGAAATTGCCCTGTAAAACATTCTTATGTTTACATGTGTACACACTAGCTATAGGACTATTATTTACAGCATTCTGACAGCCCTTAAAGCCGTGAAAGAAAGGGTTTCACTGTGTTATTCCATTTGTCTCTGAGAAATCACACCAACGCTTAAAATAATTAAACCCATTCACAACAACCAATAAGTATCGAATAGACCTGCTGCTGACAAAGGGAATATCATGCTGGCTCTAACCATATACTCACAAAGGAGCTGATTATTAAATATATCACCAAATGAAAGCAGTCTTGCAATAAAAAAAACAAACGTTATATCAAAACAATGGAGCACACAGACACTTGGCAAGTACTTGGAAAATGTACCATAATTACTTTTGAATCAATAAACATTATTCAGCCTTGGGCGCTCGGGATAAAGTGATTAGATTGACCTGGTTGCTCTGTGGCTTGTAAAAGGCCATCAGGCTTCTGGGATGTTATGTTGTCTATGTGTGTGTGAGTAACACCAATATTACATTTTTATCTGTCAGATGAAAAGCTAAAAGACCACTGTTCAGGCATCACATTTCGCACTAGTCAATCAATAGCATTTTAAGACTGAACAGCAATTTTACAGTATGGACATTTGGAGAATAAAAGCAGAACACGGTCATTCATTGTGGTGGGAGAAACAGATTGATAACATCATTAGGATAAACCAACAGGGTAAGTCTGACAAAAGGGCTGTACAAACTGATATTTTCCAAATCCTCAAGAAAATTAAAAACAAATAAAAAGTAAATAATTGCAGTTGCTCGGTAATGATGCCATACACACACAGTAGGGCACATTCTTCTAAAGCATACTTACCTACATTTCCTACCCTGCTTCAGCAAGCTCCAAAGGCAAGGTAAGAGACAAAACAAGGTGGGAGGGGCATGGTTCATCACCAGTGGCATAACTAGGGTATTTGGAGCCCAGGGCAAATTGAAAAATGGAGCCAATGCCCCCCCACCCCACTTATGTGGGCGTGGTCATAAGGGGCATGGTCAATGAAAAATGGGGTGTATCAACCCCTCTTTTCACTCTGGGAACATTCCTTTCCATTCCATATGCACCTTAATGCAGTGCCCCTTATACAGGCCCCCCCTATGCAGTGCCCCCAGTAGTGATCCCCCTTATGCAGTCACCTATTAGTTCCCCTTATACAGTGCCTCCAGTAGTGGTAACCCTTATGCAGGCCCCTAGTAGTGATCTCCCCTATGCAGTGCCCCTTATACAGTGCACCCTGTACTGATCGCCCGTATGCAGTGCCCCTTGTGCCCCCAGTAGTAAGCCCCTATATAGTGCCCCTTATGTAGTCCCCCCTATGCAGTGCCCCCAGTAGTGGTTCTCCTTATGCAGGCCCCCCAGTAGTGGTTCTCCCTATGCAGTGCACCTTATACTTACCTGAATCCCCTCTCTGGCTCCTGCTTCCGCCACCGTCCGTTCCTCCATCCTCCTGGGCCGGCCCGCTCTGCGTTATGGGAGAGACATCATGACATCTCTACCATCCATCACCCACTGCGTGAGCCGGAAGATGTAACTCATGAGTGACCTCCTGCCTAGCTCTGGCAGTGTGCACAGTGTCAATTAGAGTCTGTCTGACACTCACTGGCTGCTAATTAAAACAAACACATAGCCTGTGTGTTTGTTACTGTATAGTGCTGACCACAGTGTCCTGGACTGTGGCCGGCGGTGCCCCCCGTGCTGCCGGTCCGATGGCACCCAGGGCACAAGCCCTGCTCGACTACCCCCAAGTTACGCCACTGTTCATCACACCAACATTTACAACATTGCTCCACCCACCTTTTTGCAGGTGAGCGCTCCTGGAAGAAGCACGTGCTCCAGCATATGAGATGGGTTATGATCCCATTGCTCTGACCCTGCACAGTTTAAACGATAATTGTTACATTTAACAAAGATTTGTTTTTTTGTTATATGGTTAGAACAGTAATATGTGTTATGCATAAAACAAAGGGCCTGATTCACTACCGTACGCAACTGCGAATACACACGGAATCTGCCAATTGTTTTGCACTGCGCATGCATCGAACTGTGCGTGCGCGACCCGGCCGCTGCGATGGGGCTACGATCGCAGTGACTATGCAGACCCATAGCAGATTGATTGACAGGAAGTGCAGTTTGTGGGGTGGGGTCGGCCTAACGCAGGCGTGCCAGTGCATTTGCACACGCTGTTACAGGGGCGTGCATAAATTAGCCACTGCGATGGCCTACGCAGTCTGAGGTCTCATAGCGTGCGTGGAAGTTAGCAATTTCTGTATAAGGTCAGGGCTTGTGCAAGTTTGCGTGAGGCTGCGATGGTACTGGATTGAACTAATGGTTTCACAGTCGTGCTCAGTATGTGTGCTGAGTAAAGTGGGCATCCTTATGCAGTGCTGCAACAGGATAGCGATCGCAATGAATTAGCATACTATCAGGCCCCGAGTTATACAGCAGTATGACCAAATAGGCTTATAGGTTATGTATACTAAGGCCCTGATTTTGAGTGGCATGCTTCTGTGGCCACTTTTCCCTGCTGCCGCAGTACTGAACTAACTTTCATATGCTAATGTGATAATCATCCACACTAAGAACCTGATTCTGAGTCGGGAGTAAAGCAAAAAAAAGCAAGTAACTCTGCATCTGGACAAACCATGTTGCAATTCAAGGGCTGTGAATACATGTATTTATTATCAGGGCCAGATCAAGGTCTGTGGGGGCCCCTGGGCAACAAATGTGTGGGAGCCCCTATCAATAAAAGTTGTGTGTGTATATACTGTATATACTGTATATATATATATATATATATATATATATATACGCAAATATACGTACATGAATGTATATATAGGTTAACATTTGAAAAGGGTGGGAGCCAAATGCCAGGAGGGGCGGGGCTTAATCGCAGGCCGCTGCAGGCTGTTTTGTTAAAATTAAAAAAAAAAAAATGTTCATCTGGGGGATGTGGCCAGGGGCCATGGGACAATGGACCTCATTCAGAGTCGGTCGAAGCGGCTGCTCGGTCGTACGGAAAAAGGGGCCAGATACTCAAATGATTCCCTCGCAAGTTGCGTCCCTAAGTTCGGATCGGTAGTTGGCCGACCAAGGGGAGGAAGCGGTCGGAAGACAAAAAAATACGCCCCCTTCTTGTACGCATTGCACGTCATCTCCGGGCATATAAGGATTAATCGAGACCATCGGGAACCATCGGCACTGGTCGTAGAGCTTAAGGTTGACCATACCCTCTCTTAAGCTCTACGATCATGTCAGTGTAAAAACCTCCCATGTCACATGTGCCATGACGCTACTTTGTTAATTATGCACTCCCATAAACCGTATGCACTCCCATAAAACGCCGTTCGCATAATTAGGCACGCCTGCGTTCGGATCTCCAATCCCCCGTTTTCAAGCACCTTCCCCTGTTACCACCCACAAACGCCTCAATCTGTCACTCAAACTACCGACCTGGCTGTGTTCAAGGAGAGAGAATTTTCTGATCGTAGCGGCTAGTTTGCGCACGCGCATTGCGAACTTTACGCATGCGCAGCATAGCGAACATCGATGGCGTACGACCGTGCGGCCGCTTCGACCGACTCTGAATGAGGTCCAGTGTGTGGGGCCCCCTTTGTATGGGGGCCCCGGGATGACCGCCCCTGTAGCCCTGCCTATAATCTGGCCCTGTTTATTATGCATGCAGGGTAAATACTGGCTGCTTTTTCATGTAGCCCACACATGCTGGAAAGCTTTATTTTTACAATTTAGATTTGAGTTTGGACACGTGGTTCTCACAATGCAACATGGTGTTGCCCAGATGCACAGTTACCCTCAGAATCAGGCATAAATCCCATATCTATGGTCTGAAAGTGCAAGCCTATCCCGCCCATTGTTATAGCATCTGCAGATGCAGTCATCATCATTAGTATCAGCACTTCCACCAGCCCCATGCAAGGAACAAGAGATCTGTCAGAAACAGGCGTGTTTCCTGTACGCAAGACTCAGACACTCCCTTTCCCGTATAACTCCCATGGCGATCCCATCAGAAATAGCCGCTCTGTGCGCCTTGATACTCACCACCCAGAAACGCCTATTTCACGCATGCACGGACTTGCAACTTCAGATACACTTTGCGGCACATTTGCACACCATGTTTTGCAATTCAGACGCATGCACAGTCGACTTAAAAACGCAAGATGCACGTCTGACTCAGAATCTGGTCCTAAATGTCCTGCCAAATGTCTCTAATACATGAGGAGTTGCCTATGTACAGGTCCTATGTTATCTATATATGTGGGGTTGCTGGGGGGGAGGGGGGTTAGGATATATTTTCAAATTTGCAGAGCAAGCTAATTTTATTACGCATTTGTCTTCTTTTTCACAATGTAGGCTAAAGTTTAAGAATGTAGAAGTGTTGTCAGTATTTTTCTTGCAAAATATATAGCCATTGCATTGTATGCTCGGAGTAATGCTACATATCCACTAGGCGATTAAATTGAGCGATTGAACGATAACAACATCGTTATCGTTCAATCGTTCACAAATCGGGCATGAAAATGTCGGAAACGACCAGCGATGCGCGCTCCTGCTGGTCGTTTTCGACCTCAATAATCGCCTGAACATGCTGGTCAACAATCTGCCGATAACGACAGATTGGCCATGTTCAGGGATGTGGGAAGGTGCCTACACTGAACGACAATGTTGTAATCGTACTAGCAGATAGAGCTATGTCAGATTGCTATATGATTAATCTATAAAGTCCATGACTACTGGTTTTAAACTTTTAATAAATCAGAGCATTCAGAATTGCCCCAGGTTGTGATCCTTTCCATGCCAAAAGCTACATATGGTTTCACATGTAATACACTTCTGAGGTAAGAGGGTGAACAAAAGTGAATCCTGTTACTGTAAAAAATTGCCAGAAATAAAACATAAAGCTGTGATAATGATGACAATAATTACTATAACTATGAGAGAAAATATGAAGAAAATTTATTTTATGCGATGTGTACTGTACAAGGCAGCATAATAATCATTGCTACAGCAGGCATTTACTACTATTTTATAGCCCAAGGCCAAGTTACACAACCACATCTTTCAATCATGTTGAAATGGATCTCTTATGGCAAGATCTAATTGATAATAAACAGAGAAGCTTTTAATTTACTGGAAGACGTAAATAATTCAAGCTATAAAGGTAGTTCCACAGAAAACGGAAGATCGATAAGACAGCTAATTCACAAGGATATGTAAGTTCCGGGGTTAATATAAATAAGCAGCATATAAAGGTTTGTCAAGTGCTCCTTGGACAGTGTACAAATGTACTAAAGTATGTAACTCAAATTATTATTTTACAACATACACAAGACACAAATACTGTTAAAGCAGAGGGTAAGTAAATGAAGGCAAATGGTTTAATTATGTTGATACTTTACAAATACAGTAAATGTGGAAGTTACATTGTTTCTATAGTGTTTTGAACTCAGGGCTTCTCATGCTTAATGTAAGAAGTCTCTTTTGTCTTTGCAAATCTGATTCACTAACAGATTCTCTAGAAGTATGAGAATAGGTTCTCTCTGTCACAGGCATGAGGTCACAGGGAAACCCTCTTTACGTAAAGTTATTACAAGACAGAATTGAATGCAGGATAAATGGTTACAACTTTCCATACGATTTGACAGTTGTACATAAATACACAATACAAAAATCCTTGGTTGTATGTTTTTCCTGGTGAGAAACGGTCCAGCATTTTCTAGTCACATGCAACGCAGTGCTTCTCATATATGCATTATGTGTTCATCCAGAAGTTTCCTACAAGAGTGCATACAAGTATATTTGGGAGGGCTGCATTCATCCAGCAAATGCAGGTGTGTCGGTATCATTTAAACTCCGTTTTACATGGGCGTAGCCATTGCGATTTCCTTCACAGCATGACAGCGCTCTGCATGTCAGGAGAGCCACAGTGTTTGAGGCAGGTCAGGCTTGACTTACAAGCAGCGCGGCGGCCCATTCTGCATCAATGTTACCGATGTTTAAGCTGTTGTACGTCGTCGAACGATACAAGAAGGCTGCAGTAGTCATCCCTATGCTTGGCTAAACTTTGGCAGGCATTAGCAAATTTTAGCAACTGCAATACATAAGAGATTGCAGTTGCATTTGTATTAGCATAAATCTCTGAATCAGGGCCATATTGTATGTGTATAGATCTTACCTACACATTGCAATGTCATATTTCAGAGAAACATAAACTGAGCATCAATAACATGTGGGAGGTAGCACTTGGGAGCAGCATCAGATGTGTGTGATATGTACATGGCTCCAGCGCTGGATACTGGACAAACATAGCAAAGCTAGTGCTGAGATTCCACTGACTTACACCTCTTTGTTCTGACACCTTTCTATCAGAGCCAGCATTAACATTTTCAGCAATTTGTGCTACAGTCACTTTTCCGTGGGATAGGATCTTCTTTGGACCACTTTTAGTAAGTACTAACCACTGCATACAGGGAGCACCCACAAGACCTGCCATTTTGAACATGCTCTGACCCAGCTGTCTTGTCATTGCAATTTAGCTCTTGTCAAAGTCGATCAGATGCCCATATTCCTGCTTCCAACACATGAACTTCATGAACTGAGTGTTCACTTGCTGCTTAATATATCCCATCCCTTGACAGGTACCATTGTAACACAATAATCAATGTTATTTGCTCCATCTACTTGTGGTCGGCATACACTGAAATGCAAAAAGTCAAGGGAAAGATGCCTAATATCGTGTAGAACCCCCTCTAGTCCGACAAAGTGCAGCAACTCGAGGTGGCATCGATTCCACAAGTGGACATAAGATGTCTGGAGATATGTTGACCTATGCCATCTGGATAGCTTCCCAAAGCTCCCTGATATTTGTAGGTGCAGGATCTTAGGTGCGAATGGTGGAGAGGTCCATTCACACCCCAGATCCCATAAATGCTCAATTGGGTTAATCGTCAGAACTCTCCAGAATGCTCCTCGAAACAATTCTGGACAACTTGGGACCAATGACATGGTGCATTATCCTGCTGGAATATTCCATCATCATCGGGGTATATAAAGTCCATGAAGGGCTGCAATGGTCATCAAGCAATGCAACGTAGTGGTTACTGGTCAATGATGTGTTTAGGCAGACCAGCAGACCCAACTCATGCCACGTGAACACACTCCACACCATTATGGAACCACCACCAGTTTGCACGATGCCTTGTTGACAACTGGCGTCCATTGCCTCATGGGGTCTATGCTACACCCAAACCCTACCATCAGCTCAAAACAACTGGAATCGTGACTCATGTCACAAGCACAGGTGAGGCGCTGTGTCTGATGTTGTAGTGTACCACCTACGTTGAATGTGGATGTGCTAAAGAGCCAGTGGCCCTGATTCAGAGCCGCTCGCTATTTGCGAGCGCTTGCTCTGAATCAGGGCGGGATGTTTTTTTTTAACCCCAACCTCCAGGCCGCTCGCTAAGCTGTGGGTGACCATTGGGCTTGCGACGAGACCCTTGTGGTAAGGTCTCGTCTATCCCAAGCCCCAGTGAACTTCCTGCTCTAATAGAGCAGGAAGTTTACTATTGACATCACGTGTGATGTCAGTAGGGCCGCCCACAAATGGCAGGCGTTCCTAAGGGAACGCCTCCGTTTGTGCAGCCATTCCCCCGACCCGCCAACAAAACGGGGCGAGCTGTCGATCAACATCGACAGCCGCCCTGTCTTGTAGCAAACCCCGGAGAGAGTGATTTCTCGTTTGCTCCGGGGCTCGCGTGTGCGCACTGCCCTGCCATTGAACCGCTTGCGAGCGCTATGCACTCGCGAGCGGGTCTGAATCAGGCCCAGTGTCCCTTGTCTGTTAAAATGGACAATTCTGGCCAGACACTGCTGGTCACTATCTTTAAGCACCCGTGGTTGGACACTTCGCTGTCCATGGTGGGTGGCAATGCATTCCAGGAGGTATTCCCGGTACACACGGTACACCGTAGATCAAGGAATGTTGAATGTCCCCACAACTTCGGAAATGAAATGTCCCATCAGTCAGTCGCCCATGATCATGCCCTAATCGAACTTTGATAAATTCACAACGCCTTGCCATGAGCAGTTTAGCTGGTATACAAACTGATTCACGAGATATCAGATTACAACTGATGCAGGTCTAGGCATCTCCAAGACATCACAGTACGATGAGGCCACCTACCATTCCCTTTACATATTGCTTTCCCATGACAATTGGCACATCAGTGTGTATGTGTGTGTGTGTGTGTGTGTGTGTGTTTGTGTGTGTGTGTAATTACAAGTGACATTTGGATAGAGCAAAAAAAAGTTAATATAAGATTAAGAGGGGCTCTCCATAGGCATTAAATGTTTTATTTACAGAATATTTAAAACCACAATAAGCGGCAGAAATAAACTTGTACCAAGTATAAAACAGTGAAGGCTGATTACCACTGGTTTAAACAGATATAGAGTGGAGAGGCAGCATTACTACGCCACGCCCTAATTCCCTAATTAGAATTTGGGATCTAAGGGAAGCAGCGGTCCCTATCCCTAACCCTTACCGATAACTACCAAAAATCTTATTTTCTCCTTCCATCTGGGGGATAATTCTTATTCATGGAAATGTGCAAAAGCTGCCCCTATGGGAAGATATGCTCAGCCATTGTTGAACACAACACTTTCCATCCAAGAGGTATCCCTGGATGCAAAATCATGAAATCTGTACAATGTGGTGAAGGTATGAACTGAGGACAATTTAGCTGCTCTGCACAACTGCTCTGTGAAAACTCTATGCTACGCCACCCACGAAGTTTCAACTAAGCAAATGGAATGAGGTGACATCCTAGCTGGAATAGGTCATTCAGCTCCCTGATATGCCTGCTGAATTGTGTCCCTAATCCACCTAGATTAGACGATGTGCATCCAGCATGACATTGCCGGCAACGGGACCCGGCATATGGCAAGTGCATACACATTTGCTTATGATGGGCCTGCAGCATGGCATTGTTAGCAACACCCCATGTCAGCCCTGCAGTACGGCCGATGGGCGATGTTGCTAGTGACCTGTGGGAGCGTGCATATCATGGGTACACACTAGATGATGTACCCAAACACCGATATATCGCTCCGATCCACAAGATCGGACGACATATTGTCTAATGTGTACCCAGCATAAGTGTCGTAAAGGAAAAGCTACCTATCAGTTTTCCTTGGGTGTCATCTCCAGATAAATTCTCATACTATGTCTAACCAAATAACCTGAGTACCAAACACTCCTTGGAGTCTGGCGCTAATATTACTGGAATTCTTTCCTTTTTTTATCTTCCTGAGAACTCAAGGAAAGATGGGTATCGGAGGAAAAATGTATGCTAAATGAAAACATCACCGGGCAACCATGGCATCTATTGGAAAGGCTAATGGATCCCTGACTCTGCAACAAAACCTGACAGTTTTGTTGTTGAACTGAGAAGGCATTATAACTTTTTTTCTGCAGAATCCTGCTTCCCATGTCCTAATTAGTCTCCCTACCAAATTTAGTGATATTTAGATTGCTAGATTAAGTTACAGACAGCTCTGAATAGGGATATAATTATGGCCAACCTGTGTATACACAGGTTTAAGTGCCCCTGGCTCTCCAGAGCCTTAATCCAACCCTGTATAATAAATATAGAGGGATATTAATGGTCGTAATGAATAGGTATGTACTTAATGCTGATGTTGCCCTGTGACAGTGGAAAAAGGAAACAGCTACAGCTTAAAGTCCCCACATTTTATCACTTCTGGTATTGGATTTTAATTACAATGAAAATGCAGCAGCTTTACCACACAACAGCAATCAATAAACTACATCAGAAACTACAGTGAGATCAAATGGCAAATGTGCTGCCAGTTTAAATGAATCACATTTAGGCTAACAAATGTGACATTTGATCAGAGGACAAAGATGACTAAAATAAGGTCCAGCAGCAGCTGTGGTGATTAAACAGTGCTTAGAGCTGTGCACAGGCTTTAACTTACACCTTATCTTAAAGAAGCAGCCAATATTATTTACTGAGGAAAGGAGTTTTCCTGGTGTAGTAACCAAAATTACTTTAATTTTTGTATTTATTTGGTTAGTTAAAAGTTTGTATTAAATGTTAAGGGTCATAGGGCCTGAGTCGCAGTTGTACACTAATGCAGCCATGCTGCGTACAGTATGTGTGCGCACCTGCTATGTAAAAATTAGGGGTGTGCACCGGCCACTTTTCGTGTTTTGTGTTTTGGTTTTGAATCTGGATCTTTCTTCATGTTTTGGATCTGGATTGGTTTTGCCAAAACCACCCTTCGGTGTTTTGGGTTCTGGGTTTTGTGTTTTGGATCTGTATTTTTTTTTAAAAAAAGCATAAAAACAGCTAAAATCACAGAATGTGTTGATTTTTCTGCTCCTATGCTATTATTAACCTCAAAAACCTTAATTTCCACTCATTTCCAGTCTATTCTGAACACCTCACAATAGTGTTTTTATGTCCAAAAGGTTGCACGGAGGTAGATGGATGACTATGCTAAGCGACACGAGTGGGCGGCACAAACACGTGGCCCATCTAGGAGTGACACTGCAGTGGCAGACAGGATGGCAGTTTGAAAAACTAGGCCGCAAACAGTACATAATGCAAAGAAAAAAAAAGAGGTGCAAGATGGAATTGTCCTTGGGCCCTCCCACCCACCTTTATGTTGTATAAACAAATAACAAGGTGACACTCCCAATAGTTGTGAAACAAAAAGCTGTATACAAGTCATTAGTGTGACATCAATTGCATCGACATTTCAAACTCCTTAGACTTTTTCATCATGATGAGTCACAGATAGTGTACAAACAGGACATGCACACTTTAACAAACCAATCATTTCAGTCCCAGGGTCTGCCACACGACTGTGGCTGAAATGATTGGTTCGTTTGGGCCCCCACAAAACAAGCTGGCAAATAATCTGTCCCTGCACAAACTGGCTCTACGGAGGCAAGATGTCGTCCTCATTCTTCTCATTCACCGATTCCTCACCCTCTTCAGTGTTGTGTACATCCTCATCCTCACAGAGTATTAATTTGTCCCCACTGGAATCCACCACCACAGGTCCCTCTGTACGTTCTGGAGGCTGGTCTCCCTGGAAGAGTTGATAATTCATTTTTATGAACATCATCTTCTCCACATTTTGTGGAAGCAACCTCCTACGCCTTTCGCTGACAAGGTTCCCGGCTGCACTAAACACTCTTTCGGAGTACACACTGGAGGGGGTGCAACTCAGGTAAAATAGAGCCAGTTTGTACAGGGGCCTCCAAATTGCCTCTATTTCCTGCCAGTACAGGTACGGACTGTCTGACATGCCTACTTGGATGCTGTCACCGATGTAGTCCTTTAACAGACAGATGCACGCTTGTCGCTGCTGCTTTGAGGATGCAGGTGCGGCTACAGCCCACACATTTCACAAAGACACAAAAAAAAAAAGAATTTTTTTATTGTTTGTGGAGCACACTTTGAGGGTTACACCACCCTTTAATGGACAAGCCAGATGGCCCTTTGCTTATGACACAGGTGCACGCAGTCGCTGAATGGCAAAAGTGGCCAGAAATTTTTCAGGCCACCCAAAGCATCTCCTGCACGCCCCTGTCGCTTTTCAGAAAATTCTGCACCACCAAGTTTATTGTGTGAGCAAAACATGGGACGTGCTGGAATTTGCCCAGATGTAATGCCCGCACAATATTGGTGGCATTGTCAGATATCACAAATCCCCAGGAGAGTCTATGTGGGGTAAGCCACTGGGCGATGATTTCCCTCAGTTTCTCTAAGAGGTTGTCGGCGGTGTGCCTCTTACTGAAACCGGTGATACACAGCGTAGCCTGCCTTGGAACGAGCTGGCGTTTCTGAGATGCTGCTACTGGTGACGCTGCTGTTGTTGCTGCGTAAGGTGATACATTTACCCAGTTGGCTGTCACAGTCATATAGTCCTTAGTCTGCCCTGTTCCACTTGTCCACATGTCCGTGGTTAAGTGGACATTGGGTACAACCGCATTTTTCAGGACACTGAGGACACCTTTTCTGACATTTCTGTACAGTCTCGGTATCGCCTACCTAGTGAAGTTGAATCTAGACGGGATTTGGAACCGGGGACACACTACCTCCATCAATTGTCTAAATCCCACTGCACTAATGGCGGATACCGGACGCACGTCTAACACCAACATAGCAGTCAAGGCCTCAGTTATACGTTTTGCTTCAGGATGACTGCTGTCGTACTTCATCCTCCTCGCTAAGGACTGTTGGACAGTCAATTGTTTAGTAAAAGTAGTGGTGTTCATACTTCCTCTCTGGGATGATGAACAACTCCCAGCAGCAGCAACAGCACTAGGAGGAAGTGGTTCTTGATCTTTCCCTATTTTATTTTTATCGGAGAAAGTTTGGTCCTCCATTAATGTTATATTGATATATACGTGCGGCTAAGGCGCACACAAACACAGAAGATAATTTTTTATTTTTGTTGGAGACTAGTGCACTTTGTGGGTTACACCACCCTTTAAGAAATGAGCCAGCCGGTCCTTTACTCATGGGACACAGGCGCACGCTTGGCGCTGCTCCTTTGTTGATGCACATGCAGCCACAAGTGCACACAATTCACAAACACAGAAAATATTTTTTTATTTGGTTTGGAGTGCACTTTGGGGGTTACAGCACCCTTTAATGGTCAAGCAAGCCGGCCCTTTACTTATGACACAGGCGCACGCTTGGCGCTACTTTGTTGATGCACGTGCGGCTACTGCGCACACAATTCACAAACACAAAAATATATATTTTTTTATTTTTTTTGGAGAGCACTTTGGGGGTTACAGCACCCTTTAACGGACAAGCAAGCCGGCCCTTTACTTATGGGATACAGGTGCACGTTTGGCGCTGCTCCTTTGTTGATGCACGTGCAGCCACAGTGCACACAATTCACAAACACAGAAAATATTTTTTTATTTGCTTTGGAGTGCACTTTGGGGGTTACAGCACCCTTTAACGGTCAAGCCAGCCGGCCCTTTACTTATGACACAGACGCACGCTTGGCGCTACTTTGTTGATGCACGTGCGGCTACTGCGCACACAATTCACAAACACAAAAAAATATTTTTTTTTATTTTTTTTGGAGTGCACTTTGGGGGTTACAGCACCCTTTAACGGTCAAGCCAGCCAGCCCTTTACTTATGACACAGGCGCACGCTTGGCGCTACTTTGTTGATGCACGTGCGGCTACTGCGCACACAATTCACAAACACAGAAAAAAATATTTATTTTTTTGCACTTGGGGGAGCACCCCTGATGGACAGAGCACCCCCTGGACAACACTACAGCACCCCTTTAGGACTGGGACACTGCACAGGACTTTGGAGTGGACACAGCCCCTATGGACAATAGCAGCACAGCACAACACAGCCAGCCCCTATGGACTTTGGAGGAGTGGATACAGCCCCAATGGACAACAGCATCACAACACAGCCAGCCCCTATGGACTTTGGAGGAGTGGACACAGCCCCTATGGACAACAGCAGCACAGCACAGCACAACACTACACTACACTACACAGCCCAGCCAGCCCTAACTCCCACCCTCCCTCTTCACTGTCCACAGCCGAGTGAGAAAATGACGCCGACGCAGGTACCTTATATAGAATCCAAAACACCGCGAGACCCGGAAGGCGGGATGATGACGTTTTGCCTCGATTTCAGATCCGAGTCAGGCGGGAAAAGTCGAGCCTGACTCGGATCGGCCTCGGATCGGGGGGGTTCGGATTTCAGAAATCCGAACCCGCTCACCCCTAGTAAAAATATGTAGATGTCGCAGCCACCAGATGTTTTGATATGCCTAGGTGCTGCTGTGCAAACCTAGACATCTGCATATAATGTTGCAGCATCTGCTTACAAAGATGCATCGGTCGCAGAACATTTGATTGTGGCAGTCCTGAGTAAGCCTAAGGTACCACAGAATGACCGTGGGAATTGTAATACCAGAGCCATATTTCTTGCGTATGGGATCGCAGTCTCAGGATAGCACGCCCACGAAACAGTAGCGACACATCTGTGTTCTTTGCCCCCACTCCCTATTACCTCTCCTAAACACTCCCAGACTGTCAATCACATTGTGAATAAATAGCGGCTGCGAGCGACTACGTTAATGTACCGTGATGCATGAGCAGTTCCACTTAGGCGCATGCGCAGACTGCGGATCACAGCTGAACTGTGAAAACATCGGCATAGCGTACAGCTCTGAATCAGGCCCATGAGTTATAAACTGACATTATACTGACTATATTTCTCAACTACTCTTATTCGCCTTATTCTGTAAATACATAAGCATGTAGGTAATACTGTTGTACCAAAAAAATTATATTAATTTTGATTTATTTATTTCTTCCTGAGAAGGCCAGTAAAAAAATCACAGTAACTCTAAGGTGAAATCAGGAGCATTTCAAGAGAAGAGGGGACCAGTGTGCAGTCTCTGTCCGGGGCCCCCTCCTCTCTCTCCGGTGGCCCGGCAGCGCTCAGCAATGCACCGGTACACTCTGGGCACTAGAGTGTTCCCAGAGTCTACAGCGCATGCGTTGGTCACCAGGAAAATGGCGCCGTGGCCATTTTCCTGGTGTTTTCCCAACTGAGCATGTGCAAAACGCTGGGAAAATGGCCACGGCGGCCATTTTCCAGGAGATTTTGACAGCACTGATGCCAACGCCGACGTGGGACTCTGGAGGAAGACTGGTAAGTATTAAAATATATGGGTGCAGGGTGTTCGGTGTGGGCCCCCATGGACCCAGGGGCCCGTGTGCCCTGCACCCATGTTACATTTCTGAAATTATTTATGGATATCATTTTTTGGTACAACAGTATTACATACAGTACACGTTGGGGAAGTGCCTGAAAAGCATGACCACTTTGTAAAATTTGGGACAGTTGGAGAGTATGGTTTAGCCACTTGTGGAACGACCCCTCTAGCTTAGAATATTTGATTCAATATGCTTCTATATTATATGAAGTGTGGCCGTCTATTTGAATTATGTCATTGATATTTATATTTGGAATACAGCAGGATAGACGATTGCAGATATTACTTTTAAATTAGATAATAAATTATATTTAAATTAATTTGCAATTTTTATATATATTCAATTATATTTTATATGGCAAAACAACATGTACATTCATTAATAATTGTCAAGACAATATTTTCCCGTGTACATGACACTTCATTACAATGTTATGATGTGTACAAATAGGGTAATGCGACTTATATTTACTACTAACATTGTTGTACAAACGAACCTGTTCTTCCTAACATAAATCTGCGGCATAAACTAGTGTTGAACAGCTGGATGCATCATTCAAACTACTGTATATGAGCCCAAGACTATGAAATTTTTAAATAAATATAATCACATAATAATCTCAACAACACTCGGTGAGAACATTTTTTGGAAAGAATTTAGTATTGTCCATAAAATCCCTTGTGCCAAATAAAAAAAGATTATACAGTATCCCAAGGTAAAAAAAATAAATTCTGAATTGTAAAATGCAAATATACATACAACTTTAATAATATATATACATATATATATATATACACACACAATGGTACCGATACAGCTCTGCAACCCAAAAGTCAATGTGTGTCTCTTTTTAACAGGAAAGTCCCTTAGATGGTGATCTTCCACTACACTTCCTGTGTCCAGATGGCTGTCGTTTATTCTCCTGTGAGACCATCGTTGTTTTTGTCTCAATGATGATAATTACTAGGAAGAATGAGAAATAGGCGCTCTCTTACGACCCTATATTCAGGCTGGACTCCTCCTGCTGAAGTCCAGCCTGAATATAGGGGTATAAAAACCAAACGCGCTGGGGGCACAGCGTTATATCAGCACTCTGGTGAAAGTTTTGCATTGATCATTTATCATTGAGGCATATCACCATATTGAAGAATATGTGAAGGGACGACAAGTAAAGTTCTGATGAGCTTGGTTATTACCCCTTTGCAGTACACATAATACTTTTATTACCCAATTATTATTGAATTAATACACACTAGGGAGCACCTATTTCTCACTCTTCCTAGTAATTATATATATATATTTTTATTTTTTATTTTTTTTGTTATGTAATCATGAAACAATTTGAGTAACTACTTTGCTGCTTTACACTATAAACACATATAAACATTTGTTCGGTTTCATCTAAAATTGAAAAAAATATTTTTTGTTCTGTAAATGATTGGATTTTCATCCTGTAATCGTAGTACAGGTTGAGTCTCCCATATGAGAATATTTCGAAACACTGAATATTTTGAAATACGGAATATATTTAGCATGACTGAGATAGTGAAAGCTTTGCTTTCTTATGGTTTAATGTACACAAACTTTGTTTAAGGTACACAATTATTAAAAATATAGTATAAAATAACCTTCGGGCTGTGTGTATAAGGTGTATAAGAAACAATTTCATGTATGTACACAAACTTTTTTTGATGCACAAAATTATGAAAAATATTGTATAAAATTACCTTCAGGCTGTATGTATAAAATGTATATAAAATCTAAAAGTATTCTGTGTTTAGATTGGGGTCCCATTCTCAAGATATTTCATTATGGTATGCAAAAAGTCCAAAATACGGAATATATTCCGATATCCAAAATACCCCTGGTCCCAAGCATTTTGGATATGGGAGACTCGGCCTGTATTGCAATATAATAATTTTCTCTAAAGCCTTCTATGCAGATTTGACCTTATTAATATATTGGTGAGTGCCCCTGCATTCAAACATATTGAAATTAGTGTAAATATAGTTTTCCAACCACAGGATAACATTACTTCACATCTTCAGTGAAGGGATTTAACAAAGATTGGAGAGGGAAACGGACCCAATAAGCTCCTGTCATCTATTTTCCACAGCTCTCAAGGTAAAGCTGTCAAATCTTACATAGTTTAGTATCAAAAAAAGTAAGCTACAGTCAGGTGCATAAATATTGGGACATTGACAGAATTTTCATATTTTGGTCTCTATTCACCACCACAATTTATTTCAAATGAAACAAACGAGATTTGCTTTAACTGCAAACTTTCAGATTTAATTTGAGGGTAATTACATCCAAATCAGGTGAACGGTGTAGGAATTGCAATGGTTTCTATATGTGCCTCCCACTTTTTAAGGGGCCAAAAGTAATGGGACAAACTAAACAGTCCAAAATCTAACTTTCACTTTTTAATACTTTGTTGCAAATCCTTTGCAGGCAATTACAGCCTGAAGTCTGGAATGCATAGACATCACCAGACGCTGGATTTCATCCCTGGTGATGCTCTGCTAGGCCTCTACTGCAAATGTCTTCAGTTCCTGCTTGTTCTTGGGGCATTTCCCCTTCAGTTAAGTCTTCATCAAGTGAAATGCATGCTCAATCGGATTCAGGTCAGGGGATTGACTTGGCCATTCCATAACATTCCACTTTTTAGCCTTAAAAAACTCTTTGGTTGCTCTTGCAGTATGCTTTGGGTAATTGTCCATCTGCACTGTGAAGCGCTGTCCAATGAGTTCTGAAGCATTTGACTGAATATGAGTATATAATATTGCCCGAAACACTTCAGAATTCATTCTGCTGCTTTTGTCAGCAGTCACATCATCAGTAAATACAAGGGAACCAGATCCATTGGCAGCCATACATGCCCACGCCATGACACTACCACCACCATGCTTCACTGATGAGGTGGTATGTTTTGGATCATGAGCAGTTCCTTTCCTTCTCCATACTCTTCTCTTCCCATCACTCTGGTACAAGTTGATCTTTGTCTCATCTATCCATAGGATGTTGTTCCAGAACTGTAATGGCTTTTTTAGATGTTGTTTGGCAAACTCTAATCTGGGCTTCCAGTTTTTGTGGCTCACCAATGGTTTACATCTTGTGGTGAACCCTCTATATTCACTCTTGTGAAGTCTTCTCTTGATTGTTGACTTTGACACATATAGACCTACCTCCTGGAGAGTGTTCTTGATTTGGCCAACTGTTGTGAAGGGGTTTTTCTTCACCAGGGAAATAATTCTTCTGTCATCCACCACATTTGTTTTCAGTGGTCTTCCGGGTGTTTTGGTGTTGCTGAGCTCTCCGGTGCATTCTTTCTTTTTAAGAATGTTCCAAACAGTTGATTTAGCCACACCTAATGTTTTTGCTATCTCTCTGATGGGTTTGTTTTGATTTTTCAGCCTAATGATGGCTTGCTACACTGATAGTGACAGCTCTTTGGATCTCATATTGAGAGTCGACAGCAACTGATTCCAAATGCAAATGTCACAACTAGAATCAACTCCAGACCTTTTACCTGCTTAATTGATAATGAAATAACGAGGGAATAGCCCACAACTGTCCATGAAATAGCTTTTGAGTTGATAGTCCCATTACTTTTGGCCCCTTAAAAAGTGGGAGGCACATATAGAAACCGTTGTAATTCCTACACCGTTCACCTGATTTGGATGTAATTACCTTCAAATTAAATCTGAAAGTCTGCAGTTAAAGCACATCTTGTTTGTTTCATTTCAAAGCCATTGTGGTGGTGAATAGAGACCAAAATATGAAAATTCTGTCAATGTCCCAATATTTATGCACCTGACTGTATTAGACCACAAAATGACAAAGCGACAGAGCAACTTATTTATAAAATTCATTGGTCTGTCTGTTTGTCCGGTTATGTATTCGGACACTCCTGCACCGATTGGGATTAAACCAAAGCGAGGTGGTTAAATTGGATCCCGGTCAGGTGATAGGGGGCTTAGGGTCCCAGGTAGACCTCCTATTGGTGTACGCTGGGCAGAAATATTACCCAGGGAGCCTGTTCTGAGCCTTCCACTTGATGGATTTGGACAAAAACTTCACAGAGTGGTAACATTGGATCCCAGAAGACATACTAGGTAGAGGTTGTGGTCGGACCTCCCATTGGTGTACGCTGGGAAAAACTTTGACCCGGGTAGCCTGTTTTTGACCTTACACTGGATGGATTTGGATGAAAACTTCACAGAGGTGTGGCAATTGGTCTGGGATGCCTAATTGAGTGGTTGGAGTCCCGTTTGGATCTCACAGCAGAGTGTGTTGGGCAGAACTTTGACCCAGGGAGCCTGTTTTGAAGCTTCAACAGGATGGATTTGGATGAAAACTTCACAGAGTGGCAACATTGGATCCTGGAAGACATACTAGGGGTTTGAGGTCCCAGTCGGACATCCCGTTGGTGTATGCTGGGCAGAACGTTGACCTGGGTAACCTTTTCTGGTCCTTCCACTATATAGATTTGGATGGAAACTTCACAAAGGGGTGGAAATTGATCTGGGATGCCTAATGGAGTGGTTGGGGTCCTAGACAGACCTCAGGGCAGTGTGCGCCGAGCAGAACTTTCCCCGGGTCCAAACAGACTCCCTGGGTCAGACTGCTTTGAACCTTACACTGAATGGATTTAGATGAAAACTTCAGAGTGGTAACTAGGGGGTCGGACCTCCTGTTGGTGTATGCTGGGCAGAACTTTGACCCGGGAAGCCTGTTCTGCGCCTTTCACTGGATGGATTTGGATGACATTTTCAAAGATGGGTGGCAATAGGTCTAGGATGCCTGGGTGGACCTCATGGCGGAGAGTCATGGCCAGAACTTTGACCCAGGGAGCCTGTTTTGGGCCTTCCACTGGATGGATTTGGACGACATCACATAATAAAACTTATTAACCATTTTGCAGATGGAAAAATGCACCCTGCCCCTCTTGTAGTGCTAGGACCAGAATAATTTGTAGTGGAGGCTGGTTTTGCCACGTGGGACTCCAGAGGCAGAGTGGTAAGTATTAAAAAATATGGGTGCAGGGTGTGTGGTATGGGCCCCCCTGGACCCAGGAGCCCGTGTGCCCTGCACCCATTATAGTTACGCCCGTGGGTGAAATAATTTCAGAAAAGCAACATCAGTAGTGTACAACAGTATTACATACATGTTGGGGAAGTGCCTGAAAAGCATGACTGTTTTGTAAAAATTGGGACAGTTGGAGAGTATGCTCTAGCCACTTGTGGAACAACCCCGCTAGCTTAGAATATTTGATTAAATATGCTGCTATATTATATGAAGTGCGGCCGTCTATTTGAATTATGAACCGGGTACTTCAGCTAGTCTCTAATAAAGAGCCAACTCTGAGCTCTGTTCTGATATTAGGAAAGTGCTTGGATCAAATTATCTTTACTGATATATTACAGTAGTGTAAATAACAATATATGGTAGGCCGATATAGAACCATTTTTTGCATCTGGGCAGTCTGGAAGCATTAAAAAACTGTATGGTATACTGTCACATATATAATTTTTAAGCATGGACACTGGACTGGTGCTTACATTAGGTCGCTTCCTAGGGCACCGGGATTTGGGGTTTGGCGCTGCTGAGCACAAAATTATGGATCTCTCTGATATCCGTACCCTAGCAAATGAAAGCTGCGGCTGCGATCCTAATAAGCCTCCAAACCTCCTCCTGCCGCGGGGCGGACTGACTCCATGGCCAACATGAATTCACAGCCTTTGTCGACCTCTGTGTCAACCTCGTCTGAGGTAAACGCATGCATTTACTTGTAATAATTAATGAATAGAAGACACTGAAGTGTGGCATAATTATGTATTGGGACACTGATCTGTGGCATATTATGTATTAGGACATTGATGAGTGGCATAAATATGAATTAGGACACTGATGTGTGAATAATTATTTATTGGGGACACTTGTGTGGCATAATTAAGTATTGGGAAACTGATCTGTAGCATATTATGTATTGTGTATTGGGACACTGCTGTGTGGCATAATATGTATTGGGACACTGATGAATGCATACTTATGCATTGGGTGCGCAGATGTGCAGCATAATTATGTATTGGGGCACTGATCTGTGGTATAATTCTGCTTTTGGACACTGATGTGTGGCAAAGTTATGTATTGGGCACTGATGAGTGACATAATTATGTATTGGGGACACTGCTGTGTGGCATATTATGTATTGGGTGAGCTGATGTGTGACATAACTATGTATTAGGACAACTGATCTGTGGCATGATACATTTTTGGAACACTGATGTGTGGCATATTTATGAATTGGGGCACAGTTATGTGAGATATTATGTTTTGGAGGTACTTTTGTGTGGCATATTACTATCTACAGCATGGGTGGGTAATAAATACCCCTCCCAGCTTTTGAAAAAACAACACATCCCAGGATGTCCTGCCATAGTTTTGCTAATTGATCATGCGCTTGGTCAAATGTATGCAGGTTAAATTTAAGGTAGAAGTTGGAAAGAGTGTATTGGGGGAAGCAGGGGCGGAAGGCTGAATCTTTGCCTAGGGTGCCCAGAATTTTTGCACCACCCCGTATGGACATTTGCATTGAGTCAAGCCGAGTGTGTGTTATGGTTCCTACATGGTAATGCTGAATGTAACCTTAACAAGACCATGAGCCCCACTAAGAAGGTTACTCTGTAATTCCCTGCTTTCTTCTAAAATTTGCCTCTCCTTTGTTGTTTTTCACACTGTGTGCATCCTTTTTAATTATTAGACCATGACTATCGATTGTTATTATCCATCATTATTATAAGAATATGAAATATTTTGTAGTTCGGAATTACTTCTCTTTAAAAAAAAAAAAAAAACTTTAAATTATGGGAAATAATATTTAACAAAAAGTAGTTCCCTTTTTAGTTACAACATGTTCAAAATATTTTTTTACTCTTTCTTTTAATTCATTTAAGTGCATCACATATGATTACCATGGAAACTCACTTTCAGTTGAATTATAAAAATATAAAGAAACAATATATTCCTTTAAATACAAAATTCCATTACTATGAATACTTGAACAATTAAGCATTTAATTTACATGCACATGGTGCTATTATAAATAGAAATGTGAAGTGTAATAGTTATAGAACAGCAGAAGAACATTAAACAGTCAACTAGTAAATGGGTATTTTAGAAAGTGTAATTTTTCAAATAGTAAAAAAATGACTGGAGATCAGATGTTCTAGCAAAGGTTTTCGGGTTCTATTTATAAATTCCAGGCTTTCAGTGTAGTATAATTGTATATGACCAACCAATGATAAGTCACATATACAAAGAAAGTACCTGGACTTGGCAAAATGTTACAAAATGTAAAGTTTCCGCTTACCGCTGCCAGTCAGTATATAGCTGTGGAGTTGAGCATTGTTCATCTCCTCTGGCAAAATATATATATATATCGTATATATATATATATATATACACATACATACATACATAGTCAGGTGCATAAATATTGGGACATTGACAGAATTTTCATATTTTGGCCTCTATTCACCACCACAATGGCTTTGAAATGAACAAACAAGATGTGCTTTAACTGCAGACTTTCAGATTTAATTTGAGGGTAATCCCATCCAAATCAGGTGAACGGTGAAGGAATTACAACGGTTTCTATATGTGCCTCCCACTTTTTAAGGGGCCAAAAGTAATGGGACTGTCAACTCAAAAGCTATTTCATGGATAGTTGTGGGCTATTCCCTCATTATTTCATTATCAATTAAGCAGGTAAAAGGTCTGGAGTTGATTCTAGGTGTAACATTTGCATTTGGAATCAGTTGCTGTCGACTCTCAATATGAGATTCAAAGAGTTGCCACTATCAGTGAAGCAAGCCATCATTAGGCTGAAAAATCAAAACAAACCCATCAGAGAGATAGCAAAAACATTAGGTGTGGCCAAATCAACTGTTTGGAACATTCTTAAAAAGAAAGAATGCACCGGAGAGCTCAGCAACACCAAAAGACCCGGAAGACCACGGAAAACAACGGTGGTGGATTACAGAAGAATTATTTCCCTGGTGAAGAAAAACCCCTTCACAACAGTTGGCCAAATCAAGAACACTCTCCAGGAGGTAGGTGTATATGTGTCAAAGTCAACAATCATGAGAATACTTCACAAAAGTGAATATAGAGGGTTCACCACAAGATGTAAACCATTGGAGAGCCACAAAAATAGGAAGCCCAGATTAGAGTTTGCCAAACAACATCTAAAAAAGCCATTACAGTTCTGGAACAACATCCTATGGACAGATGAGACAAAGATCAACTTGTACCAGAGTGATGGGAAGAGAAGAGTATGGAGAAGTAAAGGAACTGCTCATGATCCAAAACATACCACCTCATCAGTGAAGCATGGTGGTGGTAGTGTCATGGCGTGGGCATGTATGGCTGCCAATGGAACTGCGTCCCTTGTATTTAATGAATTCTGAAGTGTTTCGGGCAATATTATATGCTCATATTCAGTCAAATGCTTCAGAACTCATTGGACAGCGCTTCACAGTGCAGATGGACAATGACCCGAAGCATATTGCATACTGCGAAGCATACTGCAAAAGCAACCAAATAGTTTTTTAAGGCTAAAAAGTGGAATGTTATGCAATGGTCAAGTCAATCCCCTGACCTGAATCCGATTGAGCATGCATTTCGCTTGATGAAGACAAAACTGAAGGGAAAATGCCCCAAGAACAAGCAGGAACTGAAGACATTTGCAGTAGAGGCCTAGTAGAGCATCACCAGGGATGAAACCCCTAAGCGTTCCAGACTTCAGGCTGTAATTGCCGGCAAAGGATTTGCAACAAAGTATTAAAAAGTGAAAGTTAGATTTTGGATTGTTTAGTTTGTCCCATTACTTTTGGCCCCTTAAAAAGTGGGAGGCACATATAGAAACCGTAATTCCTACACCGTTCACCTGATTTGGATGTAATTACCCTCAAATTATATCTGAAAGTCTGCAGTTAAAGCACATCTTGTTTGTTTCATTTCAAAGCCATTGTGGTGGTGAATAGAGGCCAAAATATGAAAATTCTGTCAATGTCCCAATATTTATGCACCTGACTGTATATAAACACATATATACATATATATATATATACATACTGATGTGCCCAGCTATAACGTGGCATCACAGCGCTATCTCTCATGCCACGTATGGCGCGCCACACACCACGCCACAAACACAGATGAGTCCACATACATCTAGCCCCCTTGCGCATTAAACAGCCCTTCTAGTCGAGCCATGCCGTGTGGTGTGACTTGGTAGCGCCAAGCGTATTTTGGGGAGACTTTTTACCTTCAAATGCGTCTTATTCACACAGCTGATTACAATATGTTCTGTGCCTATGTTCTGTGTGCGTCTACGTGTGCATCTGCATGCAAAACATTATGTTACATTTCGCATGCAGATACATGCAAGAGACTTTACTACTTTTCTGGGTGGTCGGGAGTGCCACATGATTTTCGGGAGCCTCACGGTCATTCCGGGAGAGTAGGCAAGCATGGTATGAATCAGCCCCTAAATTGCCTAAAATGTACTAATTTCTAATTATGTTATGATAAAGTAGTTTAAAAGCAACAATTTTTTTTTTTACATTTGCATTTATACAACGTCTAACAACACACATATTAAATGCAATAGCCATCATTACAAACTACAAAAAGTGTGACACTTTTTACTTCTTGTTTTTAACACATATAATTTACTGTCATTATTTAACTCGCTGCTAGTCCCCTCTTCTGTCATTTTCATGTGTGCAATCCTCTAGCAATACAACCGCTGGGTGAATGGTCTGGTGCAGGAAACAAGTCTGATGTCTCTGTTTATTGGGGATTGGTGTGCTTTAGCTGCTGTTAAAGTCAGTGGTGCAAAAATAGGACAAACAGCAGGATAATCGGGAGTTACACAGTTCATAGCATGTGCAACATAAAAGGAAGTGTGTTTAATTAGTATTATATAGTTATTCTATACGAGTAATTATATCAATCTATATTGACTATCAATGAAGCATTTAGTGAAATTCTGAATCTAATTTTCTTATTTAGATTAGCAAATGTTGATTCTTCTGTGTGTGGTGATGATGCATGACCAAAGAAAAAAAAATAGCTTCTGTGTGCTACAAGAAACAGAAATATATTCCACAATAATTGACCAAAGTCTGGTAGTGACTGGAGACACCTTCCTATGTAATCTACCTAGTCATAGGTCTAATAGATTAGGCCTCTTAAACATTGTCATTGGTATAATATAACCAGCAAACCACTTACTCCCCACTTCACATCCTTCCAACCCTTTTCTCAAAATGAACATGTCACCTCCATGCTGCATCCAGTTTCTGTGAGTCTCGATGGCATGGTCTTGGCATGTTCCTGCTGCTGTAACTTCATCTAGATTGTTTTTCAGCCGCATCTAAAAGTGCCAGAGTTGTATGGAGAGGAGTCACTAACGGCAACACGCAAACACAGAGACAAGTATATATTAAAATAAAATTATTATTATTATAATTTTAGCAGTTTACATTATTCCAACAATGATAATTCTACAGTGATATTTTAAAGACTCAGCAGACCAAATAAAATTAGTAATATACAGTACTTACGCATACTACTGGTGTCACCATTGCTACTCTACAGGCCTTAAACTCCAATTGGAACATAAACTCTTCATCTATGAAAAACCAGCCCAAACATCAATAGGATACTTACAACTGTCCTTTGTTGTCAGGGCCACTATTACTGATCTACTCTATATCTATTAATTTTTACTTTGACACATAGTATACTGTAAATATGTAATAAACATTATCCATTTAAAGGCTGTTCTACTCTGTACAGGTTAAGTCTCCCTTATCCAAATTTGACAAAATACGGAATTTTTTTGAGCGTGACTGATATAGTGACACCTTTGCCTTCTGATGTTTTAATGTACGCAAACTTTGTGTAGTGCACAAAGTTATAAAAAATATTGTATAAAATTATCTTCAGCATGTGTGTATAAAGCTGTATATGAAACATAAATACATTTTTGTGTATTTAACCAGATTTTGTTTGATGCACAAAATTATTAAAAATATTGTATAAATATTCAGTTCAATATAAACTTCAGGTTATGCGTATAAGGTGTATATGCAACAAATGCATTCTATGTTTAGACTTGGGTCCCATCATCAAGAAATCTCACTATGGTATGCAATTATTTTAAAATACAGAAAAATCCGACATCCAAAATACTTCTGGTCCTGAGCATTTTGGATATGGGAGCCTCAACATGTACTAAATATTATACTGTCCTCAAAGAGGAGTTGGAAAAAGCTTGTGTGTAGTGTTGGATATCACAGTTTCTCTTTATCTGTGTGTAGATCTAAGCTTCCTTTCCTGCAGGTAGTTCCTGCCCAGGGGTGGGCTGGAGGGGAACCAGATCCGAACCCTTATTCAGTGTTTGGGTTGACATCCGGCAGACATTTTGAAATTAATTAATTTGTAATAATTTGTGTGTGTGTGTGTCATACAGCTACAAGATGATGGGGATGGGGAACATGAGCAGGGGAAGGGGACCATGAGTGGGGCACTGCAGCCGCGTGCAGGAGAGGGGAGCCTCAAGTTGGGTCTGTTTGAGGGAAAATTGGAACATTAATTAAATGTGGATAGTAATTTTATGTTGGTGTTGGTTGCTGGGAGGGAGACCATATTAAATATAGGTGCTATTTTATTAATGTTGGTTTGCTTAGTTGGGGAGAGTACAAGAAAGTCTACTGCGAGGCTCTCCACATTTAATTCACCTATCCTTATTCCAAGCAGGGTCCCAACACTGCAGGATCCTTCTACCAGAAGCAGCATCAGGTTGTAAAAAATTTAAGAACAGGCAGAAGAAAGAAGGAGAGTCAACTGTCCCGATTCTGGTGGCATAGTCACGATTTTGGAAAACCATCCCTCCAAGTTAGGATTTCGTTTGTACCCACCACCATTAACTCCCACACACGCTAACTATCTGTCAATCAAACTGCATCCAAGTCCACACTGCGAGTGCCGTCAGTAATGAAACTTGGTGCATTTATAGTGTAACTCATACGGAATAAAAAAAGCTCAACTGCGCAAACATCGGCATTGCGTCCAGTTCTGAATTAGGCCCTCAGTGAGTAGCCAGGGACAGGGAGAGTCATGTGAGTAGCCAGGGAGGGACAGGGAAAGTCATGCGAGTAGCCAGGAGTGCCCAGGGTAAGGGACAGTCATGTGGAGAGTCTAAGGCCCGTATTCAATTAGTTGCAAAAAGTCCCAGAATTTTCGCATGCCGGAGTTTCTGCCGTCATTGCTTGTTTTGCATGCGGAAAAGTATCTCGCACGTCCCCGTATTCAATTAAGAAGGACGCTAAAAACGCATCCTGGCAAAACTCAAACAGGCAAAAAGTGCTGTCAGATTTGGGAAAATCAGCCTGACACCCCCCAAAAGATGCACTAACATTGGGGATCATGGTAGCTGCCCCCGAATAGCCCTGCTGAAGCTATTTGGGGTACTTAAATGCTCTCATTACCTGCTAAATAGCGTCTTTGCACAAGTGGTGAAGAATAGCATTTAGCGGGGTTTTTTTTGTGGAAATAACTAGACCCAGCAAATTTGGGGTACATGAACATGGGTGCAAGTATGGTTTAAAATTGCAAAATTGAGGTCTTAAAAAGCGTCAGCAAGCACCTGCAATAAAAAAACCTCCGCAATACTTGCAGCCCCCCCCCCCCCCCAAGTCTATTTCACTAGTTTTTAAGTTTGTATCCCAACTTTGTACTTTTTCGCCCCCTTTTCAAAGTAATTTTTGGGGTGTTCTTTATTTTTGGGGGGGATTTTTTTATGCAGTTTACTTTGGGGACCTGTCCTAAGGGTGCAGGGTGGTTTCTGCCACCTTTGCACCCCAAAACCACAAATCTGCACTTTTTTCCGACAGCTATTCATAGGCAAAACTTTTCCGCTGGGTACATTGCATTGCATTTTCGCACCGCCGAAAAGTCGCCACAATTGAATACGGGGATAAGTTTCCGCTAGTGAAATGACATCATCGGCGAAACTTTTTCGATGAAAACGGCTTTTCGCCGCTAATTGAATACGGTCCTAAAGTGATAAACTCTCCACGTGCACGGTGGTCATGCCCTTTTATATATCAGCCCTTTTTTTTATTTGCATGCCCTCCAGGCTAAAATTTGCAAGACAGCCCCCGTCCCAGGTAATATTAGAAAGAATAATACAGTCCGTGGCCATCCTAAAAAAGAATAAGCAACAAGGAACCAGTCATTGCCTTGCAATACGACTGACAAGACTATTAACTATTTTCATTTTTTTTTTTTTAAACACAGATAAGTCTTGTATGAGATGTCACAAACACACTTTTGTTGAGACAGCCGTGGGGCTCGGGTACAGGAGGGGACATGGCCAAATTCAGGAAATGTAGTCACACCCCATCCGGGAAAAAAACAATACAAGATACTATGCAGAAAGCGAGAAAATGGCACCGGGAGCTGCAAGGGGGGTCATTTGTCCTCCTCAGCAACAGGCCAGGGTAATTGTACACACTCCCACCACCTCTCTGCGCCTCTGGGGATAATTGTTTAAGGTATTAGACAACTTTCTTACAATTATTTGTTTCTCTCACACAAAAAGTTTTAACTGCTTCCTGATAAAATGCATTTCTGAGTTTTTGAATAAAAATATGCTGCAAGAAAAGGTCATTGTAGATTTTATATTTATTTCTATTATCCCCACTGTTTGGCACTGCATCATTCAGATGCGGCATATCAAATTACAAAAACACATTTACAGTCTCTAATGAGAAATGAATGCCTAATTCCACCTTTGAAATTAACATTTGGAAAAGTAATCAATCGTCCAGGCCGCTTGTTTATCATTACCTAGATTGTGGTAGTCTGTTTCCTGGTATTCCCAGCCCTGTGTGGTTACGGTTCATGATGAAATTGGGACCCCGCTATGGAGGGACTGATTTGCAGGTGGAGCTCTATTTTGTCAGTCCCATCTCATGCTCACACGGCTCACCACTGCTGATGCTGTTGTCCCTGTGGGGATGGGTACAGGATGCTGGCGCTTGGGAGTCCAGCGGTCAGAATTGCAACGTCGGCATCCCGACCAGGCTACAATCCCGACAACTCTAGGTAAGTAACCCTAACCTATCCCTCCCCCATGACTAACCCTAACCCTCCCCCAACCCCGCTACTTACCTTCAGGATCCCGGCGGTTGGGATGCCGGCGCCGGTATTCTGAATAGTGTCGGGATTCCGCAATCAGCATTCTGAATGCGGGGATCCCTGCTGTCAGAATTGTAAATGCATCCCTAAATGGGCCTCATTTACTAACAAGTTTTATCACCAAAATGAGTGATAAATGTCACTGTGTAATGGTGTTCCAGCCAATCAGCTCCCACTGTCAACTGTTAAAAAAAAATGACAGTTGGGAGCTGATTGGCTGGAACACCATTACACAGTGACATTTATCACTCATTTTGGTGATAAAACTTGTTAGTAAATGGGGGCACCAGTATGATACTGTAACTGCTGGAATTGGGAGTTTGAACAGCAGACTACAGAGTAGGGTCCATTAAAATTCAGATAAGGATAGGAATAACAAGGATTCTGCAGGCACAGGTTACCTGTGCCCAGGCATGCAGGGGTAATCATGCCCCCATGTGATGCCACAATTAAGGCTCCTAGCCTGCACAATAATAAATGCATACAGGTCATACTTGCCTACTTTTCTAAGAGCATTTCAGGGAGATTGTGAAAGCGACACCTATGAGCACTGCAGTAAAGTGGACGTGTACTGCTACACATTTAAGGCGTGTCATAAAATTGCCTTACATCCAAATGTAAACGAGCCGCAAAGCAGTTAGTAAGATCTATTTTTTTATGATAACACACTGATACTTTTCAGAAAATGCATGTAGCCATAGGGATCATTGTGCCTTATAACCAAGGCAGGTAAATGATACTAATGATCCCACTTGAATGTATATATCACTGTTTATATATATATATATATATATATATATACACTGAATATATAAATAGCTGTATAATAGGGTTAAGGTGCAATCAGGGAGTCTCCTGACAATCAGGGAGATTTGGCAATTATGATACAGGTGTGTCCTCATACTCTGTGGCTTCAGTCGTGCAAACATCCCGTCTCGGCACACCAGATCCTGGGTGACTCAGCCACGCCAAACGTCTTTCTTACACAAATGTGCACCTTATTCGGATATATAAAACTGCAAGCGACACAAAACTACTTTGCTAGATTTCACTGACCAATTTTATGTGTAACATTTGTACATCTGTGTGCAACGGAGTCTGAATCTGTATACAAGGTTCTACTAGTTCCTGTGCAGTTATGGTCACAGCCCAGAATCTGTAGTACACAGTGAGTGGTGTTTTGTTGCATCTGCAATACGCATAAGACGCAAAATTTTAAGAAAAAGAAGTGTATGAGGACACATTTGTATAATGAGGAGGCATAGCCCACCAGAAGCCACCCCACCCCCCACCCCCAGCATCTGAGCCCAAAAATCAATGCAGCCCTGGATAAGGGAAATCATGTGTGGGGTGGGGAATTACTTCTCAAAATGTTAAATCCAAAAAGTTAAATTTAGCCTTTATGGGGTATATTTTTACCTGGGTTGAAGACTGGACCCAGAAGTACACTTGCAGCTTTTATTCGTTAACATTATCCATGCCTATAACCCCATTCCATTGATCCTGAAAAGGACCCAACTGTTTGCTAACATGCATGCAAACCGTGGCGTAACTACTGTGGGTGCAAGGGGTGTGGCTGCTATGGTGCCTGCCACTCCCCCTGCACCCAGTCACACACACAAGGTGACCTGTCCAGTAAGGGCCATAAAGGGGGGCCAGGCTGTCAGTGGTGTTGATTTAGTGCCGGCCAGCCAGCTGATTACAGCTGGCGCACCAGCAGGCAGGCATGGAGAGAGAGAGACGCGGTCGCGAGGCAATCAGAGCTCCCCGACCGGCAGCCAATCGGCAGTGGCAGCTTCTGATTGGCTGCTGGCCCGCAAGCTACGATTGGCTTGTGACCGGAACTAGATTCAAATTGTGGCAGCGCTGTCTGTCCATTTCTGCCACTGCATGCCAGTGCACCAGTTGTAATTAGCTGGCGGCCCAGCACCAAATCCACACCTGTTGGCTGCTGATGGCACAAAGAGGCGAGAGGCTGCTAGGGGGACACGAGGAGGTGAGTTGCTGGGAGGGGCATAATATGTAAAGGACAATACTGTGTGGCAAAATCATGTAAGGGGCACTATTGTGTGGAATAATGTGTTATATGGGGCACTACTACTAGGTGGCATAATCTGTAAAGGGCATTACTGTGTGGTATAATGTGTAAGGGGCATTGCTGTGTGGCATAATGTATAAGGGGCACTACTGCTGCATTGCATAATGTTTATAAGGGGTACTACTGCGTGGTATAACCTGAATGGACTCTGTGTGGGGGCAAATGTATGGGGTTTTTTTACCACTGGGGGCCCTTTTAAGATCTTGCTATGTGGCCCACAAAGTTTTAATTACGCCCTTGCATGCAAACACAGGGGGCTGACCAATACCTCTTTCAGACTTAAGATCTTGGAAATTGCCAGGTCTATCAACCCGGCAAATTCCTAGGTCACAGCCCGAACCTGGTAAAGACTTTGTCCTGGGTTGTATCTTTTCACACATACCCATATCGATGGTCGATGTGTGTTAACAAGCAACATACGGGCTTTTTATGTATGTGTGAAAGGAGCATTATACTTCCCTTCACACAGGGCAAATACACATTGGTAGAGGACATGGGGCAATTGTATTTTTGTGGTGTTTGTTAATTAGTGCTTGGGAGGAGGATAAATAGGGGGCAGGGTAACAGACACTGTACTAATTGCTCGGCCACTAGATAGGTGATCGATGTATAGTCAATGACAGGATCACACTCAGTGGTGGCTCCAGATGTGGGGCTGCAGCGCAGTCCAAAATTCAGATAGGGGATCCACACCAACTGCCACCCCAAACACTGCCAAACATCACCGGCCAGGACTCACTAGCAGTTGGTGTGGCTCCCCTATTTGAATTTGACTACAACTGATCGCAGCGTATTCTTTTGAAACTGCTGGATGTGAACATGTTGCTGTCTTTGCCATCCTGGAATAAAGTGCAGCAAAGTGGATATGAAAACCTGTGTAAGCATTGTCTGACTAACGTGTCTTTTTGTACTATTATAGATAAATTCAAGGTTGAGCACTATAAGTGGATTCTATAGTTAATAAGCCGAATAGATCATTGTAAATTTCCTGAGTAATGTTGAATCAGGGCCATAGCTAGGGTAGTGTGACCGGTGCCATCGCACAGGGCACCACAGGTCAGGGGGCGCTGTTTGGGCCTGTCAAATTTCTGTTTATTATCATTCTTGCTTGTAGCTTCCTCTTATTTCATCCTCAGCATCTCCTGGCCTCTCCTATCTCTTTCCTGGCCCTTCCCCATGAAGCCATGGCCCTTTTTTGGGTGCATTATGTCCCTTTGAATAATGAGGGGGGCGTCAATGCTCTTTCTGGCACAGGGCACCAAAAAGTCTAGTTACGGCTCTGTGTTGAATTGTAATACAATTGACACTGACTCAGTTATATGGACCGTTATGATATGATCGATGTGTTCCACTGCACCACCAAGCAGGGGAACAGCCTGGGCTGCATGTATGTCCGTTGTGCCCCATGAGCCGGTACACAGTGCTCTTCTCTCATGCCAATGCCGTTGACCTAGGCCAGATGTGCAGCCGCTACATTGTCCTGGACTCCAAGATCAACTGCAATATATTCTCATACGACTACTCTGGCTATGGGGTGAGCAGTGGCAAACTGAGTGAGAAGAACCTATATGCGGACATCGATTCTGCCTGGCATACCCTTAGGACCCAGTATGTATGGATGGAATATATTATGGTCTTCTCCAGTCCCAAGGGTGTTGTATGGGTGTCCTGTACATATGTGGAGGATATGCTACACTAGAGGCACATGTGTATATTTGCTACATGGAGTGAGTTCATATGCTGTGTATTGTGCTCTTATTAGTCTATATACTCCACTTACACATAAACTACTTATATAAATGTAATTGGTGTATTGGGGTCTGCTTATATAGACAGTGGGCATACTAGTGCTGGCATTATAGTGTCTTAGCCAAAGGGTGTAACTACTGTAGAAGCAGATGGTGACATTTTCCTCTCCTCTCCTGCCTAATGTGAAGCGCTATATGTATTGTATTGTAAGAAAATGTTGCATCATTGGGCTCCCCCTTCTATCTAGCAGTATAAAGGGGTTATGGCTCAAATCCCCAGGACGCCTGGATCCGGGCTGTGGGTGGGTTTTGTGCAGCCCTGATATAAGGTAAATACAGTCACAAAAGGAAATCGATTTCCAGTAACACAATGTGTACAGGCCAGGAAATATACCACAAAATATACTTTCCTACTTTTCCAGACTATTATGATAAGATGTGTGGTCTTACACCATTTATAGGGTCTTCAGACAAATACACAGTATTGGTTTCCTCAGTCAGCAAACATTTGCCATTATGTGGAAAATATGGCCAGAAGTAGCTGTGGCCAGGTTATGCGCTCCTGCCAAGCCCTGTATTACTGAGATGTTTTCCTCTCCTTACCTGGTTTGCTCATGCGTACTTTGAAGCATGCGCAGATGTGCTATAATCGCCCCTAGTGAGCGAGCGCAGTTTAGCGACCGGGTCTGAATCAGGCCCATAATCCCATGCAGACCCTGCCCCATTATATTTTCTGCGCTCCATGTTGCTGGTTAATCCGGGCTAGACAAACTCCAGGACATACTTGCCTAGTCTCTCTGATTGTCAGGGAGACTCCCTGAAATAGCAGGAATCTCCCTGACTCCCTGAAGAGTCTTGTAACCTCCCTGATTGCACCTTATCTCCATTATGTAGCTGTTATATACTTCAGGGGGAAAAAAGAAATCAGAGATATATACATTAAAATGGTATAATCAGTGCCATCTCCCTGCATTGGTTATAAGACACAATGATCCCTATGGCTACATGCATTTTCATATAAGGTTTCTCGTGGACAGTTATATGGAACCCCTTGTAAAACACAATACATGAGCAAGCCCTGAAAAGTATCAGTGTGTTTTCATCTGATTCAGTATGATTTACCGTTGGCCGCATGGCCGGCGGATCAAATCCCGACAGCGTGACCCCGGTAGGGGTGAAAATCCCGATTGTCCTAGGTAAGTATTTGCTAACCTCATTTTACTCCTAACCCTCCCTTAGGGGTGCCTAACCCTAATACCCCCTCTAAGTGCCTAAACCTAACCCCTCCCTTCCCCGCCGCCTAAACCTAAGTCCCCGGGGGGGCCTAACCTTAAGTCCCCCCCGGGAACCCTATACCTAACCCTCCCCCACCCGCGGCTGTCCGCGCCCTGCGCACGGCTTACCTTCGATCGGTAAGCCAGGTGTCGGGCTCCCGGAGTAGGGAAAATGACAGGCGTCGGGATTTCGACACCTGTCATTTAACCCTTGCCGGGATTAGACAGTCGAGGAAGCCGACGATCGGGATTCCGTCCATCGGCTTCCCGACTGCTTCCCGTTTTCATCAATTAGTAGATATTACTAGCTGCTTTGGGGCTCATTTACATTTGGATGTAAGTCAGTTTTATGACACGCCTCCCAGGTGTAGCAGTACATGTCCACTTTAGCAACACCTATGAGTGCAGAATTAAAGTGGATGTGTACTGCTACACCTGAGGACCCAGGACCCAGGGTAACTCTGTATGCTGGCACCCAACGTTTGGGAGTTTTCCTCCAGATGTGAATGGGTGCACGCTGACCCTAGCTCCTAGATGTCCTTGCTGGCTGTAACTAGGTAAATGTGCATAACCTATGTAGTCTTGTATTTATCACTTGCAGGTTCTTATAAGTGACCCATTCACTTATCTAGTTCAGATATAAAGGTTTATATAGAAGTTCTAGCGTTCCCGCTAGGCTGTTTTAGCGGGGCGCGGCGCCCTGCCCTCCTTCTGGAGGGCAAAAAGCACCCTGCCCTCCAGGAGGAGGGCAAAAAGCGCCCTGCCCTCACAGCCTGCGGGTGCCGTTCTCACCTGCGGGACGCAGTGTCTCGCGGGTGGAGAAACATGCTGTGACCCGGTCACCGCCGGAGAATAGACGCCGGGCGCATGCGCCCAACATCTATTCTCCCTTTCTGCAGCGCTTGGGGGCTGCCCGGCATGTCCGTAAGCGCCGGGCACGCCCCCAAGTATGACGAAAAGGGGACGCGTCTTATAGACACGCCCCCTTTTCATGACCACGGCCCCTTTTCTTCGGCGCACGCACAAGGTTGCCCTCTCTAGCTCCGGCGCCCTGCCTGCCGCCGGAGCTAGAGTAAACACTATTAGAAGTATTGTATCTTGTAAAGAACTGCAACATGAAGTGATCCAATTAGATTGTCCTACATTGCCTGCTTTATCTCTACAGATACGGAGTCCATGCAGAAAATATAATCCTGTATGGGCAAAGCATTGGGACTGTAGTAGCAGTCGACCTTGCCACTCGCTACAACTGTGCAGCGGTAGTATTACACTCTCCACTCATGTCAGGGGTGCGGGTTGGCATTCCCCGCATACGGAGGACCTACTGTTGGGATCCCTTCCCCAGATAAGACAATGCTGTGTTTTTATACTATGTTGACGGTTACCTGTGGAGTTTAGTATGTGCTAGAAACAAACGCTGCTGGGGTCAGCTCACATATAATTGAATCAGCCATGAAGTATGCTTTGTCAGACCAACACCAGCTGTGTAGGTCCAATCTGTTTGTATGTATTGAAATATCCCCACCCATTATCTGAGGACAAGTGCAACATTACATTGTATAAATCAAGCTTTCCATTCTAAAGCTGTGTAGCCACACTACGATGAAACTGGACGATTTGAATGATAACGATATCGTTCATATCGTTATCATTCAAAGCACTCAGTTTGTGGCACCTTCCAACTCACCAACGACCTGCGATGCGCGGGTACGTATGGACGATAGCGATATCGTCCATCACCCGTGCATGCAGGTCAACCTGGTCGATATTGACCAGTTTACCGTGAGTTGTTATAGGCGTTGGCTTGTTGGTGGTGTGCTGGATGATCGATAAAGATCACCCAGCACACCATAGAGGGCGCAGGACGATCAGACAATATAATTATCGTTGTCTGATCGCTCCGTGTGTACGGAGCTTGAACCAGTGAGGAATTTGTTTCCATTTGTCACAAACTAGATTGCAGACACAGAAGTTCTCTTCTTGCACTAATTATTACTGTTTATCTAAACTTTGGCCCTGATTCAGAGCCGGTTGCTATTAGCGCTTGCTCGTTCAGAAAAAGGGGGTGGCTATTCAAATGAACCGTTCGCTCTTTGCGGTCTGTTGCCGCCTCTATGTCTGAACGAGCGAACAAAACATGCGGTCGTTTTTTTTATAAAAACGCCCCCTGGCCGCTCGCATCATACGTCATGTCCGCTATTTATTAGATTAATCGAGTACATCGACCAGCGGATGAACTGCTCGCTATTCTTGTGGTTGGTTTTTCCTACCACAAATTTGCGAGCAGTTCTGACTATAAAATAACCCAGTGACGTGGTCAGTGACGCTGCTGTATTAATTATGCACACCCATAAAACGCCCGTTTTGACCTTTAAGCATGCCTGCGTTCTGATCTCCACTCCCCGTTTTCAAGCACCTTCCCCTGTTACCACCCACATACGCCTCCTCCTGTCACTCAAAATAGCAGGCATTCGCTATTTAGCGAACAAAAGATTTTCGGCCGCACTGACTGGTTCGCGCATGCGTATTACGATCCGTACGCATGCGCAGTTGGGCAAACATCGCTCAGAACGAACGAGCGGCCGCTTACGAGCGTCTCTGAATCAGGCCCTTTGGCCACTTTGGCAGGACTTGAGGGTATATTTACTAAAAGTCGATTTTGGTAGGTTTTGTGTTTCAGGGTCTAAAGCACACATTTACTAAGAGATGATTTTGAAAAATTTTTAAACAATGTCAAAAAATCATCTCTAAATAAATGTGTGATTTAGACCCTGGTTCACAAAACTGACCCAAATCTATTTTCAGTAAATATACCCCTAAATCACACATTTACTAACAGATGATTTTCTACATTGTTTACAAAATTATGTCAAAAATAATCTGTTAGTAAATGTATCATTTAGACCCTGATATAGAAAATCAAACAAAAATCGACCAACCATCAAATATCAGCTTCCACAGAAGTCGGAGGCAGAGTTGGCCATGGGAATGTTCCCAGCTTTTACGGAGCGCTAATGTTATTTAGCTTGAACAAATGATAGACCAGTGGAAATATCAGTACTTAAGCTGCATACACACGGTACGATATCTATGAACGATATGGATTATAATGATATTGTTCAGCGATATATTGTTAATTTTTATGCAGTGAACGACCAAAGATGCCCATTCCCGCATGAACGATAACGATATCTATGATCATCAATACATGCAGGCCAACTTGCACGATATTGTCAACTATGCCTGTTCAGAGATGTGGCAGGATGACTTCACTGAAAGACATCTTTGACAGATATCTTTCAAGTCGTTGGTGGCAGTGGCGCAACTAGGGCAGGGCGAGCAGGGTGCGTGCCCTGGGCGCCGTGGGACCGGTGGCGTGGGGGGGGCGCCGCCGGCCACGGTACCGGCCCGCCATAGTTAGCCAGTGTAGCGCCGTCTGCAGTGAGTGCGGTCAGCGCTACACATTTACACAGGACCGGCACTAGGCTTCCAGTGCCGGTCCTGTGTTGCACAGCTGAGCCCCTTCCCTCCCCCTGAGCATTTGCCCAATAGCGCCAGGAGGAGGAGACTGTGCTAACACACGCATCGCCGCCAGCACGTCAGCGATGTGTGTGTTATTCAGCAGCCAATGAGAGTCAGACAGACTCTCATTGGCTGCTGCTGCACACATATCCTCCGACAGCGCTGGCGGAGATGTGTGTGAATCAGCAGCCAATGAGAGTCAGTGCGCTCCCACTGCAAGAGCCGGGCTTCCGTCCGGCTCCTGCAGTGGGTAATGGGAGAGACGTCATGAGGTCTCTCCCATAATGCATAGCGTGCCAGCCCGGGAGGACTGACCGGCGGCGGCGGGAGCGGTGGCCTGAGCAGGAGCGTGGATTCAGGTAAGTGTATTTTTTTTATTTATATTTTTGTAACTTGTGTGTCTGCACTATGGGGGGGGCTACTACTACTGGGGACACTATCACTTGGGGGGGCTACTACTACTGGGGACACTATCACTTGGAGGGGCTACTACTACTAGGGACACTATCACTTGGGGGGGCTGCTACTACTGGGGACACTATTACTGGGACGGGCTGCTACTACTGGGGACACTATTACTGGGGGGGCTACTACTACTGGGGACACTATTACTGGGGGGCTACTACTACTGGGGACACTATTACTGGGGGGGCTGCTACTACTAGTGACACTATAACTGGGGGGAGCTACTACTACTGGGGACACTATTACTGGGGAAGGAGAAGCCATCGATGTCTGTGCACTTGCTACACTGATGCTGCTCCAATGTATTATCAGATAGGTAGCAAGTTGTAGAACTGCAGGAGCCAGCGTGGCAGCAGCGGAAACGTGTATAAAATTGAGGCAACTTCAGCACAACTTAAACCCTGGATCCCAGATAAGTAACCTCTGGGACTAGGTTTTATTCCCAATATATCTTGGCTATTTATTTATAGGAAATATTGCACTATTTTTATACTGTATACTAAAAACAAAATGAAATCTTGTGCATGGTTTTGGCTTATTAGGCCAATAGACAGCACTTTCCTCTTTGCCAACAATAGATTAATTGTCCCACATGAGCAGCTTTGAATGTTACAAGATGCATTTTTTGCATTTTTCCGGTCTATATATTTAGTGGCCCTTTTACATGTTGTTTCTGTTGTATAATTCCTTTGTACCATGTCCTTTGCAGCATTGACAAAATCGCTAAGGTCACCTGTCCTGTGCTCATCATCCGTGGCACTGATGATGAGATAGTGGACTTCTCCCATGATCTGGCACTGGATGAACGCTGCCCACAGGCTGTGTGGCCTCTCTGGGTGGTAGGAGGAGGGCACAATGACTTGGAAAACTACCGTCAATACTTAGAGGGACTCCAGCACTTTATCTCTGAGGAGCTGCCCAATATCTGAAGCTCGCTCTGGTCATTCACCAAAACAACCAGCACCACAGGTACATGTGATTTCAGTGATATAAAATTGAAGGCTCTTACTGTAAGCCAGGGTTTCACCCCAGCCATCAAGTAGCACCAACAGATAATGTTTTGTTGATTTCTTTAATCTTGCATAGGTGAGTTAATCTATTTTGCTGGGTCATTAACTATCGAGCTGTTTCCACAGACAGAAATCCTTAAAACATGATTTGTTTGGTATACTTGAATACTGAAGTTCAGAACCACTGCTATAGACTAATGCAGGCCTTACATCTACTGCCTTAATTCTCTATGCTTCCAATCCACAATCCATCGGCGGATCGGGGAAAAACAGCATGTTAAAAATCCCAGAACCCAATAATTTTTTAAATCCGGATCGGTGAATCGGGGATTTCCAACATGGTAAATTTTCCCTGATTCCCGACCCTGCTGTTAGCAGTAAGGGAAATTGGGACAATACATTGCAGATGTATGAGCCCCATAACATTGACGTTTCCCTGTGTCTGTTATACATACTTACCGACTTTTTAGGAATCCTTCCTGGGAGCAGCCCCGGAGAGGAGAGTTGCTATTAGCTTCGGGGGCGTGGCCAGACTATAGCAGTCATTAGGCCACACCCCATTTACAGGAAAAGCCAGTGAAGAGGGGCGGGGCTAAAAGGCGCGATTCCCGTCATTTAGCCCCACCCCTTTCACTAGGAAGTAGGCGGGATGCAGGAGATCTGCCTACTCTTTCGGGAGTGCAGAGGGTTACCCGAAAAATCGTGAGTCTCTCACGACTCCCGGGAGAGTAGGCAAGTGTGCAGTTATAGCATCATGTTGATATCAGAGAAAATAGTGCCAACTTCTTTAAGCTGCCTGTGTGTCTAAGAGCAGAGGGCCTGATTCAGAGCCGGATGCTATTTGCGGACGGTCGTTCTAAAAAAGGGGCAGGATATTTCAATTGAGCGCTTGCTCTTTGCGGTGTGTTGACACCTCTATGTCTGAGCGAGCGAGCGTTCGAAAAATGCGCTCACTATTTTGTAAAGACGCCCCTTTGCCGTTCGCATCACACGTCATCTCCGGTATTTATTTGATTAATCGGGTACATCGAAAGGCATCTGAACTGCTCGCAGTGCTTGTGGTAGGTTTTTCCTACCGCAATCACTACGAGCAGTTCAGGCTAAAAGACAACCAAGTGACGTTGTCGATGACGCTCCTTTACTAATTATGCACTCCCATTAAACGCCCTTTTTACCGTTAGGCACGCCTGCGTTCGGATCTCCACTCCCCCGTTTTCAAGCACCTTCCCGTTACCACCCACAAACGGTACATTCTGTCAATCAAATTAGCAGCCCCTCGCTGTTTTGCGAGCGCTCGATTTCCGACCGCAATGACTGGTTTGCGCATGTGCATTAAGACCCATACGCATGCGCAGTTGTGCGAACGAGCAGCCGCTTACGAGCGGCTCTGAATCAGGCCCAGAATTTATACTGAGAGTGCAACTTGCCTCTTGCAGCTCTGTAGTTACCTATGGAAAGAGGGCAAGTGACATATGACCAATTATGTTCTAATATTTAGTGATGCTGTTATTTTTGGTGTCTGGCACTTAGACTGCTGTTACACAGCCAATTGAACAAGGCGATTGCACCGATCACACAGCATTGTAAATCTTTATAATTTACTGCCAAATAAACATAAGAACAGCACTGGGATGTTCCTTGGCTATGTCCTGCTCCTGATATACCCAGCTTCAGAGTACAGTCCTTTCATACAGTATACACAGTCCAGTATGGATAGTGTCTGCTTGTATATACAGCTATGGCCAAAAGTTTTGAGAATGACACAAGTATTGGTTTTCACAAAGCCTGCTGATTCAGTGTTTATGATGGCAATTTGCATATACTCCAGAATGTCATGAAGAGTGATCAGATGAATTTCAATTAATTGCAAAGTCCCTCTTTGCCATGACAATGAACTTAGGCCTGATTCAGAGCCGGACGCTATTTGCGCTCGCTCGTTCAGAAAAAGGGGCCGGATATTTTAATAGAGCCCTCGCTCTTTGCAGTCTGTTGACGCCTCTATGTCTGAGCAAGCTAACTAAATATGCGCTCGCTATTTTGTAAAGACGCCCCCTGGCCGTTCGCATCATACGTCATCTCCGCTATTTATTAGATTAATCGAGTACATCGAAAGGCGTCTGAACTGCTCGCAGTGCTTGTGGTAGGATTTTCCTACCGCAATCATGCGAACAGTTCAGGCTAAGAGACAACCAAGTGACGTGGCCGATGACGCTGCTTTGTTAATTATGCACACCCTTAAAACGCCCGTTTTGACCGTTTGGCACGCCTGCGTTCAGATCTCCACTCCCCGTTTTCAAGCACCTTCCCCTGTTACCACCCACAAACGCCTCATCCTGTCACTCAAATTAGCAGGCACCCGCTATTTTGCGAACACACGATTTCCGACCGCACTGACTGGTTGGCGCATGCGCATTACGACCCATACGCATGCGCAGATGTGCGAACATCGCTCGGAAGGGAACGAGCGGCCGCTTACGAGCGGCTCTGAATCAGGCCCTTAATCCCCAAAACAGCATTTCCACTGCATTTTAGGCCTGCCACAAAAAGACCAGCTGACATCATGTCAGTGATTCTCTCGTTAACACAGGTGAGAGTGTTGATGAGGACAGGCTGGAGATCACTCTGTCATGCTGATTGAGTTAGAATAACAGACTGGAAGCTTTAAAAGGAGGGTGGAACTTGAAATTATTGTTCTTCCTCATGGTTACCAGCAAGGAAACACGTACAGTCATCATTGCTTTGCGCAAACAGGCAAGGATATTGCTGCTAGTAAGATTGCACCTAAATCAACCATTTATCAGATCAAAGAATTTCAAGGAAAGAGGCTCAATAGTTGTGAAGGCTTCAAGGCGCCCAAGAATGTCCAGCAAGTGAGAGGACCGTCTCCTAAAGTTCATTCAGCTGCGGGATCGGGGCACCACCAGTGCAGAGCTTGCTCAGGAATGGCAGCAGGCAGGTGTGAGTGCATCTTCATGCACAGTGAGGTGAAGACTTTGGATGATGTCAAGAAGGGCAGCAAAGAAGCTACTTCTCTCCAGGAAAAACATCAGGGACAGACTGATACTCTGCAAAAGGTAGAGGGATTTGACTGCTGAGGACTGGGGTAAAGTTATTTTCTCTGATGAATCCCCTTTCAGATTGTTTGGGGCATCTGGAAAAATGCTTGTCCGGAGAAGGATAGGTGAGCGCTACCATCAATCCTGTGACATGTCAACAGTAAAGCATCCTGAGGCCATTAATTTGTGAGGTTGCTTCTCAGCCAAGGGAGTGGGATCACTCACAATTTTGCCTAAGAACACAGCCATGAATAAAGAATCAAAACATCCTCCAAGAGAAACTTCTCCCAACCATCCAAGAACAGTTTGGTGATGAACAATGCCTTTTCCAGCATGTTGAAGCACCTTGCCATAAGGCAAAAGTGATAACTAAGTGGCTCAGGGAACATAACATCCAACTTTTGGGTCCATGGCCAGGAAACTCCCCAGACTTTAATCCCATTGAGAACTTGTGGTCAATCCTCAAGAGGTGGGTGTGCAAACAAAAACCCACAAATTCTGACAAATGCCAAGCATTGATTAGGCAAGAATGGGCGGCCATCAGTCAGTATGTGGCCCAGAAGTTGATTGACAGCATGCCAGGGCGAATTGCAGAGGTCTTGAAAAAGAAGGGTTGACACTGCAAATATTGACTCTTTGCATAAACTTAATGTAATTGTCAATGAAAGCCTTTGACACTTATGAAATGCTTGTAATTTTACTTCAGTATACCATAGTAACATCTGACAAAAAGGTCTCAAAACACTGAAGCAGCAAACTTTGTGAAAACCAATACTTGTGTCATTCTCAAAACTTTGGCCATGGCTGTAGATGCAGATAGATACTATCTGCAGTCTGTTGCCGTGTGCATTTGGATAAGTCAGTCTTGCAATTGGCGCCCAACTAGACTTACATTTTTCTTATGTGACTTAAATGGTGATACACACAAGTCAATGTGGTATTTTATGGTCACGTGCATGGTCTTAATGGTTCTCAAAAAAGTTTACACTCGTGTTTTGCTTTGCTGATAAATCATCTTTATGTCCTATTTTTTAAATTGATCTCTGCTAAAAGAATAATATATATAATATAGAGAAATTGGACAAAGGCATATTAACAGTTATTAAAACATTTTATTCCATTCTGTTCTAAAACAGGATCAATCTCTGCAGCATGCAGTTCGCATACTGAATTTTTACCACCATCACATGAACTACTCTTGTGACAACCACCAGCTACCATCTAGTGGAGAGAGCAACACCAAGACGCTGAACCAGGGTGACACTATCAGGCAGCAGTCAGAACCAGATGCTGAAAGAGAGTGGCACAACCTGCACAGTTCAGGCAGCAGTCATACCCCTTGGCTGAGGAATAAGGCTGACTCTTCTAACCAAGGCATGTTCCGGCTGGAGAGTGACCGTGAATAGCCATGACGAGAATAGCAGAGACTTCTAGCAGTACCACATGCCTTTATTCCATTCTGTTCTGAAACAGGTTCGATCACTGCAGAATACAGTTTGCAGACTGAAGTTTTTCCATCTTCACATAAACCTGACTTGTCATAACCACCAGCTACCATTTAGTGTAGAGAACAACACCAAGACGCTGAACCAGGGTGACATGATCAGGCAGCAGTCAGGCCTCTCAGCTGAGGACTAGGCTAAACCAAGACACGATCCGGCTGGATCACGCTGCATTAGATGTGAGGCTGTTTACATCTTTCAACAACCTGGAGGGCACTGTGTTGACATATTGTGGATTAAGGATACCGTATGACAATGAAAATGGAGGTCCTTGGCAGGCATAATGCCAACTGAGGGCCCAGTGTGCCACATTGTGTACTGAGGGCCCAGTGTGCCATAAATGTGTAAGGAGGGCACTTTGAAGCATAATGTCACCTGAGGTCACTCGGTGGCATGCAGTATAGCCTGATTCCTTGCTAGGTGCCTTGCTAGGTTGATACTACATGATAGCGTCCACTGTTTTCGGTCTACGCTTGCGTCCAAGTTGCACTGTGCATGTGTCCCGATGGTTACCACCTAAAGACTCATAGAGAGGCAATTTCATTAGGTGTTTCTGGGTGATAATGGGGGTGGCTAGTCAGAGGCGGGCGTGTCATGTTCAGCGACTGTGGCTTATGCAGCAGTTGCACTGATTTTGGTATCCATGATCAGATGGAAAATCTGTGCCTCCAAAGTGCTGGTACAATTTTTGATGGCGCAACCAATGGAGTTTCTTAGGGGTCTATTTACTAAGCAGTGTTAGGAGACAAAGTGAAATGAGATAGGGTACCAGCCAATCAGCTCCACACTGCCATGGCACAGGCTGTGTTTGAAAAATGACAGTTGGGAGCTGATTGGCTGGTACCTTATCTCCTTTCACTCTATCTTCTAACACTGCTTAGTAAATAGACCCCATAATATGCAAAGAGTCAGCTTAGTGCCGCGGCTGGTGAGCGTCTGTACAGAACCCATCGACTGCAGCACTCGCATAAAGACGCAGTTGCACTGTAGAAAAAGATGCAGTAATGGCTTCATTAACATGCACCTCTGAATCAGGCCCATAATGTCTACTGAGTGCCCAGAGTGGCATAAGATCTACAGAGGGCCCAGTGTGGCATAATGTCTAATGAAGGCCCAGTGTGGAATCTTATCTACCGAGGACCCAGTGTGGCATAATGTGAACTATATTATAATGTTTTCTTGTGTGCTTGTAGTAAAACTCGTCTGTCATACCCTCCACATCTCCCTAACTTTTCAGAGTGCCCCATTAAAAATAATAGTGTAATACCCCGTCTGTAGAAGATCACTTGGAAAGACTTTTGGAGATGTGATTATTATCATCTGTTAATTGTCATATTGTAAATTATCTTTAGAAGAATAAAAAGAGAAATCTGGCATTAATAAATTAAAAGAATAATTATAAATGTTTTATTCCATTTTGTTGTGAAACAGGATGGATCCCTGAAGAAAGCAATGTGCTCCAGCGCAGTTATGCCGTTACACGCAGGACATACACTGAAGAGTTACCACCGTCACATGCGCTACTCTTGTGACCACTACCAGCTGCCATATAGTTGAGAGAACAACACCAAGATGCTGAACCAGAGTGACACAACCAGCACAGTTCAGGCAGCAGTCAGGCCCCTCGGCTGAGGAACAGGCTGACCCTTCACAGCTGCTTTGTTGCAGATTTCACCTTCATTACATCTTACTGGCTACAATAAAAACCTATGAAGCTTTAAATGAGTGTTTTTCATTTTCTTTTCAGGAATATAGCATCCCAGTTTCACATGCAGCGACGCTTTATTTCCTGTCACGCAACAACATTTATCAACCAATCTGGAGCAGATGGAAATTACCGATTGATTTGGCATATAATCTTTACCATAGATATCACCTAGTCGAATCATACTTGCCTACTTTTAGGCTGTCCCTTCCGGGAGGGGACAGCCATGTCGGCTCTCTGAACACAGCAGGTGGGCGGAGCGAGGGACGTGGGGGCTCAATCGCGTCATCATGGACCCGCTCCCCTCTGTGCAGAGCCAGTAATACAGGTACTGTACAGTGGGGGGCGGGGCTTCGATGACGCGATTCAGCACGAATCGCGTCATCTGATCCCCCGGACTGCATACTAAGTGGACAGCAATGGGCTGGCTGCGGCCGGATCCGGGAGACTTGCCTAGTCTTCCGGGTGGTCGGGATTGCTACTCGATTTTCGGGAGGCTCCCAACCATTTCGGGAGGGTAGGTAAGTATGAGTCTAGTACACACTCTGAGCCTCTGAGTCGGACACATCCATGGCCGCTTTTCCGTATAGCCAATGCAGCCTGCTAATACAAGTATCCACCTGTCTATGCTGATTGTCTGTCTTTAGGCCTGATGCAGAGATGGACACAGCGGCTATGCTAAAACATGCAAATGTCGCATATGGACTATCATCTGCTACAACGTAATGACACTGATGGAAGATGTATTATAGTGGCACAGACTGTACCAATGAGATGTATGAACAGCTCATCTGCCAGAGCGGGGAAGTTAAAACTCCCACCTCCAGCGATCCCTGCTAGAGCCCACAGCGCATCAGCCTAGTGCTAATGAGCTGTGTCTCACCTCCCGCCGGCTCCACTGAGCATGCACAAGATCTCGCAAGCATCTCCCATCCTTCCCGAAGCCAGGCAGCTGCCGCAGTCAGGGACAGTGCTGTGGTGATAGTTCAATGACAGCTGCAGCTGTCAAAACAGTCAGTGCCACTGACTATTCATACATTGCCCAGCATATTGGCTTGCTATCTTGTAGATAGTAGCGCCAATAAACACAGGGGCTTATAGCCTGTCATACTGCTCACTTCTCTGCATTACTACATGCAGGGAAGCAGTAATTGCAGCACTTAAAGTGCGAAACATGCCTACACCAAATCAATACCCAGCACCTGCGCAATACAGATGAGTCCACTTGTTCCTCTAGGACACAGGTTCTCAAAGTTGGTCCTCAGAATCCCAAACTGTGCATGTTTTCCAGGTCTCCTCCAGATATTAGCTCCACCTGTGGATCTTTTAAATTGTGTCAGTGAGTAATGATTACACCTGTGTACCAGCCTGGTGACTTGCAAAACGTGAACTATGTGGGGTCCTGAGGACAGAGTTTGAGAACCACTGCTCTAGGATACGGAATTGACAGATCCGATTAGCTACAACGTCAATTCCGGCAGAAGTCTGTGCATTCCAGCAATGGAACGCAAAAGAGATTTTTACATTCTTTTAAAGCTTTCTTCATGTTTTAACAATACTGCATCTTTCAAGAGTGTTCAGAAAATTGTTTATTACAACATGGCTTGTATGTACACAGTTATATGTGTTTTAGAGCCCCACGTACAACAGGTTAGACTGCTCCTTCTAAGTCTGATTGGGAACCACATTAGGTACACATTGAAAAAGACCCCTATGTCGAAATGCATCGGTGGAGGATTGTGGATGTTTGGTGGACTTACTCCCTCCCTATTGGTACTGAGACTGCTATGCCCTTGTGAAACATTAGGGAACTTGCATTCTGTTGGCGTTTGACACCACATCCATCCCCCTAATGTGGGATACTATTTTAATTTGATATATATATGGAATAAAGATTTTTTTCTTATTGAGACTATCCTACTCTGTATATCCTTGTCCATTGGGAAGGAGAACAAGGTGATTTGTATACCATCATTATAATTCTAGGCAGATCAATACCTCAACCCTGGCATTCCAATGCACCAGATACCTGCAAAAGTGTTCACGCACTGCCGAGCGACAGTGGAGAAAACCACACGCTAAGGCAGACTTCCTCCATTCCAAATTTATGCTCTCATCCTACAGTGCTGCCCTTTCTCTCTCTAAACAGTCAAAATTTAAGAACCTCATCTCCTCCCAGTCCTCAAACCCCCAGAGCCTCTTCGCCACCTTCAACTCCCTCCTCGCCTCCCCTCCTTGCTCTCTGCCCTTGACTTTGCCACCTACTTTACATCTAAAATTGACTCTGTATGTCAGAACAACATATTCCACCAGCACTCCACTCCCTCCTTTTCTGGACCACCTCTCCCCATCCAGCTTACCAACTGTGACATCCTTCTCCAATGTATCTGGAGAGGAGGTCATGGCCCTCATCCGGTCCACCCCCCTCCACCTCCCAACTTGACCCTATCCCTTTCCATCTCCTCCGCTAACTTTCTCCTTCTGCCTGTTCCTATCTTACCCTCTCTCTCCTACTACCGACCCATCTCTCTCCCTTTTCTCTCCAAACTCGTGGAGAATATTGTTTACAACCGCCTTTCTTTCCTATCATTCCCTCTTTGACCATTTCAGTCTGGCTTCTGTTCTCTCCACTCCACTGAAACTGCCCTCACGAAAGTCAGCAATGACCTCCTTGCTGCCAAATCCAAGGGCCATTACTCTATGCTCATTCTCCATGACTTCTCTGCTGCTTTTAACACTGTGGACCATCCTCTTCTGCAAATTCTTCCCTCCCTTGGTCTATGTGACACTGCCCTCTCCTAGCTGTCCACCTACCTCTCTGGACATTCCTATCTCCTCTCATGACTCCTTCCCCCTCCCCACTTAAAGTAGGTGTTCCCTAAAGGTTCTGTTCTTGGGCCTCTCCTGTTCTCCCTCTATACGTCCTCTCTAGGTGAACTCATCAGCTCTTTTGACCTCTGTCATCTATATGCTGATAAAACTCAGATCTACCTTTCCTCCCCTGACCTCTCCCCCTCTCTCCTAACTCGTATCTCCAACTGTCTCTCTGCTATCTTCCTGAATGTCCCAGCGTTTTCTTAAACTTAATAGGCTGGGTACAGCACCTAAAGATTTTCTATCCAACCATCCAACTAGTTGATTGGTTGGATTGAAAATCTGGTAACGTATGGGAGTAACTGATGATCAGCACTTTGCTAATAAAAATGCCAGAAAACAGATGAAAATGGACGTTCAGATACGTTTGTTAAATGTTTGATCTGAACAATTTGTTCAAACAACAGTTTTTGTCCATTTTCCGGCCTTTGAGAGCAAATTGCTGACTGTCATTTGCTTTCATACCTTACCAGATTTTCATTCCAATCAATCAACTAGTTGGATGGTTGGACAGAAAATCTTTAGGTGTACCCAGCTTAAGACTGAGCTGATCATCTTCCCACCCTCCCGAATAATCTCACTTCCCACAATTTCTTTATCAATTGATGGCACAACTATCTCATATAGCCCCAAAGTGTGCTGTCTTGGAGTTATCCTGGACTCCTCCCTCTCCTACAAACCACATATTCAGCACCTCTCACAGTCCTGCCATTTCCATCTCAAAAATATTTTCAAGATAAGACCCTTTCTCACCAGGATGCTACTAAATCTGACTCCTACCTCTCTCCACTCCAATCTGTCCTCAATGCTGCTGCTAGGCTCATCTTCCTCTCCAAACATTCTACATCTGCCTCCCCTCTCGTACAAGCCCTCCACTGTCTACCCTTCCTCTTCAGAATCCAATTCAAGGTTCTTACACTCACCTACAAAGCCCTCACCCACTACTCTCCCATTTACATCTCTGACCTTATCTCCCTTCACACTCCCGTCCACCCTTTTCGCTCAACAAATGCATGCTGCCTCTCCTGCCAACTGAATACTTCTTCCAACTCGCGCCTCCAAGACTTTATCTGGGCTTCTCCCTACCTCTGGAACTCTTTTCCTCTCCTCATCAGACTCTCCACCTCTTTAGAAATCTTCAAACGGGCTCTCAAGACCCACAACTTCATCAAAACTTTCCAACTCTAATCCTAACCTGCTGCCACATGTCAGGCCAAGCCTGGGATCTCAGGGGAGACCCGAAACTAAGCCGAACTTGTTTAAGTATATACTGTTGCATATACTTACACTATTAGAGATTGAAAAGTGATTTGACAAAAGAGTTTGCTCCTATCTCACCCGAGCTTGTCATCCCGATTCTTGGTAAATTTGAGAGATGCATGTTTTAGCTGAAAAGTATTTCCGATTTGGACCTATGGTGATTTGATTCGAGATTGCCATCTCAAACGTGTTTTACGAGTGAGATGAGAGAACTCTCTCCATCTCACCGGACTTTGCCTTTAGTAAATTTGCGAGATGGAAAAAAAATTAATAAATCACCCAAGATGGTCATCTCAACCTATCTCGATTCCTAGTAAATTTACCTCTAATACTCACTGGGTGCACAAAAGTGTGTTTCGAATACTTTTTATGACTGCCAAATAATCATTCGTTTGTTCTATTCCCTTCTTTCCAACTACCATTTAACATTGTGAGCACCATCTTCTGGGGACCGGAGTGGTATATTGCGATTGTTTATTGATTAAGGTGTAAGGTGACGCCTGGGGCCCTATTGAAGTCGGCAGCTGTGTGTTTGCGCAGTAATGTGTTTTCAACTTTTTTTCATCAGCATATACTATTGTGCTTTACAATTAAGAACAATACAGTAATCGAACATCAATAAAACCCGAACGGGTAATAACAGACAGACAAAGAGGTAAGAGGGCCATGCTCGCAAGCTTACAAGCTATAGGCATTGATACACAAGGATAAGTGCTACATATTGCATATTGGTCCAATCATATTGCAGAGGTTCTTGTGGGCTGTATGATCGGGATGTAGCCAGCATCCCGACATACACAATGCCAGTTGACAGAATTCCGCTGCCAGAATCCCGACAGCAGCTCGAGAATTCCGATGGCTGCGATCCTGATGGTGAGTATTAGGGCTAGGGTTAGGCATTAGGGGGAGGGTTAGGCTATGGGAGGGGAGGGTTTAGGTTAGGCTACGGGGGGGAGGTTACTTAGGCTGCGGAAGGGGAGGGTTAGGCTGCAGGAAATGTGGGTTAGGGTTAGAATATTTCCATGCATGCATCAGGATTTCCACAATCAGGATTACATTGCCGGGATTCTGATCAGTGACGTCGGGTGAGGTAAATGGCTGTGGAGGCACTGGCCAGTATCAAAGCCAGATTTACAGATACATATATGAACCTGTATAATTTGGGCATTATACAAAGGTGCGGAAATTTTGTGTATTTTGATCAGGGATGTGCGGAAAAGGTTAGACAGGGGAGGCAGTGCCTCATCTGCCATACAATGATTAGAATAATACAAAGAAGATATTTATAATATTTTCTTCAATTTTTTCTTAGAATTTTTATAGTCAAACCTTTGGAGTATACCTAAGATGACAGAAAGGCTCTCCTAACCTGCCTCACCTCACCTCACATCACTGATTCTGACCACCGGCATTATCAGCACCGGGATTGCATACCCAACCCATTTGATCCAGTCACACTTCAATGGCCTAGGATCAGCAGGATTTGTGAATGTAGAAAGAGAATATGTAAATGTATGTGTCAGCTGTTTAGAGGGCATGTAATTAGATAGAATAAAATACGGAGGTTACGTGGGTGGTTATGGAATTTGATATGCTTATCTGAAGAGATGTTTTCCAGGTTATAAAGTGAAGAATCCTTCTTTATGAGCTCATCTATTCTATAATGTCTTTATAGCAGGACAGTGACCCATATATATGTAGCTCCAGCAGCGCACGTGAGACAGAACAAATTGAAACTGTTCAGAAACTGCTTCACCCATGCTGGAATGACATTTATGGCTACAGTTAGAAGGCGAATTGGTGGGGAGACTGGAAGATATTCATTCAAAAACCCTTTTGCATGACTGTGCTCTAGTTTCAAGAGATCCCAATTACAGGAGAGAAAAGAGTACAGCTAGGGACAAAAAGAAGAGACCAGAGAGCTGGCGCTTGGAGATGAGATCATTTCTAAGTACAGGCTCTTCCTATGCAGGTCGCATCGAACCTTGTTACCCGTTCACGCTGCACTACGAGCTGGGTTGAACTCATGTTCAACCCAGCTCGTTACTAGGGTTGAAATGCTGGGTCGCTCGACTCAGGTTATTTCAACTGGGCCCTTTCATACTGGGTTGCTGCGCGGTCACTTGAAATAGCCCAGGTTATTGCTGGCAGTGTGAAAGGAGTATAATATATATGGTCACTTTAAAAATGAGTAAAGGCGCGTATCCACTACACAAAAAAAATTAGCAATTGAACAATTACAATATTATTATAGTTCATTAATCGTTCAATATTCGCACAGTAAAATGCCGGCAACGACCAGCGATGCGCATTCTCGATGGTCGTTGTTGGCATTTGTCATCACCTGAACATGCAGGCCAACCTGATGAGATTGTCAGGTTGTGCATGTTCGGGGATAAGGGAGAGTGCCTAGACTGAACGACATATCATTCAGTGTGGGCACATTTTCCACTGCACAGGATGATGAACAATTGAACGATTACAATGTTGTAATCATACAATCGTTCCACTCTTGTGTACTGGATATGCCCAGTTACTCTGAATTTAATATGAACTTGCATGAGTCATAAAGTTTGACACTTGCTCAGACTGTGAAGTTAAAAGAATACTTTTGTAGCCTTCACACGTTTTTTGGCAGACTGCCAACTTCCAATAGAGACAGCCCGAAACCTGTGTAATTTAAGAGTGTCCTCATTTCTAGGGATTGTTAGACAGTGTGTGGCCCTGACGAAGTTCAAACCTAGGCAAAAATCTAATCCTGGTCAAACTACACCATCATGCCAAATTTGGTGATGCTAGGTTTAAAACTCTGGCCATGCACAAAGGACAAACAGGCAGATAGACAGGCACACTTTCTTGCTTATTATATAGATTATGTCTTTTAGAACATCTTGTTTAGATTATGTCAGAGTTAATATGTTAGTTATTTGTCTAAAACTACTTTTTGTCCCTTTTAATATTAGTAAGAGTGGAATCATATGTAACTTAAATGTGACAAATCCAATAAGCATTCCAATATTTTAAAACAAAAGATGGCCCTGTCACTCTATCGTTGTGAAATAATACAAAAGGCTATTGCAAAATATGGGTTCTATTTCTAACACATATGCAACTAAACACACTTCATTTCATGTTTTAAACCACATCTATGTGTATCACTATAAAAAAATAACAACAAAAGAAAAATCAGATTTCCTAAACATGTATTTTTAAAAAAATCTATAACGTTTACATTAAGCACCATTTCAGTAGTCATATAATAAAGGGAAAAAAAAGTTTATTAATATTATTTTTATTTCTGTTAAAATCCTACATTTATCTATTAAATGGTTTCACAAAGATCAAGATGGTCCTTTAAAGTTCTATTTAAAAAATGGAAAAAAAAATATCTGGAATAAATTTCCTGATCTTTGGTTGCAATGACACACCTTCTTCATAAATGCTGTAAGGAAAAAAAATTTAATTACCACCTTAAAGGTAATTTTGTAGCTGAAAGAAAACCATGCACCAAGCATGGTCATTTTTAACCGCTCAAATCTTACACCTAGCTGTCACACGTATTGCCTTTGTTGACCCGTAGGCATGCAAATCTTACTTCAATGCCTATATATAGTTTGAGCAACAAACATATTATTCTTACCAACAAATAATATGGTCTTTGTTAATAAGACTTAACGGAGAAGATATTCTGCTGAAAAATTGATAAAATCAAGGGTCTATTTAGCAAATACATTGATGACTCTGGGGCCTATATATCAAGCTGTTTGTTACATAAAATGATACAGAAACTGCAGTTCCTGTATAATTTTATGTATAGTTCCTATGCACTAATGGAACAATGCAGGAGACTTCACAGAAATCTGTGGCAAAGTGCTAATTTGATCTATGATCTGCAGTTTCTGCATAATTTATGTATCGTTGCTATGTACTAATGGCACAATGCAGGAGACTTCACAGGAATCTCAGACAAAGGGGCCTAGATATGTATCAAGCTGCTTTTTACATAAAATTATGCAGAAACTGAAGTTTCTGCAAAATTTTGTGTGTCGATCCTATGTACTAATAGCACAATACAGGAGATTTCACAGATATCTCCGGCAAGTTGTGGGGCAGCACAGACTGTGTAATTGTTAGTATTACTGCCTCAGAGCTCTGAGGTTGTGGGTTCAATTCCCAGCACGGCCCTACCTATATGTGTGCGCTATATAAATAACTGCTAATCAATAATAATAAATAAATAATTAGCGCTGCAGATCGCAGTTCCCATTATTATCAATGGGGACTACGATCTGACCCCTATGTAATAAACACCAAAAAGTGAAGCTTTTCAGAGTTTAGCACCGGTAGTTTACACCATCTAAAATTACTGTTAGCCTATGGGGGCTCCAGGGGTAGGAGAGAGATCTTTCGATCTCTTTCTCGTAGCTACCAGCTTGTCCCGGAAGCTGACACTGTGCACATGCGTAGTGTCAATTTCCCCTGGGGATGTCTTTCACTTCTGTAAAAGACTTCTCCTAAATGCTGGGGATATAACTCGCGGGGACAGCGGTTACCGCAACCGCTGTCCCTGCGAGTTCCCCTGGTACATAGCAGGGATATTTTCATTAAAAATTTAAATATTCCTGGCGAAATGGATACATTATAATCGCGGCAGTGCCACAATTATTAGTACATAGACCCCAAAGTGCTAATTTGGAAACAGGAAAGGATATGAGATTCCACGCTCCACTGTTAGGGTAAATAAAAGTCAAATATTTCAAAGTTCATAAATAGTCTTTCTTTTGTATAAATTAATCCTCTTATGTTGTTCTTGTAGTCTAAGGATTTTCCTCTCAGAATTGTTTTTGATCGTGGGATGCACAGGAGAAAAAGAGGAACACAGCGGATATCAGTCGCAATATATCAATCTCAACAAGTCTTATCAAATTCCACCGTAATTAAAGCTAATATACTACTGTATGACATATTCCAAACACATGATAACGGCTCACATGTATGTTTACATGTTCAAGTATAGGAAAGGCATGTAAAAGTATTTTTCAAATCTTTTTCCACTGCCACATGTAAATTGCAAAGTTATATCACCACCACCACCATATATTTCAGATGTAAGGATGATGCTCACATGAATGCTTACATGAAAACTGCTTGCTGGAAGCCAATAAAGGTTTCTTTAGCTTTCCAAGTTGTCATCAGACTGTAGCCTTTCCACTCAGATCTGTTCTCTCTCTAAACACTGCACACTTCTTTTAAGGATGATCCAGAGTTACAGGGGTACTAAACCTGAAATGACGTTCGCAGCACCCACAGCCAAGAACGTCCGCACTGGGGGTCACTTCCAAGTTGACCGGTTAACATAAAAACTTCCTCTTGCTAATTTGATATATCTATGATCTGACCCCTATGTACCAAACTCCAAAATGCAAAGCTTTTCAGAGTTTGGCCCGGTAGTTTGCTTTGCACCATCTTCAGATGGTGTAAACTGCTTTAAGGCTATGGAGTCTTCAGGAGCAAAAGATCTTTTGATCTCTCTAGCAGCCTCCCTCCGGCATGCGCACAGTGGGCCTGATTCAGAGCTGGACGCTCTGACCAGAGCGCTCGCTCTGAATCAGGGCCCTCCTACCTAAACTTGGAGCGGCCTCTTGGACGCTCGCATAGCTGTGGGTTACCACCCACAGCTTATTCGAGTGTCCATTATGATGGTCGCGATGGTCAAGACCATCGCGACCATCGGGCTTGCGACGAGACCCTGCGGACGGGGCTCGGTGACCGCAAGCCCTGGAGTGATTTTGGCTCTATCAGAGCCAAAATCACTCCCACTGACATCACTAGTGATGTCAGTGGGGCCGGACCCAGACGGTAGGCGTTCCCATGGGAACGCCTCCGTCTGGCAGCCACGCCCACCAAAGGGAGCGTGCTGTCAATCAACATCGACAGCACGCCCCCTTTGGTGCGAGACCTGGAGCGACGGCTTCCCCGTCGCTCCCTGGGTCTCGCACATGCGCACGACGGAGCTCCCTCCGTCGTGCGCATGCGCACTAGGGCACCATCGACCCGCTCGCGAGCGGGTCTGAATCAGGCCCAGTGTCAGCTTCCACAGGAGAAGTTTTTTACAAACGTGGAAGATTTCTGCAATTTGCTGAGGAAACTGCGTAATTTTATGTAAAAACCACTGTGATACATTGTTAAAATGTTTCATGAGAGAGCACACACAACCGAAATATTTTTAATTTAAAGGAAAAATGACAAAGCAACCACTAATATCTCTTTCATTTTAATTTCAAATAGTGCATTCTCTTACATTGATTTACTTTATAAACAACAGCAAGTATCTTGCTTTAGTCTCATCTGCCAGTGTAAATGATACAAATAATTAGCTCATTGCTTCTGACAAAGAAAAGATTACTAACTTTACATCATCCAGGAAAAAGGTAAAAGGTCAGATAGCTTTAAGTAGCTTGACAGTTTTAAACATATTAGCCAATTTACAGTCATTACTTACCCTGCTTCTGATTACAATGATTAAGGTACTGGTAATACAAATCAGGGCAAACATATTTGCCTGGATAAATAGATTTAGTTAACATCAGAGGGAAAAATACTTTCTTTTATAAAATGTAACACCTGAAGAATATTTTTCACAATTTAAATTCCCGAATAAAATAAATAAATAACAAATATGTTTGTTGGAAGAGATTGGGTGAGTCCTTTTTCACACTAGGGGAGAGGGAGAGGGAGAGGGAGGGGGAGGGGGAGGGGGAGGGGGAGAGGGAGAGGGAGAGGGAGAGGGAGAGGGAGAGGGAGAGGGAGAGGGAGAGGGAGAGGGAGAGGGAGAGGGAGAGGGAGAGGGAGAGGGAGGGCTATGTATCAAGCTGATTTTTATATAAAATTATGTAGAAACTGCAGTTTCTGCATAATTTTATGTATCGATCCTATGTACTAATAGTACAATGCTGGAGATTTCACAGAAATCTGTGGCAAAGTGCTAATTAGCACTCAAGATCGCAGTCCCCATTATTATCAATGGGAATTACGATCTGACCCCTATGTACTAAACTCCAAAAAGGAAAGCTTTTTGGAGTTTAGCACAGGAAGTTTACACCATCTTCAGATGGTCTAAACTACGGTTTGTCTAAGGGTCCTCCAGGGGCAGGAGAGACATCTTTCGATCTCTCCCTCGCAGCCTCTGGCCAGTCCCAGAAGCTGACACTGTGCGCATGCGCAGCACCAGCTTCCACCAGGGAAGTCTTTCACTTCTGTGAAAGACTTCTCCTGAATGGCGGGAATATAACTCGCAGGGACAGCGGTAGTACATAGCCAGGATATTTAATTAAAAATGAAAATATTCCAGGCGAGTTGGATTGTTAATAATCGCAGCAGTACCGCGATTATCAATGCATAGACCCCTATATGTTTAACAATCTCACCCTTCCAGGTGATACATAACATCACTCATGATTGTTATGAGGATCTATAATCTAACCAGCCTAATGTCAGTCGAGCAGCTGCGCACTAGAGATGATGGGAGGCTCCAAACCACCAAACTCTTAGTTGCTACTAGACTGACATACGGAGTGGGGTTGCCCCCCCTATTCCTTCACACCTCCCCCCACTCACAGCCTATCAATCTCAACAGTGAAAATAAAATGAAAGAGCACACACCTCCTCCCCTGCAGCTTTCCCATAGTCCCCACCTATCTGGGGAGATGCTATGGTCTGGTAGGAATACACAACACCCACTTAGTTATTCCTGACCACATGCTGGCGCACCATTCACTGCTATGTAAAATGCACACTTCAACTCTGCCAAGCTGGTGTGCATGGGATTGAAGTACAGTTTTGCGAAATGTCATATTCGCTGCTGCTTACTGTCAGCATTGTGTGATCAACAAGGAATAATAAAGGGGAGAATAGAGGGAGACAAAAGAGAAGAGAGAGTATAGGGGAAGAGGAAGGAGGAAGAGGGAGGAAATATAAGCTGAAAGAGAATATAGAGAGAAAGCAAGAATAGAGGAAGAAGAAGAGAAAGAGCGAATATAGGGGGAGACAGGAAAGAGAGAGAATGTTAGGTGATATCAACATAGAGAATATATGGATAGATAATCTACAGAGGGAGAGAAATAAAGTATAGAGGGAAAGAGACGGGATAGTTAGAGGGAGAGGGAGTAAGAATATAGGGTCAGACAGAAGAGAATGAGGGCGGAATTCAATTGTTTTAACTCGCCCGATCTCCCGTCTAAAGTGACAGGAGATCGCGGGGTGCTATTCAATTGATGCCGATTATCTCGCTGATCGCTCCCGTAGAGGTCGGATTTAGCCGCATAAAATGGCTGGGCGCGATTGTGAAAAGTGCCGTCTGGGCGCCCCCTGGGAGTACGAGCTGAAATGGTGTGCAGGCAGCTGATCGCGGCCGACAGGAGCAACAATTGAACAGCTCCGTCGGGCGCGAAGGGGGCAGGAAACTGAATTCCGCCCTTAGAAAGAATATAGAGGGAGACTTGGGAGAGAGAGGGAAGAGGGGCAATGGGATGGGAGGATACCACTGAAAGCAAGACTGGGAGTGACACTGCTGGCAGTCCCATAAATCTAATAGAATGATTCATAAATTCTGTGTAAGTGGAAGGGTTAACTATCTGTGTACTGCTCGATTTAAGTCAAGAATGATTCCTTAGCCCTCTGCCAAGATATAAATGAAAACGTAATTAGTCCATACCACCTGTACCAATGTTATAGTTAATTGACCTAATAGTACCAGTGGCAGAAAAGGTGCTAATTATACTATGCTACCAATGACAGAACATGTGTTAATTAGCTGGTGTCTCAAATGAGAAGATTTAATTATGCTACTACTAACTCAAGAGGGTAAAAAGGGTTAGTCCTACATTACCTGTGGGTACAATATATTGAACCAAATAATTGAATAACACTATTCTAAAATCTATTAACAGATACGATAGCTTATATACAAAATCCTTCTAGAAAACATGGTGTAAGGCCATGTGCACATGCCTGTTCTTATATCAGTGCACCTGCTATCTTTACAGAAACATATACCAGAAAAGGGACAGGAGAGAGAGTAACCTGTTGCGTTTTCCCTCATCTCTCCCTGTGCAGCTGCTAATCAGTCTCTCCATAGAGATCACTGATCTGTGAGATTATCCATCTCTCCCTCTTTTCCCTGTTATAAATCAAAACAGAGGTGAAAACCATGTGCGCCTAAGACAAATAAAAGAAAATGTCATATGTTTCATAAATAGTATACAAGTTTTATGAAGGAATAGAATTGGCGGTTAATACAAGTACCTAAATGGTAAAATAACTATTTCCATTGTTCCAAAATGTTGTTTCAATTATTATTTCGGCAGACATATTGTTACTGGGCTGATGCAGTTTAGCACAACACACACAATACTGTTTCAGTGGACTAGGAGAACTGGAATTCCCAATGTGTAGAATTTTAAATAATTCTCTACAATAAATACGAGAGTTGGGTAATATCTAAAATCTATAACTATCCCAGCAGATTAGGAACCGGTGACAACTACTGTATGTACATAAGTTTCACAGGTAATAGTAAAAATATATATACCCGTTGCAGTATGTTATAATTAAATATGTTACTCTTTAGTGCTAAAAAATGTATTGTATAGCACAGCAGTAGGCAATGTGTGGTTCTAAAGCTGCTTTGGAACTATGCATCCCAGCATGCCATAACAGCAAATTTTTGGCAGGGCATGCTGGCATGTGTAGTTACACAGCAGCTGGAGCACCACAAGTTGCCTACTGCTGGTATAGCACACTGCCCAACAGCCTACGAATATATGCATATATGCATAATGTCATGAATATGATATATGACAACACTGGATCTCAATACCGACATCCGAATCCTGGCAAGGGATTTAAGGTTGGCGTCCAAATACCAATGCCTATCTTAAGCCCGACGCCGGAATGCCAGACCAAACAAGGCAAGTCCAGGGCGCCCATAGTGTTAGGCGCGCGGGGGGAGGGTTAGGTTTATGGAGCGTAGCGGGGTTAGGTTTTTTGGGGGGGATTAGCATTAAGCACCCCTAGGGGGGAGGGTTAGGGTGAGGCACCCCCAGGGGGAGGTTACAGACAGGCACCCCCCGGTAGGGTTAGGTGTAGGGTGCGGTAAGGGGGATTAGGATTAGGCACCTCCAGGGGAGGTTAGGCACTAGGGGGGGAGGTTAGGGTTAGGCACCACCAAAGAAGTGTTAGGGGCGGGGAGAGGGGTAGGGATAGGGTACTCACCTGCCCTGTCGGGATCATTTCCTTTCGGGCTGCGAGCATCGGGATATGAACCGGCAGCTATCCTGACGCCGGGACTTCATACCCATTCCCACTGGATCAAATGGATATTACACTTTTATAGAAAATAATTTTAAGACAGGACTTCTCATTTAGCATTAATTGCCTAAAAATGTAAACTGTCTAATGTTGTCTATCATTAACTCAAAGAAAATGCAATAGAACTATTAGTATGCTTATCAGACAAGGATTGTGATAGTTGTTATTATTGTTTTTTAGCAGGTTCCGCCATTTAAAAATAATTCTTAACTATTCTACAATCATGTATGGCGTCATATAATGGTAAATTGTATGTTTAGAAGCAATTTAAATGAATATAATTTTATTTAAAGTTACCCTTTTTCTTAAAACAAAAAGAGAAAAAGTAAAAACAAAATATGGCCAGAATACCACCTAAAAATGTGCACTGTGTTGAAGTATAGATTCCTACTCTAGAGACTTCACTTCACTACCTGCCCTCAGTTTACATGACAACAGGCTTGGCAGTTCTGTAAACCTTTGCTTTCATCATGAAGTGCTATGTGATGAGTAAGTGTGGTGTATTGGAGACTGTAGATGTGTGCTATGTCTCAACTTCCCGGAAGTTTTATCACGGACATTGGTGGGAGGAGTCAAAGTTCAGACCAATTGTCTTTACATGACAAAGTGATATCAGCAATTGATTTTTTTTATATGGATTTCTACATAGTGAAAGTTGTTGCTCGGTCAATGAAGAATATCAGCATTACATTTACAATAAAATGTAACGTAAAATATCAGCCATGACATAAAAAGGTAGAATGCCATCAAACTATCACAGAAACATAGTAGAATGCATACTGGCTTCACCAAGAAATAACTTAACAAGTCATATTTCACATATGGAAGATCATATTTAACTAACAACAGGCCTATTCACACAATTGTAATTATTAAAAAATGCATTTAACCACCTACCTTGTAGTATGCAACATCTATAAAATATTTATGGTGGTAGTGTTATTATTATTACATTTTATTTATAGGGCGCCACAAGTGGTCCGCACCGCCGTACATACAGCAAAGGGTACACAGAACATTACATTACAATACAGTAACCAAAATATAAACAGAACACAAGTAACAATTAGCAACACAATTCTCCAAACACAGTACAGCTCTGAAGATGAAGGCTGTCATAGAAGTGCTAGAGAAGAAGGCTGTGAGACAGTGGAGAGAAGGACCCTGCTCCTAGGAGCTTACAATCTAGGGGAGAGGGGAGACAGACAGATGACATGAGGCATGAGTGTGTAGAGGGGGACCTGAGTGCAGGAAGTAAGCAAGGTAGAGATGGCTGAGGCAGGAGGGACAGAGGGCCTGATTCAGACCCACTCGCGAGCGCTGAGCGCTCGCAAGCGGGTCGATGGTGCCCTAGTGCGCATGCGCAAGACCCGGGGAGCGACGACTTGTCTCGCACCAAAGGGGGCGTGCTGTCGATGTTGATTGATAGCACGCCCCCTTTGGTGGGCGTGCCGGGGGCATGGCTGCCAGACGGAGGCGTTCCCATGGGAATGCCTACCGTCTGGCTCTGATAGAGCCGAAATCACTCCAGGGCTTGCGGTCACCGAGACCCTACCGTAGGGTCTCGTCGCAAGCCCGATGGTCGCGATGGTCTTGACCATCGCGACCATCATCATGGACGCTTGCATAAGCTGTGGGTGGTAACCCACAGCTATGCGAGCGTCCAAGAGGCCGCTCCATTTTTAGGTAGGAGGGCCCTGATTCACAGCGAGCGCTCTGGTCAGAGCGTCCGGCTCTGAATCAGGCCCAGAGACCTGGTAACATGGTTACGTGGTGGAAGGGTATGCTTAAGCGTAGATAGGACTGGGACTAGACAAAAAAAAATGGGGAGGGTATGAATAATGTTTTTTGGAGTTGTGGAATACTTTGCATTACATTTACATGTAAATACACAAGATTGCTTCAACTTGTTTTCATGGGTAGGCAAAAATAACTTAAGCCATGCTTCTCCGGGCTGTTAGTATCACTCAATCTATTACTAATGCTACTGACCAGCCCTTCTTGTATGAAATTCATAGCAACCTCAACATGGAAACAATTCTTCTACATATAATGTGATAAAAAAACAAATGTAACCCGTTCACAGCTGGTTCCAGCAAAGTATTTAAACAATTTGCAAGGCTACCATTGGCTGCATATTTCCATCATGCATAAGATTGTCTTCCATCCGGGATTACTCTGGACAGTCCAGAAATCAGGACATCTGTCCAGAGTTTTAGTAATCTCGGATAGGTCATGTCTGGAAAACAAAGAAATTTAATTTATTTTTTTCTACACACAACCTAGCGAGATTGACCAGATTTTTCTGCTTCCCCTCTTTCTCGGCATGCACTACAATGGATTGCTACTTCCTGGGGCTGCTCCATAGGCAAACGCAGGGGGGGTTTCCATCTGCCTGGAAACCCCCCTCCCCAGCCCACACCATGACCACAATAGAAATAGTAATATAATGGAATTTTACTAGCGCTGCATGTTCTTCTCAGTATCATAAATGAAATAAATAGCACCACCTGTGGATCTTTTAACATGTATCAGCCAGTAACAAATATACCTGTGCACCAATTAGGGGATTTGGAAAAGATGCACGGTTAGGGATGCACTGCTATAGAGTCCAATATTTACATATATGTCCAGGGAAGTGCTAGGTTCTTCTACTGCTCCCCCAGACTCCCGGACTTGCTCCCACGCCCTGGAATGGTGCTCACATCTAAAATAAAAACATTCAGCTCAGACAGGGTGGCCCTACTGCCACATTTAATGGCTTACGTGATCTCTGGTCCTGTATATGCTGGAATTATGACACACAATACACTTTGTATTATGCATATTAAAGCCGGATAAGTGGTAATTATACTCTCTTCATGGACTGGCCACACTCACTCTAAAATCAAGCATTTGGAAACCCTCCTCTAGAAATCCTGCATTTGCCACTGTGCTCAGTGCTTAAGGTCAGAGAGCTTCTGCAGTTATGCCGTGCAATCAATATTTTCAGAATGACCCTTCCACACCCTTATCTCTGAAAAGAATAGATCTGCACCTGCTGCTAAAGGTATGTTAAGATTCTTTCACGGCAAAAGAGCCATGTGAAGCCTCTTGAATGGTGGCATATAAAGTGGCAGTTAGAGGAGGGGGCTGATGGTATATAAAAGGGCATGTGGGGGCTTTTCTTGGAATATAAACAGACATTTAATTTATTGATAAGTGGGAGGTATGTCTGCAAATCTGATAACATATCATATATATATATATATATATATATATATATATATATGATATATATATACACACACACACACACACACATCTATATATATATATATATATATAAAAAAGCAGAGTGTTAGTGGCGCAAATTAGCTCAGTGAATTGTGTCAATAAAAAATAATATAATAATAAGATTTAAAAATACAAAAGTGCAAATTGTGAAAACAAGATGTCCAAAATGTATGTTAAACACTCCCTAATATATGGTGGCAGCCCAATTCTTCCAAGTGATAATATATTCAATAAATCATCTATAAATAGTGATACAAAAGTGAAAAAAAAACGCCTTCAATGTAATATATCTCGTTCAAAAAACCTTTATTGATAAAAAATGATTCCAGGATTGTTCCAGGGGTTCCGACCTCTCCCTATTGTTTACTTCTAGGGTATCTTCATATGGTACTTCCACGATGTTATAGCAAAACAAAACAGACAAAAGCAAACAGTGTAAAACTGATAAGTATAAGTGCACGTATTCTCATGCAGGGAAACGTGTATTTCAAAATTCAATACACCAAAAATAAAATCACCGAGTGGTGAATTAAAGAAAAAAACTCGTGCTCAGTATAAATTCCCAGCACATATTTTTCAAAAAAGGTAATAGGCGCTTTGTACCGACTGGGTTCGTTCACAGGCATGTATGGTCATCTGTATTTTGTCCCATCAATTAGTAGATGCTCATACATATATGTAAGGGTACAAAAGAAAAGAGGCTCCAATTGTGTGGTATATTAAAAATAAAAAAATAAAAAAAACACACACTTTAACAAAAATTACAAAGTACAATTTAAAGGAAATAAACAGCTTACCTCTTGCGTAGCAAACCACAGGAGGTCAATCCCGACGTGTTTCTTCCCTCTGTACACTCTGGGGCTTCCTCAGGGGAACAGCATATATATATATATATATATATATATATATTTTATAAACAGTTGGCACTACTTTCCAACAGATAGATGCCTGGGTACCTTCAGCAATGGTGAAGCAGATATGGATGTCAGCAGCCTCGGCACTTACAGGGCTAATGTAAGGTTATAAATGATGTAGGAGCCCCCGCTGCTTGTCATTTATAGACTTATAAATAAATATAATTTTTATATATATATATATATATATATATATATATATATGTATATATATATATATATGTATATATATATATATATACACACACATATTATCCACAGTTTTAAAGGTATCTGCCGATGATGACCCCCCCCCCCCACTCGTCCTCTGCAGCAAAGGGGTCAGTTAAAATATCCAAGGATGAATGTCAACAAAATCCTTCTTTATATTTCCAAAAATCTGGTTCCACTTTGAAGGGGTATTAAATAAACATACAAACTCACTTACAATCTCTTATACCACATCTTGGTATTTCAATGCACTTGCGAATCACAAGTGTGGTATCCCATTAGTTAGTAGAGATCTGAAGCAGCTAACACGAGATACACAGAAGGTTCAGCTGTGATTATTTAATAAAAAAAAGTGGTTATGGGACGAAGCTGAAGTTATTTTATCATGAAAAGATCTAAAAGACAGAAAAGTTACAATGTTTTGATATAAATTCAGCTTTTGCATTACTGCACTAAAGAGACTGTGACACAGAGTGTACAAACTAGCAATATTTGGCATAAAATAAATATATCAAACATTACATGTACACCTCACTAGAAACAACAGGTTTTAATGCAAGAGTTCTGCAGCCAGGAGACTGACAAAAAACCCCTAAAGGGTAATTATATTATACACTGATGCAGCGTCTTTTATTCTCACCTCAAGAAGCCGTGTCAAATGCAAGTTAATGACTTCCCCAAAGAATGTGAGGAAAAGGATTTTTTCTGCATATAGTAATTGAATGATTTACTCTGACTTAAAGTACAATCAGTTGGCAAGTTTGCATATGGCAATACTGTAGTAGCTCAGGTGCTAGAAGATCTGAAGTTAAATCTATGAAAATTGTTCACAGAAGCTGTTTTTCCTACTAATACTCACAGAACTATATGGACATTGAGCAAGACAGCAAAACACAATTTTTTTAAAGTGAAAGTGTATATTATTGTGACCTTTCAACCCCAAAAAGTAGCTTATTTACCATATTTACATTGCATAAAGAAATATGATAAAATAGCCAAAGTATGTATGTAACCATTTTATTAATATAGCTAGATGCCAGAGTATGCTGCTATAGAACCTCATTCATGCACTGAGTCATAATAATATAATTATTGAAACAAGTAGCACCCTAGCAGCAATTCCAAATTAATGAACAATTCACTTAACTATAAATATTATTAGAAAAAGCATACATTAATTGTATAGCACACTAACATTGTTCTGTAGATCATATACAACAAATAAATTCAGTGACAGTGGCCACCACATTATATCCAGCAGTGCCAATAGATTTAACCCACTATTGCCCAGTAAAGCATATTCAACAGTGCCAACACATTTGTACCTACTATTGTCCTACACTTATGTAGGGTACACCCAGTGTCCTGCAGACTATGCAAGTTATACACAATAGTAAGGTCACCACAATGTACTCACCATGCCAAGCATATTTTAGTCTGAATTTTCCAGCACAGTATACCTAACATTGTCCAGTGGGAATCGGTATGATATACCGCCGGACGTCAGCTCGGCGGATGAAATACGGATGCCGGAAGGCCGGCATATGGAGATTCCGACGGGGTAAGCATAAAGGCTATCACTAACCCTCTCTTAGGGGTGCTTAACCCTAACCTCCCACCTAGTGCCTTACCCTAACTTCCCCCCAGGGGTGCCTAAACCTAACCCCTCCCCCTCCCTGCACCCTAAACCTAACCCTCCTGGGGGGTTGCCAAACCCTAACCTCCCCCCGGGGGTGCCTAACCATAAACCACCGTCCCGTCCCCCCTAGCCTAACCCTAAGTCCCCACGGGAGACCCTAAACCTAACCCTCCCCCCGCATGGCTATCCGCTCCCGACGCCCGGCTTACCTACAATTGGTATGCTGGGCGTCGGGATTTCGGCGTGGGGCTAATGATAGGCATCGGTATTTAGTTGCCTATCATTAGTCCCATGCCCGGATTTCACTGCCGGGAAGCCGGCTGTCGGCATTTCGACCGCCGGTTTCCTGACTACATACCGTCCAGTGTACTATAACAAGCAGTGAAGACCACATTTAAAAAAAAACTTGGCACCAACCCCGTAGTAGCCCTCTAAGTAAAATAGTTGGTCTTCAATAGGTGTAGTTTCCCAGTGAATGCCATATACACCGTACCCAGCAGCAAGGTGAGGAAATTTGTAGTGCCACCCATGAATGTTAGGAGAAACGTGGGCTGGTAACTCAACTAACAGAATATTAGAGTAATTTACCCTTAGAGCGAACCTTTATTGACCTTTATTGTCTACTGTACCCACGGTCATATTTTTAAACCTTTTGGCTACTAGAACAAGGTATGATTTACAATGGATAAATCATTGCTGTAATTCCTTTGTATCTGCCATGCATGCGATGGTACAGCACATAAGAATTAATTATGCAAATGCTTAATGTGATTGCAATACAAAAGGTTGTGTTTTCTTAGATTGCACCCACTTTCTGTCATTTGTAGATTATCTGAGTAAAGCTGGGTACACACTGACAGATATATTGGCCGATCAATTGATGCCAACATAATGGAAGTATTTTAGACACACTCCAAGCAAAAAAACAAATGAGCATTGGACTACTGATTGCTTCAGCGGACTCAGAGGATCAGACAACACAACTTCAGGTATGTAAAATTTGGATTTAATATTAAATATTGTGAGTTCAATTCTATATTCATTTTTACATTTGGGTGAAGTTTTTCTATATATAAAAAATGACCTTTACTAAAATACTTTATCCAATACCAATAAGACAAAGCCTTACGGTATTTTGCAACCTTTCTTTCTGTTAACAAGCCTGACTTTCTATTGATCTCATGCAATTTGTTACTTCTGATGTTAATTGAAATAGTAAGCAAAGGCAATTGCTTGGCAAATATAGTAATCCGTAGGTAAGAACACAATGGAAATACTCAGAGGAGAAGGAAATTAGAGAAAATCATAGTAATTATAGGATCTTGGTCCCATCAGTTCACAAGGGTATAGCTTAAAATGTATAGGAAACATTTATATCTACATATAGTATTTGCAATTATATTTATCCAGAAAATTCTATGCCAATTATAAAATTAGGTTTCTGCAAATCACTTCTGAAAACACCACATACTAAAATGTAGAGAATATAAGACAAATGCTTTTGTTTACTGTAGACGACATTTAAATTTATTACAAGGTGGTCACTGAAGAAGTTAATAGAAGCTTCCCACTTTTGCCTCATTGTCACTAATACATGTGAGATGCCATAAACTTTGTGAACTCTAACCTACATTGGCCAGGGATTGTTGTAACTAGAAATGAACTGGCTACATGATGACATCCAGTCTGGTCACACTGTATGTCTCCTACTGTGGCTGCTGTGAGAGTGTTGCCGTGTAACTGTAAAAGACTGTACAAAGCTCACAGGATACTTAGGGCTTATTTAGCATTAGGAGTGAATCCAGCTAGAATGATAGTTCTTAGCAAAACTATGTTGTGCTGCAACAAAAGTGAGTAAATTAAAGCTGTGTGCCACAAGTACAACAGGCAGATTTTCTATGAATTCAGTAAAGTCTTAATAAAAATGCATTTACACCCCAGGTGTAGCAACATGATTTGCCCAAGTAAAAAATTATGCACCATATAACTAGAGTTGCTCCATACAATAAATGAGATCCTTTGTGTTGATTATACCTGGGGCAAGGAGAAGAGTCTCATCTTTTAAACACTATCACTTTAATAAAAATTAAAAAAAACAAACCTTTTGAGTCATGTGTTTAACACAGAAAGCTTTAGATTGAATATGTATGAGCATCTGTTGCAAAGAAAGTAGCAAAATAAGTAGACTACAAGCATGCCAGCCAGCACAACAATTATATTTAAAGAAAGCCTAAACTTTCATACTAGAAATCTCTATCTCCTTAATACGCTCAAGAAGGTTTTTCTTTCTTGCAAACTCACTTTCAATAGAAGCAGAAAATACAGGATCCTCCTATAGCATAAGATGGTACCATATACCTATGGGCATAAACCAGGGCTCGACAAATTCTTCTAAAATCTAGGAGCTAGGGCAAAAGTGTAGGAGCCAGACCACAACCCCCCCCCCCCCCCCAAAAAAAAAATACAAGATTAAAAGTGTGTTATGCAGCTGTCACACAGCACGTGGGGTAGTGGTTACCTCCTTGCTTTTGCTGGAAGCCCCCGGCGGGGTCACTGTTGCAGCTCCCTCCTCTCTGCAGTGTCCACCTTCCAAGCCTCCTTCGTGCACAGAGCTCAGCGCTGCTGAAGGAGCGACGGCTGCTAGATGGGCCTGGCACCACTGACAATACGCCTGCCTGTATACAGGTGCAGCGGAGAAGACGATTAGCAGGGGTGATGCGCGCTGCGATTGGCTGGGGGGAGGCGCCTCGTGGTGATTGGCTTGCTAGACGCCACGCAGTGATTGGCAAGAGGGAGGTGCCGTGCGGTGATTGGTCGGGGAGACGCTGCCACAACGCCAGCGGGTCCTACAGGTAACAGGACCCGATTAAAACTGCGATCACTGGGCTGGCACACTGTGCATGAAATGCCCATTGCAATAATCTCCGCTGAGGCTGACAGATCTGCTTCTTCCCTCCCTGTAAAATCTGGTCGTCAGGCACCAAAATCTGGTCCCCATGGTGACCTGGCCCCCGGGATTTGTCGAGCCTGGCATAAATAGAATTCCACTTTCCGGTGGCAACCATCAACATAGCACTAAAACCATTATGCTAAGGGTCTTGCTGGAGAAGCATGTGGCACCTAAGGAAAACAAAGGGGCATTATAAGGGACTTTTCTACAGTATATTCTACCATATGCTGACATCAAATCAAAAGGTCCGTGCAGATCAGGAATGGCCAATATTCAGCCAACAGTAGCATTGACTGATGGAAACTCTGTAACCCTACAACATTAATGGCTTTGAATAGCAGTGATTGCCGTTGAAACTATGATGCAATTCCTTAGAGGACTAGACCAGTTAGGGTGTTATACCAGCCACAACACTGAGAACAACTCTAGTTGCAAGCCACAAGCTTGAGGGAATAATTTGTTTATGACCCAAATTAGGGACAGTTTTGCAGAATAAATACAATGGGATAATGCTATAGTAGCTGACAGAATAGGTTTAGCTTTTTATATACTGACCATCAGATTAGGCTCTGTATACTAGTCATTAGATTAGGCTCTACCTTATATACTAAACATCAGAAAAACATATTAAAGCACACTTAGTTTAACTAAAAACCTGAATTTGTAGTTTGTACAAGTGTATGTTTCTTCTTAGCTATGCTTCCTAGATGTATTGATATTGTCCAGCTTATGTTGTCCTTTCTTAATTAAAGCTCTCATGTTATTTTCCATATCTAGTTAACAATGTCCCAGTGCAATGGTATGTAGATATATCTGCAGATGATGGTTGTTCATACACACTGAGCAACCATCATCTGCAGTCCTGCTGGCCGGAGGTCGCGTCACGACCCCCCCACCGCGGCCTTTGCAGCTAGTGTACAGGAGGTCATACACACAGCGGAATAAGCAAATATGTCTGCAGATATGTCTGCCATCGGCTGTGCTGCATAGCCGACGCGATACGTCTGTGAACAATATCGTTCACAGACATATCGTCTTTACACAATGGCCGACGGGCACACGATATGTCAGTCAGTGTATACCCAGCTTAAGCAAATGCAGTGAAAATGAAACTGAAGAGTTCCAAGTTGTCAGATCTCCAAATCTTCCATATATTGTAATTCTATCACAAGAGATAAGCATGTTATACTTACATGAACCAGGCAAATATAATGGAAAAATGCAGCATGTTATGTAAGAAAAGGCCAATGCCACACTGTATACTATCAACATATAGAAATAATGGTGCTATAGGAATCAATTGGGTACGATGGGTTTTACTATGTGCACAGGAAACCCCATAGTGACTACATATTTGTATTTGTTTTCTAAACTGCACTAGAAAAGAAAAGCTGTGCTATGGAGTACATTACATTACATTTCTCTTGTGCAGCATTTACAATAAATGTCCCAAACATGCTCTAGTTTTTCAGCAATTTTTCACCCAATAACCCTAGACATCAGGAAACAGAGCAAGCTTATTACAGTCCGAGGATAATACTCATAGCCAGTGTCTACTCGTGATAATCACCATAATCAGTTTGCCACAACTTTTATTTCTAACAATAAGTAATATGCAGTATTTACACTTTATGTTTACAGTCAGAATGAGTTGCTACATTGTCAACCCCCAGGAAGTGTTGCCTGTCAGATATAGCACAATTTCTTGAAAGCACAGGATGAATCACTACTATTCTTTATCAGTTACTGAGAGAAGGCAGAAGTGACAAATAAATATGGATTATATGATGGGCTCTATAAAAAAAAAACATGCTACCTGTGCGCTTTTCCTGTATTGAACATCAAAATCTGTGCATGGACTGATGTGTCTTGATCTGAAGCTTTCTTTCCAGAAAGTGCTTGAAAAGCAAGTTCTCCATTTGCCTATTTAAGTACACAGAACTGTACCAGTTTTAATACTGCAAAAGGTGGACTGTATGCAGCAATGTCAACAGGGGCAATTCAATTCTCCACTATGTACAGCCGCGTTGTCAGGTTGCGCACAATACCACTTATTAGGGCATGCATTATCACTCATTTCTCATGCTTCTCTACACAGGGTGACTACTACAAGAAGGAAATAATAGTCCTTAAAACATTAACACAGGTCCTATTTATTAAAGCAGCAATCCCATGTATCTTTTTTTCTTAATATAGCAAGTTAACTACCTTTAAGCATGCATTTGTCTCTTTTTAAAAATATCTCCCAGGATGAGTGCCTGGAGCTATTCAATTGCCCACATAACACCTTACACTTAAGTTGGGAGATGGAGTTTACAGAGAATTATGCACAGTGCTTAAAAGCGCTAAACTGTATTTTCCGACTTGAGTGCGAGGCATGATGCTGTTACTGCACGCGATGCTGCACCGAGGCACACTCAGGATGGTGCAAGCAGAAATCCTCTAGTCACGGGTTTTGAGTGTAGCAAATTGAATAGTTCCGGGCACTCATCCTGAGAGCTGCATTGCTGCGTTGGGAGCTGAATTGCTTCCTTTGTCTGTAATACCCCTTTTACACCAGAGCAAAAACCTGGGTTTTTGCTGGGTCTACCCGGGTAGCAGCTCAGTGTAAAAGGGTCCCTGAAAAATAACCTGGGTCAAGTGACCCTGCAATCCAACCCAGGTAGCTACCAGGGTTGGACCCAGGATGGACCCAGGTAATCTGACCTGGATCATGCCTAAAATGAGCGGATTGGTGGTTGTCGAGCATTCACCTCCCACTTTTTATGACCTCACAGGTTTAGCAGGGCAGACCTGAGTTCAGTGTGAACAGGGCTGACCTGGGAGTAACCCAGATCAAAGGTGCAGTGTAAATGGGTCTGACCTGGGTCTGGACAGGGTTGGAAACATTTCCAAAAACCCAGGTCGGACCTGGGTTTTTGGTGGAAAAGAGGTATTAGTTATATACATGCAGGCTCCTAGCTTGCCATGTGAAGGCAGATGGGAGAAAAGTAGGGGGAGGCTTTAACAGTACATTGAGTAGTAAGAGCCGAGAGGTGCTTTCCAAAGCCTCTATACATGGTAGGCTTTGACAGTGTGCAGAATTATGAATAATCAACAGCAAACTGAAAAAAAGATAAATACCAACATGTTGCTTATAGTCTACCATATAATAATGCTAATAATAATGTTTTCATGGGACTGCTGCTTTAAGTACAAGTTCTTTAGCTCCAGCGACTGACATGCTTAACTACCCAGCCAGTATGTTAGGCAAGCCACGGCCCCATGCTCTGCATTAAAAAGTCTATGCCAGTGAGAAGCAGGGGGATTGGCAGGGAAGAGACAGATTGCTGCTCTTTGTGTTATTAGCATACTGAGCCCAGGTGAATCAGGAGATAGCATTATGCTATTAATAGACTGAACAAAAGAGCCAAAGGGTCACATCTATTTAACCTATGAAAACAAAATGTATACACCCTCCATTAATTTTTGTAGAAATACATCAGGTCTATAAACTTGGGTAAAGGGTGCACACAGGCCATGGGTCTCTATACTTCACTGATGGTAACATCTTTCCGGTCATATTTTTGGAAAGACATCTAAATAAAAGGATCTAGCAATGGCTCAGGCACTGTGCCTGGCCAGCTCTTAAAACGCCTCTGCTGGATGCATCTAGGTTTTACCTGATATTCAAACTCAGCACAGCAGAAGTCCTCATATGGAGGCCAAAAAACTGACATTACATTGCAGAGCTGTGACACAAAAAAACAAACAAATGGCCAGAATTATTACTAGTTGATGCTACCATAGACATAGGGAAGAATAGGTCTTAAAATACATAAATACAATTTTTTCATTCAAAAATTGGCTGATACTGAGTGTCACATAAATTGGCGTTGGGACCTGTGCACCATTGAAGAAATGATAAGAGACAGGTCTTGATCATAGAGCAGAGACAGCTCTCTCACCCCTCACACTACTAGCTGGGTTCCCTTTGTCACACATTTGTCTGCCATAGTCACTAGTACGGATCCTCTTATAAATTCTCCCTCCCACCTTCTTCAGTGACTGAGAATACACGCCGACAGCAAGAATGATAGAAAACAAATTCCACAAATACACATTTAGCAGGCAGTTCTAGCCAAACCACAAAGCACTACCTAAAGCATTAACCCTCATCAGTCTCTACATAATGCTGTTTTTCGTCTTTGCAAATCTCCCTAATTAGTACATTTTGCACCTAACATGCTCATGCCCCTCTATAAAACCATAAAACATCACTTTTTACAATATTTTTACTAGGAATAAGTAGGTAGTAAGTAAAAAAAACATACAAATAAAAAAAGTGACAACTTCCATTTTGAATTTACAAATGAGCTGGTTTGGTCTAATGCATGCTGGCACTTCCAACATTTAATTTCTCAATCCGATCTTACCCACATTGGAATGTAGTCAGTACCCCGATGCACAGGATCCCGACAGTCAGCATACCAGCTCCATAATCGCGACGGTCAGAATCCCGATGGTGAACCTTAGGGTTAGCGGTTAGGTTTAGGGTTAGGCATTAGTGGGGTGGTTAAGGTTAGGGGGGGGGGTAAGGGCAAGAACACTCACCAACATGTGTCGGGATGTTGACCGTCGAGATTGCAGAGACAACACGTCGCCGTCGGGATTCTGACCGCGGGAACCGTGTACCCAGCTCCCCACATTTTATCACTATTTCTAAATTCTTTGACAGATCTATGTAACTACATTGTTATAGGGCGAGAAACAGCTACAATTATTTTGGATGTGCTCAGTAAACTTTAAATGACAAGAGCCACATCTACGAATAATTGATCGTATACAAAAAGATCATAAGTATGCTCTATGTTTCTGATGTTCCTATATGCAGACTTCTCTGTGTGGGTTTGTTTTAGCAAACTCCTTCTGTGCAGATTTAGCAGATGCAATTTTATCATGCCTGTCTGCCATGAAGTGATTAGAGAATCTGCCAAGAAGCAGAGGGCTGCAGTAAGGCCGTATTCCAAGCTGTGGGAGTTTTATATCTCCTAACCACTTAGCGGTGTGAGCAGTAGGCCAATCAAGAGCCACGGAGTTTCCTGGGCATTAAGGGTGATTAGGCAACTACAATCTATGACTATTTCGTTTATGGTTTTCCCTTCCATGAGCATCTCCAAGTTCACCATGAGCATTTTTAAAGTTTTAAATCACCACCAAGGCTCATTTAATAACACTGCATTTTAAAGCTAAATTTACACTAAGTGATAACAATTAGACATTCACTTACATTATCTAACTTGCATTAGACAGACTAAAGACCCCCATACACCCCATGCAGTCATTTACGACCCATCTATATCGTTTGGTCGTTTGTACAATCGTTCCGTGTGTGGGCACAATATCGTTTGACCGTGTATGGGGGCCTTAAAGCTAACTGAGGATAGGTTACTGTAGGTCAATGCAAAACATAGCTCTTTACAGGAGTGTTACATAGTAAAAAAGCTGCAAACATGCCCTGACCCATTTCAGGGTTTTCTTACTCCTGTACTGAGCATATTTTTAGTTATTTGCGCTCGTCGCATTCCAACATCAATGTCACAAATGCATTTCTGCAGTACATACAAGAAATATATACATTCTTTTATTCATAGAAATAGCAGTTTTAGTTTTCAAAAACACCATTAATGTTTTGGCTACTTCTAATACCTCAAAAATAAATTGTAACTAAAATAGGCAAAATAGTGTTTTGCTTTTTTATTGAAATTTTAATAAAGTGAAGCAAAAGCAATTGTGATATCTATATCTATCTATCTATCTATCTATCTATCTATCTATCTATCTACACACAACACAAATAAATACTTAATACTTTGTGGCTCTTGTTTCAGCATTAAACATGTGTAGGTTTTCATAACAACATTTTTGCAGACAATGTAAAGCTGACAATGGTAGGAATACAAAACCTACCATTTATTAGACTAGAAAGCATTAAATTAGGGATCCCTTTTTTATTTGACACAGAATGGGGGATATCTGAGCATTAGGCCTCCTGCTAATTTGTGAATAATTTTATTTATACAGTTTTGTTTTAGTCATTGTCTGGTGAACACCAGGCAATATCTACTAAGATCACATATTGTTTTAAAGATGGGACTCACCTCTTTCAAATAAAGGTACCCTCATGTTTGTTCTTACCAGTATGGGGTGTTAGCGCACAATGGGGCGAATTAAATTCAGCGGGAATTGCCGCTAGCATCATTTGAAAGAGAAGACTCCTCTCTTTCAAATGGGGGTGCCCAAACGTGTGCAGGTGAATGAATTATGACAGGCAGTAATAGGGTATGTATGTTTTCCATAGCACAGGGTTTTATAATCTTGTGATCAAACCCAGGTTGCCTACCCTCCCGATTCGGGCGGGAGCCTCCCGATAAACGGGTGCAACTCCCGCCCGCCCCCCCGGAAAGGCAGGCAAGCCTCCCGCCTGCCGCCGATCCCCCGTCTCCCCACCGCCAGTACCTGTTAAACCCCCGCAGCAGGGGGGGGGGGGCGCTGACGCGATTCGCGTCATTTGGGGGGCCAAAATGACGCGATCGCGTGGTCCCACCCCTGTCACACCCACAAATTGCCCTCAGCCCGTCCGGTCATGCCCCCTTTTGCCAGCAACGCCCCCTGTTCTGCCGATCTGGCTGCTCCCTCCCGGAAGGAGCAGCCAGATAGTTGATAAGTATGGATCAAACAACAGTACCCCCAGATTTGTTTGAATCTATACGGTGGTGAAAAAATGTGTAAGATGGGACCCCGCTAATTCTAAGATGGGTGCCCTTTCATTATTGGAAGCCACGTTGGGGGTTTTTGCATGGTGATCACACTGATTAAACAATAACTTCTATGGGGGAACATAGGGCCTGATTCCAAAACTTACGCTAATGCAATCGCAACTGTGATCTCTCACGATTCACAACGCTTACATGAGCATAGAGACGCCCACTGCTGCCTTCTCATATCAGTCCGATGACATGCAACAGCTTAAACATCAGGAACATCAAAGCAGATCGGGGAGCAACGCAGCTTCTGAATGAAGTCTGACCTGTCTCAATCACTGCATCTCTCCTGAAACGCTGTGTCCTCACATGCTGCGAGGGAGAGCGCAATGGCTAATTTATGCACGCCCATGAAACAGAGTTTAAATGGTCCCGACACGCCCACGTTTGCCTAGCCACCCCCGTTACCTCCACCAAACGCTGACTACCTGTCACTCACTTTGCAAGTGAATACTCAGTGCAAGCGTAATCGCAATACAATTGCTGCATGTGCGCAGTACGGATTTCACGCACGCGCAATGGCTAAAATTGCTCAATCTTCGAAAATATCAGCATTGAGTAAATGCCTGAATCAGGCCCATAGTTTATAAGAGGAAACAAGAATTTCCCCATCTCTCTATGTTGTGTGTGTGGGAGATACACCATTTCCATGAATTTAGTTTTCTTCAGGTTTACAAAGATTGTGGAGGATGAGTGCAATGCATCCTTCACAGTTTACAGCTAAGGGGTTAAATAATAACAAACCACCTAAGAACACACCCTTCCAAGGCAGACTTTAGAGCTTTATGAAAAAGTAGATAAGTACCACTTTAACATGTTCCAATTCAGATAGCTCACATGTAAGTTTTACTATAGTGCAACGTGCTTCATCTAAAAGTACACCAACTAATCACTTCAAAGCTACTGAGCCAAAAGCACAGAAATTATGGGAAATACATTACATTTAATTAAGTAATGTTTATCCCAGTCACACTACTTCTACAAATGTATGTGCTCCTCTACCTACTTATCCATTTACCTATTTAGGAAGAGCACAGCACATACTAGCAGAGATGAGCAGATAATGCAGCATAAAGAGGCATGCCACTTAAAATGTATCCTTGCTATAATTAATTACACTGATATAAAAACACAATTCCATAAATACATAGGATTAGCCATACACACAATGAAAAAATATAGACAGTATAGGGATGGGGGTAAAGTGTAGGACAAAGATACTCAATATGGCTCGCAGAAGCAAGTAATGATGGATCCCACTTGAGGGAGGGGAGTAGGGTGCAAATAACACTCAATGAACCTGTACACATTCACAAGATCAGAGTCACTGGTGGACAAAAAATGGAGACTGGGAAACAAATGTGCACTGGTGACAGGGATACTGCTAAGAGGGAAAAACAAAGGAAGAGGGACCTGCTCATGAGGGCTGGCAGTCTCAAGCTGGGTACACACTGAACAGATATATCTGCAGATCGAGTGATCTGCAGGTATATCTGCAGATGATGGTCGTTCATACACACTGAACGGTCATCATCTGTCTCTGGCCGTGGGTCCCGCGGCCTCTGCTGCAAGTGTACGGCCGGTCGGCAGAACACACTGCCCGATGGACAGATATATCTGCCATCGGCTGTGCAGCAGAGTGGACGCGATATGTCTGTGAACGACGTCATTCACAAACCTATCGCTGGTATACACTGGCCGACGGGCACTTTTCAATTGATCGGCCAATATATCTGTCAGTGTGTACCCAGCTTAAGTCTTTCCTGATACAGCTTTGCACACTCTCTCTAACTCAAAGGAATCTAATTTCAAGTTTCTTGTCTCACTGAGTCTTCCAATCCCTGCTACCTATTTTCTACCTTTAACAGCTATGGTCTGAATATTAACATGGACATACACTGAAGTGCCATATGTCATGGGATAGGAGCCTAGTATTGTGTAGGACCCATTATAGCCCGGCAAAGTACAGCAACTCGACATAGCATCGATTCCACATGTGGACAGAAGACCTCTGGAGAGATGTTGACTCATAGCTTCCCAAAGCTCCCTTATATTTGTAGGTGCAGTATTTTCTCTCAACTATGTCCCATAAATGCTCAATTGGGTTCATGTCAGGTGAACGTGGTAGCCACACCATTTGTCAAAACTCTCTAGAATGCTCCTCGAACCAATACTGGACAACTTGGAACCGATGACTTGGTGCATTATCCTGCTCGAATATTCCATCGTTGTGGGGGTTTTATGAAGTCCATGAAGAGCTGCAAATGGGGCACTCTAGTGTGTCTTCTGCTCCCATATCCCATGGAGGCTAAAGAACGTTGCACTGACCTGCTGGATATGCATCAGGTACCTCCTGCATTGAATGTGGATGTGATTAGAGCCAGTGTAATTTGTCTCTTTCCACAGACAATTCTGGGCAGAAGCCGCTAGTCACGATCATTAAGCACGCCGTGGTCGAACATTGCACTGTCCACTGTTGGTATTAATGACTTCCATGAGGTATTCCCAATATGTACATGACACCTTAGATCGAGGAATGTTGAATGCCTACACAACTTCGGAAATGGAATGTCCCATCCGTCAGGCACCCACTATCATGCCCCTTTCGAACTCTGATAATTCATGTTGCCTTGCCATGAGCAGCCTTAGCCAGTGTTCAAACTGACTCACGAAATGTCACATTACAAATGATGCAAGTCGGAGGATTTCCAAGATGTCACAGTCAGGTGACGCCACCTACCATTACCTTTACATACTGCTATTCCATAACTTTTACCACTTTAGTGTATGTCGACATTAACAATATCAACATGGCCATGTCAACATATCGTTTTTATGGTATTTAAGATCTAACCCTATCCTAACTTAACTGAAGCCTAACTCTAAATCTAACTCAAACCACTGCCTAACACTGACATGTACTGTCAACATTGTGACTGTCAACATAATAAATAGGTCGACATTGTGAATTTCAGCATTTTTTCCATGTTTACATTCTGCATGTAGAAATGCAGACCATGTTGAGATTCTGGTGTCGACATTCTGAAAGTTGACATATCTATATTCCCCCTAACCCTTATTTCATGTGCATTTTGTCATTGTCGACATTATGAACATGTTAATATTCTGAACCTGTCAACTATACAGTATTGACATTTTGAATGTCATTATAGTGACTACATATACTGTACCATCAAGTACCATCTCCTTCCATGTGATGTACAAAACAGTTGTAGTCACTGAGTATTCTTGCTGGCACATAAGTGTTATTCTTCTTATAAATTCCAACTGCATTTGCAAATGTTTTACTAGTATCACACAACATTATGTAGTTGTAACTTGTAACATATTTACTATTTTTGATTCTTATCATAATTATTAAAATGTATAAAGGGCCAACATCTCATACGGATCTATACAGATTAGGCAGTACATGCTTACAATGGCATTGAAGTAATTACATAAATTGATCATTTACACAATATGAACACAGCAGGAATGAGAACCCTGTTGAACACAGCTTATACAAATTTTTTTGCTTTAAGTACTGAATTCCAACATATGTTACCTAAAGTGTGCAGTATATTTTCTTAAAATGTAAAGCTTAGAAATGCAGAAATATATATATATATTTTTTTTAGACATGATACTCTGGTATAACTGTCAGGCCTGAGGATAAAGGAGCTGTCAGTTCTCCTGTCATACTCCATGTGCTAACAAACATTGGGCCTGATTCAGAGCCGGACGCTATTTGCGAATGGTCGTTCAGAAAAAAGGGCCGGATATTTAAATAGAGCGCTCGCTCTTTGCGGTCTGTTGACGCCTCTATGTCTGAACGAGCGAACGAAACATGTGCTCGCTATTTTGTAAAAAACGCCCCCTGGCCGCTCGCATCCTACGTCATCTCCGCTATTTATTTGATTAATCGAGTACGTCGAAAGGCGTATGAACTGCTCGCAGTGCTTGTGGTTGGATTTTCCTACCGCAATCATGCGAGCAGTTCAGGCTAAGAAACAACCAAGTGACGTGGTCGATGACGCTGCTTTGTTAATTATGCACACCCTTAAAACGCCCGTTTTGACCTTTTGGCACGCCTGTGTTCGGATCACCACTCCCCGTTTTCAAGCACCTTCCCCTGTTACCACCCACAAACGCCTCATCCTGTCACTCAAATTATCAGGCATTCGCTATTTTGAGTGCGTATTACGAGCCGTACACTTGCTCCGTTGTGCGAACAACGCTCGGAGCGAACGAGCGGCCGCTTACGAGCGGCTCTGAATCAGGCCCATTGTGTCTATCCATAACAACTATGCTAAAAACGATTTGCCTTTTTTGTATTACACTGTTGTGCCAATATATATTTGAGAGAAAAAAGTATATTAAAATAAATGAATCTATACATTATAGTAAACAGTAGGGTGCAAACTTCACCCATTTCTGGAAGCTAAAGCAGCGTGTCCACTAGACGATAAAGTGGACGATTTGAACGATAACAATATCGTTCATCGTTTGCAATATCGTCCAGTGGATATGCCGTCAACGACCAGCGATGCACGACATTTATCATTGCCCGTACTTGCAGGGAAACCTGACGATATTGTCAGGTTCTACAAGTACGGGGATGAGGGAGGGTGACGTCACTGAACAATATCATGAATGATATCATTCAGTGTGTATGCTCAATTTCGTTAACGACATTGAGCACATCATTGCCAGGGCAGCACTAGACAATATCGCTCATGAACCATATTGTCTAGTGGGTACGCACCTTAAGACCTTCTTTAACATCTTAAATATGGATGAACGCCAAATATTGAGGCATATAAATATTAATTCTAGAATTTTGCAGAAAATACATGATACAAATGAACTGCAACAGGTGTCTAGTGTTTCATCATAATTCTGTTTACTTAAAGTAAATATATCCACAGAGACATAAAGGGAAGGACAAGAAAAGCATTGCCCATAAGGGACTAGACATTGCCAACACCCTTAAATAAAAAAATGAGGGTTCACCACACCACCTTATCAACACAACAAAACTAGATTAATTAAATTGGCATGTATATTTGTAAACGAAGATTACAACACTTTTTTCTTTTTCAGATACAAAAATGTCAAATATAAGAAAGAAGCTGCTGAGCTTAATGCCATGCAGATCCTCACACTCTCTCATTAAAGGATTGCTGCAAATAATTAAGACACTTAAGGGATAGAACAATACTCAGGAGATTCATTATTTTGAGTTGTGGGGGGGGGGGGTCAGTAAAAACTATTTGAACCATTCCCAAAACTATTTTTAAGAGAGGTCGTTTTTGAGTATGTTTGTTTATAACTTTAATAGTTAAATTTAAAAAAATATATATTTGAAACAAAATTGTAATAAATAAAATTGTGAAAAAGGTTTTTTTTTTTTTTCATTTTTTTTTCTTTTAATATTTAAAGTCGCTTTTTTTATTCCTTATCTGCTTTGTCTTACCAGATTAAATGCAGCATTTAAATATGGTCATTACAAGTTTCCAGGCTGACATAGGGGTCTATTTATGATCTTTCGCAATTTAACCCCAAAAAGGGTCTTCTTGATACGCACTGCGTTTTTGTGGATAATTCTTAAAATTTTCTCTCTCTGGACAGTGGCTTTGATAAGAGTCAGCCTCTGCAAAGAGTGAAAGATACTTCCGGATTCAGACCCAGCTTACCTACTGTGCATGTGCAAGTATAGACTTCCAGTGAGATCCTTCGCTGGTTCATTTTTTTTAAGTTAGCCTATACACTAGAATAGCTAAAGCCATCAAAAATGGTGTTAGCTACTTGGTGCCACCTCCAAAAAGCTAAACTTTTTGTAGCTTGATAAATTGATCATATTGTAGTTTGCAGTCCCTATAGAAATCTATTGTATGAGGACTGCTTATGCAGACCATTTATATCTTTGATTTCTGTGGGAGTTCCCTTATAGTAAACATTCTCAAAACCATATAATGGAGCAACTCTACAAAAACGCCCATTTTCAGAGGACTGACCACAAATACTACATTAATAAATAGGTCCCATAGTTTAAAAGTATACATTGCTTATCTTGTTGATCCAGATTATTTGAATTTAGAAGGTACTCCAACAAAATAGCTATAAGCCAAAGTATCTAGTCCTATATCTAAGTACGTGACCATTTTAGAGATAAGCCAAAATTATAAAAATGTTCCAAAAATATTCAATTAAGTTTTGCATGTTGACTGGTATCAACAGGCCAGAAGTTCATATTTACAACCCTTGAAATTAATTCACTATCAAAGTCTCAGCTCAATACATCAACTATAAATTCTGCAAAATATAAATCTACAATGATAGCACGAAAATGCATTCTGAGAAAGAGTGTACCAAAAGTGGAATTCAAAGGGGGCATAGATCCCAAAAAATATAGTAGGCTATTGAATATATTCCTGTGCACACTATGGAATGTGAGGGAAAATGTACAATATTTGTGGCCTCAAGATACTGTAATTCCAACTATTTCTCAGGCACATTACAGCCATCGCCGCCAAGTGAATCACCACCTCTTGCACCTGTCTCATCATGCATCATGACACCTGATTTTCTGCAAATTTAACAATGTTACGTAATTTTTTCATAGATAATTTGCACTCTTGTAGTTCTTCATGTGACTAGTCCATTGCTCAAAATATGCACTCTTGTAGTTTCTTCATTCTAGCACCCTGCACCTGTCACAACCCGTGCAGTTCCTCTATCCTACCTGGGGTGTCGCTCTCTGCTCTGGTGCTTCTAGCACTCTGAGCTGATGAAACAAACTGCTGTTTGTGTACTAGAAGCACAAGAGCAGAGAGCGACAGCACAGGCAAGATAGAGGAACTGCAGGGGTTTTAACAGGTACAGGGTGATAGAATGAACACTATAATCATGTGGCTAATCCATTGCTCAAAATATGCACATGAGCCTTTTGCATCACTCAACGTAGTTTTATATTATAAATCTCCAAAATACAAAGCCTTTCTCAGGTTACATTACTGTATTGTCATCAACACACATTTGCTTTAATTTCCTATTGTACTGCCCAGCAAGTCTACAATACTATGTTTTATATAAAACATCATAAAAATCACCATTTCTATGTTCTGGTCATGTTTATTAGCATTAATAGTCACTAAAACCCAAATATGGATTCTGTGCAGAAAGAAAAGCCAAGGGTGGTATTATAAAACATATTAAACCAACATTTTTAATAACAAGTTGAGACATTTTTTATGGTTGTTTGAGGAGCAACCACTGGGAGTCACGGGATATAACCGTCTCCAGTTAGATGATAATGTTGGTATTAATCCTTAAAATAAGACCCCAGGCAACAATGTTTATCTCAAAGTAAACAGAGAGGAAGAAGTGTGTCTTCTCTGCCTTTATGTTTCTTTTCAGCACAACAAAAAACACAATTTTTCAAGCTACTCCAGAATTAAATTTCATTGAAAAAATATGTTTAGTATAAGTAGTATAGAAGTACGTATAGCTGGTACAAAATAGTGCAAAAAAAAAAAACAGTACATAAAAAAGATAGAAATATGATGATCAGGTCTGTGTATCAGACATCATCACAGAGCAGCAGCAATTATTAACATTTTTGTTTTTGGTTCATAATTATTAAGTATGTAATCTGAGTAGTACACAAAGTGGTAATAACCGTATAATATTTTGTCAGGAACTCAATAGTACGTACCACTGGCACCTTTTTTGCACTCTTTTTTTATTATTATAATCAATTCTGAGCACAGGGAGAAACCATTGCAGAAATTAGTAAAATAACCATCTGAACACGTCTAGATAGTGAAGGCTACTCCACTTTAGTACCGGAAACTTTTTTCATAGATAAAAGCACTAAATACAGAGTTTATACTGGCAATAGGGAATGGGTATGAAATACGGTTCGATTCCCGTCATCAGCAGCCCGACAAGAGCAGAGTTAGAAGCAGCGGAAGCCCGACAGCGCTGGAAATCCCGATCGTGGATAGGTAAGCATGTACTAACCTAACCCCCCTAACCCTAACCCTCCTTAGGGGTGCCTAACCCTAACTTCCCCCCCAAGTGCCTAACCCTAAACCCCCCTCTAAGTGCCTAAACCTAAGTCCCCCGGGGAAGTGCCTAACCCTATGTCCCCCCCGGGAGTGCCTAACCCTCCCTCCCCCTAGCCTAACCCTAACCCTCCCAAGGGGGTGCCTAACCCTAAGTCCCCCCCGGGAGCCCTAAACCAAACATTCCCCCCCGCAGCTGTCCGCTCGCGGCGCCCGGCATCACTACGATCGGGATGCCGGCGTCTACATCTAGAGACGCCTGGCATTTCACCCTTGCCGGGATATGACAGTCGGGAAGCCGGCTGCCGGTATTTAGGCAGTCGGCTTCCCGATTGCTTCCCGGCAATAGTGATATTTGTTGTACAAATTGCATCAGACAGGTAGCATAAGCTATAGACAATCTGCCCCTAATAAGATGTGCTGCATCAGACTGTGTTACAATCTAATAGAAATGACAAACTTTGTCGTGTTGTATCTATTAACAAAGAAAGCTGTGTGCATTGACGTTCGGATAATTGTATAGCTACAGAAATAAAACAGTTTTGTGGCACATGACAAATGTTAAAAGTTTTGCCAAAGTTTTGCCAAAGTTTTACAAATTTACATCATATTTCAGTGGTATCCTAAATTCTGCAATTATTTTTTAATAGTTGAATAATATTTGTGTTCTGTAAAATTATACCATACTCTCTAATGGAAAAGAAAATATCTGATATATCACAATGTGTTTACATGTTTGTAAAACTTCTTGACTCCGTTTTTACATATTTATAATTTACACTAGAGGGCATACTATTTCACACATAATTACTAAACTAAACAAAGGAAATCACATTTTGTTTTTTTAATCAATTTAGATTTCTCTCTCTTTATCTATCTAGTAGCCTAAAAACTGAACGGCCAAATTATTATGACCACCAGGAGCTTTTATGCAAAGTAGCTATTCTATAGATAATGCTGATGCATGATGACTGAATTTGTATAAGAATGTATGCATAGACTAATGAAGTCTATCACTCATGAAATAATGGGTAAACTAATTGATCTGATGGATTTTGAATGTGGAATGATTGTTGGCGCTCGCAGCAGTGGTGTGAGCATTAGCAAAACAGCTGCAATGGTACATTTTTCAGAGGCAGCTGTTGTTAACGTGTACACCAGTGGTGTCAAACTCGGGCCATACTGCTGAAGTGGAACTATACATCCCAGCATGCCCTGCTACAGTTTTAGCATGCCCTAAGAGCAAAACTGTGGCAGTGCATGCTGGGATGTGTAGTTCCACTGCGGCTAAATGGCCCGGGTTTGACACCACTGGTGTACACATAGTGGACCAGCAGACAAAAAAATTAGTCTGAGAATAAGACTTGTGACCGTAGATTGTTACTGGATGCTCAAGTGGAACGGAGTGGGCTGACTTGTTCATTCCCACAGATGGACAACAGTGCATCAAATTATGGGCCACAGAAATAGAAGGCCTGTACGTACGTGATTGCTATCTGCTGCAAACAGGGTGAAACGCCGCCATTATGCTTAGGAGTACAGGAATTGGACAGTAAATGGTTTGAAGCCCTGCTGAAACAGCCTGCGGGTTCTGTCCTCCACCCGCGGGCCGCAGTGTCCCGCGGGTGGGGAAAATGGCAGAGCAGTGGTCACCGCCGGTGAATGAATGCCGAATGCATGCTCATCCATTCACAGTGACCGCGGCACTTGGGGGCTGCCCGGCATGTCCGTAAGTGCCGGGCACGCCCCAGAGAGTGACGAAAAGGGGACGCATCATAAAGACACGCCCCCTTTTCAGTGGCCATACCCCCTTTTCGGCGTGCACAGAAGTGTCCTTACTCTAGGTCCGGCACCCTGCCTGCCGCCCGGACCTAGAGTGAACACTATAGATAGATATATATATATACACACACACACACACACACACACACACACAGGTATGTATATATATATATATATATATATATAAATATATATTCCACAGTATTTCAGCACACTTGTACCACTTTCAGACAGAAAATGGCAAAAAAAAAACAAAAAAAGAAAAACGGATTTTACCCGGCATTTGCGTGCCAGGTTTTTTGCCATTTTCTGTCTGAAAATTAAAATTACAGGTTGAGTCTCCCATATCCAAATATTCCGAAATACGGAATTATTTTGACATGACTCAGACAATGACACCTTTGATTTTTGATTGTTCAATGTACACAAACTTTGTCTAAGGCACAAATTATTAAAAATATAGTATAAAATCACCTTCAGTTGTGTGTATAAGTTGTAAATGAAACATGAATGAATTTCATTTCTGTACACAAACTTTGTTTGAGCCACAAAATTATTGAAAATATTGTATAAAATTACCTGCAGGCTGTGTATATTAGGTGTATATATACATAAATGCATTCTGTGTGTATATTTTGGTCCTATTCCCAAGAAATTTAATTATGGTATGTAATTATTCCAAAATAGGGAATATACCGTTATCCAAAATACCCCTGGTCCCAAGCATTTTGGATATGGGAGACTCAACCTGTACCGGGTAATTCACTTTTACAAGTCAGTAATACCCTTTTCACACTGAAAATTAAATTACCGGGTAATTCACTTTTACCCGGTAATTTGATAAACAATCCGAGATTTTCCCCTGTGTGAAAGGGTCATCCCGGGACTAAATTCCCAGGTCTCCGACCCTGCAAAAATCCAGGGTTGTATAGCAAATTACCGGGTAAAAGTGAATTACCCAGTAATTTCATTTTCAGTGTGAAAAGGGTATTACTGACTTGTAATCCACATCTACTGGGGTGCTCTAAAGTCCCAATGGTACACCTCCAGGGTACCACCAATACAGAAAAAAATAAACAAAAGTGCGCTGACCAGGTTTAAAATATCCCAAAATAAATTTGTTTATTAGCTCATACAAACATATAACAGGCAAGAGTCAATGTTTCAATCTGCTATGAGATCTTTGTCAAGACTAATTGCCATTCAACTGAAATAACATTGAAATTGCTAATTAATTAATAAGTTATTAACAAACTTCTCCAACTACTAAATCACAGGCCTCATGCCATACAGATGATTCAAGCTAGTGTAACAGCCTAGTAGAGATGTGTGCATACCCCCATTGTTGTGTGACCCTCAAGTGTTTTGGTTTTGGATCTGAAATTGTTTACTAATTGATAAAACAGCTAAAATTAAATAATATGGACCTGTTTTTGTTCCTACAATATTATTAACATCAATAACATTAATTTCAAATCAATTATGACCACATCACAGCTCACAATATTGTTTTTACCATTATTGGCCAAAGGCTTCAGCAAGCTGGCTGGCTAAACTAAGTGACAGAGCACATGGTAGTTTAAAAGAATATAGCACATCTATGACACAAAGTGGCACATCAGTGGCAGACAGGATGTCAGTTTGATAAAATATACAATCCTTTAGAATGTTTTCATTAACCAAGAACTAAAAGCCTAAAAACAAAAGCCTAGTTAAAAAAAAAATATAACAGATTACCAACATACTTCTCCAAGCAGCAAATAACAGGCCTCAAATTAATAGAAATTAATTGTTGTAGAAAGCAGAAATTGATAATAAATTAATACGTTAATAACAAACTTCTCCAACCAGCAGGTCACAAGCCCGAGGCCAGTACAGGTGAATGGAGATGGAGTACCATTTAGTGGAAGGTAAAGCATTAAATTATCACTACTACTATAAAGGAAAAATAAATAGGAAATATGGAAAAACTAAATGAAACCAAGTTTCTAATTGTGAGTTTTCGAATGCAAACTGAGAACAGAAGCTATAGAGCTCAGAAGTGGCATTCCAAAACCTCTCTACACAGTACATTAGGTGTGATGTAACTGTTACTGCCATGGTAGCCACAAAATTCTATAGATTTTACAGTTTTACCAATGTATAATAGCAGTGTAGGCAAGCCAAGGATAAAAATATATTACTAAGCTTCTTCTTCTTCTAGCCTGCAAATGATATATCTTAAAAATCATAACTTTTTTTTTTTATCAGACTAATGTTTTTAAGCAATCTCCACATATATGAAATAATGTACTAAAGAAAACAAAATTCGAAAACATACGTGTCCACTTAAAAACACAATCGAAAAATGTGATGAAATTTGATTCAACTCCAATGTGACTCATAACATTTCCACAATTTGTAACTCAGATCAAAAACTTCTTAAAATTTCCAATTATTTAAAATAAATTTTTTAAATACGAATGTCGTCCCAATTGCACTCACTAGACATTAAAAAAATCCATATATACATAAAGCGTATTTTTATTTATGTGTGTGTAATATATCTTATATATAAAATTCATTGGTCTGTTTGATTGATTTGTCGGGTTATGCATTTGGACATCCCTGCACCGATTGGGATGAAACCAACAAGAGGTGGTCCATTTGGATCCTGGCCAGGTTTTTGGAGAGTTAGGGTCCCAGTCTGACCTTTGGTGTAAGCCGGGCAGAACTTTGACCCGGGGAGCCTGGACCAGGCATTCCACTGGATGGATCTGGATGAAAACTTTAGAGTGGTAACATTGGATCCCAGAAGAAATACTAGGGTGTTGAGGTCCCAGTCGGGACCTCAACGCTGGGCAGTACTTTGACCCAGTAACGCTGGGTAGAACTGTGACCCAGGGAGCCTGTACTGGGCCTTCCACTGGATGGATTTGGATGAAAACTTCAATTGCTCTGGGATGCCTAATGGTGTGGTAGGGGTCCTGGTTGGACCTTATGGAGGAGTGCGCCAGGAAGAACTTTGACCCAGGTAGCCTATTCTTGGCCTGACACTGGATGGATTTGGACAACATCACACAATAAAACTGTATTTGGCCCTTTAGGGCCAATGCAAAAGGAGTCTGTAAAACCCTCCCACAGCTGGAAAAGCTGTTTTAGTCTCCTTATGCAGAGTGGTCTCTAGCCAATCCATTTAGAAGGCAAAAAAAGTTTAACCCGGAATAAAGAAACCGATAGGGGGTTTGCATGGGTCCACATCTGTAGTATACACTTACAGGCCACTGCTGATATAACCAATAATATTTTTTTACTGTCTCCCCTACTCAAAATGGACGGTGGCATAATATCCAAAATTGCCCATTCCGCCGATAGCGGAATATAATTAACTAGATACCCAAAAGCAAATCTAATAACCGATGACCAAAATCTACGGATTAGAGGGCAATCCCACATACAATGTATAAAGGATGGATCAGAAGCCCCACACTTAGCACAAACACTAGGTTCTGCTGTTTGGTGAAATTTTACAGTACTTCAAGGAGTAAACTCTAGTAATATTTATAAATGAAATATATGTTACACTAGTTAATGATTGCCTCCAGTGATTGTAATTTTTCCATGTGTTTGTTCTGTACACTTCTCAGGCACCATCGAGTATCACTCAGCTTGTTTTTGAGAGAAATGAGCTCACATACGAAAAGCAACAAGAGAAATACATTAAAAAGGTATAAATTGGTAAAACATTCTAGATAACAAAAACTTCATATCTTCCCCTCTTACTATCCTACACAGGGCCGGATCAAGGCATGTTCGACCAGTGCGTTCGAACAGGGGTGCCACCCCATAGAGGGCGCACCCCTCCCAACATCCCGATTTCAGCAGGACAGCACTGTCCTACAGTACCACCCATGGGCCGAAGTGTCCCACGGGTGGTCTGGTTGGGACTTTGGGCACCCCCACCGCTGCAGCTGTGCGGCGGTGCCGGACCCCGAAGTAGTTGAATGGATGCTGCGCGCGGCATCCATTCAGTGCAAGGAGAGGGCTGGGGGAAGCCCAGCTAGTGATGGAGTGCTGGGCTCGCCCCCAGCCTGATGGTACACACAATGTCAGATTAATGTCCACATGGGTCTGGAGCTGAAATTCATGAAGGGCCTATTGCGTGCCGCTGCCACCCCGGGAGTTTTATGGTTAGGCACTCCTAAGGGAGGGTTAGGGGGCGGGGACAGGGGAGGATAATAGTACTTACCTGCCTTAGTTGGGATCTTCATCCTGTCGGGCATCCGCAGTCGGTATTTGAACTGGCTAAACAGCTGCCGGCATTTAAATACCATTCCGGGAACAAGATAGTGTGTGCAGAACACGCTATCTGACCATTGCAGGAGCATTTGAAGATGTTTATTGGCTAGCCCTCCTGCATATACACTAATTATTGGCCCGATCAATGTTTCAGTCCTCTGGAGTGTTCTTGGTAAAAGTCCACAGAGGACTGAAATGTTGATCATAGACCTTTGATGTCTCAATCATGGCGAAAGTGAGTGCCACCGTTTCTGACTGTATACAGTGCCAATCTAGTGGTGTGCGCTGTTTGCAGAACCGTCGCCCTTGACACTGGCAAACAGGTTGCTTGGAACAGCATCCTGCTGCCAGTATCGCTGATGCAGTGCTGCTCAGACAGACACCCTGCAGTCTGTGCAGCATCCTCAGGGCACTCTCGGCAGTGCTGCACTTTGCACTTCCAGGTGATGACACTCCCGCCCCCCTGTGCGATGACATGACGTCATGAACAGGACCAGTAACAGGGACAGGACCAGTAACCTGCCAGGCCGCTTACTGTGTGTGTGTGTATATAATATAGCAGTCGAACGGACGGCACTCTGAACAGCTTGTATAAAGCACACTAAAATCCATTTACATTTTAAATATTTCAGAACCTGTTTTCATACTTTCGTGAGGGATTACAGAGAGAATGAGTGCAGGTTCTGCAGTTTTGATACCGAATTTTAGTGTTATATACAAGCCGACCTGAGTGCAGCCCATTCGACTGCTACATGGTCCACTCCCTTCACAGGCAAAAGGTAATTAGGAAGACACCAGGCACCATGGCACAATACTTTGCACAGGAGTGCCGGCCTACTAATTGTGTGTGTGTGTGTATATATATATATACACACACACAGTGCCGTAGCAGGACGGCAGTGCGCTTTGTGCAGTACTGCCGTCCCTCTCACTCCCCCCACCGCCGCCTCCTTCCCGTATGTGCATGCCTTTTCACACGGCCGTCGGGTGGAGGGCGGGGATTTCTTTAGAGTTGTGCTGCTCTGTCGCTTAGCACTCCAGGAGGTCACTTCCTGCAGACCTCCGGAGCCCAGCAGGAAGAGGCCGATGACTTTGCAGCATTCTGCCCTGTGCGGAGGCACCGGCCGCACCACCCTCCGTACGGTCCTGTATATATATATATATATATATATATATTTTAAAGGTAAATAACAGGCGGCACTCCTGGTCTCATAAATCACTTGTATTGAAAGTATGTCACACATAACTTCCAAAGTTTCCTGTTATTTACCTTTGTAGTCGCTTATATAGAGGAGGTCACCTGGGCACTTTACAATAGAAGGAGATTGAGTGCTGGTCCACTACTTGATTAACTAACGATAGATAGATAGATAGATAGATAGATAGATAGATAGATAGATAGATAGATAGATAGATATGGAAACATAAGTACACAGGGATCTAGAGTTACACTGACCTGCTGTGCTGAAAGTCCATCATGCTGTGCTCAGGGCTGCCTTCCCTCATGTGCTAGGCTACTGCATTCACACAGCTTTAGAGCAAGATGGCCAGGGGTGGAGCTTCGGGTGACTAGGGGCGGAGCTTCAGCGGGTCCGAGGTGGGCGGGGCTTCAGCCGGCATGTGTGTGTGTCCACCAGCAGAGAGGAGGACCAAGGGGGTGTGAGGGCTAAGATTCGGCCGGCCAGGAGGTGAGTGAGCTGGGCTGTTGGTTGTGACTGGGAAAAAAAAATGTTTTTGTTTCCTGTCTGCACGGCTGTCAGTTTCCTATGGGCCTATTTTCAATGGGAGGCCTGGAGCTGTAGCTCCACCCGCCCCATTGTTAATCCGGCCCTGGGTACACAGGAGGCCTGACATGTGGGCACGCCCACAAATAATGTTATTTTCGGTCGCAGGGCTACGACTACCCATGCTGCACAGGGCGCGGCTACCCCTGAAGCCGGCCCTGATACATACTGTATTACTGTAATCTGCATTACGAAAAATGACTTTGTATTATATTACACCCCTGTGCCTCCATGATCTTAACTTGTTGAAGAAAATTTTGTTTTTAAATTAACATATTTTTTCATTGGCTGACAGGAAAGTGATTGAATCAAATGTACAAAATCAAATGATCTGTATATTAAGATGGCTGGAAAACTATGGAAGGCGGAGTCATCCCTAACCAACCCATGACTTGTACAACAGATTACAGAATAAGCCAACACATCCTTTGCTATATTTTTGTCCATTAAGCATTTGATGAAAGTACACATCAGTAACGACAGTATGATCCATATAGACATATGCCTATAACCATTCTAAGGTATGGTGAGCACGGCACAGGGTAATGTACCATGGAGTGGTTGTCAAACTGTGATAACTAAGCTCTAAGAAACCTCAGCTTAATCGGAACGTCACAGGTGCAGCTTATAAATAAACAGAGGTCACAGGTGTCTACTTATCAGACAAAAACCAAAACAGTTCTGCTGGAATTGAGTGCAAGTTATAATTAGGGACTGACACTATACAGCAGAGTATTAATCACTGCATCAGACCGACAAAGCCTTTCCATGAAAAACCTTGTTTTGTCTTTGTAGTTTTGTCTGAATCAAAGCAGAAATATCAGTATACTGACAGTATATAAAACGGTATGCAGCTATCATGTCAACATGGTCTGAATGTTGACATGTTCAGAATGTTGATATACACTATGTAGACAAAAGTGATTGGACACCCCTGCGCAAGCGAAATGCATAACATTGCATATGACTTCCAAATGGCCACGAATGTGACGTTTTCGACAAGAACACTTCGTAGGGAGGCCCATGCACTTGCAGTTCTATGGAAACAACAAATGTTTTTTTATCAGGACGTCAAAGGCACCTGTCATGTTTCCAAGGTGACACTGGACTGGTATACAGAATATTTAGTAAGCCGAATGGACTGCCAGCTCAGAGTCCAGATCTTAACCCCATTGAGAACCCCTGGGCCGAATTGGAGGGACTGTTGTGTTCTAGATCTTCTTCGTTGTCACAGTTGGTCACTGTACTTAAGGCGGAATGGCAAAACATACCGCCTGCTGTTATTCAAGAACTTGTGGATAGTTTGCCAAGAAGGGTGTCTGCAGTAATCACTGCATGTGGTGGTCCTACAAAGTACTGATATCAATAAAATCTCATTGATCTATTTGCTGTCAGTGTCCTATAACTTTTTTTTTACATAGTGTACAATACATTGTCATCACCAATGTCAACACTGACATGTTGACATTGTGAATGTTACGGTTAGGGTTAGATTAGGGGTAGACTACAATTAGGTTTGCGGTTAGATTAGTGATAGGCTACAATTAGGGCAAGATGAGGAATAGGCTACAACTAGGATTAGGTTTACATTTAAAATCCAATTGTCAACATAATGTTGTTGTCGTCACTGTGAATATCGACATGTTAAATCAGTTACTGTATTTGTAAGGCAAAATATTGTTGTACATATAATTATATTTATTCACTAGTCTAAAGGTGCCTACACACTAGAGTATGTGCTCATGATGCGATATCATAAACGATTTCCCTTTACACTCACGATTTTCATAATCTGTCTTTCCAATTCGTTGAAATAAGGCGAATCGTGCAAAATATCGTCTAGTGTGTACGCACCTTAAGAAAGGTGAATACATGTTATTTCATGAAGTTTCAAAACTCATTAAAATAGACCTGTAACCACACCTAAATAATTCAATATTAATATTTATTTTTGCTAAATGTTTCTTTGCCAGTATTATGAAAAAAAAAAACAGAAAATCTTTAATGGTTGCACTTTCATGGACAGGAAAAAGAAAGTATAACGTTTGAGAGCTTCAGCTTAGATTAAAAAAAAGGATGAAATAAACCATAAAATACATGTAATGAACTCCGATTGGCAAAAATTACAGATTTTAGGCAATTTTATTGCCATGGGATTTAAAAGAGCGATTTTATTAATAGCAAAACCAATATCCCCTTTGAAAACAGCTGCATCAATTAAAAGACAATCTCCGAGTTTGCCAAATCGGAGGTCATTTTTATTTCCCCTTCTTACAATGCAGGAATATCACATTGCACATAAGATTTAGCAATGTAGTGAGTGCAATATATGCTCCACTATGTGATCACCCTTCTTTCTTTGTATGTACTGGCCTTAAGGGAACACATTTTTATTTAAATATTATGATCAGGTCACTGTATTAGGGTATTGGTGATCCCGGTGAGTGGGGAATGTGAGGAGGTCCGTGTAGCATGTAGAGACATAGGACCTCATTCAGACCCGGTCTCAAGCGCTGAGCGCTCGCAACCGGGTCGATGTTTTGGTCCTGCGTACGCGCAGCGGCCGCACTGTGCGAGCACAAGCCCCAGAGCGAGAGTCTCGCTCCGGAGCTCACTACAAAAGGGCCGGCTGTCGATATTGATCGACAGCATGGCACGTTTTGTAGGCAGGGCAGGGGGTGGCTACACAAACGGAGGCGTTCCCGACGGAACGCCTGCCGTTTTGGGGGCGGCCGTACTGACATCAGCAGTTATGTCAGTGGGGAGTTTCCTGCTCGATCAGAGCAGGAAGCTCCCTGGGGCTTGCGGTTGCCGAGACCCAACCTTTGGGTCTTGTCGCAAGCCCCGATGGTCGCGATGGTCTTGACCATCGCGACCAGCACCCTGGTCAGTCGCTAAGCTGTGGGTGGTAAGCTTAGCTAGCGACCAGGAGGCCGCACTTAAAAATAGAAGCAGCCGCCCTCATTCAGAACGAGGGCCATATTGTGGCAAGTGGGGGTCTGAAATCACGTGGGAATTTTTGAAGCAAAGAGAAGGTTGGAGTGACATTTGTGAATATGTTTTCATTAGGTGGGAGGTCTGACAGGCAGGTCTGTGGTAATTCAAATAGCCGTAGCTATAGTAGGTGCATAGTTACGCTGCACCACACCACTACAGTGTGCTACCAGATGTGGGGCAGACACACACCTCCTGATCCTGAGCCCCAGTGGTGGCTTCTTCTTTCTTTGCAGTGTGTTGCTGTAGACACACCAGCTGTCCAGTTTCCCCCACCGCACTACCCTTTTATTTTGGCCCCATTCGAAGGTCAGAGGCCTTGACTGATTGGTTGCTAAGGGGCAGCATCACCTTTTCCCTATGCACCAGTTTGCAAAACTGTCCACCAGTTTATCAGTATTTTTTTTTACAATCATCCAAGCCGGATACAAAAGATTATTATTTATATTTAAAAAATCAGCACAATCACCCAATTATTCACAGTAACCTCATACAATTTCTGCAAAACATACCCACAGCAAGTTTAGTTTAAAAACAAAAAAAATGCACTCCTATGGAAACTTGTAAAATTATCAACAGTATTTTTTCTATTTTCCTTATATAGCTTTCTCATCAAACTGCACAAAGAAAAATAAATCAAAATTCATCGCACAATAAACATTTGTACACAAGATAGCAGCAAACTTGCACTTATTTTGTGTTCCTTAATTTTTTTATTTACTATGCAGCAAAAAAAAAAAAAAGTATCTGTATTGTATTAACCTTATTATTATAATGATAGTGTGCAAGCAATTTGATGGACTCAGATTGCAATTTAAAACACAGAGAAACAGTTCTGTCAATTTATTTTAAAGCGGAGGATAGAAAACAGCGGGTTTCAAATGTGTGCAAAATGATAAAAGTAACAGTAGTTTCTAGCTGTGAATACATATACTGTATGTGTAGTTAGCTATGAGAGTTCACAGGGCTAGACTAATCTGTAACCAGTGAATCAGAGCTTTCATGTGCCTAGAAGACTTGTAGGCAATGGTGGTCATTAGATCATCCTCAGAGTTAAGCTGGGTACACACTATACGATATATCATCCACAAAGGATCAGAACGACCATAGTATAGTGTGTACCCTGAAATCCACCCAATTCATAGTACAATGAATTGGGTGGTCGCATGTTCCCATTGTATATGCTACACATCAGATTGGATGAAGCAATGGACGATGCGGTAAAGTTACATTAGACATGTAACTAGGTAAATCACAACATCGTACAGCGGATCGTGGAGTGTGTACGGTGATGCAATATATATTGTTACCTCCCATCGCCTGGTCGTCTTAATCTGTAATCTTTGGATCAATCAACATACTTCCTAACGTAAAAGGAGTGATGGTCGGGACTTTCAAGCGAGATGAAAGGGCCAAAAAGGGCGACGTGGGAAACACCATACCAGGGAGCCACGCCGCCCGTTTTAGTCACACCGGGGACATACCCAGCGCACAACATCTAATCACCACTTGCTCTGTGTTGAGCAGCGGATAAGAGTGAGCCTAAACCCCCCCCACACACACACACACCCACCCACTGCGGAACATTGCAACCGGGGGGGGGGTGGGGGGGAGGCGGGACAGTGCCAGAAATAATTTTGTCCTACCAAAATTGGGACAGTTAAGTTAGGAGGTATGATCAAAGCACTTATCACATTTGACACGTCAAGTCAATAATACAGTAGCTGTAAAACAGCAATAATATTAACTGACTTTTGGAATGAGCATTGTGTTCTCTTAGTACACATTTGGATCAAATTGAAGATTCAACTCTACCGAGTCAAGGTGACCTCTTTGAGGTGGGAACGTACAATAACATTTTATAATTTTAAAGTGCTATTGGTAGGAACCATGTTGCCCTGATTAAAAACACCTTTGGATAGATGAGTGGGGTGTACTAGAGCATTTAGGAGAGATCAATATATTGTATTTTGGATACCAAATTTGTAAAAACTGCATACTGCACTGTTGACACATTTTACATTTCAACCTAGAAATGAAAAATCAACAATTATCTTACAGTATATCCGTGCTGCCTGTTTAAATAGTACCAGATGTGGGCATGCCTCATGCATTCATGTCTGGTTGTAAAGGCTATTACAAATATGACTCTATGGGGCATATCCAATTTGCCGCAAGGTTTTGCCTGCAAAACATCATGCGTACCTTGGATTAACGCGGGTATGCGTGCTCCCAATAACTGCGGTATTGGTCGCTGGATTATTTGTGGGATTTTTTTTTTTTTTTTTAAAAGCCTGCAGCTGACTGCCGAATTTGTATGCTGGTAGTGGCTGCAGGGTTAGCAGCTGTAGTAAGGGCAGGGAGCGGATGCAGGGCTAGCGGCAGTAGTGTAGGTAATGTGTGTGGAGAGTGGGTGCATGGTTAGTGGCAGTAATGTAGTGTAGGTAGTGTGTGCAGGGTTAGAGGCGGTAGTGTAGTGTAGGTAATGTGTGTGGAGAGTGGGTACAAGGTTAGTGGCAGTAATGTAGTGTAGGGAGTGGGTGCAGGGTTAGGGGCGGTACTGTAGTGTAGTGTGTGCAGGGAATGGGTGCAGGGTTAGTGGCAGTAATGTAGTGTAGGGAGTGGGTGCAGGGTTAGGGGCGGTACTGTAGTGTAGTGTAGGTAATGTGTGCAGGGTTAGAGGCGGTAGTGTAGTGTAGTGTAGGTAGTGTGTGCTGGGAGTGGGTACAAGGTTAGTGGCTGTAATGTAGTGTAGGGAGTGGGTGCAGGGTTAGGGGCGGTACTGTAGTGTAGTGTGTGCGGGGAATGGGTGCAGTTATAGTGGCAGTAATGTAGTGTAGGTAGTGTGTGCAGGGTTAGAGGCGGTAGTGTAGTGTAGGTAATGTGTGTGGAGAGTGGGTACAAGGTTAGTGGCAGTAATGTAGTGTAGGGAGTGGGTGTAGGGTTAGGGGCGGTACTGTAGTGTAGTGTGTGCAGGGAATGGGTGCAGGGTTAGTGGCAGTAATGTAGTGTAGGGAGTGGGTGCAGGGTTAGGGGCGGTACTGTAGTGTAGTGTAGGTAATGTGTGCAGGGTTAGAGGCGGTAGTGTAGTGTAGGTAGTGTGTGCGGGGAGTGGGTACAAGGTTAGTGGCTGTAATGTAGTGTAGGGAGTGGGTGCAGGGTTAGGGGCGGTACTGTAGTGTAGTGTGTGCGGGGAATGGGTGCAGTTATAGTGGTAGTAATGTAGTGTAGGGAGTGGGTGCAGGGTTAGGGGTGGTACTGTAGTGTAGTGTAGGTAATGTGTGCAGGGTTAGAGGCGGTAGTGTAGTGTAGGTAGTGTGTGCGGGGAGTGGGTACAAGGTTAGTGGCTGTAATGTAGTGTAGGGAGTGGGTGCAGGGTTAGGGGCGGTACTGTAGTGTAGTGTGTGCGGGGAATGGGTGCAGTTTTAGTGGCAGTAATGTAGTGTAGGGAGTGGGTGCAGGGTTAGGGGCGGTACTGTAGTGTAGTGTAGGTAATGTGTGCAGGGTTAGAGGCGGTAGTGTAGTGTAGGTAGTGTGTGCGGGGAGTGGGTACAAGGTTAGTGGCTGTAATGTAGTGTAGGGAGTGGGTGCAGGGTTAGGGGCGGTACTGTAGTGTAGTGTGTGCGGGGAATGGGTGCAGTTTTAGTGGCAGTAATGTAGTGTAGGGAGTGGGTGCAGGGTTAGGGGCGGTACTGTAGTGTAGTGTAGGTAATGTGTGCAGGGTTAGAGGCGGTAGTGTAGTGTAGTGTAGGTAGTGTGTGCGGGGAGTGGGTACAAGGTTAGTGGCTGTAATGTAGTGTAGGGAGTGGGTACAGGGTTAGTGGCAGTAATGTAGTGTAGGGAGTGGGTGCAGGGTTAGGGGCGGTACTGTAGTGTAGTGTAGGTAATGTGTGCAGGATTAGAGGCGGTAGTGTAGTGTAGTGTAGGTAGTGTGTGCGGGGAGTGGGTACAAGGTTAGTGGCTATAATGTAGTGTCGGGAATGGGTGCAGGGTTAGGGGCGGTACTGTAGTGTAGTCTGTGCGGGGAATGGGTGCAGTTTTAGTGGCAGTAATGTAGTGTAGGGAGTGGGTGCAGGGTTAGGGGTGGTACTGTAGTGTAGTGTAGGTAGTGTGTACAGGGTTAGAGGCGGTAGTCTAGTGTAGAGTAAGTAGTGTGTGCGGGGAGTGGGTACAAGGTTAGTGGCTGTAATGCAGTGCAGGGAGTGGGTGCAGGGTTAGGGGAGGTAGTGTAGTGTAGAGTAGGTAGTGTGTGCAGGGAGTGGGTACAAGGTTAGTGGCTGTAATGTAGTGTAGGGAGTGGGTGCAGGGTTAGGGGCGGTACTGTAGTGTAGTGTGTACAGGGAGAGGGTACAAGGTTAGTGGCTGTAATGCAGTGTAGGGAGTGGGTGCAGGGTTAGGGGCGGTACTGTAGTGTAGTGTGTGCGGGGAGTGGGTAGAAGGTTAGTGGCTGTAATGCAGTGTAGGGAGTGGGTGCAGGGTTAGGGGCGGTACTGTAGTGTAGTGTAGGTAGTGTGTACGGGGAGTGTGTACAGGGTTAGAGGCAGTAGTCTAGTGTAGAGTAGGTAGTGTAGTGTAGTGTAGGTAGTGTGTGCGGGGAGTGGGTACAAGGTTAGTGGCTGTAATGCAGTGTAGGGAGTGGGTGCAGGGTCATGGGCGGTACTGTAGTGTAGTGTGTGCGGGGAGTGGGTGCAGGGTTAGCGGCAGTAATGTAGTGCAGGGAGTGGGTGCAGGGTTAGGGGAGGTAGTGTAGTGTAGTGTAGGTAGTGTGTGCAGGGAGTGGGTACAAGGTTAGTGGCTGTAATGTAGTGTAGGGAGTGGGTGCAGGGTTAGGGGCGGTACTGTAGTGTAGTGTGTGCAGGGAGTGGGTGCAGGGTTAGTGGCAGTAATGTAGTGTAGGGAGTGGGTGCAGGGTTAGGGGCGGTAGTGTGCTGTAGTGTAGGAAGTGTGTGCAGGGAGTGGGTACAAGGTTAGTGGCTGTAATGTAGTGTAGGGAGTGGGTGCAGGGTTAGGGGCGGTACTGTAGTGTAGTGTGTGCGGGGAGTAGGTACAGGGTTAGAGGCGGTAGTGTAGTGTAGTATAGGTAGTGTGTGCGGGGAGTGGGTACAAGGTTAGTGGCTGGGAGTGGGTGCAGGGTTAGGATTGGTACTGTAGTGTAGTGTGTGCGAGGAGTGGGTGCAGGGTTAGGGGCGGTAATGTAGTTTAGTGTGTGCGGGGAGTGGGTACAAGGTTAGTGGCTGTAATGTAGTGTAGGGAGGGGTGCAGGGTTAGGGGCGGTACTGTAGTGTAGTGTATGCGGGGAGTGGGTGCAGGGTTAGTGGCAGTAATGTAGTGTAGGGAGTGGGTGCAGGGTTATGGGCGGTACTGTAGTGTAGTGTGTGCGGGGAGTAGGTACAGGGTTAGAGGCGGTAGTGTAGTGTAGTGTAGGTAGTGTGTGCGGGTAGAGGGTACAAGGTTAGTGGCTGTAATGTAGTGTAGGGAGTGGGTGCAGGGTTAGGGCCGGTACTGTAGTGTAGTGTGTGCGGGGAGTGGGTGCAGGGTTAGTGGCAGTAATGTAGTGTAGAGAGTGGGTGCAGGGTTAGGGGCGGTAGTGTAGTGTAGGTAGTGTGTGCGGGGAGAGGGTACAAGGTTAGTGGCTGTACTGTAGTGTAGGGAGCGGGTGCAGGGTTAGGGGCGGTACTGTAGTGTGTGTGGGGAGTGGGTGCAGGGTTAGTGGCAGTAATGTAGTGTAGGGAGTGGGTGCAGGGTTAGGGGCGGTAGTGTAGTGTAGGTAGTGTGTGCGGGGAGTGGGTGCAGGGTTAGTGGCAGTAATGTAGTGTAGGGAGTGGGTGCAGGGTTAGCGGCAGTAATGTAGTGCAGGGAGTGGGTGCAGGGTTAGGGGAGGTAGTGTAGTGTAGTGTAGGTAGTGTGTGCAGGGAGTGGGTACAAGGTTAGTGGCTGTAATGTAGTGTAGGGAGTGGGTGCAGGGTTAGGGGCGGTACTGTAGTGTAGTGTGTACAGGGAGAGGGTACAAGGTTAGTGGCTGTAATGCAGTGTAGGGAGTGGGTGCAGGGTTAGGGGCGGTACTGTAGTGTAGTGTGTGCGGGGAGTGGGTACAAGGTTAGTGGCTGTAATGCAGTGTAGGGAGTGGGTGCAGGGTTAGGGGCGGTACTGTAGTGTAGTGTAGGTAGTGTGTACGGGGAGTGTGTACAGGGTTAGAGGCAGTAGTCTAGTGTAGAGTAGGTAGTGTAGTGTAGTGTAGGTAGTGTGTGCGGGGAGTGGGTACAAGGTTAGTGGCTGTAATGCAGTGTAGGGAGTGGGTGCAGGGTCATGGGCGGTACTGTAGTGTAGTGTGTGCGGGGAGTGGGTGCAGGGTTAGCGGCAGTAATGTAGTGCAGGGAGTGGGTGCAGGGTTAGGGGAGGTAGTGTAGTGTAGTGTAGGTAGTGTGTGCAGGGAGTGGGTACAAGGTTAGTGGCTGTAATGTAGTGTAGGGAGTGGGTGCAGGGTTAGGGGCGGTACTGTAGTGTAGTGTGTGCAGGGAGTGGGTGCAGGGTTAGTGGCAGTAATGTAGTGTAGGGAGTGGGTGCAGGGTTAGGGGCGGTAGTGTGCTGTAGTGTAGGAAGTGTGTGCAGGGAGTGGGTACAAGGTTAGTGGCTGTAATGTAGTGTAGGGAGTGGGTGCAGGGTTAGGGGCGGTACTGTAGTGTAGTGTGTGCGGGGAGTAGGTACAGGGTTAGAGGCGGTAGTGTAGTGTAGTATAGGTAGTGTGTGCGGGGAGTGGGTACAAGGTTAGTGGCTGGGAGTGGGTGCAGGGTTAGGATTGGTACTGTAGTGTAGTGTGTGCGAGGAGTGGGTGCAGGGTTAGGGGCGGTAATGTAGTTTAGTGTGTGCGGGGAGTGGGTACAAGGTTAGTGGCTGTAATGTAGTGTAGGGAGTGGGTGCAGGGTTAGGGGCGGTACTGTAGTGTAGTGTATGCGGGGAGTGGGTGCAGGGTTAGTGGCAGTAATGTAGTGTAGGGAGTGGGTGCAGGGTTAGGGGCGGTACTGTAGTGTAGTGTGTGCGGGGAGTAGGTACAGGGTTAGAGGCGGTAGTGTAGTGTAGTGTAGGTAGTGTGTGCGGGTAGAGGGTACAAGGTTAGTGGCTGTAATGTAGTGTAGGGAGTGGGTGCAGGGTTAGGGCCGGTACTGTAGTGTAGTGTGTGCGGGGAGTGGGTGCAGGGTTAGTGGCAGTAATGTAGTGTAGAGAGTGGGTGCAGGGTTAGGGGCGGTAGTGTAGTGTAGGTAGTGTGTGCGGGGAGAGGGTACAAGGTTAGTGGCTGTACTGTAGTGTAGGGAGCGGGTGCAGGGTTAGGGGCGGTACTGTAGTGTGTGTGGGGAGTGGGTGCAGGGTTAGTGGCAGTAATGTAGTGTAGGGAGTGGGTGCAGGGTTAGGGGCGGTAGTGTAGTGTAGGTAGTGTGTGCGGGGAGTGGGTACAAGGTTAGTGGCTGTAATGTAGTGTAGGGAGCGGGTGCAGGGTTAGGGGCGGTACTGTAGTGTGTGCGGGGAGTGGGTGCAGGGTTAGTGGCAGTAATGTAGTGTAGGGAGTGGGTGCAGGGTTAGGGGCGGTAGTGTAGTGTAGTGTAGTGTAGGTAGTGTGTGCGGGGAGAGGGTACAAGGTTAGTGGCTGTAATGTAGTGTAGGGAGTGGGTGCAGGGTTAGGGGCGGTACTGTAGTGTAGTGTGTGCGGGGAATGGGTGCAGTTTTAGTGGCAGTAATGTAGTGTAGGGAGTGGGTGCAGGGTTAGGGGCGGTACTGTAGTGTAGTGTAGGTAATGTGTGCAGGGTTAGAGGCGGTAGTGTAGTGTAGGTAGTGTGTGCGGGGAGTGGGTACAAGGTTAGTGGCTGTAATGTAGTGTAGGGAGTGGGTGCAGGGTTAGGGGCGGTACTGTAGTGTAGTGTGTGCGGGGAATGGGTGCAGTTTTAGTGGCAGTAATGTAGTGTAGGGAGTGGGTGCAGGGTTAGGGGCGGTACTGTAGTGTAGTGTAGGTAATGTGTGCAGGGTTAGAGGCGGTAGTGTAGTGTAGTGTAGGTAGTGTGTGCGGGGAGTGGGTACAAGGTTAGTGGCTGTAATGTAGTGTAGGGAGTGGGTACAGGGTTAGTGGCAGTAATGTAGTGTAGGGAGTGGGTGCAGGGTTAGGGGCGGTACTGTAGTGTAGTGTAGGTAATGTGTGCAGGATTAGAGGCGGTAGTGTAGTGTAGTGTAGGTAGTGTGTGCGGGGAGTGGGTACAAGGTTAGTGGCTATAATGTAGTGTCGGGAATGGGTGCAGGGTTAGGGGCGGTACTGTAGTGTAGTCTGTGCGGGGAATGGGTGCAGTTTTAGTGGCAGCAATGTAGTGTAGGGAGTGGGTGCAGGGTTAGGGGTGGTACTGTAGTGTAGTGTAGGTAGTGTGTACAGGGTTAGAGGCGGTAGTCTAGTGTAGAGTAAGTAGTGTGTGCGGGGAGTGGGTACAAGGTTAGTGGCTGTAATGCAGTGCAGGGAGTGGGTGCAGGGTTAGGGGAGGTAGTGTAGTGTAGTGTAGGTAGTGTGTGCAGGGAGTGGGTACAAGGTTAGTGGCTGTAATGTAGTGTAGGGAGTGGGTGCAGGGTTAGGGGCGGTACTGTAGTGTAGTGTGTACAGGGAGAGGGTACAAGGTTAGTGGCTGTAATGCAGTGTAGGGAGTGGGTGCAGGGTTAGGGGCGGTACTGTAGTGTAGTGTGTGCGGGGAGTGGGTACAAGGTTAGTGGCTGTAATGCAGTGTAGGGAGTGGGTGCAGGGTTAGGGGCGGTACTGTAGTGTAGTGTAGGTAGTGTGTACGGGGAGTGTGTACAGGGTTAGAGGCAGTAGTCTAGTGTAGAGTAGGTAGTGTAGTGTAGTGTAGGTAGTGTGTGCGGGGAGTGGGTACAAGGTTAGTGGCTGTAATGCAGTGTAGGGAGTGGGTGCAGGGTCATGGGCGGTACTGTAGTGTAGTGTGTGCGGGGAGTGGGTGCAGGGTTAGCGGCAGTAATGTAGTGCAGGGAGTGGGTGCAGGGTTAGGGGAGGTAGTGTAGTGTAGTGTAGGTAGTGTGTGCAGGGAGTGGGTACAAGGTTAGTGGCTGTAATGTAGTGTAGGGAGTGGGTGCAGGGTTAGGGGCGGTACTGTAGTGTAGTGTGTGCAGGGAGTGGGTGCAGGGTTAGTGGCAGTAATGTAGTGTAGGGAGTGGGTGCAGGGTTAGGGGCGGTAGTGTGCTGTAGTGTAGGAAGTGTGTGCAGGGAGTGGGTACAAGGTTAGTGGCTGTAATGTAGTGTAGGGAGTGGGTGCAGGGTTAGGGGCGGTACTGTAGTGTAGTGTGTGCGGGGAGTAGGTACAGGGTTAGAGGCGGTAGTGTAGTGTAGTATAGGTAGTGTGTGCGGGGAGTGGGTACAAGGTTAGTGGCTGGGAGTGGGTGCAGGGTTAGGATTGGTACTGTAGTGTAGTGTGTGCGAGGAGTGGGTGCAGGGTTAGGGGCGGTAATGTAGTTTAGTGTGTGCGGGGAGTGGGTACAAGGTTAGTGGCTGTAATGTAGTGTAGGGAGTGGGTGCAGGGTTAGGGGCGGTACTGTAGTGTAGTGTATGCGGGGAGTGGGTGCAGGGTTAGTGGCAGTAATGTAGTGTAGGGAGTGGGTGCAGGGTTATGGGCGGTACTGTAGTGTAGTGTGTGCGGGGAGTAGGTACAGGGTTAGAGGCGGTAGTGTAGTGTAGTGTAGGTAGTGTGTGCGGGTAGAGGGTACAAGGTTAGTGGCTGTAATGTAGTGTAGGGAGTGGGTGCAGGGTTAGGGCCGGTACTGTAGTGTAGTGTGTGCGGGGAGTGGGTGCAGGGTTAGTGGCAGTAATGTAGTGTAGAGAGTGGGTGCAGGGTTAGGGGCGGTAGTGTAGTGTAGGTAGTGTGTGCGGGGAGAGGGTACAAGGTTAGTGGCTGTACTGTAGTGTAGGGAGCGGGTGCAGGGTTAGGGGCGGTACTGTAGTGTGTGTGGGGAGTGGGTGCAGGGTTAGTGGCAGTAATGTAGTGTAGGGAGTGGGTGCAGGGTTAGGGGCGGTAGTGTAGTGTAGGTAGTGTGTGCGGGGAGTGGGTGCAGGGTTAGTGGCAGTAATGTAGTGTAGGGAGTGGGTGCAGGGTTAGCGGCAGTAATGTAGTGCAGGGAGTGGGTGCAGGGTTAGGGGAGGTAGTGTAGTGTAGTGTAGGTAGTGTGTGCAGGGAGTGGGTACAAGGTTAGTGGCTGTAATGTAGTGTAGGGAGTGGGTGCAGGGTTAGGGGCGGTACTGTAGTGTAGTGTGTACAGGGAGAGGGTACAAGGTTAGTGGCTGTAATGCAGTGTAGGGAGTGGGTGCAGGGTTAGGGGCGGTACTGTAGTGTAGTGTGTGCGGGGAGTGGGTACAAGGTTAGTGGCTGTAATGCAGTGTAGGGAGTGGGTGCAGGGTTAGGGGCGGTACTGTAGTGTAGTGTAGGTAGTGTGTACGGGGAGTGTGTACAGGGTTAGAGGCAGTAGTCTAGTGTAGAGTAGGTAGTGTAGTGTAGTGTAGGTAGTGTGTGCGGGGAGTGGGTACAAGGTTAGTGGCTGTAATGCAGTGTAGGGAGTGGGTGCAGGGTCATGGGCGGTACTGTAGTGTAGTGTGTGCGGGGAGTGGGTGCAGGGTTAGCGGCAGTAATGTAGTGCAGGGAGTGGGTGCAGGGTTAGGGGAGGTAGTGTAGTGTAGTGTAGGTAGTGTGTGCAGGGAGTGGGTACAAGGTTAGTGGCTGTAATGTAGTGTAGGGAGTGGGTGCAGGGTTAGGGGCGGTACTGTAGTGTAGTGTGTGCAGGGAGTGGGTGCAGGGTTAGTGGCAGTAATGTAGTGTAGGGAGTGGGTGCAGGGTTAGGGGCGGTAGTGTGCTGTAGTGTAGGAAGTGTGTGCAGGGAGTGGGTACAAGGTTAGTGGCTGTAATGTAGTGTAGGGAGTGGGTGCAGGGTTAGGGGCGGTACTGTAGTGTAGTGTGTGCGGGGAGTAGGTACAGGGTTAGAGGCGGTAGTGTAGTGTAGTATAGGTAGTGTGTGCGGGGAGTGGGTACAAGGTTAGTGGCTGGGAGTGGGTGCAGGGTTAGGATTGGTACTGTAGTGTAGTGTGTGCGAGGAGTGGGTGCAGGGTTAGGGGCGGTAATGTAGTTTAGTGTGTGCGGGGAGTGGGTACAAGGTTAGTGGCTGTAATGTAGTGTAGGGAGTGGGTGCAGGGTTAGGGGCGGTACTGTAGTGTAGTGTATGCGGGGAGTGGGTGCAGGGTTAGTGGCAGTAATGTAGTGTAGGGAGTGGGTGCAGGGTTAGGGGCGGTACTGTAGTGTAGTGTGTGCGGGGAGTAGGTACAGGGTTAGAGGCGGTAGTGTAGTGTAGTGTAGGTAGTGTGTGCGGGTAGAGGGTACAAGGTTAGTGGCTGTAATGTAGTGTAGGGAGTGGGTGCAGGGTTAGGGCCGGTACTGTAGTGTAGTGTGTGCGGGGAGTGGGTGCAGGGTTAGTGGCAGTAATGTAGTGTAGAGAGTGGGTGCAGGGTTAGGGGCGGTAGTGTAGTGTAGGTAGTGTGTGCGGGGAGAGGGTACAAGGTTAGTGGCTGTACTGTAGTGTAGGGAGCGGGTGCAGGGTTAGGGGCGGTACTGTAGTGTGTGTGGGGAGTGGGTGCAGGGTTAGTGGCAGTAATGTAGTGTAGGGAGTGGGTGCAGGGTTAGGGGCGGTAGTGTAGTGTAGGTAGTGTGTGCGGGGAGTGGGTACAAGGTTAGTGGCTGTAATGTAGTGTAGGGAGCGGGTGCAGGGTTAGGGGCGGTACTGTAGTGTGTGCGGGGAGTGGGTGCAGGGTTAGTGGCAGTAATGTAGTGTAGGGAGTGGGTGCAGGGTTAGGGGCGGTAGTGTAGTGTAGTGTAGTGTAGGTAGTGTGTGCGGGGAGAGGGTACAAGGTTAGTGGCTGTAATGTAGTGTAGGGAGTGGGTGCAGGGTTAGGGACGGTACTGTAGTGTAGTGTGTGTGGGGAGTGGGTGCAGGGTTAGTGGCAGTAATGTAGTGTAGAGAGTGGGTGCAGGGTTAGGGGCGGTACTGTAGTGTAGTGTGTGCGGGGACTGGGTGCAGGGTTAGTTGCAGTAATGTGTAGGAAGTGGGTGCAGAATTAGGGGCGGTACTGTACTGTACTGTGCACGGCTAGAGGCGGTAGTGTAGTGTAGTGTAGGTAGTGGGTGCAGAATTAGGGTTAGTGTAGTGTATACGGAGAGGGGGTGCAGGGTTAGGGGTAGTACCTGTCTGTGTCCAGTCGGTCCCTGTAAGCTGTCTGCGATGCTGGAGAAGAGAACCGGAGGAGGAGGACAGTGTTGCAGAAAGTGAGTAATTAAGGACTAATTAAGCTAGTAGAAAACTTCCAATTGCTTATTTTGTCATTATGGGTGGGTGTCCAAAGGATTCCAGAGCAAGTGCCGACAATTTTTCCTTAAAATATGGATTTTAGGAAAAATGGACGTGCTCTTGAAGCGCTCTGCAAATTTAAGCACTAAAAAAAAAAAAAATACTCGCACCCAGTTGAATACCAAAAATCTTGCAGCAGTGGGAATAAAACCAACAGGTGCAAGATTTTTGGTAAACACACACCTAATTGTATATTCCCCTAAATGTTTGTCCAATGTGACTACTTTAATGCATTTTAGAGGAGTTACTGAAATGCTGAATTTTTAAATAAATCTCTTTTTTTTCTCTTAAAAACTATAGCTTAATTATTTTTTATTGACACAGGATGCTAAAAAAAGAAAGAAAGAAGGAAACCTAGACAATTCAGAAGCTATAATAATCAAGACACCTATTAAAATGCACTACATTTTTATTGCATAGTGCATTTACAAAAGACTACACAATGTCTAATGGTGCATACACACGGTCAGATATGTCAGATGAACTATTGAACGATTTGAACGATTCCACCAACGATTTAACGATTTTAGACTGTATTAAAATGAATGGAATTGTTCCAAATCTGACTGCAAACAGATCAGATGTCAGATATCATTATCTGACAAGCAGGAACGCTTCATCGTTGCAGGCTCACATGTCAGATTTTCTTTCAGATATGAATGATTTTAAAATCGGTGTCGTTCAGATCTAACAGAAAATCTGACCGTGTGTATGCACCATAACATTTAAATGATACCTTAATTAGCAACTGCACAGAATATATGTAAGAGTTTCAGTTGCATGATTAAATCTCATCTAATTAATAGAAAACATACAGTGAAAATTTATGCTGTCACCTCCAAAAAATAAATAAATAACTCTCTTGTATTCCATTTCATTGATATGTCAATGACTCTAACTGAATGACTGAAGTTCCTGCCCTGCAGTACATGGGATATGCGATTAATCTGGTCTCTTATAAAGTCAATGGATCAATTGTTTGAAACTCATGCTTTGCTATTAAATTGCTAGATGGTGCAAATGAACAAGGAATTTGCACTATAAAAAAATGAATGCTGCAAAAGAACAGCAACAGCAGTGCCTTTCATAATGTTACTGTGCTGGTATGTGTGCAATACTAAGGCTGACTTTAGCACATATGCCAGGTGAGGACACACTGTGAATGTGCTTGCAGTCTTAAGATGAGGCTTGACTTTAGTTTTTTGTTAACATGCCAAGGGAGAGGTAAATGCAATGAACAGCGATTTGGCAAAATCAATGTATTTGTAACAGTATTTATACGAGACAAATGTGTTTAGATTTTACGTTTTTATTTGTTTTTTTAAAAGAGTCCATCACGTTTTTTCAATTTGAGGCAAAATTGCTACTTATTATTACTTTGCCAGATGAGAAAACATTTTCGCTTATAAAGGAGTGATTTTATGTTAAAAAAAAAAATGGTGCTAAAACAGTGTCAAACATGGAAAAATAAACATTGCACTTTTGTGACATTTATAATTCACATGACAACATTTAGGTTGGAATTGGAGATTCGTGACAGTTTTCAGTTTCTGGGATTTAAGATTGGTCTATTTTTCATTTATTTTTGATACAGAAATAGTTACTAAAATAACACCCAAATCTAGATGGTGTCCAGAGACGCCAACGTGACCAATTTCAGCGGAAATATATTTGTCTGCTCGTGAAATTAACACTTTCTAAATGAACTTGCGCTCAACTATTTGATGTAGAAGGATTATTTTGCATTAGCTAATTGATTGAGTCCAGAAAGTGAGTGCTAGATTCCAGAGCACATAACAATTGTCCTGGGAGAAGTTAGGCTGATGGCTCTGTATGGGATATGCATGGCTCACTAGGAGGCCAAACTTCTAAAAGCAGCAAAACTTTCTTTTTATTTTTAATTTTTTTTTTTTAAGTGTGGTATGAGAACACAGATTCATTTTTCAACTGAATTCTCTGTGCAGATGTTTTGACAGTCAACTGGTTTAATAAGTGTCACCTACTGAGCTACAACTATGTTGTGTTGTTTACACATCATAGGGAAGAGCCACACCTGGCGCTAATAGTTAATGATTAATTTATTCTGAATCGATTTGTAAAGCTCACTCAGCATGTAAAATGGATGAGGCACAAAGTGACAAAAACAATGTCACGTTACCCACTGAACAATACAAGAAATGCTATTAATTGGCAGGTATTTTTTATAGTGTTTGTTGGTCCTGTGAATACAAAATCAACTGATAAACATGTTTTGATAAAGATCCAATTCTAATTATCTGTGTGCTTCATTAAGTGGTACGGTGTTAAACAAATACATAGAAACAAGAATGTGTAGATCAGGCACTACATAAAGCACTAAAATGGTAGGTTTAGATATGAATTAAGTGATTTAGCCATTTGTAATATAAACATTATACTATAGTTGCAATGCAGAACAATATTAATTATTCAGGAATTTTTTTTTTTTTTCACTTTTCTTAACTAAGTTTCAAACTGAATTTATCTCAGGAACAGTTACCTATTTTTCTTCCCCATTGAGAGCTATCCCAGAGGGTAGGTGCAGGTGGTCACTGTAGGGGCGGAGTAAATCCAATAGGCTAATCAGGCTGCAGCCTAGGCCCTAGAACCTGGGGGGTCCACCAGGGCCATTCTAGGAATTACCGGAACTCTTCCAGGTAACCCTATGGTGTAGGCAAGTGGTCAACAGGCACCAGGATAAATTAATAAATCTCTTCTCCTGTCCAGCCCGTGGAGCCTACCATCTGGTAGAGACTACAACGCACGTCCACTGCCTCCTCTCCAGCTGTTCCTTCCTAACAAATAAACACTGCGGGACCCACTTCTACAATGTGAGGTAGGAAGGTGCTGACTAGCTTTCTAGTGACAGTAGCAGAAGTGAGTGTATTGGTGCATACATACTGGGCGATTAAAGTGGACGACTGAATGATAACGATATCATTACCGTTCAGTCGTCCACTTTATCGCCCATTTTTTACACAAAAACGATGAACGATAACGACGGCGCGCGTTCCCGCGGGTCGTTCGTCATCATCGTTCATCGGGATAACATGCAGGCCAACCTGACAATGTCATCAGGTTGCTGCATGTTGGGGAATGGGGGAGAGAGCCCAGCGCTGAACGATATCGTTAATGATATCGTTCAGCGGGTGTGCTCAATGTCATGAACGACATTGAGCACACCCTGCTGGGGACACACTAGACGATATCGCTCAGGGAGCATATTGTCTAGTGTGTACGCACCACATGTCAATTACAGGTTGGGAATGGGTTTCTGGCACCGGGATGCTGACTATATCCTGTCAATTACATGTCAAATCTAGTGCCATAGCTCCAGGGTCTGTTTTTCAGTCACTATGGTGGCCTGTATTTGTCCAGGCCAGCTGTTCGGGGTGATGCTGGAAATTCATTTGTAGTAATTCTGTCTACAGTTAATGTAACACAAACGAGTATATCACTTACGAAAATTGTAGCTACAAGAAGAGGACAACTGTACCACAGCACATCCATCTGTTTACGATAGTAGATAATCAAGACAAGGCATGCGTTTTTATACATAGGTGCTTAATTTATATATGTGTAATAAATGTTTTTTTTTCATAATGGAACACTGACCCGTATAATCTATGCTGAACCAAAGCGATCTTAATTTTCTCTTTTTGAACTTGGCTATTGTTAATAGGTGCAGATCATATTATAAGAGCAGCTGGTTCAACACGCTAATATATTGGAACATTTTAGTGCACCTACTTTCTCTTATTTTAAGGCATGCACTGCCAGCAATCCATGGTATGTCTACCTTCTGCAATGTTATGCTAACCCTTCACAGGATAGTGTATGTTTGTAATGTCCTCATGTACTGTACATTTGGTGTAGTGATTGTCTTCTTCGTAAAATATAACATTTGGTGGAGAATTAAATTGTTGCAATGTCAAGCCGGGCACATATCAGGCAGTTATGGTAGTGCGACATTGAAATTTTTTCTCTGCACCACTATGGGGTGCGAGGGAAAACCTGTGATACCAGCAGACCATTGTGGAACGACACATCACATCGATGATGGGTTATTGAATTCCTCCATTGGACAGTAGTGATATCGCCATGCCCCCAACCGTACCGATTGGGGAAGCATTCGATCACCGCTGCTCTGCGCACCAGTGCAGCAAGTGACTACTGAATAGATGCCGTGCACATGCACACGACATCTAAATAGTGCAGGGAGGAGAGCCCGGGGGCAGTCCAGCTGCTCAGGGAGCTTTGGGTATGCCTCCACAGTTTTTTTGGGAACTCTGATATTATTAATCATGTGGTTTTTTACACATGCAAAAAATCAGGGTGCTGATTCTGTGGATGATCTCTTTGGAGACCTGTTGTTTACCCTGTGAGTGTGCACTCATTGCAATACATACACAAACACACATACAATGTCTGATCAAACAATAGGCTAATCAGTCTGTAGGCTAAGATGCAGGGACTTGATGTAGCACCACCAAGGGTGTTACTAGAATGCTCTCTGTATTATGTTATGATAATTTAAAATGATCATAAGGAAGCTGTCTATTGTATGGCAGTGTCAGGAATGCTCTCTGCATTATATAGAAAACACTACACGTGTATTAGTTTAGGGCAGCTGGAACTCTTAATCAGGCTGTCGGCTAATCACATCATTATTATTAATAGAAAAAGTTGAAATTAATTGGAGGGGGGGCGATATAGTTTAAGAGTTAAAAAAACATGAAAGCAAGTGGATCTTCTTATTAAAAACCCTAAAACCACAGAGCCTCAATATAGATATCGAGTTAAATGTTTTTTTAGAATAAAGTATCTATTTTTAACATATCAATTCATTCTTCTGGAATACTTTTAGTTGCAATATTACATATAATTAACACTAATGGAAACCACGATTCTTGAAACTGTTAACCTGAAAGACACAAAGTGTCGTTTTAATCAATAAAGTTTTATGAAAGAAAAAAAGAGGAAAGGAAACCATGGAGGAGGAATAAAAAGGCCCCCCAGGGAAGTGAATGTCATCCTTGACAAAGTACGTATAGTACGAAACGCATTGGAGACGGAGACAAAGTTTGAGGCTGCCCGACTGATCTCTCCACCACACCAAAAGCAAGATGCTGCTGACCGCCGTGCAAGGAGGCACAGCACGCCAAAGCTGAAAGGGACGGAGGAGACATCGCGCACCGCACTGTTAAAGGAGTACCGGAGGGACGGCAACCATAGGGTGAGAGTTGGGGCAGTGTGCTATTTCTATTAACATCTATGCTCCCGCATTCACCGGACCACCTTTAAGACATTCTACTCCATACCACTCTATCACAAAAAGAGCTATAAACAGCGAGTGTGTATAGGAGGTTTTATTTATGAATTTTATTGAATCGTGGTTTTACTTAATTTACTTATTTATTTTTGTACATACAGTACATGTTCAAGCGCTCTTTTTAACATAACACATCATTATTGCGCCCTCCCTATGGCTTACTGCTACGAACTGCAGCATTACATAGGGAGGTGAACATGATGACATGTCTCACTTAGAATCATCTCATCACACCCCCATCTCTTCCATTTTCACTAGGAAGTTAGTGGGATGCAGGAGACATGACATGCTCTACCATCAGTCCATGGGTCACCCCAAAATTCTGCATTTAAAGATCTATCAAATAGGCATTTAAAAGCAAAATTAGAATTTGTAATTTTTCAAACAATATTTTTATTAAAGGAGCACAAGATAAAATAAACATACATAGGCATGGTAACACATGAAAACCAGCAAATAATCAATGGGTAATAACAAATGGCAGACAGCCCGTCAAACAAAAACATACAAGTAAATTGGTCAGAAAAAACAGGAAGTCAGCCCAAGAAAAGTTGTGAGACAAAAATCCAGCAATACAATTCAACTAGTGCAGATCAGATCAGATCAAATCATATCAGGCATAGTTGACAGGAGCACCAAAGGTAAACTGAGCGGGGGACGGAAAATTAACTAACAGTAGGTAAAATAACTACAGCATCATCCATCAACTAATTGGTCTCATACCACTGGGTAGAATGAAAACATTTACGAAGTTGCCTCTTGAGTGCTATGTATAATGGGCCTGATTCAGCAGTGATCGCAAATGCAACTATGTACGCAAATCGAGCAATTGTTAGCCATTGCACATGTGTATAAGCCGAACTGCGCGTTCACTGCGATCACACTGAGATTACGCGCGCACAGAGGAATCCATCACAGAGTGAGCGAAAGGCTGTGAGCGTTTGGGGGTGGTGATGGGGGAGTGATCGGAAAAACGCAGACGTGCCTGTCCATTTGAACACCGTTGCTTGGGCGTGCATACATTAGCCAGGCGATTGCATAAGCAGCTTTAGAGCCCACTGCGTGCAAAGATACTAGCAGCGTTTGTGGCAGGACAGACCTGGTGCAAATGCTAGAAAAGTGCTCTCAGCGCATACTAAAACTGTTAAATCAATACAGACTAAAATAAAAATATTCAAAGGGTTTATTTAAATGATCATGTATAATATATATATATATATATATATATACATACACACACACACACATATATATATATATATATATATATATATATATATACACACACCTGTATATATATCCAGCGGAAAAAGAGTGTATATAAAATATAAATGGAATAAATACAATTAATACCTTTAATAGTGATTCTAAATACGTGTATACAATACCACAGACATATGTAACAACATAAAACATGTAAAGTTCTCAATGGAGAGTCCCGTCTCCTCTCTGTTCCATTCAATCCATGAAAGTATGATAGTAATGACAAGGGAACACGTCTGAGCATTTTACTCCCCCTATCTGTGCAGATTTAAGGCTTAGGGCCGTATTCAATTAGCGGCGAAAACTGACGTTTTTTTCGCCACTGGCAGCAGGCAAAAAAACTGGAGAAAAGTCTTCTCCATCCCAAACCAGGAGTAAAAAAATGTTAAATCCCTATTTTTGGCTAAAAATGTAGGTATTTTATTCAGAACCCTTTGGACACCCCCCCTAATGATAAATTACTGGAAATTTTTTTTGTAAGTTACGTAAAAACAACCGCACAAATTTTGGGCTGAAAAAAAAAAATTGTTGAAAAAAGATAGAAAGCTATTTTTTTTCCAGGAAATTACTGTTCCACGTAAATTGGGGGTATGTTAAAAGGGGTGCAAGTATAATTTAGTGTCGTAAAAACACAATTTTAAAAACCGTTAAAAAAACGCCTGGTGCGTCCGCATGCAATGTTTAAAACACTTGACGCATCCATACCGCCCCCCGAAAAATCCAAAAACAGTGATGCTTTAACCAGGACTGTTTTATGCAGGAAAGCGAAGAGAGAAATTGCTGGAAAACTTTGTGGCTAAACAATATAAATGGAAAACCCTCTCTCCGGTAAAAACAAGGGTTGCGACGTAAATGCTTCAACCACCAACTGTGCGCTAAAACAGCAGAAGTAGATCCAGGTAAGACTTGAGGCCTATGTGGATCTAGTTCTGCTGCGCAATCTTACTTTCATCGATTGAATGGAAGAGAAAGCTCTCACGAGCAGGGACCTCTTCCCTCATGTGCTTCTCTTTACATTTTCTTCTACTCTCTACTCCCCATTAGGGCACCTAACACGGGACCGCCAACTCCCGGCAGCTTATTGTGAGTGCTTTAATCACTATTTCAGCAATGTATATAAGTTGTGTCCTTGTCCTGCACTGTAATGTACTGTAAGTTACTTGTTTGTTGTTCACCTATTAGTTCTATGTACTATGTAAGGCGCTGCGGAACACTTGTGGCGCCATAGAAATAAAGGATAATAATAATAATAAAGAGAGAGACGGGACTCTCCATTAAGAACTTTACATGTTTTATGTTGTTACATATGTCTGTCGTATTGTATACGGTATTAGATCACTAATTTATTAGATTCACTATTCAAAAGGTATTGATGGTATTTATTCTATTTATATTTTATAAATACCCTTTCACCGCTGGATATATATATATATATATATATATATATATACACATACATACATACAAACATACACATGATCATTTAAATAAACCATTTCAATATTTCTATTTTAGTCTGTATTGATTTAACGGTTTCAGTATGTGCTGCGAGCACTTTTCTAGTATTTGCCACATATTAAGGGGAACAAAGTAGTAGTTCCACAGTCTTAGCATAATTTTAGGATTACAGTTTTAACAGAGTTCCCTCCCCCTTATCCTATCGCTGGTGTAAATGCTGCATGAGTGGTCGATGTGCGTCGATGGTACCGATGTTTACGCAGTACAGCGATAGTGGACAGATATGAGAAAGCAAAAGTGGGCCTCTTTATGTCGGCTGAGTTTTGGCAAGCATTAGCATATTTTCGTAGCTGCGCTCCGTGTGAAATCGTACGGATTCACGACAGACCAATATTTATGAGATCAACGTTTCAGATGTTTAATAATACATCTTTAGTCAGGATGATGTCATGAATCCGAGGAGTGCCGCAATATATATATATATATATATATAATATATATATATATATATATATATATATATATATATATATGAAAAAAACACATGTGACACTGTATATCTGAATAATGAGATACAACACTATATATAGATATACACATATATACACACGAGGGCATTGATGCTGTCTGGTGCTGTATCTCATTATGCAGATATACAGTGCCACATGTGTTCTCTGGTTAAAGATAGGTGATAAAAGAAAGTCAGTCTTTAATGCGAAATGAAATGTGAAGATAAGACATAGCACATTTTTTTTCTGCTTACATGCGTTCCCAGTGCCTGGGAAAATAATTAGCTGCTTCCAGAGATCCTGATAAGACAAAAGCATAGCATGCCACCTGCTTTGGACAACCCCTTTGTGAGCCTCTGGAAGTCCCAGCACAATGTATTAGAAATGAAAGTGACACCTGTTGAAAGCAGCCATCTGTCTTTAACAAGGGTGATTTAGTAGAACCGTGGTCTACTTACTTGTTCGGGTGCCTCTTACAAGGGTTTACATTCACTTGATAACAACTGGCTCCAAGCTCTACAGTCACAGAGATAAAAACAAACAAACAAAAATTCCCTAAAACAATACAGTTATGCAAGTGTAAAAAATATGAGAATACCACAGCACAGTTGTAACCTTGGTTTTAAAAAGCTGAAAATCAATACCGTATATAAGGGGCCCCATACATCTGCGACGAATTGCTGCGATCCTGCAATGCTGCAACCCGGCATCACAGGATCGCAGAAAACCAACATGCTGGATTTTGCCGATTTGACGATCGCGATCAAAAAATTATCACAATCATCAAATCGGGGACATTTAACGTGTCAAATGTCAGCGATCCGGCGACGGATTTTTGAACATCGATGGTGGACGATCGGAAATTTACGATCGCCTCCCTGCATCACGATGATCAGTCGCAGATGTATGGGCACCTTAACTTCCTGCAATTGTTTGTCTCTCTAAAGTATCACCACAAATCGGAGACAGGGTTTGTTTGGGATTGGGACATTCACTTGTTCTCTATAATTGAAATCTCAAAACTAAGTAAAAGGTGAACAGATGACATGAATGTAATAATGGGACAAACTCATAAATGTAAATGGTTAGCATAGTAACACTGTGCCAAATCCACTAATACTGATCGTGACCTAGCACGAAAAATGCATACAGTGTACAGTATTATATATATCGAATAGCTACGCACTCCTCTTCCAGTAGATGTGTATGGCACGGTGGCCGCTACACAATTAATACAAACACCTCCAGGTGCGGCACTCGGTGGACTCATAAATGAAGAAAACGTACTGCCAATACTGCAACGTTTCCGGCTTTAATAGCCCGTATTCAGGCTTTTTATATGTCTGAAGCCTGAAGACAAGCTATTAAAGCCCGAAACGTTGCAGTATTGGCAGTACTTTTCTTCAATTATGAGTCCACCGAGTGCCGCACCTAGAGGTGTTATATATGTAATTTTTACATGTATACGTTATTTCAAAATTTTACATTTTATAGTAAATAAGGTAGAATTTGTACCCCAAACAAAAGAGTACTTTCCCTCCCCCCCTTTTTTTGCAACATATTTTATTTTCTAGGGTGCACCCCCATTTGACATAAGATTTGGGTATATCTCACCAAATTATTTTGGAGTTGTTTCTGCTTTCACATAACTATTACAATCTTTGGTACCAGTGCTTGGGGTCTCCTCTTAACCCATTTCCCTATATATCATACTTGCCAAAGCATTTCAGGCAGTTACGAAAGCAACACCTAGAAGCGTGGCAGTACAGTGTACGTGTACTGCTACATCTGGGAGGCGTGTCATAAAATTTACTTACATCCATATGTAAACGAGTTGGTTATAAGGCACTTAGGGGTCTATTTACTAAGCTTTGTGATTAGATAAAGTAAACGGTGATAAGGTACCAGCCAATTAGCTCCTAACTGCCATGTCAAAGGCTGTGTTGGAAAAATGGCAGTTAGGAGCTCATTGGCTGGTACCTTATCACCGTTCACTTTTTCTCCTAACAAAGCTTAGTAAATAGACCCCTTAGTATCTTCTACTTGTTGATGAAAACTTTTCAGGGCTTGCTCGTGTGTTGTGCTTTACAAGTGATTCCCATATAACTGCCACGAAAAAAAACGTATAAAAATGATCATTGTGGCCTATAACCAGCGCAGGGAGATGGCACTGATTATACTATTTGAATATATATATCTCAGGTTTTTTTTTTTTTTAAAAGGAGAGAGAGAGACAGACAGAGACAGAGAGAGAGAGACAGAGACAGAGAGAGAGAGAGAGAGAGAGAGAGATTCTCTATGCTGACTCCCACCTGAGGGCACCCGGGTACTTTTCAACCAGAGTATTCTACCACATATATATACCCCAGCCCAGCAAAAAAGAGGCTGCAGCACGCAGGGATTATAATAAAGAAAATAATTATATAAATATAATGCCCTCATGCACATTTGAATATATATTTCTGCATGCCCAGCTATATGGATTATATAACCTACAGAATGTTTTTTTCTGCTCCTAGTTACAAATTTGGATTGTATAGTCTCACAGTAAAAGCTCATACATGCAGTGTTCCTCAGTTTCAGTTTAGACAATCTGACATGCCAAATTTTTCCTGCGAGGAAAAAACACATGCAGCTTGAACCACAGTTTAACTCATTCTCCTCATTATTTACACAAACTGTGTGAACAGATGGTTTTCCCTGGGAGAAACTGGGCTGATACGTTTTACTATATATAAAGAGAGGAATAGTTAGCATATTCAGTATTAACTCCAGGATCATTACAGCTGTCAGTTTCCTACACACAAATTTCTTGCAAGAAGACATTTTTTCTGGTAAAATACATTAGCATCATGTTAGCGGCAAGTGTTACACAGTTATTACTATTTTAGCATGGGCCTAATTTAGTGGAGGCAGTTTCTGTAACATGTTGCATTTGTTGTGCTCGCTCCACACACACATACCATACGTTTATCATTATGGATTTAAGCTGGCCATATACCAGACCAACTTTCCTCCAACCATCCAACTAGTTGGTTGGTTGGATGAAAATCCAGTAATGCATGGGAGCAAATGACAATCAGCCATTTGCTCCCAAACACCGGAAAACGGATGAAAGCTGTTGTTCAGGCAAGTTTTTTGAATCAAGCAGATATAACCAACTCGCCTGAATGACCTTTTTCGTGTTTTCTGGTGTTTGGGAGCAAATTGCTGATTGTCATCTGCTCCCGTACATTACCAGATTTTCCTTCCAACCAACCAACTAGTTGGATGGTTGGAGGAAAGTTGATCTGGTGTATGGCCAGCTATACAATGTAGATTTTAGTTTGTGTCCACATTGTCATTCCATTTGTCGCCAGAAATAGTAATCCCAATAGAATAACATACACAAGTTTGGGTTCTTGGCATGGCATGGTTCTTGGCATATCACACCAAGACGAGTTTAAAGCCTGATACACACTATGCTGATCACTCTGCATATCATATAAACACTCCGTGTGTACGTTCTTCAATAGATCGAGAGGTTGGGCACTTAAATACTGAACTGCTCCTGATCTGCCCATTTCCATGACCGTTTTAAGCCATTTATTGGATAAAGCTCCTGCATACAAACCTATATAATTATCGGACGGATCAGCTGATATTGGGTGATCGGCACGATAATTGTAAAGGTGTGCACCTTAGCTTAAGTGGAAGTAGCAATCTGAAAGGTACATAAAGCAGCATTTCAACACTCTGGCAAACAAGACTTGCTCAGAGGAGCTAAAAATTATTAAACTCTGTAATAACAGAAGCACAAAGGTGCATTATATACAGACGCTGAACCAATCCAATATCAATAAGGTAGAAATAACAGGTGACTCCGGATTGGATGAGAACTGGGCCATTCAATCAGGAGCCAGTTGTTATTTCTACCCAAGTGAAAGATTGATCCTCTTTGCCACTCTCATACATTATTACTGAGGTAATAAAATAGTGTGCATACTATTGCAGTGAGGATATTTGTGGGGAAAATAGTGTTAGACTTGTTGGTGAAGTTCGGTACACACTGCGTAATAATGTAGCCGAGCAGACGACTTTTGCCTGCTCGGACCGTTTGTTGCACAGTGCGAACACAGCACCCTGGGCCAATTATCGTTTTAATAAAAGCTGGATCTGCTCATCTGTTCTGGTCTACTGCACAACATTTTTCATACCTCCATTTTCATCACTCTGGGACATGCCCCAGGTTCTCCCAGGACTGTGAACAGATGCCGTGCGCTCTGCCTTCCGCCAACGTTTCCCACCCATAAAAGGTAGGCATTTATACAAAACGATGAGCCGAGATCATGCACATTTTGTAGTGATATCTGACATTTTAAGTCCAATTGTTGATTTACAATGTATTATTTACCGATCTTTAAGGCCCGTTCACACTGGACGATGTGTGTACAGGGTGATGTCGTCAGCGGTGGGCCCAGTGGGGTGCCGGCATCAGTAAGTGCATCCACACCTGCCGATGCCGGCCACGACGAACGACGGCGGAGGGGGGACATGCTGCATTCGGCAGCATGGCATCATTAGCATTCCCAGATTGAGCTGCATGTACAGATGACTGGGGATATATCGTTATCATCCCGCGGGAGAGCGCATCATACGTCGGTGAGTGCATACACACTGGACGATATGAACGATATATAGTTGAACGATATTGTTATCGTTCATATAATTCATGGATGTCGCCCAGTGTGTACGCGGCCTTAGGAATGATAATTCAGTAGTGTGTACACTGGGAACAATGTTATCAAGATCTCTTCATTTCTCATAAAATAGTAATGCCTGCTGGATTGTGAGTACAATCTTTAAGGTGTGTACCTACTGTAGCTTACATCTCCCAAAAATATTTTGGTACAACAGATTAAAAAGTCCACTACATTTTTCATTGGCTAGGGCACAATTAACCAAGGAAATTAAAGGACTAGTGGTATACTCCATGCTCCTATGAAAGTTCAGTATGTTATTAATTCTCAGTAAATAGGGAATCTTAGTAACATGGATAGCTTACACTTTTCAAAGGGAGATATTGTGTGTGTTTTGTTGTTTGTTTTTAGTTATATTTTGATCTAAGTGATCCTATAGTCAGAGTCCCCTGCCCGTTAGTGGTGATGGCATTATGATAGGTAAGCAGAGTAGCATTGTAATATGGGAGATCTGGGCTGCCCCAGAGGTTACAGGATTATGCCAGGCATTACCACTGTATGCAGGGAAATCCCTGTCATATATAATAGTTCTGGTCAGTCATTAATGTGTAATGCTAATGAAACCAAGTGCCCTCCGCCAGCAATGACACTATAAGTAAGGAGAATTAAAGAACAACATTTTCCCAAAAAAATTAAATCAATGATAAAAAGGTTAAAAAAAATATAATAAAATATACATTGAAAAAGAAGAATAATTCTTTACATAGGGGATGAGGACAACCCAAAATAGTTTTTTTTATATAAGTGATCTTCAACACCTTGACCATCAAATCCTGCCTTTCCACCCATTCGCAAGAGTTCAAATCCACTGTAATTCTTACTAAGTAGTCACAATTGCCAGCAAACCAGCAACACCTTCTTCAAATATCAGGTTCAATTTTAAAGCTGGCCACACACTAAAGACAATCTTTCCAACCAGCCAACTACTTGGCTGGTTGGAATGAAAATCTGTTAATGCTTGGGAGCAAATGACAATCAGCCGTTTGCTCCTAAACACCAAAAAACAGACAAAAATTGTCATTCAGACAAGTTGGTTAAATTAGTTTGATTTAACAAATTTGTCCGAATGACCGTTTTTGTCAATTTTCCATAATCCCATACATTACCAGATTTTCATACCAACCAACCAAGTAGTTGGCTGTTGGAAAGATAACCTTTAGGTGTGTAGCCAGCTTTATTGCAAACAACCTTCTGTCCCCTCCACATTTTGAACATTTCATCTGTAAGCATATATGGCATTTACAAATATGTGGCAATCGGTGGGTTTTCTGTTTATATTGGGTATGGTTGAGCTATGTTGTAAAATATAATATAAAATTAAAACACCTGTATATTTATATGCATATTTCAACCCAAAATTTCAGTTTTAATAAGGAAAACTTAGCACATCCTAAAGAATTTAAAAGTGATCATGTACAACAATAAATTGGAGAGGTAATAAGAACTTTTAGGAAGACTGTAATCTTTGTTCTTTTCTAAAAGTTATTTATGTAGTTAATTTGCATTTAGGCATTACTGAGTTTAAGGCATGTTTCGGTCATATGTGTTGTGAAAGCTATATAATATATAGGAGAGAAAAGCACTAAAAATCACTGGTCACTCATGCAATGGATTGACATAGATTTAATCCACAGCAAATAAATTGTCCCGAGTGGAAGGATATAGGTTTGTGGAGGTGCACCCTTGAGAGTCAAAACATTAATATGGAAATAAGAAGAAAAAATACTCTCAGGTGTAGGAATTCAGACATAACTTTTATTAATGAAATCTAAGAACATCTGTATCCGGAGTATATCACAAACACTAATATTAAAATGTATAAATAACATCACTTAGCTAGTGATTCCAGAACAAAAGGTTACCTAGATCAGGATGGCATGCGGCCAGGATGCCGGCGGACGGGATGCCGGACGTCAATATACCGACGCTGGAATACCCAACGCCCGTAAGAATGCCGACGCTGCTATCCCGAAGAGATGAAGATACCGACGTTGGCATCCTGACCACCTTCATCCTGATGTTAAGAATGCGTGTTAGGGTTAGGGACCCACCGGGGTGGGTTATGGTTAGGCACCGACGGGGGAGGGTTAGGGTTAGGCTGCGGGGAAGGGAGTTAGGGTTAGGCACCACTGGGAGGAGGTTAGGGTTAGGCACCACCAGGGGAGGTTTAGGTTTAGGGTGCGGGAAGGGGGGTTAGATTTAGGCAGCACCGGGGTGAGGTTAGGGTTAGGCACCACCGGGGGAGGGTTAGGCTACTTACCGCAGGTCAATCATATGTATTTCAATCAGGATAACTCAATACATGTTGGCCAAATATTCACATAATTGTTTGGGGTCATAGAGTTAAATACTCCCAAATAATCTGACAGCTATAATACAGTGTCCTTAAATAGAGGCAAGTATTCAACATACATACACTGTTACAATCACTTAAAATCTTGTTGAATCTAATCATTGAAGAAATACACAAGTTGCCTTATCTTGACAACCTCTGACATGACTAACCATCAAAGATAAAATTATTTTTACTGTGGCGGACAGTCCTCATTCATGTCAGAGAGTGATATAATTGTAACTATATTTCACATTTATACATTGTGTTTACATTTATCTTAGTCAGTCAAACATTACAAAACATATACAGAACAACCCCTGTTCCCAGGGGTGTACAGTTTGATCATGAGCCGCAATCATGAAAATGGTCAAAGTGTCTGCATAAAACAACAACTGTATTACTAAATGCAGAGCTTATTTTGTGCGGTACTCAGGGGTACACATTTTATATCCTTATAACTACACAGGAAAATATCGGTGAAATCATTTCAGAAGTGAAAACAAATAAACAGTGATTTGTACACTTATCCAATGGGAAGCTGCTATAAATCAAGGATCACATGTAACTTTAGGTGGGTACTGGTCCCCTTTTTCATATAAAGAAAGCACTAACTAAATAGGTTTGTTTTTGTCTACCCATCTTATAAATATCTACATTACTGGTAAAATATTCTAAATGAGCTTATTCTATGGGAAAAGCCATATTTGCTGATTTGATTTACACAGTAGCATGGGATAAGTTCAGGCTATTAACGTTTGCTTTTTCACCAAATGTTCTTATTTTCTTTATAGATATACAATAAATTTGACATTTTTCTAACATTTATATAACAAGCAAACTATTTCTGCTGTGGAAAAGTCAACACATCAAAAGGGTATAGTGCAAAACCTTTAAAAAGATAACTAAACCCTAAATTGAAAATTTCCGATGTAAAGCAAAATGATGAAATCTATTGTTCAGACTAGTCTTACACATACTTTCCACAAGAGCCCTCCTAAAAGGTAAGTTAACTGAACATATTCCTCATCTCTCAAGCAACAAAAATAATAACCGACTCTAAATGAGTACTAAAGGAATTCTAATACAGGACAAAAAGTTAAAAACGATAAAGCAAAGCATGTCAATTATAGTGCTACAATATCACAAGCAATGCTCCAATGTATGAATTCCCAAACATGCAGTCTGCATTCAATATTTCTATTACCTATTAGACTACGACTGAGGGGCGGAGTCAGAGTCACACGCTGCTGCGACTTTATGCTAATGCTAGTAAAAGCCCTTCCCCTAGCATAGAAAGTGCATCCAACTGTGCAGAACTGGGACGCCCACTTGGTACGTATTTAGACACTACCAACGAACACACCATCAAACTTGCACCTGTCTCATATTCGGTGAATGTAAACAACTGAACAACATTGACTATTTGCATAAATATGGGCATTGTGTGTGACACTCACAAGCTATGGTTTATGAAATTCCCCAGCACGGTCCAGGCTGTAACAGTCTTCTGCCATATAGCTTCTGCAACTTTATGCAAATACTGTAACAAGTCCTCCCCTAGTGTACATCCATGTGACTGCATGTCGAAGACTGAGGTGCCCACTTTGAGCAACTTTAGATACTCTAATACCGTTTGGTGCATCTTTAGATGCAACAGTCGGTCGCACGATCAAAACTTGCACCATCACCATACTAAGTGCAGATTATGTGTACAAGTTTTACCTCCAATGTGAGCAATTATTCTTCTGAAGCCTCGTACACACTGGACAATATATCGTTAAACAATATCGCTATCGTTCAGAACGTTCATGGATATCGTCCAGTGGGTACGGGGCAACCACTTCAGCAACACTCCCATAACACGGTCATAATGACGGACCATCTTCTAAATACCGCCCAGTCACCGCCAAGGACCGCCCGGCACATTGCCAATATATTTCTGATACTATGGGCCTGATTCAGACCCGCTCGCAAGCGGGCAAATGGTGGGCCAAAGCGCACGTGCGGCGTGTGCAAGCCTCGTAGCGAGTGAGAAATCACTCGCTACGGGGCTCGCAACAAAACAGGGCAGCTGTCGATGTTGATCGACAGCTCGCCCCGTTTTATAGGCGGGGAGGGGGTGTGGCTGTACAAACGGAGTCGTTCCAGAAGGATCGCCTGCCGTCCGTTGGCAGCTCTACTGACATCACTCGTGATGTCAGTAGTGGACTTCCTGCTCTATTAGAGCTGGAAGTCCACTTGGCATTGCGAGTGCTGAGACCCTACCACAAGGCTCTCCTCGCAGTGCCGATGGTCGCGATAATCGCGACCATCGCCAGGCCATTCGCACAAGCTGTGGGTGGTCACCCACAGCTGTGCGAGCGGCCTGGAGGCCGGAATTTAAAAAAAAGGGACGCCCTGATTCAGAGAGAGCGCACGCAAATAGCGTGCGCCTCTGAATCAGGCCCTATGTGTCTTATTCACAACTGCGTACACACCGTGTAACAGATGCACAGTTTGAATTCTTAGCGACTTTCGGCCCGATTCAGACTCGTTCGCTAGGATGCACTTGCACACAGCCATCAGCAGCCAAAGTATGCAAATCCGCAATTGCTAGCAAGACATTAGCACGCCCACTATGTCTTGCAGTGCGATCGCGGTATCTATTTAGACGCCCACCAGCCTGACACAAGACGCCCACTTTCCCTTAGTAACATACGTCATCTCCAGGAAGTGTATTAAACAATTGGTAACAACGAGTAACATCGGACTCATATGCAGCACTTGTGGCTGACCATACCTTACCGCAAGCACTGCGGGGGCTGCTGTGTGTAATTCAGCCATGTGACGTGTAGCTTGACGCTGAAAATTATGCACACCCCTGAAACGGCGTTCAGACGCACAGACACGCCTGCATTCGCACTACCACACCACTCCCTGTCACCACCCACAAATGGCACGTCCTGTCACTCATTCTAGCGAGGCGTCTGTGTACAGGGTGCGAACGCTACGCAATCGCAAGGACTGGTTCGCGCAAGCGCACTGCATCTTATACACATGCGCAGATTGCAAACATCGGCAGGCTACATGCGAACGCAGCCTAGCCAACTGGTCTGAATCAGGCCCTTAGTCACACATGCAGTAGCAAAAAAAATAAAAATCTCTAAAATCCATGAACATTGCGTGTGACTTAGAATCAGGCCTTTAGTGTTGCGAGATGTTTGAAATACTATTTCTCTAAGTAAGCAGGAGGCAGTACGGGTGGGCATTTCAAGTCACAATGAGTGCTAGTTTTCTTTTTTTGCAAAACATAAAAAATGGTAGTGACAGTTTAGGCTGAAGCTACATGGCCAATTTCATCACCCTGGCTAGTAACATGGGGAAATCACTGTAATTAAGCTTTTAGTGATAGACAAGGGGGCATCTCTAAAAAGGGCTGCAGACATAGGATGGCCTCCTGTGATTCCCCTGATTAACAAACTCTTGCATCACAGAGCTTTATGTGTGTAATGGGAATGCTGTATTATTTCCCATGACACTGATCCTTACAAACATAGGGCCTAATTCAGACCCGCTTGCGAGCGAGTCGATGGTGCCCTAATGCGCATGCGCACGATGGAGGGTGCTCCGTCGTGCGCATGGGCGAGACCTGCATAGCGACAGTCAAGCTGTCGTTCAGGGTCTCGCATCAAAGGGGACGTGCTGTCGATGGTGACTGACAGCACCCCCCCTTTGGTGGGCGTGCCTGCCAGACGGAGGCGTTCCAATGGGAACGCCTACCGTCTGGAGCCGGCCCCACTGACATCAGTAGTGATGTCAGTGGGAGTGATTTTGGCTCTGATAGAGCCAAAATCACTCCAGGGCTTGCGGCAGCGAGACCCTACCGCAGGGTCTCGTCGCAAGCCCGATGGTCGCGATGGTCTTGACCATCGCGACCATCATCATGGACGCTCGCTATAGCTGTGGGTGGTAACCCACAGCTATGCGAGCGTCCAAGAGGCCGCTCCAAGTTTAGGTAGGAGGGCCCTGATTCAGAGCGAGCGCTCTGGTCAGAGCGTCCGGCTCTGAATCAGGCCCTATGGGCCTGATTCAGAAATGGACGGTATTGCATAGCCTCACAGAAGCAGCTGTGTAATACCGTCCAACAAAATGTAAATGCAGCAGGAGGTGTCTGTATGAAATAACCACCTACTTGCTGCATTTGCGATCCAAGTGCAGTACCCGCAAACGCTGCCTTGGATTACAGTCATAACCATCATGACGGGTTGCTCCATCGGCCAGGTTCTGTAAGCTACCCAAGCCTGGCTGGTGCCTGGTCACTTGCGAGGCGACGCAGACCCTGGCTTCGTCCCTCCCAGAAAACGGGGAACGGTGGCCAAACACGCCCATGCTCCGCCCCCAAACATCACAGCACGTCAATCATGCTGCGGCTAGGAGGGACTGGGAGCGAGATCGCAGGATTTATCCGGCACATGCGCAGAACGGGACAGCTAAACATCGGAAATGTACGCTAACCATAGTAAGAGTACATCTCTGAATCAGGCCCAAAGTGACTGCAGGCTGCTTACATGAGTGACTTGCAAACAAGTGGTGGACAAAAACGTGGAAACACTCAAACGAAAAACAGTCAAGTTCGGAGCATTTGTATTTGATTATGCAAAGGGTAAATAGGTATAGGGTAAATATATACATATATGGTTAGCATGGCTGCTAAAAATAACTTGCCGTCACCTTAAAGTATAAGTCACCTTTAAAAAAAGTGTATAACCCTACCAATTCTAAGCTGCAATTATTTTTTAGTTAGAGCATCTTGCCTAACTGTTATTACTGGTTAGTACTGGCAATTTTAATGGCGGACAGCATTGATAACTAGGCTAGTGCTAGTGTCCTTTGTCAATCAAGATAGCCAGTGCTATAATGTGCTAAGCCACTCCCTTTTATGGTTTTTGGGGATTTTTTCATTGTAACATTTTGCCAATTTCTAAGTGCGATGATATATCTGGCCATGGACTCTGAAGCAAAAGAAACCGTTTCCAGGGGGTAATGCAAGCTGAGTCTCTATAGATGCAAATGATAATGCACTATTACTCCGCTTCACTGTCTCCCAGCCCCCCACCAATCAGCGGCTGCTGGCAGCTCTCATGGAAAGCAGAGAAAAGAGGCGTTGCTTTCGTGTTGCAAACCCGGTGCTGATTGGTTGGGAGTTGCGAGCCTGGAATTGATGCATTGGAGAAAGTAGGTGAGGGAAAAGCGCCCCCTACGGCAGCAGCCTCACGTGTTGTGCCGCTTGTGTGCCCTCCCTCACTATGTAATAGGTACGTCACGCAGCCAGGCGGCCAATCAGGAGCTGAACTGGGCAGAATGTAAACAGTGTCCGCACATGGCTAGGGCGCCGGGTCCATGTGAGAGCACAGACCACCAATAGTGTGTGAGAACAGCAGCCGGCGGCAGTCACCCCTATCCCGCTTCCCCCGGGTACCTGTGCCGCCTCTGTGTTCTGGTAGTCTTCTTGACATTTGAAGGTTAGCTATACCAAAGCATTTATGGTTTTCAATGATTTTTTTATTAATCAAATTTTATACAGTTTTATTACAAATTCTGTAATTTATTGCTGATTGAAATCTGTTGCAAAAGAATTACATTAATATCTTAATTAGTCTTTGAGATATTCAAATTCGAAGAGCATTTCAGACAAAGGGACTAAGCAAATTATATATAAGAATAATATGAGATATGGTAAGAACTTACCCTTGTTATCTCTATTTCTACGAAGTCCATAGGGTTCCACAGGATACCTTGGGGTATAGGTGTGACGTCAGTCGCAGGGCACCAAAGAGTTAAGCTTTCAGCCTCCCAGGATGCACTAGGTCCCCCTCCTATACCCCGCCCCCGGGCCAAGGCACCTCAGTTAGTTACCAAGCCATAGGCCGGAGGAGAAGGAAGAGAGAGAACAAAGATCTGGACACATACAAGAATCACATTCTCACCAGAGGGAGACGGAAAACCGGTGACCAGAGCAAAGCCCATCTGCAGCACAGGTGCGACAGGGCGGGAGTCCTGTGGAACCCTATGGACTTCGTAGAAATAGAGATAACAAGGGTAAGTTCTTACCATATCTCATATTTTCTACTTCAGGGTCCATAGGGTATCCACAGGATACCTTGGGGATGTCCCAAAGCAGTATCCTTTAAGGGTGGGGACGCTCCTGTGCAGAAAGGAGAATCCGCTGCCCGAAGGAAGCATCCTGAGAGGCAAAGGTGTCAAACCTGTAATACCTCACGAAGGTATGGACAGAAGACCACGTAGCAGCCTTGCAGATCTGAACTGCCGAGGCACCACGTCGAGCTGCCCACGAAGGACCCACAGACCTAGTGGAATGAGCCTTCAGAGAAGGAGGGACCGGTAGGCCTTCATGAAGATAAGCTTCAGAAATAGCCATACGGATCCAGGCTGCCAAAGTTTGCTTTGAAGCAGGCCAACCCTTTTTACGGAAGCCATAGAGGACAAACAAAGCGTCCGACTTCCTAAACGAAGAAGTGCGGTCAACATAAGTCCTTAAGGCCCGCACAACATCCAAAGAGGCCTCACCCACGGAAAGACCCGGTGAGTTAAAGGCCGGAACAACTATTTCCTCGTTAACATGAAACTGGGAAACAACTTTGGGAAGAAACTCGGGCCGAGTGCGGAGCACTGCCCTGTTCCCATGAAAAACCAAGAAAGGGGGTCTACAAGAAAGAGCCCCTAACTCAGAAACACGTCTGGCCGAAGCAACGGCCAGAAGGAAAACAGTCTTAGCTGTTAGCCATTTAATATCCACTGAGCCCAGTGGTTCAAACGGCGGTCCTTGGAGAGCCCTCAGGACCACAGCCAAATCCCAAGGCGCCATAGGTGGAACAAAGGGCGGCTGAATACGGAGAACACCTTGCATAAAGGTGCGCACATCCGGGATTGTAGCAATCCTACGGTGAAACCAGACAGATAGGGCCGAAACCTGTACCTTCAAAGAAGCAAGGCGAAGCCCATGATCTAGTCCCGCTTGCAGGAAGGCGAGAATCCGAGACAGACGAAACTCCCGCGGTGCATAACCTATCGACACCACTGGAAGAACGTATGCCACACGCGATGGTATATCCTCGCGGAAGACGGTTTCCGAGCTCGTAACATGGTACGCACCACAGAGCTGGAAAACCCCCGGGACCTCAGCATGGCCGTCTCAACAGCCACGCCGCCAAAGACAGCCGAGTCAGGTCCGGGTGAAGACAAGGACCCTGAGACAGAATGTCCGGTCGTAGCGGCAACCGCAGAGGACTGTCCACGGACAGACCCTGAAGGTCTGAGAACCAGTGCCGTCTGGGCCACGCGGGAGCTATCAACTGGAGCATCCCTCCTTCCTGTTTGAATTTCCGGATTACCCGTGGAAGAAGGGAGACCGGAGGGAACAGGTATGCGAACCTGAACGTCCACCGGACGGACAGAGCATCCACCAGAGACGCCCCTTCGTCTCTTGTGCGAGACCCGTACACCGGCAACTTGTTGTTGTGCCGGGACGCCATGAGGTCGATTTCTGGAAGACCCCACCTGTCCACCAGTAGTTGAAAAACGTCTGGGTGCAGGGACCATTCCCCTGGATGAACGTCCTGGCGACTTAGAAAGTCCGCCTGCCAATTTAGCACTCCCGGGATGAAGACCGCTGATATGGCCGGAAGATTGCGCTCCGCCCAAACCAGGATCCGAGAGACCTCTACGAGAGCCGCCCGACTGCGAGTTCCTCCTTGCCTGTTTATGTAGGCCACGGTGGTAGCATTGTCCGACTGGACCTGCACCGGGTGACCCTGGAGAAACCGCTGTGCCTGCAGGAGAGCATTGAAGACCGCACGGAGTTCCAAGATATTTATTGGAAGCTCCGCTTCTGTCGGCGTCCACCTGCCCTGGAACAAGTGTGGACCCGAAACTGCTCCCCAGCCCCGAAGACTGGCATCCGTTGTCAACAGGACCCAATTTGGAACCCAGAACGGACGTCCCTTGTTGAGGTGGGTCGTCTTTAACCACCACGCAAGGGACAGGCGAACCTCCGGGGTGAGCACAATCGTCTGGAACTTCAGAGACTGAGGCAGCCCGTTCCACTTGGACAGGATCAGGTGCTGCAGAGGTCTGGAGTGAAACAGGGCGTATTCCACCATGTCGAACACCGACACCATGGAGCCCAGTAACCTCATCGCCGAGTGTAAGGACACCCGGCGGCTGTGCAGACAACTGCGCACCCTTGACTGTAAAGCAGAGATCTTGTCCTCCGTCACGAAGATCCTTTGCTGTCCCGAGTTCAATAAGGCTCCAAGATGCAGAATCCTCCGAGACGGGATTAGAGTGGACTTCTGCCAGTTGATTAGCCAGCCGTGCCGTTGCAGCAGTGCAATGGTCAGGTCCAAGTGGTGTAACAGGAGCTCTGGAGATCCTGTCACCAATAACAGGTCGTCCAAGTACGGCAACATGCGGACTCCTTGCAGCCGCAGAGAAGCCGCCATGACCGTCATCACCTTGGTGAAAACACGTGGTGCTGTCGCCAGGCCAAAAGGTAACGCCCGAAACTGGAAATGGTCGCTGCGGATTGCAAACCGAAAGAACTCTTGATGGCGCAAAAGAATAGGGACATGCAGGTAAGCGTCCTGTATGTCCAATGACACCATGTAGTCCCCAGGTTCCAGCGCCAGAATGATGGACCGTAGGGTCTCCATCCGAAACTTCGGGACCCGCAAAGACTTGTTGAGTGCTTTGAGGTTGAGAATCGGACGATATGACCCATTGGGTTTCTGTACCAAAAAAAAAAAAAAATTTGAATAGAAACCCTGGCCCTTCTGGGAGAATGGAACAGGCACTATAACTCCAGCCTGGAGCATAGTGTGCAATACCTTCCGCAGCTCCGTAGCCTTGTTCCGGTCTGATGGTAGACCCGTGTGAAGAATCGAGCCGGGGGTCTGTGCCGGAAGGAGAGGGCGTACCCGTGGGAGACCACCTCCAGAACCCAAGTGTCTGTCTTAGTGAACGACCAACACCGGGAGAACTGCAGCAGGCGGCCTCCCACCCTGGGATCCCCCAAGGGGAGACCCGGACCGTCAGGCCGCAGGCTTGTCATCTGGCTTGGGGGCCGGACGTCTGGTACTCCATGCCTGTTTCCGGGGCTTGACCGATTTCTTAGGGCCAGCCTGTCGAGGAAACGACTGTGGTTTGGGCCTGCCCTGGGCCCTAGATGACCGAAAGGACGATGGTCCAGAACCAGAAGGAGCAGCGGCCGACGGGAGACAAGCAGATTTGGCTGCCGCCAGCGTGGCCACAATCTTATCCAGATCCGGACCGAAGAGAACTTCTCCGGTAAACGGCAACGCTTCCAGACCTTTCTTGGAATCTGCGTCCGCCTTCCAGGATCGCAGCCACAAGGTGCGACGAGCAGCTACCGCTGCTGAAGAAATTCTAGACACCAGAGTACTAATGTCTAGAGCCGCCTCGGTGATGTAGGTGGCCGAATCACGGAGATTGCCAATCAACTCCGCCTGTTCGGCCGGACAGTCGGATTCAAAAGAAGCCTCTAATGAATCCGCCCAGCGCTCCATCGCTCTGGCAACCCAGCAAATGGCCATAGCCGGCCGTGCTGCCCCCCCTGCAAGGGAATAAGCGGACTTCAGGCAGATTTCTACCTTGCGGTCCGTAGCATCCTTAAGGGAGGACATGGATGGCATCGGCAATGTGGCACTACGGACAAGACGGGTCACGTGAGAATCCACCTGTGGAGGGGATTCCCACTTAGCAAAATAATTATCCGCGAACGGATAAGCCACCGCCAGGCGTCTCTGCGGCTGGTATCTTTTGCCAGGTTGTTTCCACGCCTCCTCTAAATGGTCCACCAACTGACCCGAAAGAGGAAAGACTGTGGCATCGCCCTTCACATCTTTGAAAAAGGCATACTTAGATTTAGCCGCTGGGGGAACTTCGTCCTCAATCACCAAGGCTGTGCGGACCGCCCGAATAAGTCCAGGAATATATACTCTGGACTTAGCATCAGCGTCCTTAGTATGGAGAGGTTCCTGATCGTAAGGATCCAGAATCTCCCCATCATCAGACGTCCCTTCGTCATCCTCATAAGGAGCGGACAGAGACGCCACCGGCCTTTTATGAGGCCGCATCACAGACTCCCCTTGCAACACATCCGACAAGTGCTGTACAGAACTCGTCAGGGAGTTAACCCACGCTGGCTCCTGAGAACCCGGGAGCGGGGAAATAGGGAGACTGTGGGGTACCACCAATTGTCGTGGGAACCCCTGCATGGGTGACGACACCACAGACTGCTGGGACAAACCCATCGGAGTAAACGCGGGCTGCGGAGCTAACTGGCCCATTAAAGCTGTTAACGCCTGAGCGAAACAAGCCCAGGGCAGCTCCTGTACCGGTGCTGTAACCGTAATAGGCCGCGCCATGGACAAACACTGCCGGCAAAGGCCCTCCGCGCTACCCTCCCCCTCCGCTAACGGTACTTTGCACGTGGTACACTGTAGCCGGAGGGGAAAATCACTTTCAGACATGATGGCACCACGTATGTGACCTCTCTCACCAATTAAGTATTAAATAGGTGAGAGACCACCCTGCAGCACCGCACCGCAAGGGCTTTAGCAGAAAGAACAGGGACAGTAATAAAGCTGACAGTTTAGAGAAGAAAAGTTACAGGCAGCGCTAGCACAGTCACATACAATGCAGAGAAATAACAATTCCTGCACTAACAGCGCTGATCACTCAACTACACAGACACAGGGCCTGGTAGGACACAGCGCAGCATACACAGACCTGAGCCACAGCGGAGGAGAGGTATGCGGGGGAACCCAGACCACGATGCTTCCTTCCAGACTTCCAGCAGCGTTCACCATGCGTTGCAGAGAAGATGGCCGCCGAGGAGCAGAGAGAAGCTGGCCTGGGGGAGGAGGGCTGCCACAGGACCAGTCGGCAGCATGCAGAGAGGGCTGTGTGCAGCGGGGGAGGCGCCGGCTGTGAGACAGGGAAGGCGCGCTCCCCTGGCATGCATTTAACCCCTGGGACGCCGCAGCGCTACCACTCTGCTGCGGTCCGCTGTCCCAGGGGGTAGTGGAAGCGCAGGTTGGTCGCCTGGCTCCACGCTGCAGCCAGTCCCCAGGGAGCCCCCTGCCTGGGGACTTAGGACCATGTGATCAGCGGGGACCCACCGCGGGACCCCGCTGCTTACCTTTGTCCCCCTTGAATCCGGCCATGGTCCGGAGCATCTGGGGTCACCGCTAGCTGTGACCCCAGATGCCCACCAGCATCCCCGGATCAGTACCGGCGTTCTGGTACCGGCGGGGTGTAGGGAAGACAGCATGGACGTCAGGACTGACTGTCCATGCTGTTCATCCAGATGTGCAGCCACAGCTGCATGAAGAAAAAGCTTCAGGGGCTCTTCTAGCCCCCACTCCAACAGGTGCACCCGACTCCGGCCGGGCACCAAACTAAACTGAGGTGCCTTGGCCCGGGGGCGGGGTATAGGAGGGGGACCTAGTGCATCCTGGGAGGCTGAAAGCTTAACTCTTTGGTGCCCTGCGACTGACGTCACACCTATACCCCAAGGTATCCTGTGGATACCCTATGGACCCTGAAGTAGAAATACCATCCACTAACATAAGTAAAGAGTAAAATTTACCACCTGTTGTAACTAGAAAAAAATACACTTAGATAATTATCTTTATATCAGTAAGCCTTCATTTTATAGATTTTATAGAAACAAGGCATCCGTTAGCAGAGGTGTGGATATGGAGACACCAGTGACCAGCAGAGCTTATTCTGCTAAAATCTCACAAGATGTCAGGGCTAAACAAAATGTCTGCATATAGGGCCTGATTCAGAGATGTACGCTAACCCTATGGTTAGTGCACATCTCCGATGATGGGAGGACTGCGCATGTGCAGGAGGTGTATTGTGCATGTGCAGCCCCCATCTGCGAGTTCGCTCGCAGAGCCTCCCAGACGCAGCCTGATTGACAAGCTGCGGCGTTTGGAAGGCGGAGCGGGGACGTTCCTGGGTAGCGTTCCCGGAAAGGTGGGCATTTCGCCCCCGTTTTCAGGGAGGGTCGAGGCCAGGGTCGGCGTCCATGGACACAGACTCCCTGGCCTTGCAAGCCACCAGGACCCGGTCAGGCTACGGTACGCTTCAGCTACCGCAGCCTGGCCAAAGGGAGAACAATCGCGACAATGGTTGCAATTGTTCCGATGTTGATCCCAGCACTGGGATCATACAGATGCAGCAAGGAGGTGTCTGACAGCTCCTTCTGCATTTGCATTTTAGATGGACGGAATAGCACAGCTGCTTGTGTGCGGCTCTGCAATTCCGTCCATCTATGAATCAAGCAATTAATCCAGTATCACATATGGTTTAGATGCTATCTGGTAGGTTCAGAGGACAACCAAAGTGGCTAACACTATGCCCCCTTCATAAAGATGACTCTGAGGCACCGCAGGCTTTGTGGTATATCTTGAGCAGAAGGCCTTAACTAACCTAAGTGAAGGGACATTTTCCTCTACCTACCGTGAGCTTTCTACCAATCCATATCCCCTTCTATTTGACAATGAAAAACGAACATTTCTTAATGATATGAGAGTCTAGTATCAGTTCCACAATGACACTGCACTTTATGGAGAGTAGGGAATTGGAAGTTGCAGTGGATGGTGAAACCATTTTGAGCTGGGAAATATGATAGACTAGGTGCACACTACGCATGGTGTAGGTTAACTGATACTTCACTGCAGTTGAGAATAACATAGATGTTACATAGAGAATTCAAAAAATGTTTGTGTATAGCCACACTTTATATAAAAAGGTGCTGGCTACAGTTTCCTATCTGCTTGGGCTTTGACTGCCTAGCTCAAGGTGTCCAATTTCTTGCTATTTTGTGCACTGCAAATGCGCTACTGCTGAGAATACTGAGATTCAGCTTTTCCATTTGTGTATGAGGGGATATAACTGAGCGGTAACTGGGAATGTGCATGTAGGTGAAACAGAGTGAGTGTGCGCCATGGGCATGTAGATGGAACTGTGGGTTATTCTGAGGTGAGTGTAGGCAGAGCTCCATCTGATTTCAGACAGATCTCTTGCACTAGGTATAGGGTGGTTACAAATGCCTGCTGATAGGGAGGACAGCTACTTTCACAAGCAGGTAGATTGGCTGCATAGATGTGTACAACTGTGATATCACTGCTTTGAAAACAAAAAATAGTTGAGGTATGGACTATGCAAGGTAGAAGAATGATGGCTGTTGTAGGTGAAATCTACCAATGGAAGATAGTCTGCCCAGTGGGCCTACTGGGAAATACTTTAGACAAGAAAATACTGCTACAGACACTGATTTACTCTTTTGTTTGACCATTTCTCTGTCAATGATAGCCAGAGTAGATTTTAGCTGGATTTGTAAAAGTTCATAAAATGCCTTTCAGTGAGATGTAAATTAAGTGCCACAATAGAAACAATAGTCTCTTGACAGCAATGTAGCCTGTAAATATGTTTATAAAGAGATGGGCAGTCTATGTAGCTGTAGACAGCTTGGTCAAAATAACAAAGGAGCCATTTTTAAAAATGTATCATCCACAACCAGAATAGTAGTAAACCCTTAAGATGAGAAATAACCCTCAAGGACCATAAAGGTTTGTAGCCGCCCGTTAGGAGAGGAAAGAGAGGATTTATTCATGGAATAAAGTTGATATTATTTCACATTATTGCTGGATCGCCTTTGGAAACTGTGGTCACCAGAATTTATAAGTGGCCAACTTCAATTTTTTAGTTATGCTGGGATGGCCAGCAGTAGGAGAGTCATGACATTGTTGCAAAATGTCCTTTCGAAGTTGTTGAGTAGAGATGTAAAGATGAGATTTCACCCATCTTTGGATTCATGAAATATAGTAGCGAACAAATTCCTTTTACTAGACACCTTCAACTGACAGTTAGTTATGGCTATATGCTTTCTTAGGGGCAGATTTAAATAGGTGTGGAGACTGCAGGAACAGGCGTTAACTGTAGAAGGCAGGTTCTGCTTGCAGCCTATGGAACTTCACATGGAACCTGCCTATCGTAACTGGCAGATAAATGCTCAACATGGGCTGCCTACGTCAGCTGCCCCATAGAGTTTGAGGTAAAAGCCCTGCTAAAACTTTATTCTCTGGCAAGATGGGCAGATCCACTTTAGAAACATTCTGAGCCTTTCAAAATGTCTGTAAAATGTATATAGGCCTATATATTAAAAAAAAATATTGAAATAGTTGAAGAACATGCCCTTGTCTAACATTTAATTGGCTTGCAAAGTTAATACGTTTAAGGTTGCGATGATCAGTTATCAATAGTTGACTATAAGCTCTTTCTGTCTCAGTTCTGTAATGGTCACCAGGATAGATAAAAGTTCCTGGTCTGTGATGAAATAATTGTGGTCTGCTTTAGAAAGCCTTCTTGAGAAATAACTACAGGGGTAAAGAGTTATTTTGGACCAAAACACTGTGAATGTATTGCTCCAACTACCGTTTCAGAAGCATCTACTTCCAGAATAAGGGATAACTGAGGACCTGAATGGACTAAAACAAAAACTGACTGGTAACTTTTTTTAATTGGTCAAAAAAGTCTTACGCAGTATTACACCCTTTCACAGGAACGCAATCAGTGGCTGAATTATTTTCAAGAAACATTTGATAAAATGTGTATAATGGTTGATAAAACCTAAGAAACGTTGGACTGATTTTACATCTTGTGGTCCTGGACAAGTCTCAACTTAGCATTCCCGCTAGGCTGTTTTAGCGGGGCGCAGCGCCCTGCCCTCCTTCTGGAGGGCAAAAAGCACCCTGCCCTCCAGGAGGAGGGCAAAAAGCGCCCTGCCCTAACAGCCTGCGGGAGCCGTTCTCACCCGCGGGACGCAGTGTCTCGCGGGTGGACAAACATGCGGTGACCCGGTCACCGCCGGAGAATAGACGCCGGGCGCATGCGCCCGGCATCTATTCTCCCTTTCTGCAGCGCTTGGGGGCTGCCCGGCATGTCCGTAAGCGCCGGGCACGCCCCCAAGTATGACAAAAAAGGGATGCGTCTTATAGACACGCCCCCTTTTCATAACCACGCCCCATTTTTGGACGCACGCGCGCACAAAATTGCCCTATCTAGCTCCGGCGCCCTGCCTGCCGCCGGAGCTAGAGGGAACACTATCAACTGCATGAGTTTTTACAGTTCATCTAAATGCCTTGAGCAGATACAATATGGCCAAGGACCACTATACAACCTATCACAAAGACATAGGGCAAAATTTACTAAGCGGCGGTTTCTATTCTATTCTAAACCCCAGGGGTTTGGTGGCGGTTTTGCAGTGGTTTCTAAATTACAGTCCTGTTCTATTCTATTCTAAAATGTGTTATGATGGCAGTTTTGCAGCGGTTTTGGCCTTAGTAAATCTGCAGAAAGCAAAACAGCCGCCAAAACACAGTCAAAACATATTTTAGAATAGAATAGAACAAAACTGTCATTTATAAACCACTGCAAAACCACCACCAAACCCCCGGGGTTTAGAATAGAATAGAAAGCGCCACCAAACCGCCAGGGTTTAGAATAGAATAGAAACCGCAGTCAAACTGCCGCTTAGTAAATTTTGCCCAAACTGCTCTAACTTTGCGTAGGCACCATAGATTCTCAAATACTCCAGAACTCTTCTTACATAGCTACGATGTTCTGCTGGAGTTTCTGAATAAACGAGAATGTTATTGAGGTAAATAACAATGGACTAGCTCAATATGTCTCTGAAAACATCTGGGGCCAAATGTTATAGTGTGAGAGTTTAGAAAAGAGTTTTCTCACACTTTTTAAATTTGGCCAATCCTGTCCGCCCTCTTCGTTCAACAAATGCATGCCGCCTATAATGCCAATTGATTACTTCCTCCCACTCCCACCTCCAAGATTTTGCCTGTGCTGCTCCCCACCTTTGGAACTCTCTCCCTCTTCCCATCAGACTCTCCACCTCTCTATAATCCTTCAAACGGGATTTCATAACCCACTACTTCTTCGAAGCCTTCCAGCTCTCATCTTAATTTGCTGCTACATGCTCCTTCCTCCCTGCCTACCCCATCTGTGTCACACCTGTTTGTCTGCCCCTCCTCTATACAATGTAAACTCTTACGAGCAGGGCCCTCTACCCTCTTGTGATTCTCCCTACTTTACGTTCATCTACTTCTTACTCCCCACTAGGGCACCTAACACTTGGTTGTTTTGCTCTGTTGCATATCTAGGTGTTATGGTCGCTAATGTAGCAATGTATATTATCCTTGTCCTCGTCCTGTATTGTATTGTACTGTAAGTCACTGGTCAACCTATTTGTTTATGTACATTGTAAGGCGCTGCGGAACACTTGTGGCGCCATATAAATGATAATAATAGAGTCCGAGAACATGCAAACTGGCATTTATTTCAGACTAAAAAACTCTTACAATTTAAACTCTCATCCAGATGTTTTCCCATTTTGAAAATACAACTCGACCAATGTAATAGTGTGAGATTTTATTGCTAAACTCTTACATTTTCTAAACTCGCACCAAGGCGTTTTCAAAGTGCTGAAAGACCACTAGAGCATTCATTATTCCAAACAGCATCACCAAATATAGAAGTGACCATATCAAGTACAGAAAGCCATCTACCATTCTTCCCAGACACGTATTCTAATGAAATTATAAGCCCTTTACAGTTTGATGAGTAATTTAGTGCCTCAATGCCTTTTGAATAATTCAGGGATGCTAGGTAATGGATATTGGTATCTTATACTCCATTATGCACTCTATAATCTATATATGGTCTTCATTCACCATCAATTTTCCTCCACAACGGGTGTTCCTGGAGGCAAAATCCATGGGAATATTAACACATGAATCAATATATTCCTTCAGAGTAGGCGAAAATGCAATTGTTTTCTGCGCCGCAATAATTCATGGGCTCCAGACGGAGCAATTCAATTGTTCTGGGCACCCATTAATGATCACGCATGTTGCGCCCAAATAGAGAGGGTTTAGCCGCGTAAATCTGCAAAACCCATCTAAAGTCCTAGTTAGCACGCCAAGCTTCCAAAATCAGGACTTTTTGCACATTTCTGCATGCCACCTCAGGAGGGTTCAAGCAGAAATGTGTCCACCCGAATGGAGCAACAATACAATTTCTCTCTCAGGTGCCCACTAATTAGCACGCAGAGTAAAACAACTAAATTCCCCAAAGAGTCTAACATTCCAGTGTGGACAGGGACTAAATATGTCCAAAAAGAATCGGAGTACCTGGGAGCAAATCAATTGGACAATCATAAATTCAATATGGTGATAGAGTTTCTGTTTGCTTTCTATCTAAAATATATCATAAGTTTTGACACCTTTGAGGCACGGAGATACTTGTCATTTAGGTGATTGATGCATCTCTCAAGGCAAAATTCAGAGGTGAATAACAACTGTGTGGTCCTCCATTCAATAGACGCATTGTACCTGCTAAACTACAGCATCCCAACTATTGGAAACTCTGGGGAATGCACCATATATATGAAATAAGGCATTTAGTACATCCTTGGACAGTTTGATATGCAATTGGATTGTTATTTTATTGACAGACCCAGAGACCATTGGTGAACCATCTTTTTTTTTCCACTGGAATGTGAATCTTTATTAAAGATAGGAATTTGATGTTAAATTGTAACTGCCTGTAGACCTGGAGTCTACCAATGCTTTATCAATTGCTTAAGGGCTCAAGGTTTATTTGAATACATATTTGTATTGAAATATATCTTGCAGGCACTTGACTGTATTGGCTTGATTAGTATTAAAAGGGCACACGAGAGACTGACCCCCTTCCTCCCTTCCTATTGAACAAATCAGGTTCCTGGCATTTCCCAAAGAAATAGGTTCCCATTTTACTGAATCTGTAGAATACGCCATTCTAGGACGTATCTGAAACACCAGCTTACCAAGTGAAATAAATTGCTAGTAATAGGTTCTGTCTACATAATTTTTTTCTGCCAACTTAATTAATGGTTTGAGATCTGAATTAGCAACAAGCACGGCAGCTCCCACTCATAGTGCCATCACTAGAACCTGCACCGCATGAGCTGCTCGCAATTCATCAATCCTGGTTTGCATTACTGGCAATTGTCCATGCAACATTTACAAAGCTTGAATTAGAGCTGCTTCAGCGTTCTAAGCCAAGGCTCCAGGGCAGCCTATCATGTGACACGTAAATAAGGCAGAAACGCTACCAAGTATGTTCAGATGAGGACTCTTGTAGCAACAGCTAGGAAGTAAGGAAGCAACCTGGACAATAGATATAAAGAGCTACTAAGACGTTTAATATCGGCACATGCTTTATTGATAGGCAAGGATAATATGGAAGAGGCAATGAGTGTGGCCTGGACAGTTACAAGTCCTGGTGCGTGTATAGCCACTTATGGCAGCAGCAGTCAGGCAAAAACATTGTGTAAAACAGTTCCTAGGTGCCCGATACACAATGTGGGCAAGTAATAATAAAAGGTAGGGTATAAGTGTGGTCAGTAGCCGTATCAAGGACCTAGTAAACAGTGTAGATAAATGACAGCCAAGGGTCAGGCAGAAGCGAGGTCTGGAAAATAGCAAAGATCTAGTACACAATCTTAACAGCATAATGAGAACCCAGAGATAGTAACCAGGAACACAAGCCAAAATTGGTACACAAGGAGATTTTCCAAGGAGCAGTGATTATCAGCTTGCACTAGACAATTAACTAGCAAAAGTGTGCTAGAGCTGGATATCCTTTATACTGTACGAGGGAGGGGACTGAGGTAATAAAAGGGTGATTCTCTGTGTGACATACAGGAATTTACATACATTCAAGTACGTGAACTGTTTCTATACCAAAATGTAGACGCGAAAAGCCGAGATCCGCGAAAAAGTATCGCGGATTGCGTCTTTTCGCCTGTCAGAAACTTATCTCCGTATTCAATTCCACCCGCTTTTGTGTACGCAGAAACGCAATGCAATGTAATAGGCGAAAAAGATTTGCCTCTGAATAACAGGAGAAACGAAGTGCAACATTTTTATTTTGGGATGCAAAGGTGGGGAAACAACCCTAGGGACTGCCCCCCAAAGGACAACTGTGTCACAAAAATCCTGAAAAAACTTAAGAACACCCTAAAAAAGTACTTTCATTTTGGGGGCAAAAAAGCACAAAGTTGGGGGACAACTTCGCAAACTAGCGAAATAAGGTTCTGGGGGTGCTCTAAAAGGGGTCAATTGTTTTTGGGATTGCAGGTGCTCTTATTTTCTCCTAAAAATACTGCTTTATGCCATTCTTCACCACTTGTGCAAAGACGCTAATTAGAGGCAATTGTACCAACTTAAGTACCCCAAACAGTCTTATTAGGACTAATCGGGCACATCTACATTGATCCCCAAAGTTTCTGCATCTTTTTGGGGGGGTTCAGGCTGATTTCCCCGATTCTGACAGCACTTTCCACCCGTTCTGACTTCGCGTGTTGCCGTTTTCGCGTCCTTTGGAATTTAATACGGCAAATAGCGGGGACGCGAACGATAAGTTTCTGCGGCCAAAAGACGCAATGTAGGCGAAAAGTCCAGCAGGAGGAACGTTATAGCGGGTGTGAAACTAATTGAATACCACCCTTTGTTGGTTAAAAATATACCCAAGAAAAAAAATTTCACTACAGTAAATCGCTCTTTCTGGAATTTTTAAAAACTCTGCATGAGAGTCCCATGTGGCCTCACTTACTGGTTGTCCGTACGCCATATGCTGCGAGATGTCCAACGCGACTGAGACACTCAAAGAGGAGTAGCATACCCCATTAGGGCAGCACAGATGGTGTAATTGTTAGCATTACTGCCTCACAGCACTGAGGTTGTGGGTTCGATTTCCACCACGGCCCTAACTGTGCAGAGTTTGTATATTCTCCCTGTGCTTGCGGGGTTTCCTCTGGGTACACCGGTTTTCTCCCACACTACAAAAATATACTGGTAGGTTAATTGGCTCCCAACAAAAATTAACCATAGTGTGTATGTGAGTGAGCATGTGATAGGGAATATAGGCCCTCATTCAGAGCCGTACGCTCTGAGCAGAGCGCACGCTCTGAATGAGGGCCGGGCTCCATTTTCATGGAGCGTCCTCCTGGACGCTCGTATAGCTGTGGGTCTACCTGTGGCCTTAATGGCAAAGAAATTGGTTTTATGTAGAAAGTAGCAGATGAAGCACGACAGAACTTGGAGTGAGAAAAGCCGCAACCGCTCTTATCGGAGTACTTTTTATACAGATGTACAAATATCGCACATCAAATTGATCAGTGCAAGCTAGTATTGTAGTTTTGTTGCCCCCAGTTGTTTTTTTTATACGCATAAGATGCAAATTTTGAGTAAGACTCTTGGTGCGGCCAAGTCGCTGAGAGGGGACTATTTGGCACAAATTAAGCAACAGTAAGAAAGGACACATATGTATATAAGTCTTCCTACAAATAAAGACATTTCCAAACACATTTCCAGTGTCAAAACCTGGAACCCGGAAATGATTGGCAGCTGGTAACTATGTACACCTCACAAGTACAGTATTAGGACAATAAGCAAAGTAAAAGACTGTATTTTATTGGCCTGAAGTATAAACAACCAATCAAATTGAAGAAATGGCTTCCACAACCCACAAATATGCATAAGGTCTTGCTATGAACATATTTCAGATTTTTCATTTCCTCCAAGTTTTCAACTATCTGGATATCCATGTAGCTCTATCACCACCATACCAGGCCAAAGTCCAGTTAACGCGCTGAACCTGCTAGTAGGCCCCTTCTCCAATTAATTGTTTCTGAAACAATTTTTTTGTATCCATGAATGGGTTATAGTGCTAAACATTTTCAATGAAGAACTATATAGTGAAATTAGGTATAACTAATTGTATTACATTTTACATAATACTTGCAAATTACCACCTTACATTTCCTTGAAAGACTTGTGTAAACCATATCAATATTATAATATGAGGCTGCTTGCCCACTGGTGTTTAAAATCATATTTTTACTACAATTTATTAACACTAGTAAAGGGATGCAAATAGTTATGGGCATGGAACCTAATGGTTCGGATGACCATATAACCACTTTGACTTGTGTTTACAGTTGGCAGCAGTGCCATGACAGTGTCTTTTAGGTCCTGTGTGGTCTATAAATTCGTTGATGTCACACATCTGGGTAAATGGACTGCTCTCCATTAATCCCATTCCCAACCCACCCGACCACAGGAGTAAGCACATATTGTAAGTCAAACATGACTGCATCTGACATGCAGTATTATGGCTTTGTCCCAGTGGCTAAGAGGCCCTTTAACATATATAGCCTTGTCGAATGTTAAAACTTGCCCCAAAATATTCTGCTGTTTTGCTTTTATCACTGAGACAAAAATGTACCTATGCAAGACTAACATTTTTTGAGTTAAAGTTCCATTCCAATATTTAGAAAAGTCATATATAATATTGATTTGACTGTAGTACTGGAGGGCTTCTTTAACAGGTGTAATTAATGTGTAGCATTGAAACCCTTCTGGATAATGAATAAATAAACCTGTGCAATCAGATTATTTTCTTCCATGGTACATCACATCTAATTACCCTCTTTGGGCCTTGTAAAGATTTGATCCAGTAAAACGCAACACAAGCAAATTCGGCTTAGATGCAGTGTTATATAAACTTCTTTACTTCAGAAAATGAACATTACAAAGCATTGCATTTGAGGTTACGGGAAATAAATTGTACACTTACAAATATACAACCATGGCATAGCAACTCTCAAAGCTAGAACACGTGTCTTCTTTGTTTTTTTGTTTCTCTTTCCTGCTCAGATACAAATAAAATACATAGTCTACTACTGTGACTGCACCAGGGATTATTAACGTTGTGGTTTATATTTTGGTGAGTTGGGAAGTTTATAAAGAAAACGCTCATGTACATTAGTTTAGAGATCCTAACGCGCACAAAGGCAAGCATATCTATCTGCAAATAACCTGTAGGCTAGGTACCATCCAATTTTGCTAAGGCCCAACATGTCTCACCACTGCTTACAAGTCAGAGGAGGCCTTTGTGTGTGTTCCAGGAAATATGTTGTAACTCCCTGGATAAAAACTGCAGAGAATGAAGTGGGTTTTAATGAAGGGAGTAATCTGCGTGTGAAAGTGCTTGAGAAAAAAAAAGGAAAACAAATAAGCAAGTCTTCTGAATTTAGGGAGCAAGATTTTTAATACTAAAGGGCTCGCAACTTGATTTTGACAGTTCCTTCAAAAATGAATACAAACAATTCTAGAATCAACAATATTAAAAAAAATTAAAAAAGGTATATGCTAGCATTATTAAAAAAGTGAAATATTAATATGTCCTTTTGATTTGTAAATATCCCCTCCACATAAAAACATCTTTTTAACTCACACAAAAATAACCTTTTTTAATATCAGGACAAATTTTATTTGTTTCTTTTGTTAAAGCAAAACTAATTGTCACAGGTCAAAGTGTGCATATATGTTTCTGAAACAATATAACACAACAGTTAAAACATTGATATTGCTTATAGAAATTAGCAAAATCTACAGCCGAGTATATTTAAGACAAGGGGAAGATTCAATTGTTTTTAATGCAGCTATTTCTTTTGGGTGCCCGAAGGTGCAATTCAATTGTTGCTCTGTTAGGGCGCAAATAGCTGCGGCTGCACACAGTTAGGGCTCGAGTGCCGCGTGTGCATGCCCAGAAGCACCGTGTTTAGCAGCGCAAAGCATTGCTTTGGATGCCCAAAGTGCCGACTTATCACACATTTATCACACATTTATGCTCGTTTCCACGGGAGGCTGCAAGCAGAAATGAGTGCAGCCATGGCTATTCATGTCCAAACAGAGCAACAAATGAATTGTTCCTTCAGGCGCACAAAAGAAATAGCTGCATTAAAAACAATTGAATCGCCCCCAAAAGTAGGAATTCAATTCAGTTTTCCGACCCACTCTGGGGACAGTGGCAGGTGGGGTGTTTGACTCCTCTCAAACCGTAACGCAGTCATCCTAAGGTGAGTTCAGAGAGGATAGAAACCTCCCATGGAGCAGAAGGGCAAGATTCAATACGCTGTTCCGGAAATGCAAATCGCATCCATCTACATCGCAAGTTTTGCCTCACACCCATAGAGTTGCCCAGGAAAAGTTGCGATGACTGGGCTACCATCACTGGCAGATATGTACGCAGCCGGGTAAGGCAGCAATGCGGCCAGTAACTGAATTCACCCCTAAATCAGTGGCAACATATATCATTATTTACATTATTTTAGTGTCTAAAACATTGAAAAGCTGAGAAAAAGTACTAAGACTAGACCTGCTGGTCTCAATCCCTAGATACAAGGCTCATCAAAAGATAAAACAACCAGGCGGTTCAAGTTAACATGGGTCATACATTGTTTATGCTCAGGCTGTCTTCAAATTTCAGCTTTCAGTAAAAACAACAAGAAATGCACCACTGAGAACTATGGGACAAATCAGCTGTGTGAAGGCTACAGGATAATCCAGCAGCAAGTAATCTGTGATGGGCAAGTGTGGGAGCTGCTTGTAAGGCACTCAGAGCCCTGCCAAGTGCTGAGGCCCCCAGCCTGAAGAGGATGCTAATCTCATGGAGGTCTGTAACATACAGTACTACAGCAACATCTCTGGAAAGCAGCAACATTCATTTGTCACATGCTGCTCACAAAGCCTTGCTAATCAATTCATTGTTATTCCTACTTGATGCACAGGGCTTCATAGGGGTACCCAGGGACATACAATGCGCACCTGTAAAACTCACAAGGGATCTCTGCCCTCCCCCCTTCCAGTCAGTAAATAATGTCCTAGGGGTGCAAATGCTGAATGGAGCCTTGCAACACAAAGGAAGATGTGGTTAACTCCTTCACTACTTGGGTGGCAATGACGTACGGACCCTCCTGCCACAGCAAGGGTTACAACAAAGAGAAGCAGAACATCCACTACCCCTACACTGAATGAAACACATCCAAGCAGCAGCTCAGCAGGATCTGACCATCGTGATGAAAAACTGCACATAACCATATTGCATAATAATGACTCCATGTATCCATCTCTCCTTATTGCATCGCTGGTCGATTAGAAATGGAAATGCATTTGCAGAAAGGATGCTACACAGTAATACACACACAGCCTTCTCCCAGCATCCACATCACCATTCCCCCCTCCCCTCTCCCGGGCACACCGAGATCTGCAAATACAAGGGAGCACTCAGCACAGAGGGGTGGCTAAGCCAATAAATGCCCCAACGCCGTCTTCCTCGTGCCCGGCTGCCACTCTGCCCCCACCCTCCATACGAGACATCAGCCCGGAGAGAGGAGAGGGAAGGAGCGAGGAGACAGAGGATGCATGTACAGGCACCTGCCTCCCATACTCAGCAGCAGCAGCGTTAGATAATACCATGCACCATGCATAACAGCAGCAGCAGCATCACCACCAGGGAGCACATCATCCCCGGTGCAGGCAGAGAGAGCGGAGATCCCAGCAACACAGGGACACAGACAGACACACACACCACTACTAATACTACTACTACAACAGCAGCAACAATAATAGTAATAATAATCATAGTCACCTTGGCTGTGGATTATTGTGGTGTTGCTGTTGGTGCCTGTGGTGGGTGATGGGGAGGATGGAGATGAGGAGGTAGGAGAGGTGATGGTGGAGGTGGTGGTGAAGGAGGAGGAGGAGGAGGATGAGGAGGAGAGGAGTAGTTGTTGTTGATGGGTAACAGTCGCCAGGACTACGGTGGCTATGGCGCTGGATTCACAAGGCAACAGTTGCTATAACTCACAAAAGAGGGAGGCAACCTAACCTGAGAGGAGGAAGAGGAGGCGCCACTCACACACACACAGGCTGACAGCCCGGCAGCAGCGGGGCGGAGACTGGGCGGGGACACAGCCAGCGGGGAGAGAACCTGCTATTCAATATTTATCAAGCTTTATTGTGTGCCATGTGTGCCGACACAGCCCCTTCTTAGCGGCTGGATTTTTTTTCATTACTATTTCGTCATATGATATGCAGGCTGCAGCGCGATAGGTACGTATCGGTAGCGGCGTCCTGTCACCCTGCTGCGGGCTCTAAAACGGCTCATTACCACTGTACTCCTATGCGATGTGCAGAATAGCAGCCGTATGCTGCTGCCCTATGTGTGGGTGCTCACATCCTATTGTCTGCCCCCCTTCATACACACAGGGCATGGAGGCAGCGCCTGCTGGGGGAATGGGTGATGGCGGGTAACAAACACCTCAATACAACATGGATTGGGAAAAAAAATGCATGTGGCACGAATAATGATAAACTATTATATACAAATAAGGTGAGTATATTATATGTACCCGTGTGCGTGTGTATGTGTATATATATATATATATATATATATATATATATACACTATAATGTGTGTACATACCATATTTGTATTTCTAATTTAATAACAAGCTGGGTTCTAAATATATATAGATAGATATATATCTATTTAGAACCCTATTTAGAACCCAGCTTGTTATTAAATTAGAAATACAAATAAGGTGAGTGTATGTACACACACATTATATATATATATATATATATATATCCTCTTAAGTTGCCAGAAGAGGATTCAACCAGCACTCCAATGTAAATGCAAAAATCAATATTTAAAGTGCCATAAAAGTAAGCAGCCATGTAAAAAAAAAAAATATATATATATATATATATATCCTTGCGTGACGCTGCCCTACAAAGTGAGCACTCCAGTACAGTTGTTCCAAACATCAGACTGGATGCCAGAAAAACAATAAGATGGAACATACATAGTGAATAGCTCTCCAATCCAGTATAGTTCATTTGGGCCTATTTATCTAATATTTGCAGGGTATTACCAGAAAGCAGACATTTTCGGTGGACAAAAGTCCAGGAATGATGATGTTCGTCCATGTAAGATGACGTTTAGCCTCTTTCTGAGTTCCGTTTTTTTTGAGGGAAAAATCCAAACTCAACGTGCAAACTCGAACCTATCCGAGCCTGCACATCCCTATACAAAACACGTTTTTTATTGCTTAAGAAAGGACCATCGAGATCCAAAATGTTGCTATTGCATATAAACCTGGCTTGGGGTGTCACTTACTAAGTATTAAAATAAAGAGCGTGAGAGCAAAAATAGATGGCACTCTGGAATAGTTGCACTAAACAAAGTGTGTTAAATGTGTAAAGGCCCCCATACACGGTGCGATGTAGGAGCCGATCCGACGGATTGGTTCGGTATTGCTGCTATATAGTTCAGTGTGTGTGCATGATATTGGCCAGTGTGCGCTCCCGTGGGATTGTACGTCGCTCCTCCAGATCTTTCTGCGTGTTCAGTTGATCTGGGATGCGATGTACAATCCCATGCAGCGCTATGCGGGTAGGGGAGGGGTGTTGGCATATCAGGCGGTCGGACGCCCAATGGCTCCGTGTGTGGGAACCACCCGATATGTCAGCCGTTGGGTCGCATCGCAAGGTGCATATCGCACCTTCTATGTGGGCCTTTAATTAGCAACGTTTCAGACACATGGCCCTTTCTCAAGCTGTTACAGACAAATGTTTTATTTCTTATCATTAATGTAACACAATAAAGGAGGGTATCCACTTAGCGAATTAACCAAGCGATTGCATGATGACGACGTCATCGTGCAATCGCTTGCAAATCGTGCATGCATCGGGCATGTTTTGGTCCGAAGCGACCAGCAATGTGCGTGCCCGCTGGTCGCCTCCGACAACGCCCGTACATGCTGGTAAACCTGACGATTTCGTCAGGTTCAGCATGTGCGGGGATGAGGGATGTGCCTGGACTGAACGAGTGAACGTTCAGCCTAGGCACATCACTAGATATACAAATGAGAGCACGACAGCAGTGTTGTAATCGTGCCCTCGTTTGTATATCTGTAAGTGGATACCCGCTTTAAGGATAATATTTTTTTTTAAATGAGTACTTTATTAAAATTTCAATAAATTTAAAATAATAAACTAAAGTCCAAAACATTCGATAAGATTAAATACAAAGCATCTTGTAGTTCAAACATAGAATGTAGCCATCATACTAATAAATACATATCAAGTTTACCATATATGTAATATATGTAATACGTTTTTTTTTCCCAAATCTTATTGGGTTTCAGCTGTCACGAGTTTTGGATAGCCAATAAGATTCGGTAAAAAAAAACGAACGGAACCGAGTAGAACCGAGCCTGCACATCCCTAATAAAAATGTGTTATCTTACATTTACCCAATGCGGTAAAAAGGCATATATAACTACAGTAGATAATCAGTTGTAGTATAACTCCAAATCCATACTGTATACAACCCTGTAAGCTATACTCCAGGCAGCTCGGACTAATTCAACGGCATTTTGATGTATTTCGATTGTAGCCATCTCTGCCAAATCCTATCGTACTTGGATTCAGCTTAATGAGTAATATATAAATGTTTTTCATGGGATATTATTGTGTTTACTAGAGCAACCCACATTTGAAACTCAAGACCTGTAGTAACCATCCAAGATCTTGCAATACAGACCTTTGTCAAGGTGCAAAGATTAAGAATGTATTGTCTAGTGTATCAAGAGTACAAACCACCAGGGTTAAAACAGACTGAGGTATATCTAATTAAGCAATCACTCCAATCACCTGACCCCAGAAACTATGTACCTTTGGACAAGACCACAGAAGGTGCTAAAAGGCCCCTTGGGAACTCATGCGTTTGGGGCAACTCCCAAATTGAAGGAGGGGCACAGGGGTGAGAGAGGTTCTATGAAGTATGAATAATTGAATTTGCTGAAATCTGATAGCTGCTTTAGATTCTCTTGGACTACCAAGGGTCATAGTCCAGTATTCATCACATATTGGGCCAACCTCCACCTCCCATTTTTGTTTAAGACCGTATAGATTAGTTGAATGAAAAGCATTCATAATAAAGGTATACAGACACGAGAGATTTACAAGGACCTAAGGACAACAAAAATAGCTTGAGCGCAGAGTCCTGTAAAGTCGGGGGCTGTGCCCGCAAACTGAGCATTTAAAGCGTGCCTAAGCTGTAAATATCTAGAATAGCATGGAAGGAAGATTAAATTCACTACACAATTGAGCGAATGATTTCAACACTGTACCAGCATAGACCTGTCTCAGTGCAGCTATTCCTCTGCTACCCCATACTTTAAGGATAATAATTTTTGTAGCACCTTAGCATTCAATAAAGGAGTATCAGTGTCAATATCCATATAACCAAGAAGTATGTGGACCACCATCAATATTTCTGTATTCCTTGCCATCCAAAAAAGTGTATGTCTCTGGGATGCTTGAGTTACTAACAAAGTATGCAGAGCACTAACCGAGGTGTCCTGCAGCCAAAGCCTTAAATATGAAAGTTGAGCCGCATAATAGTATAAACTGAAAATGAGGCAATTCCAGACCACCGTCTGATTTGGCTCTAGTAATTGTAATATAACTGATTCGAGCACATTTACCCACCCAGATCAGAGAGGAAATCAAGCCCCTCGACTTTACGGAAAATTGATATTGGAAGATAAACATATAGAAGTTTAGGCTGGTCTACCATTTTAACCACGTTGACTCTACCAGTTAAGGTAAGGGACAACTTGCTACAAGACCGGGTTTTGGCCTTTAAATACTCCAGCTATGGCTGGACATTTAAGGCAATATAATCCAATGATGAGTTACTTATTCAGATTCCTAAATATTTAAACTTATCTACCCAGCAAAGAGGAAGTGACAATAAAGGGCAGGCTCCTCGTAAGGGAAGGATATGTGATTTCTCCCAGTTTGTGGATAGGCCAGAAACATTTGCAAACGTGGATGTCAACTGGAGGACACTCTGTTTAAATGAGGAATAGTTAGACAAAAAGAGCAATATATCATCTGCATATAATGCCACCCTATCCTGTCCCCCAACCTAAGACTACCAATGCCTGGGTGCATTCGCAACAAACAGGCCAACGGTTCTGTCGCTAATGCAAACAGGACCAAAGATGGGGCAACCGTGTCTCGAGCCCTTAGCTAGGGAGAAATATCCGTTGATGGACACTCTGGCTCAAGGAGCAAAATATAACGGCTTCACCCATTTTATAAACACTGGACCTATCCCAAAACCATTCAGGACCTCCCACAGAAAAAGCCCACTCCACGGAATCAAATGCCTCGGCTGCATCTAGAGAGACAAAAGCCGAGGAGGGCTCATCCCCTTGGGATGCCTGAATATGAGTATAAAGACATCTGATGTTCACCGTGATGGACTGCCCAGACATAAAACTTGTCTGGTCTGGGTGGACCAAGCTAGCTATTACCCTATTCAACCTGATAGATTATATTTTTGCCAATATTTTAGCATCATTAAGAATTAATGATATAGGACAGTAAGAGTCTGACAATCTGGGATCCTTCCCGGATTTGGACAGTACTATTATCAATGCTTCAGCCACCCTTTTTATTAATGTACCTCTTAGATGAGCTTTAAAGGCGTCCCACGTCATCCCCACCAAGGCAGAACCTATATTATCTGAAAAAAAATCTAGACCACATTGCTTCCAGCCCTGAGCCTACTCCCATCTGCTGTAACCAAAATGAATTGAGCTTCCAAGATGGAAGCTCAATTCCCTTTAGGGCTAGCCAGGTCAATAACCATTGTGGACGTGGAATTATCAGATATACCTCTTGTTTCGTATTGTATATTTGAAATCATAGGTAGTAAATTATGAGACCAAGGCTAAGTATATTCATAAAACAAGAAAATTAGTGCATATCAGGGAACTCTGCAAACATGCCAGTCAAGAATCCACTTCCGCTCTGCATCAGAGGTACATTTGACTCCCGCCATCTATCGAGGGCATTGTTACACACATTATTGAAATTTCCAAGACATCTTGAGCTTATCGTTTATCCCTCTAACATTCCAAGTTAACAATTTAGTCATGACATCTGAAAATTAATGGTAGCCTTTGTTGTATGTTCTAATAATGCCTGCATACTGAGAAACCAAATGTATACAGAACCACACCCACATGTGCTCTGCAATCTTCTCACAAATGGCAAAATATTCAAAAAAAGGAAAATAAAAAAAGGGTATAGAAAAAAAGAAAAGAAAAACTCCCCCTCCCTGTACATCTCCCCCAACTTAGGCATACTTAAAACCAATCTAAAAACAGGAAAAATTAAAGGCAGAATAAGCCTCTAGGAACATAAACATGAAAAAAAGTAACAAATAGAAATCCCCTAATACAATAAATGAGGCAATGAATGGATATAATCACCCAAGCGAGGGTAGCCCCCTATAACATGTATTAGGCATCAAAGAATTATACATGATATAATTTAGATGATGTAGCCATATATAACAACAATAATACAATTCTGCAAACCAGTCCAGAGAAGTAAGGCAGAGGTGAGGCCTCAATAGAAACTAAAATAGTCTACAAGCAAGGCCTGTACGTCCCACAGCCACTCAAATGATCCAACCTTATCAAGAGTAACAAAAGCAGGGTCAGTCCGCATCTAGTGGTCTGTTGGCAGGAGCATAGCGATCAAGCCAAACCGTGGCTTCTCTGGCAATAGCAAAGAATTTGGTTCACCATTGGCTATCACCCAGAGCCTTGATGGAAACAACATGGCATAAGGCAAATTTAAATCACGTAGGCGACGCTTGATAGGAAGAAACTGGGCCGTGTCTTTCTGAACCTCCATCGCAAAAGTCAGGGAATACGGATATATACGTACTCTGTTACTCTCGAAAAGACCTTTAATACGGGCCAGAGAAAGTACCGCAACATGATCCTGATAGTGTAGAAATTTCGCTATGAAGGTACGTGACGGCACCCCTGGTGGCAAGGGTCTTGTAGGGATATGGTGCTCCCTTTTAACAGCAAACTGAGGAGTAAATGAATCCCTACCAAATGTATCAGTCAACCAATATACCAGACATACTTCGGGGGCTGCACCCTTTACTTTTTCAGGGAGGCCAATAAATCTTACATTATTCCGTCTCTAGCGACCCTACATGTCTTTGCATAGTAGTCATCTGGGTGGATAGGGTGTCAACCTGCTTCTTTAAGGGAGAGTGTGAATCTTCCAGCGTGGATATATTGGGTTTCTTCCCCCAACCCGCCCCCGTATCCTTTGAAGGTCTTTACATAGTAGAGATAGATCTAATTGCACCTTTTCCATTTTGAAAGTCTCTTCACTAGAAGTGACAGCCTCCAAGACTTGTTTCACTTCAGCGGGACAGATACCTCTGAGGCATCACTGGGTGTATTTGAGGCAGGGAAGGAGGCTCCTGAGAAGCACCCCCAGATGGTGATTGTGGGGTAGAGGAGCGAGCAAATCTTTCTAATTTAGCTGCAGCATGGCCAGACTTCTCCATAGTGAATGCAATAGAGTAGTCCAGGCAGCTTATGCAGAAATGAATATAGAAATGCTGATAGATTATGTCCCGTGTATATATAAACTAATGAGGATTGATACTTGTCTATGGGCCTGATTCAGCAAGGAACGCAGTGCCTTATACGCACACATTCAGTCGATTAATTTGCACTGCACATGCGTATGCATTGTAGTGCATGAGGTAGGAGCTGCATTAGGAATTGCGATTGTAGAGGGTACGCAGACCAATGGTAGAGTGACAGGAAGTGCCATTTGTGGGTGGTGACGGGGTGGTCGGACGAACACAAACGTACTAGTGTGTTTCAATGCCGTTGCATGGGCGAGCATAAATTATCCACTGCAATACCAGACGCCAACTGAGGACTCATAGCGTGCGCAAAAGTAAGCAATTCCTGAGTAAGGTCTGCAAACATTTACATGTCACCGCTGATATTCACAACTGCGTTGCGTGCGTATAAGCAGAATAACGATCCATAGTGAATTGGGCCCTATATCAACAACAGAGTGGAGTGAACAGGGAAATAGGGTAAAGGCACACTGTCCAAAATGGCTCCCGCAGGGAGAGTGCACTGGCCGGAGAGGAGAGTCGCGCTCACCAGGACCCGGATCAGCGCCGTTGAGTACCCGGATAGGTCAGTATAAGAAGGGGCAGCTGCACCACCGTTTAAGGGCCAGTGACACCAGTGCAGGATGGGTTTACAGGATAGTTGCCATGGGAGCTCCTGAGTGCAGCTGCTTACTGAATCGCTGCCATGACCATGACAATTTTTCATTACAGTTTATTCGTGTTAGTCATTTATCTGTCCATTTTCACAATGTGCAGCACCAAATTTTCCTTAATGTATTTTTTCTTTCGGAATCCTGCTTTTCATGTCCTAGGTTGTCTCCCTGCGCTAACAGTCTCTCGGCTGGCACTTTAGTCGGTGAATGCCCATTCTTGCGACTAAAACCCGGGTTAAGTTGCGAGAACCGGCATTCTCTGACTTAAGTTGTAATAGTCGGACCAAGCAGTACGCTGAATTGAATAGCTCCGGGACCAACTTGCTGGCAATATTCACCTCGTGCTTAATTTTATCGCCCCCTAAAACAGTCGTCTGGAGTATAATTTGAAGATGAGTATTTTAAACCAAATGGGGGAAGATCCAATTAAGTGTGAGTTGCTCCACAACACATTTCTGTGTATTGCAGTACAAAAAACTGCAAAAAATTTGAGATGTCTCATATCTACAACATCCCACAAAGACACATTGCATGAGGTCCTGTGGGAGCTCTTACAGGATCTTACCTTTAATAAAAATCTAAGTGTGAGGTCTCCTAGCAGCTACTACAGGCCATCAAACAATTACTTTTCGGGGGATATTGCTGGTACAAAATATTGCTCATAGCGGGAAGTGTGCACAGTAGCACATTGTGCAAGGCTCCTCACTCTTGAATATGCTATATGTGCAAAAATCAGAGTACATGAGAACTGACCTTTCTAATACTGTTAATAATAAATGGTGCCTAGCATGAAGATTCCTAAAATTGTATTATGCGTGTCTGTTACAGTTAAGATGTTTAATTCTGAGCTAACTTGCTTATAACAATGTAAATTTAATTTTACTAGACTCCATGCCTCCATTGTTATAAAACCAATTACCTTGATAATAAATGAAAATTTGTCAAGTGACTTTATATTGAAAGCATATTAATTTCAATCGTTATTTTAAAATACATTAACTTCAATATGAAAGTCATAGAAAGGAAATACAGATGTAGCATTCCTCGGTACTCAAGCTAAAGTGAGGGGCGACCTTAGTAAAATATCATGGAATGGAATACATACGTTAAGTCTATAGTCACTATGTCGACAGTAACTAAATAGACAGGAGAAAGCTGGCGTTTGGATCCTGACATTTTAAACTTGACGCTGTAGGAACATGTGTAAAGTTAGAATGCCTGTAAGGTTAAAATGCTTTAAGTAGCTTTTTAACCGTGTTGGGACCCCAGCTCTGGCTTTTCCCTGTCTATATAGTCCATGTCGATATTGTGACTGTAGATTTCGTAACTGCATCCCAAATATTATACCTAGGCAGTAGTACAGCTTTAAGACAAAGCCTGGCCTGCAACAAAGGGAATAACTGAACATAAGTCTCCTTGAGTTGTCAGCAATTACAGATGGAGTTTGCAGTATTTTTGTACATATGTGCTCCGTTAAACACATACCTTGCACTTCTGCTATGAGCTCCTCAGAGGGCTAAGAGATCTCTTTTTGAACTTTTATTGCTTTGCATTTTCTTCAGCAGCCATTTATTGGAGCACAATTCAAGCCATGGGGCAACACAGATTAAGGGCTAAATAAAATAGCCTCCAGGTTGTCAAAAGAGTACACGTTTTATCGATTCAGCAGCAATATTTAAAGCGTCAATTTTTTTTAAAGGCAAATGGTTTTGCTTTAAATAAAGATAAAATTCAGCAACATGGAGTCTAATACATAAAATCCACATCCTCACTCTCTTATTACATATATGGCAATTGATGTGGTCAACGTGTACAAATACGCACAATCTTCACATGGACAATCACAAAATTGAGGGTACTACATGCGAAAAATAAAAGGGAAATAACTTTTGCTTAACCCAAAGCAAAGTATAAAAAGATAAAAAATTTTAAACAAACCTCTTTATACTTAACATGTATATGTTAAAATGCTTATTTTCATGCTAAACTTCATAGTGGAATAAACAAGTCAGATTGCATCTCCCAAGTGAATATGACTAAATTGATCACTGCACTTTAAGACTACCTGAGGCCCAAAAGGCTGTATAAGAAAACAGAAGCGATAATTAGCCAGAAAAGAGCTGTCTTTGCTGATCAGATGTGTATGGTTACTAATAATGAGAACTACATGCTCATTATGCCAAGTGACACCTGAGAGTGAATTTCTTATCTTTACTGTGGTGGCAGAGCTTTTACAAATAATTTTTCTTTATTTGTGAAGTCCAAATATCTTCATTATATCAACAGCATACAGGTTTAGGACTTTCAGCATAGAATTAGTGTTTGCCCTTTGAACACATCTGCAATATTAGTTATGATTCTAAAGCTGGGTACACACCTGGCCGACAGCCACAAACCTATCTAACGATTGCTAAGTACAGAAAAACTTCAATCAATCGTTCAGCCTATGTGTTTGGCAGCAGAGTCATTTGAATATGCCTGTCCACTTGTGACATATGCGAGTGACGGGTCGGCCATATATCATCATCGGCTGTGCTTCATGGCTGATCAGATATGACTATGAATGACGTTGTTGACAGACCTATTGATTATACACAGCCACCGAAGAGAGAACGATATATCGTTTGTCACTAGATCAAACGATATATTTTTCAAGTGAGTAGCCAACACCCCTTCTATATTTCCAGCCAGCACCCTTTCTGTTTCCACAGGCAGCACCCCTTCTATCTCCCCAGCCAGCACACTTTCTGTCTCCCCAGCCAGCACCCCTTCTGTCTCCCCAGCCAGCCCCCCGTCTGTCTCTCCAGCCAGCACGCCTTCTGTCTCTCCAGCCAGCCCCTTGCAGCCCACAGACTTACCTTCTTCTGTGTCTTCTGGCTGCTCCTCTTCACGCTTCCATTGCCTCCAGGAGTTCTGCCTCTGTGCAGCTCTCCAGGTGTTGACGGTAGGAGCCAGGGACGGGTATCTCTCTCTGCCCGGGCCTAGGACTCCAGTCCCGGCAGTCACCCCTGATGGCAGCCCTGTCTATAGGGCCACATTATTTGAAAGAGGGGTCTCCTCTTAAAAAATGGTGCCCCCATCTCTCTAGGTGCCAGGATGAGGGAGATAGGGAGCTTTCAGTCTTACCCCTACTACACTGCACTGCCCTCCACTCCCATTGACATCATTGTGTTGACGCAGTGACATCAATTTCAATCATGTGCTGCCTCATCCCTGGCTAAGAAAAAGAACATGTGTTCCTATGTCTGGGCACTTGCAGAGTCATATTTATGTTATTTGTATCCAATCTTGACCTGGAAAAACAAGAATAAAGGCAATTTGCCCATAGAATATAAAATGTAACGTTTATTATGTATCAATACAATGAAAAATAGATTTTCAAGCAACGAAATATTAAAAAATTATTATGAAAAACTGTTTAACGTTTGTGGTCTTCAATGTGGTTTCTAAATAGACCATATCTTTATTCATATTTGGTATATTAATGTATATTCTCACTAATGGGGTCCTAAATATCAAACCAATAAGAAGGAGAGTGTGGTGACTGGGTTATAAAAGGTACCCACAAATCCTATATTATTTATTATAAATTGGCGTTCATACCCTTATGAGGCAGTCAATCTGTTATTAAAGTGTCTCCTGGATTTAAACACCGACTGATTCTTATGAGATTGTTACTTTGTAGCCTCAATATTGCAAATAAATATGTTTCAAATTCACATACTTTATTGTTTTCAAACTGACATCGAGTCTGAGGTGGATTTAAACCACTGTTCAGTGTTGTATAGCAGTATACTGTGCAGTGTTGTATAACAGTATGCGCACAATGTTTCTTTCTATTATTGTTTCCACTTGAGATATATTTGTTTACAGAGTATTAAATTAACTATATAAATTAATTTTTATTAATAATTACTGCAGGAATATATAAACTCTAGAGATGCATTTTTGGAGATGAATATATTCGGAATTGCAAAATAGAGGAGTATGAAGAAAAATAATAACTTAATTGGAATATATGAACAAGTAGTCTATTTGAAATTATTATGAATAAGTTCTAAAAATAATACTCTAAATCTGTTTATATTCAATAATCTCAACTTAATACTTGCTATATTTAATAGCAAAATATCAGGATATTCAACTTAATTATCATTCGTTGTCAATAAACAAACTGGTTACTAGGGACTCCTCATGTATGCAACGTCTGGCAAAACGACACTCTGGGCTTATTTAATTTGAATAAGCCAATTCAATAGGAGAATAACAGGCTGCTAATGGATGAACAGCGCTGATTGGAGAAAACTTCCATCTATCAAATCCTGGTGAAGTGATTGGATCCGGACTCGAATAAAAAGACAGGCAAGCTGGTGGTCGGGTTGCTCCTATGAATAAGCACTTTTGCAAAATGTACATCAGGACAGCGGCACGCGCCAGCTAGCGTGACCTGCTATTTTAACAGTTTAATGTAAAATACTTGTGACCTCTTCAATTGTGTATATTTATCAGAATGAGGACAACTGGGTGTCAGCAGTATTAATTGCGGCTGCTGTAGAAACCTGTAACTAACGATTCACACTGGCAATTGCAGATACTTTAGCCTCAGACCATGAGGAGTGACACACTATGATATGCCCGGGCTAAGTGGAGACCCAAAAGCATATGAACACCAAAACTGCAGCTACGGATTTGAGGGAGAGACACATGATTATATTATGAAAATATTATCCCCTTAACACCAATGGGCGGAATTCAATTCTTTTCATCCCCTATCGCGCCCGACGGAGCTATTCTATTCTTGCTCCTGTCGGGCGCGATCAGCTGCCAAGCGCTACATTTCAGCTCGCAGCCCCTGGGGGATGAGAGCTGAAATGTGCGAAAAGTGACATGTTTGGGCGCAAAACATCACTTTTCGCGATTGCGCCCAGCACTTTGGTCGGGGTTAGCCGATTTACACGGGTAAACCCAACCACTTTGGGTGCGATCAGCGTGAAAAGCTGGCACAATTGAATAGTGGCCCGCGATCTCCTGTCACTTTAGACAGGAGATGCGGGCCGCGAAAACAATTGAATTCCGCCCAATGTGTGCAACCTATTATGGGGATAATTTTCAAAATACAGAGGTCTGTCTAGCTGGGGACTCAAATGAGAAATATTTAAATATTATATGTGTGTCCTGTACTATACTGGTACACACTTTTCCAGGCAAATCCCTGAAATATGCGAAAATTGTATTATAATATATGTGAATTCAGCAAGGGTTTACCTCAAGTGGCAACAATAATAGAAAGAAACATTGTGTGCATACTGTTATACAACACTGAACAGTAGTTTAAATCCACCTCAGACTCGATGTCAGTTTGAAAACAATAAAGTATGTGAATTTGAAACATATTTTTTTGCAATATTGAGGCTACAAAGTAACAATCTCATAAGTATCAGTCTGTGTCTAAATCCAGGAAAGACATACTTTAATAACAGATTAACTACCTCATAAGTGAATGAACGCCAATTTATAATAATTAATATAGGCTTAGTGGGCACATTTTTAAACCCAGTCACCACTTGGTCTCCTTCATATTGGTTTGATATATAGGACCCCATTAGTGAGAATATAGATTAATATACCAAATATGAATAAAGATATGGTCTATTTAGTAATCACACATTCAAGACAACAAACGTTAAAGAGTTTATCACAATCATTTTTTTTTATATTTTGCTTGTTTGAAAATCTATTTTTCATTTTATTGATACATAATAAAAGTTACATTTTATATTCTATGGGCAAATTGCCTTTATTCTTGTTTTTCCAGATCATGATTGGATACAAATAACATAGATATGACTCTGCGAGTGCCCCGCTATTTTGGTTTCTGGGCGCACCCCTTCCACAGTAATTTAGAAACAATAATTATTAAGTGAGAGGGAAGAATCATATTAACAAATCAGTCAAAATAATCTGTGTGGATATTCTTTTATTTTGTCATTCATGGCTAAGTAATACCCCTTTTCAACAAATTCCGGGTCTGACCTAGAGTTGGAACAGAGTTCCTATCCGGATCAGACCCGGAATTTAGCCAGCGCCGACTCTGGATATTCCTGAGCTGGCGCCGCTCACACCGGAGTCGGGTCTGCATAGACCCGGCTTTCCCGGCGTGAAAGTGGATGCTTGGAGATGACGTCATCTCCAAGCGCCACTGAAGCCGGACCAATCGGCCGGCTTGCAGCGCACTCCAGGTCATCGTGACCCGGAGTGCGCTGTTCTCAGAGCAGGGTTTCACGGGCTACGCCTGTGTTAAACCCTGCTAGTTACCTGGGTTGGATTGCCAGGTCACTCGACCCGGCGATCCAACCCTCTCCCCTTTTTACACCAGGGAGCTGCCAGGGTTAACCCTGCAAAAACGTTGGTTTTAGATCCGGTGTAAAAGAGGTATAAGTTTTTTTAATGCCCTTAAGTGTGGAGTACAAGGAATATTCATTCTCCACATTTTTTATGTATATACAGGATTCATCCGCACTCAAGGAGTTAAAAGTGCAGTCATCATTAGTTGCCATCCACATGCCAAGGAGGAAATACCATACATATATATATATATATATATATATATATAAAATCAGCCAATGACCCAGCACACTCCTTCCATGTGTACAATATGCCGCGGTGCCCGCTATATTTGCAAATATGGAATTCCATATGGAATTCCAAGGAGTGGCACTCAGCGGTCGGGTTTAATAAATGAAGAAGGCACGGCAGGTGCTTTGCAATGTTTCAGGCTTTTAATCGCTCGTCATCAGGCTACATGAAACATTTATTTAACCCGACCGCTGAGTGCTGCTCCTTGGAATTCCATATATATATTTGCTTGTAATACTATTGTCTAAATTTGCAAAAAAAAGAAAACTGTTTCAGTTATGGCTACAAATATACATACTACAACATTATTTGACAGTTTTTGCTGTGTATACAGAGTAAGAGACAATACATTTTTGCATCATCTGTAGGGAACACGTAACAGATTTCACAAGAAGCTTATGTTGTCAATGGTCAAGCGGTTATATTGGCTGTTAACAAATCCATTGGCAGAAGACATAACATAATGCAGGATTGCTAAATATAGAGGCTCATTTTTGTTTGTCGCTGATAATGTTGTGCTCTCATAGTCTCAATTATCAGACTCCTCTCCAGATTAATGTACCGGTGTACAATGGCAATTAGATCACTTAATACTAGCAATTCTTATTTTCTCCTGGTGATAATACACTTAAGAAATAATTGTAGTGCTGTGTGAATTTCCCCAAAAGGAATATTAAAATAAAGATATAACAAACTAATAAAACCTACAATCATTATACTGAAAACAAAAAACATTAAGTTCATCAAGTTGAGTTATTTATTTGCTGCTAATCTTTTTTTGTTTCAGTTAATTCAGCAGATTGCATAAATTAAATAAAAAACCCTTTTATTCTATATTTCATACATTTCACCTAAGTCTTGTATTCCCACAGAAACAACAGTCTACCATTACTATGTAACGTTAATTACTGACTTGACAAGTCTGGCAGATATCCAGTATTAATGTTGTGATATGGATTGTTGTTATTTCCTTTTTGTAATAAGTTCATTCAGGGGTCTATGGAGTAATAACAGTCCATATTGAGGGTTGTTATTTCAAATTTTACTAAATTATCCCCCGTATCAAAGTTATCCTGCAGGGACAGCAGTTTAGATAAGACGCTGTCGCTGCTAATTACATCCATGCACAAATGAGGAGCCTTTTTCAACTTTGAAAGATTCTTTAACACTGCATGTGTGCAGTGTCATTTACAATCTAACCTTGGAGGAGGAATACATGAAATGGATTGCAAGATCCCTTTCCTGAAAGAATGTTTCCATAGACACAAAGCAGCTAATGCCACCTGAAGATGGTGTTAGCCTTCGAGGCCAATCTCCAAAAGCCATGCTTTTTGGAGCTTGTTACAGGTTCATACCTAAGTACCCTTTGACTATAAGTGGAACTGCAGTCTGCAGCACTAGTTAGTCTTTTGCAGGAGATTTCTGTGGTATCTTCTGCATTAGGCTATTGCTGCATAGCACCGATACTTAAAATCATGCAGAACCTACAGTTTTCTCATAATTTAAGTAAACAAGGGCTTGATATTATCTACTTCAGGTTCCTTAGGGGGTCCACAGGTTTGATCTTGGGGTATAGCTGGATCTGGATCCAGCTTTTGCTGCTCCCAGGATGCACTGGGTCCATATTCTCCTCTATACCCCATCCCAGCCACAGGTACCTCATTTTTAGTTGGTGCCCGGCTGGAGTCGGGTCACCCTAGTGCAGGGGGGCTGCTTAGCAGCCCCTAAGCTTTTTAGAGTATCTTATTTTCTTTTTTTAGGGACTCTTCAGAGAGGCAGCATCAGACTGTCCATTGGACGTCCAAGCTGCCGCTCCTACACCCCGCTGGCACCGCGACGCCAGTACAGATCTAGGGATCGTGGCGGGACCCCAGAGTCTGTACTAGCACGGGCTCTGGGCTCTCTCTCAACTGCTGCCGGAGCGTCGGGGATAAGGTAAGCCGCGGGTCACTGCTTGCGGTGACCCGCGTATACAAATGCAATTGCATGCCTCCGGTCTCTGGGGACGGACCATAGGCGCTAGCAGTGGCGGCGGGCTCCCCCTCTCCGGAGGCATAACCCGCGGGACCACTAGACCACCAGTGTGTTATGCGGCAAGCGGGAGCCAGCGTCCCTGGGGTTAATTGCTACCCAGGGGAGGCAGCCTTCCCTGTTTAGTGGCTCCTCAGCTCAGCGCTCCTTTTCACTTAGGTTTGATGACACTGGGCTACTTCCTCCTGCGGCCACTCCTCCTCTGAGGTCTCCAGTGGCCATCTTTTCTCCGGTGGCATCGCTGATCTCGCAGGCAGTGTGCGGTCGGTCCCCCTGTGTACCTCTCCCCTGCTAAAGGATAGTGTACGCAGCACTATAGCCCTCCCAGACACTGAATCTGGGCGGTTGATTGTATTGACAAGGTGCAGTGAGTATTAACTTTCTGCATTGTATGTGTCTTTTGCTAGTGCTGACTGTCAGTGCTTTATTTCTCCTTACTGTCAGTCTATGATCCTTTCCTTCTCCTACAGCCCTGACAGGTGTGTGTGGGAAGGGCTTTTCTTGGATCTCACTTATGTAACTTCATGTATTTGTGAGGTTGGTCACATACTGTGGTGTGCTACACGGTGCCATATTTGTGGGTTTGTGTGTTGCATACTTGTGGGTGCGCCAAGAGTACATTCTGAGCTTCCCTGTTGTGTTGCTATATATATATCTATGTATATATATATTTTATCATATCTGAAGTAGAGCGTTCTACGGCTCCCACTCTGCTCTCCTGCAGACGCTGCGCTGCAGGGGTGAATATGGAGGATTTATCACAGAATGGGCTGTGTATGAGGTGCAGTCAGTTACCTGTTCCCTCTAACCCCCCAACTTCGGGACAGGATCTTCCTTGGCCGGTGTTTTCTCAGGTGCTGGCTTCCATCGCGGACTGTCTGGCAGTCCCGACTGCTCTCCCCGACAGGAGGTTACCCCAAACAGCCATCCCCCCTTCTCCGTGTGTACCGCAATTATTTCAGTCTCCCCCTGGGCCTCAGACTGTTCATCCATATGTGGGGTTCCCTATGTATGTTCAGTCTCCTCAAATGACGCAGCAGTCCATCATTCCCCTCCAGGGTCTCCCGCAAATGGGTCAACCACCTTGGGTGGATGTGTTGTCCAATTCAGTCCAAAGTTTGGCAGCCTCGTCTTCAGCCTTTCAAACCATGTTGTGTAGTGACAAGCTTCACAAGGTGTCAAAACGCACTGTTATGTAATCCCAGTCTGCACAGCTATCAGACTCGGAGGCGTCCTCGGATGAAGGGGAACCCGGACTGGGTTCTGCTCATGACAGATGCCAGTCTCCGGGGGGTTGGGGGGCTGTGGTGGGTCCACTTTCACTTCAGGGCCGTTGGACGGTGAAAGAAGTGGTTCTTCCCATCAATATTCTGGAACTTTGGGCCGTGTACAGGGCCTTCCAATTGTCCAGTCACGCTCTTCAAGGAAGGGCAGAGCAAGTTCAGTCCGACAACGCCACCACGGTTGCATACATCAACCATCAAGGGGGGACTCGCAGTCGAGCAGCATTGTCGGAGGTGTCACACATGTTGTCTTGGGCGGAGTGCCACCTTCCAGCCATCTCGGCAGTCTTCATTCCAGGAGTTCTCAACTGGGAAGTGGACTTCCTCAGCCTTCATGATGTGCATCCCGGGGAATGGTCCCTTCACCCAGAGGTATTTCAACTACTCGTGGACAGGTGGGGACTGCCGGAGGTGGACCTCATGGCCTCCCATCACAATCGCAAACTGCCTGTGTACGGGTCCAGAACAAAAGACGTGGGTGCAAGCCTGGTGGATGCACTGTCAGTGAAATGGACATTTCTGCTGGCGTATCTATTCCCTCCGATATCCCTGCTACCTTGGGTCCTTTGGAAATTCAAACAGGACGGTGGCACGCTTCTGCTGGTGCCTCCGGCTTGGCCCAGACATCCCTGGTACTCTGATCTTCGGGGCCTATCCATCGACGTTCCATTTCTTCTTCCTCAACGTCGGGACCTGTTGTCTCAGGGGCCCTGCCTTTACCCAGATCTGGGGCATCTGTCTTTGATAGCGCAGCTTTTGAGACATCCGTCTTAAGGTCCTGGGGTTTTTCCAGCTCAGTCATCAGCACAATGCTACAGGCGCGCAAGCCTGCTTCCGCCAGATTTTACCACAGAGTGTGGCATACTTATTTTCAATGGTGTGAGTCCAGAAACTACGATCCTCAAGCGTTTTGTGTTTCTAGGATTTTGGCGTTCCTTCAGTCTGGATTGGACCTAGGCTTACGCCTCGCATCTTTGAAAGTTCATGTGTCTGCACTTTCTGTGTGGTTCCAGCGTAGGATCGCTACTCTGCCTGATGTCCGCACCTTTTTCCAGGGTGTTCTCAGGATTCAGCCTCCCTTTGTTCCACCAGTGGCTCCTTGGGATTTGGCAGTGGTGCTTCGGGCCCTGCAGGGTCCTCCATTTGAACCTTTTGAGTCCGTGGAACTCAAGTGGATGACAGTTAAAACTGTTTTTGTCCTGGCGATTGCTTCAGCCAGAAGAGTGTCAGAATTAGGCACGCTTTCTTGCCGTTCTCCTTTTCTGATTTTTCACCAGGACAGTGCAGTGCTTCGCACCCGTCCGGGTTTTTTTCCTAAGGTGGTCTCTAAGTTCCACATTAATCGGGAAATAGTTGTGCCGGCATTTCAGTCACCTGATCTCTTGGCTGGTGAGGCTTCCTTAGATGTTGTCCGTGCTCTCACAGTTTATGTGGACCAGACTAGTTCCATTCGGAAGTCTGATTTTTTGTTCATCCTCTTTGGTTTTCACAAGAGGGGTTGGCCTGCCAACAGACAAACTTTGGCCCATTGGCTTTGTTTGGTTACTTATGAGGCTTATTCACAGAGGGTTTACCTGTTCTGGCCTCTGTTAAGGCTCATTCCACTTGGTCCGTGTGTCCCTCATGGGCTGCTGGCCGTGGCGCCTCGGTTGTTCAGCTGTGCAAGGCGGCCACCTGGTCTTCCATACAGACTTTTCTAAGGTTCTATGCGTTTGACACCTTCACCTCTCAGGATGCATCCTTCGGGTGCCGGATTCTCCTTTCAGCGCAGGAGCGTCCCCACCCTTAGTTGTACTGCTTTGGGACATCCCCAAGGTCAACCCTGTGGACCCCCTGTGGAACCTGAAGTAGAAAACAAGAGATATGGTAAGAACTTACCTTTGTTATCTCTGTTTCTACAAGGTCCAGAGGGTCCACAGGTCGCCCGCCCTGACGCACCTGGCTTCATATGGGCTATGTGGCTGGTCACTGGTTTTCCATCTCCCTTTCTCTGAGTACTTGTGTGTTCCAGTCTGCCTTCTCTCTGTTTTTTCCTCCTCCGGCCTTGGTTACTTACCAACTGAGGTGCCTGTGGCTGGGGTGGGGTATAGAGGAGGATGGACCCAGTGCATCCTGGGAGCAGCAAAAGCTTTAACTGCATGGTGCCCGTGGATCCAGATCCAGCTATACCCCAAGGTCAACCCTGTGGACCCTATGGACCAAGTAGAAACAGATATAACAAAGGTAAGTTCTTACCATTTCTCTTGTTATTATTATTACATTTTATTTATAGGGCGCCACAAGTGGTCCGCAGCACTGTACATACAGTAAAGGGTACACAGAACATTACATTACAATACAGTAACCAAATTATAAACAGAGCACAAGTAACAAATAGCAACACAATTCTCCATACACAATACAGCTGGGAAGGTGAAGGTTGTCATAGAAGTGCTAGAGAAGAAGGCTGTGAGATAGTGGAGAGGAGGACTCTGCTCTGAGGAGCTTACAATCTAAGGGAGAGGGGATACAGACAGATGACATGAGGCATGAGTGTGTAGAGGGGGACCTGAGTGCAGGAAGTAGGCAAGGTAGAGACGGCTGAGGCAGGATGGTGGCGAGAGCGACCTGGTGACATGGTTATGCGGTGGAAGGGTATGCTTTGATGAACAGGTGGTTTTTCAGTGCACATTTGAAGCTCTACAAAGTCGGGTAGAGCCTGATCGAGTGAGGGAGCTCTTTCCAGTGAAGGGGGGCTGCACGGGCATATATATGCCCCTAAGTAACTTGGCCATTACAGAGAAGTATATTCTCATTTTGTGTCCCTAAGGGGGTGTAATTTAATAATTGGTATTGGTATTATTTTATTAAAAATTATCATGCATATTTAAAAAACAAAAACAGCCACACAAACTCACTACATACCTTCATATAGTTAAATCATGATGTAATTACATTAAATGGCAATTACAGTAGGTAGCTGAATTTTATAAGAAACAGTATTAAAATCAATCGACACATTAAGTAAATTAATTGGGGGTGCCATTCACACCTGGGTGTCACTCACCGAGGGGTGACACCAAAGTGCCGACTCCTCCCCAGTGACAAGAGCCGGGTGCTGCTCTGTAGCATAACATGCAGCACTTGGTTTCTGGCACAGTGAGGGAGTCGGCACTGTGCATAGTCTGGTCCCCGGAGGCAGTCCGCATCTCCGTGATCCCCGGTGTGACTTTAACGGGGGTTCGGGTTGTGAGGCCATGCCCCCTACCTGTGAGGCCATGGCCCCTTTTTTGCTGGCCCATGTCTTCGCCATGCGCACTACAAACCGGGTGTCACCAGAGGGAGGTACGCCACTGGCTAAATTATATAAGAAACAATATTAAAAATCAATCTACACATTAAATAAATTCAGAATAGTACTCAAAAAAATATGTTCATATGCCACTTTGGTTATAATACATGCTCAGTAGTCAAAACAAACATTATTATTGTTAGTATTAACTTTTATTTATAAGGAGGCATAAAGTGTGCACATACAGGGTAAACATTAAAACATTTCACAGTATCAAGCAGTAATATAACAGCACAGACTGGGTAGGACAGCTAAACGGATAAAGGTAGACAACTCATAGGAGCATGCATTGTCATTGTCCAGTCACGTGTGGGAATTTGATTCTGTACTCAGTGAACCTGTACCCAAGTATGGATGGGCAAACAGAGTGCCTGATAAAGGCACCACCGCTGCATCTTAGTACACAGTGGCTGTACTAACATATACAAAAGCCACCGGATGTATCTTGTGTTAAAATACCCCATTGCAGGCTTCTGTGATCCGATGCCTAAGCCTGAAGATGCAGCTTTGGATCCTATGCGTAAACAGCACCGGCCCATTGGACAGCTGAGTAGTTTTCAGATTACTCATGATGTCTTGATATACGATACTCCTCCCAATTCAAAATGATTTAATCTCACATTTTAAGTCTGTTCCACCTGCAGTGCAGAATGGTTTTGCCCAGGTGCACAGTTACTTGCTTTTTTTTTTTGCTTTACTCCCACCTCAGAATTAGGCCCACAGTGACAAATAAGTAGCTAGCATACACTGACCACGCTTTCTGCTAATCCATGTCTGCTACTGTATAATACCTGTTTGACATCCTGCTTTTTGACATTTTCACACATTCAATTCTCCTTTGTCTCCAGCCAACTGAAATATGCCTCCATTGTACAGGTCCATATATCCTAAACTTGTGACAGAATAGTCAAGCAAAATAATGGATTCTGCTGGAGGTGGATCACAAACCACTGAGGTGGTACTTATTCAAGCAATCCTTGCAGGCTCAGCTTACAACCATGCAGGAGCAGGTTAATGAACTACAGGTTGTTCAGGCAGCCTAAATCAGGTTCCAGTGATGTAAGTTGGTGGTTTTCCTCTGGCCCCTGTCCCAGACTGAGAATTTCATATTAAGCTACCTGAGAGGTTTGTGGGGAACCCATGCAGATCGGTAGTGTTCGAGGTCCTATAAACACACAAGAGAAGCAATGAAGTTGATATTTAAACCTCTGTTACTACTAAGGAGATGCAAATCATTTTCTATCGCAATGTTCCCTTAGCAATAAAATGTTTCAGAAGCTCAGGAAATTTCTTCTCAGGTAGAAATGTAGAGCTGGGGTCAAAGTCTATTAAATGTTCTTGCTATCAGCCAATTAAGTTTTGAAATTCAATATTCCTCAGATTTATGTCTGTTTACTCCTCCCAGAAAAGATCAGTGGTCCTCTATGCAACAATTGATGTTGGGTATATGGGGAACTTGGTTGTCTAGAGTTTGGTGTAATGTCAACAGTTATCTGTTCCATATGAGACTATTGCTGAATCTCAAATTGTTTCTGTTGTCATTACTAAAGGATTAGCTCCATTATTGTTGAAGACTCCTCCTGATAATTGAGAAGAACTCTCATTTTCTATAGTCTCTCCACCCAAGTTATTATATGTCCTAGGTATTCCCCAATAAAGGTTTCCCTCTTATTAACTGGCAAAGCAAAGAAAGTAAATTTCAATCTGTTACCGAGGTACAACCATGTCTAACTACACTGATGTCTACAAAAGGAACACCCAGTGTTCTCCCCAGAATTTTTTTACAGCCTGGTGTCATCAAAAAGTAGCAATTATGCACACACTGGGACAAGGGGTATCTCCCTTACCAATCCAGCCCAACAGGTCTCAGGCTGCTCCCCCACTGGCTCTCAGTCAATAATGCCCTTTACACAGTGCCCCCCGTAGTTTTCCCCTTTATGCATTGCCTCCTGTAGTTTAGCTTTGCCCTTATGCAGTGCCCCCAGGCTGAAGTAGTGCCCTTATGTAGCGCCCCCAGACTGGTCCCTTATGTAGTGCCCCCAGACTGGCCCCTTATGCAGTACCCCCAGGCTTAAATAGTGTCCCTTTTGCAGTGCCCCCAGGCTGGCCCCTTATGCAGTGCCCCCAGGTTTAAATAGTGTCCCTTATGCAGTGCCCCCAGGCTTAAATAGTGCCCCTTAGGCAGCGCTCACAAAGTGGCCCTGGTCCTGGTCCCAGCCCCAGCCCAGAACTTATCTTTACTTGCTCGTCGCTCGCGCTCCCATTCCCGTTGCATCGCTCTGACTAGATCTAACTAGATCCAGCAGGCGCGTGGAGCAGGCTCCTCACGTCGTGGGTGACGGCGGAAACAGTATGGGTTCCAAGTTATGGAACGCATCCACGAAGATTTTGTTTTTATTTAAGTCAGATCAGAGCGGCATGTTAGAAAATATTTTCGCTTCACTGAGGGATCCAAGAGTGACCCATATTAAACCTGTTTTAAAGGTATGAAATAGATAGAATTAGCTTTTACCTAACCCCACCCGGAATTAAGCAGTGGGTGGGATTAGCAAACCAAACCCCTATATATATCCAGGATTTACCAGCATAGAGTTACCTTGATAAAGGCTTCTATGCTGAAACGCGTTGGTCTGTGGGAGCTGCCACTGTTGAGGATCCTTAAAGGACTGAGACAAGGGAAGGTGAACCGCTTTTTGGGTAGCGTTATTACCCCTAAAACTTGTTATTGTGCCTTTCCAAAAAGGTTAATTGTGGTACACTGCCATCTTTTTTACTCTATGTTTTAAGTGTTTTATGTTAAATAAATTTGACAGTTCTGCACTATGGGAGATTCCATTTTGTTATTTATTTGAGATGCTGTGCGGACACTGAAGGGGAATTTGTTAGTGTGTTGAAAATCAATATCCAGGCTGAAAGGAACATCGACTGAGAAAACCCATCACCTGAGAATATTGTCAAGAATTTAGGATATTTCTTTTATGTGGACTTTTATTATTGATGTTTTCTTCAAAAAGAGGTGAATTTCAGTAGTTTTTTTCTAGCATCTGGGACTTTTCTTTCTAGAAAACTGTTGTCAAGATTTCAGGACATTTCCTCTATGTGGAATTTTACCTGCTGAATGACTTTTACTATTGATGTTTTTATCAAAAAGAGGTGCATTTCAGTAATCTATATCTAGCATCTGGGATTTTTTTTTCTTTTGAGATAATTGTTGACATATACCTTTGAAGGAGGTGCGCTGAAGTATTTTGTTTGTATATATATATATATATATCCTTGGTGACGTGTGTAGGTCACGTTCTTAAGCTGCACTCCTGTAGCATTGGAGCACAGGTGTATTTAAACCTTTTAAATCTCTTGAGGGGACTTTGAGGTTGATTTAAAATTTATTTATTTCACCCTACATCTAATGTCCACTGATATATTGATTGTCACAATGTTATAATTATGCTGATTGGCAAGATTTGTATCTGATGTTTTATAGGAACTGCAGTTTTATTTTAGTGTATTTTTGTATTATAGAAATAAATTGAATATAACAGCTCATGGGAATATATTTTTACTAGTTGTTAGTTGTTACAAGCGCAGACATATATTTTCTAGAGTAGAAAAGAAAAAATGTATATGACAGGCGCTGAAATGTATATATATATATATATATATATATATATATGTATCCAGCAAAATATTCTTAGAACGAATCTGAAACACTTGTATAAATTACTTGAAACCTGCAGCTCTCTTAAAACATGGAGTGCTTGTCCCCACAAAGAACTACAATACAAAAGAAAGGAGAGAGCTGGGTTCACGTACAGTCAGGTCCATAAATATTGGGACATTGACAGAATTTTCATATTTTGTCCTCTATTCACCACCACAATGGCTTTGAAATGAAACAAACAAGATGTGATTTAACTGCAGACTTTCAGATTTAATTTGAGGGTAATTACATCCAAATCAGGTGAACGGTGTAGGAATTACAACGGTTTCTATATGTGCCTCCCACTTTTTAAGGGGCCAAAAGTAATGGGACAAATTAAACAAACCTAAATCTAACTTTCACTTTTTAATACTTTGTTGCAAATCCTTTGCAGGCAATTACAGCCTGAAGTCTGGAACGCATAGACATCACCAGACGCTGGGTTTCATCCCTGGTGATGCTCTGACAGGCCTCTGCTGCAAATGTCTTCAGTTCCTGCTTGTTCTTGAGGCATTTTCCCTTCAGTTTTGTCTTCATCAAGTCAAATGCATGCTCAATCGGATTCAGGTCAGGGGATTGACTTGGCCATTGCATAACATTCCACTTTTAAGCCTTAAAAAGCTATTTGGTTGCTTTTGCAGTATGCTTTGGGTCATTGTCCATCTGCACTGTGAAGCGCTGTCCAATGAGTTCTGAAGCATTTGACTGAATATGAGCATATAATATTGCCCGAAACACTTCAGAATTCTTTCTGCTGCTTTTGTCAGAAGTCACATCATCAATAAATACAAGGGAACCAGTTCCATTGGCAGCCATACATGCCCACGCCATGACACTACCACCACCATGCTTCACTGATGAGGTGGTATGTTTTGGATCATGAGCAGTTCCTTTCCTTCTCTTCTCTTCCCATCACTCTGGTACAAGTTTATCTTTGTCTCATCTGTCAATAGGATGTTGTTCCAGAACTGTAATGGCTTTTTTAGATGTTGTTTGGCAAACTCTAATCTGGTCTTCCTGTTTTTGTGGCTCACCAATGGTTTGCATTTTGTGGTGAACCCTCTATATTCACTCTTGTGAAGTCTTCTCTTGATTGTTGACTTTGACACATATACATCTACCTCCTGGAGAGTGTTCTTGATTTGGCCAACTGTTGTGAAGGGGTTTTTCTTCACCAGGGAAATAATTCTTTTGTCATCCACCACAGTTGTTTTCCGTGGTCTTCCGGGTCTTTTGGTGTTGCTGAGCTCTCCGGTGCGTTCTTTCTTTTTAAGAATGTTCCAAACAGTTGATTTGGCCACACCTAATGTTTTTGCAATCTCTCTGATGGGGTTGTTTTCATTTTTCAGCCTAATGATGGCTTGCTTCACTGATAGTGACAGCTCTTTGGATCTCATATTGAGAGTTGACAGCAACTGCAAATGTCACACCTAGAATCAACTCCAGACCTTTTACCTGCTTAATTGATAATGAAAAAACAAGGGAATAGCCCACATCTGTCCATGAAATAGCTTTTGAGTTGATAGTCCCATTACTTTTGGCCCCTTAAAAAGTGGGAGGCACATATTGAAACTGTTGTAATTCCTACACCGTTCACCCGATTTGGATGTAATTACCCTCAAATTAAATCTGAAAGTCCGCAGTTAAAAAACATCTTGTTTGTTTCATTTCAAAACCATTGTGGTGGTGAATAGAGGCCAAAATCTGAAAATTCTGTCAATGTCCCAATATTTATGGACCTGACTGTATATAAAGTGTATTCAAAAATTACTAAAATAAATAAAGTATGTAACCTAAATATTATATAACATTAAATAACATTTAGTCTCTATGCATAAATCAGGTGTGAGAGAGCTGTGGAGATAGCTATAATGTTAAATCAATGTAAGTTTTGTTTAAAAAAGTCATTCCAAGTAAGCCATCACATAAAAACAATCCAAATAAACCGATTAGTAACTATAGTCAACAGACTTATGGTTAGTGGTCTCAGTAAGTGAGTCCTTTGGTTACTGTTAGTAGGTAAAATATTCAATATAAAGCCACAATGTATGCAGTCAGTGGGTATTAATGGCAGCAACCAGCAAACTTAGGGTTAATGGATAGCAGCAAGCAATAGTCTTTAATAGCAGCAACCAGCAGGTTTAAGTTTAATATAGCAGCAGATGATAGTCCTTAAACTAGTCTCTGTTCAAGAAGCTGTTAATAAATAGGACAATATGCCATGGTGTTTATGCTAAACAGTCAAAGTAACAAGTTGTTAAATAGATGTATTCCTAGTCATGCTCCAAAAAATACGCTGGGTTTACCTTAAAACATGTTCCCACATCTCAGGTCAGTGGTGGCCAGCCGCGACAATAGAGAAGTCTAGCTGGGTGGGATCAGGTCCCGGCGTCCAGGTATGTCAGGTGCTGAATTAAAGGTTAGCAATATTCTCACCCTCCACACGCTGCCTGCTTCTCCTGGCAATGTGTGGTCCTGCAGGTAGAAGAGAGATGGGACTGCGTGTTAAGGCTGTAATAGGCTTGCTCAGCTTTAGTGCGTCTCCGGATTCTCAGCATCCCAGCACATCCTGGTATGAGTCACAGATGCCGACGCATTTCTTGACCTATCACATAGGTCGTTTCATATTTAAATGAGCACATATATTTAAATGAACACACATTAGTTAGCAAATAGTTTCTGCAATTGAAATTCAATATAAGTTTTTAACTTGGTAAAATCTTCCATGGCCAGTTTCCTGCTTGTAGGATTTGCAGTATTATGCCTAGGATTTCCTTTTACATATTGTGGGAATGCACTCCAGATCACATCCTAATGGCAATCTTTCTAAATTAGCTGGAATATTGTGGGAGCAGAGACTCCAAGGGGTAAATTTACTAAAGCTTGATTTGGTGTTTTTCTGCGATATCACATCAATTTTCAAATCGGAGATTTACTGAATTCAAACTCACAATGAATTTGCTTTTTAAATCTAAGTTTAGAAAGCAATAGAAAGCATTACACCATTGGAACAAACATCATATGCTTTACATAGATCACAAATAGAATTCACAGATTTACTAAGAATCGTGTTATCAATAACCAAATCAGTGGTGTGTTTGGATATGAAAAGGATCCTAATCTGTCCAGCCTTAACTATGATGCAAATAAAAGGACACCAAAATTACCTGCAGCATTGCGGCTGTTTAAAATATGGTAGAAACAAGTTTAATTGCTGTGCTGAACAATTATGTGAGATACTTTGGACTCCAACACCTGACTGAAAGGACCCAGGAGGGAAAAACAGAGCAGCATATTGAGGTACCGCAGAGACTACACAGGCCTGGGTTCTTCAATGGGCGGCTAATTTTCGATGCAGTGTCTGATGGTGAGGTCATACAGATGTTCTATAAGCTAAGTAATGGTCCGCACTACAGGAGTATTTTTCTAAATCTAACTGCTACACACAAACAATGAGGTATCCCAACCTCGTAAACAATATGATAGACAAGGGTAGGTGTGAGCGCTCTGAGTTTAGAATTGTGGGTAAGGTAGTTGTGGACGATGACACAAATCTGGCTCATGGGTATATATAGGGATATGTATGGGAAAAGGGGGGGGGATGGGGGATGTAGTACATAAGTCCTGGTGTAAACCACCATATGAACTGTGGGTAGGGTGTTCACTTGAAGGCAGTTCAGTCACTATGTAATCTTACAAAACTGGGTCGGCAATAACTTGTGGCAGTATGTTTTTATAGGGTCGTCAGCTGTTCTTTTAATGACAGTTAATGGTGCAAAAGAAGGAGGATCTCCCTTTGTCCACTGGTATAATATTCGGTATCCCGGCTCTCATCCTCAAACGTATCCCATATGTGAAAAAAGGAGACCCGAGCATCAGGTGCAGGCAGGCAAGAATGGTGTAAAGTATGTGGTGAGTACTTACCCAGATCCTGCCGCAAGCCCGCTGATTCACCTGCAGTCTTTGCTCGACGGTCCAATGAGTATGGGTGTGGGAGTGGTTGTCCAGCTAAACCATATAAACACTAGTACATGGACTCAAAGGGAGATTAAAAATGTGATTTATTGCCTGTCCACATGCAAACAAAGGCTCCTGATTCTATGTATGTAGCCCCATATACAAAGGGGAGAAGAACGGAACATTCCCACTAATGCTATAGGAGGCGCACTGTCTGCTCTTAGCACTCGGAGCATGCGCAGTCAGCAGGCCATGCATGTGACCAGATATACTCCTATCACGTGACCGGCGTGCAGCGGAGAGCGCGAACCCAGAAGCAACAGGATTAGCATTACATACGGGGCTCCATTACAGGTATTTAAAGCCTGTTACATTGCCCCCCAGACCACCTACCCTTGAAAAAGTCCCTACAGGGGATGAAACGCGTTGGGAACACCACAGCGACCTACCTTTTTAACCCTGAACTTTTATATTAAGATTGAAAGTTTCCCTTGTTTTTCCATTAACCCTTCGTTACCTGTACCACCAGGAGCCTTTGTTTGCATGTGGACAGGCAATAAATCACATTTTTAATCTCCCTTTGAGTCCATGTACTAGTGTTTATATGGTTTAGCTGGACAACCACTCCCACACCCATACTCATTGGACCGTCGAGCAAAGACTGCAGGTGAATCAGTGGGCTTGCGGCAGGATCTGGGTAAGTACTCACCACATACTTTACACCATTCTTGCCTGCCTGCATCTGATGCTCGGGTCTCCTTTTTTCACATATGGGATACGTTTGAGGATGAGAGCCGGGATACCGAATATTATACCAGTGGACAAAGGGAGATCCTCCTTCTTTTGCACCATTAACTGTCATTAAAAGAACCAGCTGACAACCCTATAAGAACATACTGCCACAAGTTATTGCCGACCCAGTTTTGTAAGATTACATAGTGACTGAACTGCCTTCAAGTGAACACCCTACCCACAGTTCATATGGTGGTTTACACCAGGACTTATATACTACATCCCCCATCCCCCCCTTTTCCCATACATATCCCTATATATACCCATGAGCCAGATTTGTGTCATCGTCCACAACTACCTTACCCACAATTCTAAACTCAGAGCGCTCACACCTACCCTTGTCTATCATACAGATGTTCTGCCTAAATAGTAACAACTTACTGAACCTGTATGACCTCGTCAAAATTCAACATGAACCAGACACTTCGTGGTCACGTGCCGTATCAGGACTGCACAAGCTTCTGGCTGTTCTGCATTTTTTTGGCCACTGGAAACTTCCAGGAAGAGTTGTTGGAATTTCTCAAGTCACTTCCTGTTACCTTACCCAGGTCCAGGCAGCACTGAAGACCCTCTCCTACACCTGTATCTGCTTCCCTATCCAGGAGTCACAGTGGCATGAGATCAGGGTAGCTTTTTATAGTATCACAGGCATGCCTAATGTACAAACAGACCACCTAGGAATAGGGCAGAAATATATTTGAAAAGGCACCATTGAGTGTTGTAGTGGGCTGTCCTGGCTCATGCCACAAAATCTTTATCCTCAGCCAGCCATCCCTCTATGATAAGTTTGAGGCAGGAAACATGGTGGAGGGATGGCTACTGGGTATGTTCACATAGTGTTTCCTTTTTGACAATATCCCTATTTGTTTTTTGAAGCTTAACTCATTGATACCATATTACTTTTTGCTCTTACATGTGATTCTGGCTATGGCTGTTGCTCCTGGCTTCTTTCTCCACCATCGATTCCGAACACTCCTGCTGAGCATAAGTATAATGTGCTGAGCATAAGAATAATGATGCACATAAACCACTAGATCAGTGATAAAACACACTTGTGGTCTATTAAAATTTTGTGTCTGGTTCCTTGACAAATCTGGTGGGATTTTGATGTATTTGCTGATTTTGTGCTCTGCTGCTGTCTAATTCCCCCCCCCTTTATTATGCAGTAGACAGTGAGCAGGCAGGGGTTTTCTTAACTTGCGATGACTCTCAGGCACAGAAAGTGTAAACAGGTCACACAATAACTAATAAACAGCTTTTTTACATGTAAGTACTGTACACTTCATACCATTGCTATTTTCAGCTTTTCAATGAAGTGTCCTAGACATTTGGATCTAACAATACTACAAACAGCTTTTAATCACTATTCAAAACATTTGCCAGTAAACCAGTTTGCATTGTGGAATTAATTTAAAGTGTGTGCAAAGTCTTAACCACAAGTAATGGTGTTCTGTTTGTACCCAATTTAAAGAAGCCAGATACTATTAGGGTAGCAAATCACTAATGGAAATTAACATTACCTTTCTAATCTCCCATCTTTGTCCAAAATTTTGCCTGTTAATAGAGTTCAATAACATATATCTAAACATTTAATTTCAATATTATAATAAGGTTCAGCTATACCATTGTTTACCAGTGTGCAAAAAGTGACCTTACATTACCTTAGCCAAAATAATGAGACAAAAATGGTGAGAAAGTTTTACTATAACACAGAAAATAAACCTAACTTTAATGCACAAAGTACACAATGCAAATAGAAATCAGCAAAAAAATAACATATAAATGCACACTTGCCTACTCAGAATGGTCGGGAGGCTCCTGAAAATTGGGTGGTGCTCTCATCCGCCCAGAAGAGTGGGCAAGTCTCTCAGAACTGAAATGTTTATGTTGTCAGTTATACATTACAATCACTCACCGATTGGCTGTGCAGACAAGGGTGTTAATGTATCACGGGTCATCTCGGAGTCCACCAAGGTTGTCTGGATTTGCGAAGGAGGCAGTTGAATGCTGCATCATACTCCTGCAGAGGATACAAGGATAATACACATTTCTGAGAACTTGGCCATGCTGAGGATTACAAACACAAGGGTATAAACATTACAAACATTACTTTACCTGTCACCTGATCATCTTCAAGTATGACTGCTTGAGCTCTGGGTGCCTTTGGGGATCTGTCATTCTAAAAAAAAAAAAACAGATTTTCCAAAAACATGTCTGTCTTTTTTAAAGTTTATGATGTTTCATTGTGGTGTGATTAAAAATAAAAAAAAATCATACAGTGTCGGACTGGGGCATGAAGGGCCCACCAGAGGATTACAATAGTAGGGGCCCGCTGGAGAAGCATAACCATCTGCCAAAGTGGGTGTACCCAGTGAATAAAATAGCGTGGCAATAATATGTGCAAATAGATGAAGGAGGAGTTCATTAGCGATAGACCTCCAAAAAGCCCAGATGGGCCTGGAGCTGAAATGTATTAAGAGCCTATCATGTGCCACTACAGGGGGTGTGACTAGTGATGTGGGAGCATGACCTGTGCTGTGTGGGTGTGGTCAGCACAGGGTGTGTGGGTTGTACCATGGGGTGTGGCTAGTTCCATGGGGGTCATATCTAGCGTCGCCCTCATGCTTGCCTACTTTTGAAAAAGCATTTCCGAGATATTGTGAAAGTAACACCTATGAGCGCGATGTTAAAGTAGACGTCTACTGCTACATATGAGAGGAGTGTCATAAAACTGACTTACATCCAAATGTAAATGAGCCCAAAAGCAATTAGTGAGATCTATTTTTTTATGAAAACTCACTGATACTTTTCAGAAAATGCATGTAGCAATAGGGATCATTGTGCCTTATAACCAATGCAGGGACATGATACTAATGATTCAATTTGAATGTAAATATCTCTATTTCAGGAAGTTTTCCTGACAATCAGGGAGAGTTGGCAAGTTACCTTCATCTACTTTAATTTATAGGGAAGATTCAATTAGCCGTGGTGTTTATCTTGCAAGTAAAGCTCCGGATTTAAAAGACTGAACTACTCAAATATTATGCATTTTCCCTGCGCTGTAAACCTGCGGCTAACTTGAGTTGTTAGCTCATAGATTCTGCATTGTGCCTGGAATCTATGGGTTACCCCACGCATTGAGCCCCAGAAAGTGCATTTAGCACAGATTTTTCTCCAATAAGTACACCCTCTGGTGCTTAACTTGCAGGGTAGTGACCCTTAATTAAATTTATTGAGTATTTAATAAAAGGTATGTTTTAACTACTATTCTATTTCTTGTGATTATGAAATTGTGGGGTGTGCCTCGCAAAGGAGTCTTTTTCTTTACCCTCTCTTGCTGCATATAAACGTACACTCTAGGGAGCACCCCCATCTTTTCCTTTAAGTAGAGGCCCTACCTGAGTAGACTTAATTTTCGGATACTTTTACTCCTGTGCAAGTGTTTTTCCAATTCTTCCCCTCTTCCTTCCTTTTTCCTTAATTAAATACCTCAGGATGGAGCTTTAGCTGAAGGGTAAACCCTGCAGCTAATTGAATCTGCCCCATTCTGAAGCTATGGGCTTGTAATGTATAGTCTGCCTGTCCTGGAGTACTAGAATAGTTTAGAGTAAAAGAAAAACATCTAAAGCGATTCACTATTTATTGTGATATTTGTATAAGTGTTCATCCTACATCCCTAGCCAGTGCTGTGAATTAATAAATCAACTGCCTTCTTAGCTGTAGCTTGTTTTTTTTTAAAATATATAGCTGCAACGGCAATACTGGACCGGGCAGTAAGGATTCATTTACGGCTGTCTTGTGCTTTCAGTTTTACTGGTTAATAAAAAAAATACAAATAAAGTTTTAAAGTAAGTTAACATTTACCGACCTGGTTCAGTATTGCCATTGCAGCTATCTATTCTTTTAAAAAGGCTGATGATGTATGCTCAGCCTGACGGGAATGCATATGCACTAAGGGGCTAATTCAGCAGAGGACGGAATTGCAAAGCTCCACGCAAGCAGCTTTGCAATTCCATCCATGCAAATATGTAAATGCAACAGGAGGTGTTGAATCCAGCACTATGACTAAGGTCGCAGGCTGGGATAACCATCGCCACTATCGGTCGCGATTGTGGCCAGTGCTGGCCAGCTGAGTAAGCCTCAATGGACGCAGCCCCTAGCCTTGCCACTCCCGTAAAATGGGGCCGACACGCCCCGTTTCTGTGAATGCTGGCCATCCCTTCCCCCACACCGTCCATAAATGCATCTGCCTGTCAATAAGGCAGAGGCATTGCTGGAGATGCAAGGACCAGTTCTGCACATTTTGTCCACATCAGCCACCAACTGTGCCAGTCTGACCCTGTATGTAGGTAGACAGATAGATAGATGTGGGGGTATGGAAATTCTAATGTTGTACATATGCTCACGCCGGAAAAGGGGGCTTGGCCACTCAAAAGGGGGCATGTCCTTAAGATACACTACATCAGTGTTGTGCACCACACCATAGTACCCCATATACACATTATGCCACACAGTAATTTCCTTTATAACACAATATGCCATACAATAATGCTCCTTACACACTATGCCCTTTACAAATTATGCCACACAGTAATGCCCTTTACAAGTGATGCCACACAGCCCTCTACAAAATTTGTAGTACAAATTATACCACCCAGTATTAATGCCCATTACACATTATTCCACATAGTAATGCCCCTTATAACATTATGCCCCACAGTGAAGCCCCCCTCGACCTTGTGTCCCTCCAGCAGCCTCAGTCTCATCTCCATGTGAATTTGGTGCCCTAGCAGGCATCCATCGATAGACAGAGGCACTGCGCTGCCGTCATTTGAAAATCTGGCACTCCTGATTGGCTGGCGGTCCGCAAGCTCCGATTGTCTCACAGACAGCGCCAGGTTCTACCAATGAGCCAGCTGTAATCAGCTGGCAGCCTGGCACCAGATCTTCTGGCAGGCGAATCATTATTTAAATATAGCATATATGTAAATAATGACTCATAACATTTATCTGGAGAATTCATAGCAATAAATTATAATAAAGCAACCTTAATAGCAAATAAGGTAGATAAACTACAATTTCTGCCCACAGCTGTCCCTCTTTACCTTAAATACTGCTGAGCCTCTGTGGGCACTGTCTATTTGGCACTGTGTGAATAAAATCACATTACTCATAAAGACATCTATATGGAACTTAATCGAGATAACCAACCAAGTTATCTTTTAATACAAGTTTTGTGTTAATTACATAGCAGCATGCAGCTGTGTTTGCACTGGAACATCTGCTGATGTGTGCCGATGTAATGGCCATTGTTGATGCTATCAGGTGCAGCATGCCTGTAACTCAGCTGGGGCCTGAGACCGTATGGATAGTGGGTACGTAGCACTCACCAAGCTGCTCCCTGTCAGCAGCTGTGCTCTGTGTTGTGCTGGCTGGATCCGTATTACATACAGCTGTATATGCTAGTATACTGTATCAGCCCTTGAATGGTTTATTGTACATTAGATGCGTTGACCGCGTGCCTGCGTCACTTGCTACTATGGCCGTTGATGAGACACCTGGCCTGTTCAGGACACAGTGGCAGCACTACGGATGCCAGAGTTACCGGGGTGGCTTACAGCAGCTGCTCCTCTTCCTGCCTCCTGCCGGTCCCCCCAGCCCTAGCTTGTGCTGCTGCTAGTACACAACATGTCAACATGGCCTGACATCACAATGTGGAAACGGCGGCTGTCACATCACAGTACAGCTACAGCACATCACCATCAATTGAATCATACAGAGAGGGGCAGGGAAGATGATGTCCCCTGTCCTGTGTGCGAGCAGCCCGGGGACGCAGTAAGTGGCTGCCGGGTGCGATCAGCTGATTTGCAGTTGCTGCTGCTGACAGGTCATTGCAGGAGACTGATGAAAGATGCACCAAAAGCAGTGCCTGAAGTGGCAGTACACTATATTGTTGTATATCAGCGCACTTCAAGCACTAATATATATATGTATATATATATATACATATATATATATATAGCAGCACGTAGAAGGGCACTCGGTATGTAAATAAATAGCCGGGGTGCCTGCCACGAAGTTATATATAGCATGTCTGTTGCTCCATAGAACAAAAGATAGGCGGCACTCCTCCGGACTTAGTAAAGCAGATAAGTGGTTTTAATCCAACATGAGTAAACCAACGTTTCAAGGCCCCAATGGCCTTTTTATCAAGGTGTGATTCACGCCTGGACATATATCAAATGAAGTTACATAGGTGAGCCAAGAGGTATGGCTGAAGATTAAAATGCAACAACATCATGTCTATCTAGGCAAACAGTCATTAACAGGCAAATTACATACAGCTTTGGAAAAGTACAGTAAGGAAAAAGGATATAGAAGTGTATTGGGCACATGTTTTGGCAAAGCACACGCATTACAGTGAGTAATTCAAACAACATGGACACTCACCAGGCCTGGGTGGGGCATCACTATCATGGATTTATTGTGGCCACACGACTTCAGATGAGATGATGGTCTGCAATGGTTCTTCATACTCCAAACAGTCAAAGACAAAGGGAAACAGCCACCCATCTGCCTCACAGCCTTCGCTTGTTTGGCCATTTTCAACTTGACCCTGAGTTTGATATCACTGCACCTTTTTTTCCAGGGTTATACAGTTTCTACGATTATAACTGCAGTGTTGACTTCATCCACCACCCCTGTCCATATTTGGGATTTACACCGGCCTGAAGTGCATGCAGCCATACATCCAAATAGGACATCAAAATGTCGCTTCACAACAATGTCTCACCATAAGTGAAATGCACATTCCAGCTTTAGTATAAGTGCGCTGGGTGCAGGCCCGGTGACAGGGTGGACAAGGGGTACACTCGTAATGGGCGCAGAGATTCTGAGGGGCCCCGAGCCCTCAGGAATTTCAGGAGCCCAGATCATGTGTCTCCCTTTCCTCTGCACACAGCTACCGAGGGCACCCGGCACGGCGATTGCGGGTAGATAACTCCCGACTAGTCCCGTGTTTTAAAGTAGCAGTCTTTTAATAGGCAAAATCAACCTGGTTTTACTTACTAAAAGACTGCTACTTTAAAACATTGGGTAGTCTAGCAAGACAAAAAAAAATTAAACAAACTGCATAAAGACATGACTCATAAATAGACAAGACTGCTTACTGCCTGAAAAGGTAGAAAAATAAAAAAAACTCCTCCAAATAACGTCAAACAATCTCTATCTTTCCTCTCTCCACCAGTGCAATCTAAATCCTCCAAAAGCCACTACAGTGACCATGTTTAGACAGTTTGGGGTTTTTTATGGGCTTTTTGGTGACACATTTGCTTGGAATGACTTCTACCAATTGGATAATGATAGGAAGTGATTTTAAAATGTAATTTAGTTTTATATTTTATACTCTGCATTGTATGTGACTTGTGCTAGCTCTGCTGTCTGTTTTTTTCTCTCTACTGTCAGCTTATACCTTTTCCTTTCTTTCACAATAACCCTGGGATACTGGTGTATAGGAAAGGCAAGGGTAACAAGCAGACTGCTGTTCCTATACTTGTCTCTTGCAGGTCCTGTTCAGCAGGATTAACCTATGAGGGTAATTCAAGATGGCCTATGTGCATCTTGTTATACTGCCCCAGGCCAGTCAGCCCCTCCAGCCCCTACTCAGGAACCCCCCTGGGCTTCCTTTACACAACTCTTAGCAAAAATTGCGGACTGCCTAGCAGTCCCTGTGGTAGCTCTCCCTATGGCATTGCCACAACAGGTACACCCACCGATACCAGTAACTCCTATGCCTCCTCCATGGGTAGACATGCTCTCTACCTCAGTGCAGAGTCTAGCAGCTACTTCTACAGCTTTTCAACAAATGTTGCAAAGTGAGAGGCCCTTACCCAGTAAAACTACTAAACGTGCTGTATTATCCTCACAGTCCACACAGTTCTCAGATTCTGAGGTATCATCTGGGGAGGAAGAAGATGCAGATCTCTCTCTCACTGTGTCCCCATCAGGGAAGGAAGAGCTTCAGTCTAGCTTGAATGTACCTGCACAAGGTACAGGGCTGTCGAATCAATTATTCAGATATAAGATGCAGAGCCCATTCCTAAGGCAAAAGAGACTCTTTAAGCGACAGAAAGTGGTTTTGGCGGAATTTCATCACTCTGATCAGCTTTCCGAACTAATGAGCGAGGCAAGGACTACGCCAAGTAAAAAGTTCCAGCTGCTAAAACACCTGGTTTCTTTTTATCCTATTACAGCAGCTGTTGGTGCTAAATGGTAAGTTCCCCCAGCGATGGATTCCCATGTGACACTTTTAGTTAAAGCTCTACTTTTCCTATTCCTACAGCATCCTCCTTAAAGGAGTCAACAGATAGAAGGATTGAAACTTGCTTCAAATCTGTGTATTCTCTTACAAGAGCTATTACGCATCCACCCATGGCTACTGCCTGGATGGCCAAAGCATCTACACCAAGGCCTCGGCATGACAGCATGGCTCTTGATACATCCCTCCTAAGGTCCAAAGGGTTTTCTCGCTATGTGGTCTAGACCATGCTCATCCCCAGGAAAAAGCTAAAGGTCAGTCCTTTCCATGGCAGTTTGCTTCCACAAAGGCCTCCAAGCCCAGGACCAAATAGGCCTGGGCTACTAAACGTTCAGCTGCCAAATCCAGGAACAAGCCTTCAGCCTGTTGGGGCAGGCCTCCACCTGGGGGATCCCAGGGTGGGAGGCCGGCTTCTTCAGTTCGCCCAGTTCTAGCGTCAGACCACCACAGATGCCTGGGTACAAGAAGTGGTCTCTCGCAGTTCTTTTACACAGGCCCTCCATCAGACCCGAGCAAAGCCCTGCTCTTCCAGGTGGCCATTCAATACTTGCTGCACTCGGGGGTGATAATTCCAGTTCCGTTGTCACTGCAAGGGACCGGTTATTACTGTACCCTTTTCTTGGTTCAGAAGCGAGAAAGTTTTAGCCATCTTAATTTCTCTAAGGGAACTTAAATTTGGTACATTTTTCATTTTCACACTCACTGGATGATAATTTAGCATTGTTAATTCACTATTATACTGTCACAGTGCGACGGATGCCGGCACACACTTACCAGGTCCGGCAGCACTGGTCTGCGAGGGGACAGCGGGTGGGGGGTTTCCGGCATCTGCCACTGGTCCCCATCGCTCGTCCCTCTCTCTGATGCAGACGGGCGCGGCTCCCTACGGGTGCGCTCGCTGACCTGCCAAGGATTTAAAGGGCCATACACGCCCCTTTTAGTGATGTCACAGGAAGTGACTTGGATAGCTGCCTGTATAAGGGGGACTGTGAACACTCCAGTGCCAGAGTATATGCTCATTACCATACTCCAGCATACCGTGGCATATCCTGAATACTGATTTGACCTTGGCTTCGTTTGTGACTCCGATTCTGTCTGATCCCTGGTTCTGCATTGATATCTGGTTCTGACCTCGGCTATTCCCTGTGACCCGCATACGCCTGCTCCCTGGTACCGTCTCGTCTGTTTGGTTCTGACCCGGCTTGTTGACTACGCTAAAGTCTCCTACACTCTGTCTAAGTACACCATCACCTGTATAGGGAAACCTAAACTGAGACAGCAGCCAAGCCCATACCTTCTTGCAAGGGACCCTGGTGAGTACCGCCGGCACATTAGACTCCGCGCCTCAGGAATAGGTCTATCCAATTCCCTACATACGGGTTGCATCCACAATCCATCCGAGAGTTGTAACATATACTGTTTTTCTATAAATTTACATGTATTCTGACAACTACACTGAGACTAAAGGAGTGTAAAAGATAATAAATGATATGGACTTTTCCAGCCCTATATCAAAGTAGGAATAGAATGCAAGTTGGACTTCCATTGATGCAAGGTTTTACATACCATTTTCCTGCATATAATGCACCCAATCAGAGATGCCTCCCAAACTTCAAGAGCAACTTGCCAGAGATAGAGATGAAAGGGATGAGAAGGCAATCGTCAGTAGGATAGAACAACAGTCACCAACTATCCCCTGATGAAAGACAACAAGGGATTTTATCAGTCTTGATAAAGGCTCCCAAGAGAGCAGAAATGCGTCGACCATAAGGAGGTGTGCTATTTTGTTTGATCCGGAGGTATGTCATCTTTTGGAACTTGCATTTAAATTTTTTAACTTGGAAAAAACAGATTTCCAAATAGTTGATCTGTTTTTATGCTTGTTTTCTTTTTTTGACGGCTGTATGAAACCTTCTTAAAACTTTATTGTATTTTTATTGTGGAACCCAATTTTTATGGAATTTATTCTTTTGGAATTGAACTATGTATGAATAAATGATTGGATTGATTATATTTGGAATCTTGAGCTCCTCCCTCTTCTTGGATACATACGATAAGTGGGCTCACATCTATTAAGAATTTATACAAAGAAACCTTGATGTGCAAGTACAACATCTAAGACATTGTGAGTGGGGTACGCTATTCCAAATAAACCTTTACAATGTTTCTACTATCCACTTTAGAGTGAGTTAATGGTACGCATTACCTTTTTCCTTCTGACACACATTGGGTGAAGGAATTTCCGTTTAATGATACCTTTATGGGAGTCCACATGGTGTCCTCTTTGTGAGTAGGGTACGCCCTATACTCTACCTACTTACCTAGAGTGTGAATCTCTTTCCCACCATACTCATTATTGTGTGATTTGTTAGTGATACTATATATGTTTTCTTTGTTTCCATGCAAATACCCATTGGAGGTAAAAAATTGTGAAGTAAAAGAAGGAAAGAAAGAAGCATTTGAGAGAGGAAAAAAAAAATCCCAACATAAGGGACGTTCTATGATCCATATTTAATAAGTATAAACCTGTACTAAGCGCGCCCATTTGTATACCTCCTTGTTTTGCTTTTTCTTTTTTGAGTTTATATATGTGTTTAAGGTGATTTTCCATTCACTAGGAGGTCCTTCAGGCAGCTTCTTTGCGCAGTTAGTTTGAAACCCTACACATTCAAATCTAACAAGGGAAAACTGTTACGGTTTTTAAAGTAGAAGAGGAATAGTAGAAAGCTCTCATTCTTGTCATTTCCAGCTGAATCGGTACTACATATCGGCCGCATTGCTCAGTGTGTACGACCAATACGCTTGTTCCTGCGGTCGCATGCAATGTTGTCCAGTCGGCCGTGATGCACGGCCAAATGGACAATGTCACATGCGGCCCCGTTGCAGGTAATGACAGATGGAACGAGAGATCGTTCCGTTGTTCATTACATCATTTTAATGTATACCCGCGTTACAATATATCAGCCCGTCGGCCCGACATTTGGTACCGGTACACATCACTCAGTTTGTACACGGCATTTCGCATAAAGAATCCTCATGAAATAAATTAGTACATGCAATCCAAGAAAATGCCTGAGTTGGAATATATACATCTAAGTACATTATTTGGGAGTCAGGTGAAGCTTCCTTTATTATTCTGATTGGCTGAATTGGTGGACTTATTGCTTACCATTTGTGTTTTCTACATACTACGCCAAGCCACAACCCTTTGTAGATTGATTCTTTATACTGCTTCTTTTACAATCTAGCTACTTACTGTAATTGGCATGTAATACATTTTGGAATATTAATTTAAATTATTTATAAAAAATTTTCACACTGCTAGTTTTTATTACACATTTCCTGTGGTCTGTAACACAGTGGAAAATATCTGTGCTCCTTTATATAATAGTTTGACAGTGTCTTATTTATGTATAGTACCAATATCCTCTGGTTAGGGAGCTATACAGTATTGGGCATTTGCCCACCTTAGCTCCCTAAAAAGTTTTTTCTTTTTATTTAATTGCATTGTAACATCTTAAGTGTGCTGTAACCACTTGCTACTAGTCATGTAGTTTTGATCAATTTGATCAATTTACTGCTAATTAGATTAATGAAAGATAACATATGACAGCTATGAGTCACCACCCAATTGTGCCATTCAAACAATGTCATTCAATAAAGATGTGATACTTATTGCACATTTAAGCATAGGTATACATTGTTTAAGGATTAGTTTAATAAAGAAGGCTACAAAATATTTGTATTATTGTTACTAATGAGTATGAAGAAACAATGATGTATATTTATTGTCTTGCTAATAAATTATACATTTACTTTCAAATATTACAATAAAAATGTTTTCTAAAAAAGAATAACTTTTCTTTTTGTTTTCATAGTAGGAAACACTGTGCATCAGTTTTCTTTATGGCTAGAAAGATCTTTTCAAAGAATTTCACATCTATTATACCGCTTTTATACCGAAATTCTGGGTGTGACCCGGAGTTGGAACAGAGTTCCAACCTGTATCAGACCCGGAATTTCCCTGGCAACGACCCAGTATATTCCTGAGTTGGCGCCGTTCACACCGGAGCCGGGTCTGCATTGACCTGGCTTTTCCGGCGTTGAAGTGGATGCTTCAAGATGATGGCCGGACCAATCGGCTGGCATGCGGCGCGCTCCAGGTCATCATGACCCGGAGCGCACCGTTCGCACTGCAGGGTTTCACGGGTTATTCCCATGTTAAACCCTGCAACTTACCTGGGTTGGATTGCCTGGTCACTTGACTCGGCAATCCAACCCTTTACCCTTTTACACCAAGGAGCTACCCGGGATAACCCTGCAATAACTCGGGTTTTAGCTCTGGTGTAAAAGGGGTATTAGTGATAATGCTTTTTAATACTGTTTCTTGATTAATGCAGCTAGCTAATGTAATTAGCAATTAATACACTTTGATATAGTAATCTAAAGTTATGTGTGTATTTATATAGCTTTCAATAAGTATGTTCTGTGATCAGTTTCGGACTGGGGCATGAAGGGCCTACTGGGGGAATGCAGTGTCAGGGGCCCATACTTAAGGGGAGTGGTCATCCACCAGAGGAGGTGTGGCCAGCCACCACAGACACTTGGCTAGCCATTAAGCAAATCTTGGTGTTGTTTCTGTAGAAGGGAATCAAACCCCCATGTTGGTCAGTGGTCCTGCACCATAAAATAACTGACCGTCTAATAGAGTATCAATCTATAATTTGAATTCTGGAACCTGACATCTAGAAGAGAGGGGTGGGCCCACAGGTAGTGGGGCCCACCGGGGATTCTCCCTGTACCCCTGTGGGCCAGTCCAACCCTGTCTGTTATCTGTAACACAGTGGACAAAATCAGTGTTTCCTTATTTAAATGTTTACCACTGACTTTTCGATGTACCAGGATACTGTATTTGTCCTTTGGGTAAAAGGATCATATTAGTTTTGATTTTTCAAATAATAATGTGAGTATTTGCCTGCCTTAGCACCCTTGAAAGATATTTATTTTTATTTAATTACATAGCAATATCATTAATGTGATGTGACCACTAGCATACGTTATTTAGGTTTGATCAATCTAGTGCTAATTAGTTTAATGAAAGCTAACATGCGGCGCTACGAGTTACCACACAATTATGTCATTCACAGCATGTCATTAAATAAAGCTGTGATACTTATTTCACATTTCAGGATTGTTTAATGATTACTTTGATAAATAAAGCTACAAAATATTTGAAGGGGTTTTTTTACTAATGAAGATGAAGAGGAGATCATCTGTATATTTTTTTGTCTTGCTATTAAACCATACATTACTTTTAAACATTTATATAAAAATGTGCTTTTGTGTTGATTTCATAGTAGAAAACGGTTTTAATTAGCATTACACTGTGCAGCAGTTTGCTTTATTGCAAGAAAGATCTATTCCAAGAATTTCATATCTATTAGTGATAATGAAAGACAACCAATGTTTATGTATATTAGGATTTCTCTCAAGTCTTTCCATGCTGGCTCTCAGATATTATTTACAACCTGTATATGGACATGCAAATCTGTAAGCATTGTCGTGACCTGAACAAATTTCATTTGCACATGATTTTAACCTTAAAAAAGTACAGTGTAAATTATTTATAAGGGGACATAGTATAAAATATGTATTCCCCTACCCTGGACATAAACTTTCACTGTGTTTATACCCCATTGGCTAATTGTCATTTTATTTTTTAAAACACTAAGGGGTATATTTACTAAAGTGAGAGTTTATAGAAGTGGAGATGTTGCCCATAGCAACTAATCAGATTGTTCTGATAGAGTCTAGAAGGTGCTAGTTAAATGTTCAGAAGAATCTGTTTGGTTGCTATGGGCAACATCTCCACTTCTAAAAACTCTCTCTTTAGTAAATATACCCCTACGTAAAGGGCACTTACCACTGTAGTTCCTGCTAAATCTTAATTATATCCTTAAGATTATTTTCACACAGTCCTTTTAAAGACTAAGCTCACCTTTGTAAAATACTTAGAACTATAAGATGGTAAGGGTTATTTATATAATAAAAATCATAACCGTGTCCTTTAGATCAAACACCTGCATCCTGCTTTAAAGTATATTGAGGTTGCCAGGGGCATTCTTTTAAAATGCTAAGGAAAGTTGAAACATGACCATCTACACTAAAAAATCACTCTCCATGGCACCACTACAATGATGGATATATGACTTGATGTGGTTGAAATGTAAGTGGCATAGTAAACATAGAAGAACAGAGGTATTGGGGAAGCGCAGCTGGCACATGTATGAAACATGGGGGAGATATAGATTGACACAGGAGTGGATGGTGCTTAGAAAACATAAAACAAGGTGCAGATGACACAAGGGAAAATAGATCTTACAGGAATCAAGGAAGCAGCAGAGATAACGGGGCACATAAGAATCAAAGAAGGAGTGAACAGACAAGAAACAGTGCTATTTTGTCAAGGGGTTAAAATAGCACATTTGTAAAAGGGAAGCAGACATTAGGTAAAGTTGTAAACAGAACTGCTAGACAGAGAGGTCAGACCATCACACTTCAGAAAATCAGCTTAGAGGGCTTGGCTTCCTAGCAGCCTCTCGATTGGCTTTCTGTATTTTAAAGTGTAGCTAATATACAATGAGCTGATTATAGGTGCAGCCATGCTGTTTCTGAATCTCCTTATTCTATTCTTGATTTGAGCTTCAACCTGTCCTGCTCATTTGCTTTGGGTACTGATTGGATTTTTACTACTCTGACCTCAGCTCTGGACCTAGTGCTTCTTCGCTAGGATACTTTCTTTACAAATAGACCTCTCTTTTGTGAGTATCACTCTGTTATCTGTTCTTGACATCAGATTTGTTTGTGTACCTAAATACTTGCCCACAGTACATTACACTTCCTTGGCATCTTCAGTATGTATTGTCCAGTGCCAGTTAAATTAAGTCCATACTATTACATGCTTAAAATGTGAAAATTACAAGAGTACTGATGAGCATCTTCCTATGTTATGGGAAAAGGGGCTGCTAAAGATGAAGATTGCGGTCACACAACTGATGCTTAAGTATTAGCTAATAAGTAACATTTCTTTAGACGGATGGCACAAAACATGTCTATGAAAGTCATTACCCAGGAAGAAGCTACAATATCTCCTCAGACTCCTGCTAGCATAGTGGAGTCTAAGTTGAATTTGCCAGACTGTTTTTCAAAAGATATTGAAAGTTGCAAATTGTACTCACTCCTTTTGAACACAAAGAGCAAGGATAGTAATGTTATTATTATGGTTTGATTTTCATTACTGGACTTTTAGCTTTGAACCACATAATCCAGAACTATTAACTGCAGATGCCTCCTTTGAAAGCTTAGATCTTCTGTACAATGATAGAAACATGATAACCTCAGCATTTATGGTCCATCCATTCCATGTGGTCACTGCCCTGTGAAAAAATATTGTTTTGAGTTTTTTTGTTTGAGTAGGGCACTGTGATCAGTGGCGGAACTAGGGGGGGGTGTTAAGCAGGGCACGTGCCCTGGGGACCATGGCAGGCACAGCAGAAGGTGGCGCCACCGGCCAGGGAAGCTCATTCGGAAGTTGCCATTATAGAAGAAACGTCTCTCTGCAATGTAGATTCCTGCTATGCGAGTCTCGGCATCCCCTCTCTGCGTCTGATCACATCTCCTTCCCTTCAGTCATATTCACATTTCAAAATACAGTCATGCTTTGTATTAATCTAAAATATAGTATTATCTAGGATTCAAACTTAGCACCTCATACTTTAGCAGTCAGTCACCTTACCAATGGAGCTATCTACTACTACAGTGAAAACCTGTACATTCTAACTATATCAAGCTACTTCACATTCTTCATAATCTAAAATACAGTCATACCTGGGATTCAAACTGGAATGGAAAGGAATGTTCCCAGAGTGACGAAAAACGGTGGAGTGTCATGTTGGCACGCCCCCATTTTTCAGTGACCATGCCCCTTGTGGCATGTGGCTACATCCATTTTTGGCGCACTCGCCTTAGGCGCGTGCACACAGTTGGGGAGGCGCCATTTTTCATCTTGCCCTGGGTGCCAAATACCCTAGTTATGCCTCTGACTGTGATAGAAACAACCCAGCTCTATTTAGCGAGTTTAGGCTGAGATTATCTAATTAAAATATATTCTGATACAATACCCATCTCCAAACACCCTAAAATTATGCAGTTCTCTATAAAAATACATTGACATATAAAGGAAAGGAAACAAGAGTTATCTGTATTTAGTTATTTTGCTGTGGCTCCTGCTGTGAATAGAGACCCTCTTGAACATATTCAAATTGTAGTCCCAAAATTGTCAGTCAGTGAAAAACAAAGGTTACTTACTTACTATTTGTGCTTATATTATGGAGAGAAGGGTCACTTCATTGGATTTTGCTCCAAGAACTCATGCAAAGGCCTAGAAGACTTGAAGGAAACTCATGTAAGCCCATAGGTATTTCCATTTAAAAATGTTCTTTTATTACCAGTAAATGTGCCTTTTAATGACATGCCAGTAAATGTGTTGGCTTTTGTTTGTAATGGAGCTGCGTGAAACTTTGTAGATACTGTGTTAGTTCAAACTTAAAAAATTCCTGCTCATAAACTGGATACTGTTATTAGCAACTGTAGACTTGATGGTAGTTCTCTTTACTGTCTTCTCTGAACTCGCCTTAGGACACCTGTATTACAGTTTGACAGGTGTACCGCCCAAGTCACATTTTCCAGCATTATCCTATCTTTTAGTAGGTCATTCACTGAACAGACTTCAAGTTTCCTGTTACAGTCTGCCACATATTATTTAATTTTAGCTTATATATGTTTGGCTACTAATAACCCTAGCATTGGTTGAATGGGTTGGGTATGAAATCCCGGTTGTCTGGATGCCGCTGGTCAGAATACCGACAGCGGCATCCCAACAGCCAGAATCCCGACACCCATAGGCACGCACGTAAGTATTTTCCTAATCCCTACCCTATCCCCTACCCTACAACTAACCCTCCCTCCCCGGTGCCTAACTCTATCCTCCCCCCCTAGTGCATAAGCCTAACCTCACCCTCCCCGTACCTTAAACCTAAGACACCCTCCCCGGTGCCTAAACCTAACCTCCCCCCAGTGCCTAAACATAACCTCCCCCTCCTCGCACCCTAATCCTAACACACTCTCCCCATTGCCTAACCCTAACCCTCCCCCTAATGCCTAACCCCGCTACCTAACCCTAACCTCCCACTAACACCCCAATACTTACCTTCGGGATGCCGGTGGTCGGAATACTGGTGCCGGGATCCCGACCTGTCGGGATTTCGATGCCTGTATGCAGAACGTCGGCATCCCGCATGTCGGGATGTCAACTACATCCCATTCAGATGGAATAACAAGTGTCAGAAACACTGTTTATCCTTTCTCATCTATATTGCTGTCACCTGTCTAAAGGGTTGCCAGTGCACTACAAAGATTTTTCTGATATTTTTGGTAAAAAGGCAGTGGCTAAATTATCAGCTCCCAACTGTCATCTCACAGGCTGTGTTTGAAAAATGACAGTTGGGAGCTGATTGACTGGCACCTTATCACTTTCTTATCACTTTTCACTCTGTCTCCTAACACTGCTTAGTAAATAGACCCCAAAGTCTTGATGATATCTTAATTTTTCTCCTTTTCTATCTGAGTGTCAGAGTGTTAAAATTAGTTGTCATACCAACAGTCATGGACATCACTGGCCTGCCTCCAACACTCAGGAGGCCACTGTTTGCTGCCCTCCTCATTTAGAATCCTTAACAGAACCAAGCTGGTCTCAGGCTAGAGGTGACATAACACCTCTCTCAGGTGTTGGCACTACCCTCCAGCACCGATGACTCATGCTGGGAATCACCAATCAGCAAGCCACTATAAAAACCTGCTCAGTGCATTCCTCCAGTGCCTGAGTATTAATTGTGTTCTACATAGGTGCCCCCACCCTAGAACTATACTCTCCAGTATAGTTTTCTTTCAGTGTGGTTTAAACTCTGTGTTCGGTTTCCTCGACGGCAGCACATCCTTACCTGAATTTCCATATGCAGTGTTTCCATGCCAACTAAATACTCTGCTGCTTTCATGGTGGGAACCAACAACACTGGTCCGCAACCTGGGCCTTCACTGAGTAAAGTCCATATCCTCTTGTGGGGATTCCTGTTGAAGTCTGGTGGGGGGGTCTTAGACTCCACGCCAGGGTATTTAGTTCCACCATTTCCACCTGTTTGCATTTATCATCTGTGTGTGTGTGTGTACGCTGATACACTTGCTGTCTGTTTTGAGCTCCAGCTTTATTGCAATATACTCTGTGTAGCTCATTGCATGCTACATGCTGTTCCCATGGTGCCAACACATGTGTGTACAGTACCATGTTGCATGCTATGCACGGCTCAACAAGTACCAACACCTCCATGTACCTTATTGCATGCTACATGCTGCACAAACAGTGCCAACGCATCCGTGTACCTTGTGGCCCACTACCAAAATCCCACATTTTGTGTACTCAGCTGTACCTTTGGCATTTGTGCCTACTGTGTTAGACATCTCATGGCTATCACTTTTCATAGTATACCCTTGAAGATGCAAAATGCCAAGAATTCACAAAAGTAAAAGAAGTTTCTTTACTAGAGTATACTATTTATAGATCATGTCAAGTAGGGGTGAGCGGGTTCGGATTTCTGAAATCCGAACCCCCCCGAGCCCCCCCGATCCGAGTCCGATCCGAATCAGGCTCGACTTTTCCCGCCTGACTCGGATCTGAAATCGAGGCAAAACGTCATCATCCCGCCTTCCGAGTCTCGCGGGTTTTGGATCCTATATAAGGTACCCACGTCGGCGCCATTTTCTCACTCGGTTGTGGACAGTGAAGAGGGAGGGTGGGAGTTAGGGCTGTGTAGTGTAGTGTAGTGTAGTGTAGTGCTGCTGTTGTCCACTACTTCAAAGTCCATAGGGGCTGGCTGTGTTGTGCTGTGCTGCTGTTGTTAATAGGGGCTGTGTCCACTACTTCAAAGTCCATAGGGGCTGGCTGGACTGTGTTGTGCAGTCAGTTCTCCATAGGGGCTGTGTCCACTCCAAAGTCCTGTGCAGTGTCCCAGTCCTAAAGAGGTGCTGTAGTGTTGTCCAGGGGGTGCTCTGTCCATCAGGGGTGCTCCCCCCAAGTGCTAAAAAAATAATATATTTTCTGTGTTTGTGAATTGTGTGCGCAGTAGCCGCACGTGCATCAACAAAGTAGTGCCAAGCGTGCGCCTGTGTCATAAGTAAAGGGCCGGCTGGCTTGACCGTTAAAGGGTGCTGTAACCCCCGAAAGTACACTCCAGTCCAAACCAAAAAAAAATTATTTTCTGTGTTTGTGAATTGTGTGCGCAGTAGCCGCACGTGCATCAACAAAGTAGTGCCAAGCGTGCGCCTGTGTCATAAGTAAAGGGCCGGCTGGCTTGACCGTTAAGGGTGCTGTAACCCCCGAAAGTACACTCCAGTCCAAACCAAAAAAAAATTTATTTTCTGTGTTTGTGAATTGTGTGCGCAGTAGCCGCACGTGCATCAACAAAGTAGTGCCAAGCGTGCGCCTGTGTCATAAGTAAAGGGCCGGCTGGCTTGACCGTTAAGGGTGCTCTAACCCCAGAAAGTACACTCCAGTCCAAACCAAAAAAAAAATTATTTTCTGTGTTTGTGAATTGTGTGCGCAGTAGCCGCACGTGCATCAACAAAGTAGTGCCAAACGTGCGCCTGTGTCATAAGTAAAGGGCCGGCTGGCTTGACCGTTAAAGGGTGCTGTAACCCCCAAAGTACACTCCAGTCCAAACCAAAAAAAAAATTATTTTCTGTGTTTGTGAATTGTGTGCGCAGTAGCCGCATGTGCATCAACAAAGTAGTGCCAAGCGTGCGCCTGTGTCATAAGTAAAGGGCCAGCTGGCTTGACCGTTAAAGGGTGCTGTAACCCCCAAAGTACCCTCCAGTCCAAACCAAAAAAAAATTTATTTTCTGTGTTTGTGAATTGTGTGCGCAGTAGCCGCACGTGCATCAACAAAGTAGTGCCAAGCGTGCGCCTGTGTCATAAGTAAAGGGCCGGCTGGCTTGACCGTTAAAGGGTGCTGTAACCCCCGAAAGTACACTCCAGTCCAAACCAAAAAAAAATATATTTTCTGTGTTTGTGAATTGTGTGCGCAGTAGCCGCATGTGCATCAACAAAGTAGTGCCAAGCGTGCGCCTGTGTCATAAGTAAAGGGCCAGCTGGCTTGACCGTTAAAGGGTGCTGTAACCCCCAAAGTACACTCCAGTCCAAACCAAAAAAAAATTTATTTTCTGTGTTTGTGAATTGTGTGCGCAGTAGCCGCACGTGCATCAACAAAGTAGTGCCAAGCGTGCGCCTGTGTCATAAGTAAAGGGCCGGCTGGCTTGACCGTTAAAGGGTGCTGTAACCCCCGAAAGTACACTCCAGTCCAAACCAAAAAAAAAATTATTTTCTGTGTTTGTGAATTGTGTGCGCAGTAGCCGCACGTGCATCAACAAAGTAGTGCCAAGCGTGCGCCTGTGTCATAAGTAAAGGGCCAGCTGGCTTGACTGTTAAAGGGTGCTGTAACCCCCAAAGTACACTCCAGTCCAAACCAAAAAAAAATTTATTTTCTGTGTTTGTGAATTGTGTGCGCAGTAGCCGCACGTGCATCAACAAAGTAGTGCCAAGCGTGCGCCTGTGTCATAAGTAAAGGGCCGGCTGGCTTGACCATTAAAGGGTGCTGTAACCCCCGAAAGTACACTCCAGTCCAAACCAAAAAAAAAATTATTTTCTGTGTTTGTGAATTGTGTGCGCAGTAGCCGCACGTGCATCAACAAAGTAGTGCCAAGCGTGCGCCTGTGTCATAAGTAAAGGGCCGGCTGGCTTGACCGTTAAAGGGTTCTGTAACCCCCAAAGTACACTCCAAACCAAAAAAATATATATTTTCTGTGTTTGTGACTTGTGTGCACTGTGGCTGCACGTGCATCAACAAAGGAGCAGCGCCAAGCATGCGCCTGTGTCCCATAAGTAAAGAGCCGGCTGGCTCATTTCTTAAAGGGTGGTGTAACCCACAAAGTGCACTACTCTCCAGCAAAAATAAAAAAATATTTTCTGTGTTTGTGTGCGCTTTAGCCGCACGTATATATATCAATATAACATAAATGGAGGACCAAACTTTCTCTGATAAAAATAAAATAGGAAAAGATCAAGAACCACTTCCTACTAGTGCTGTTGCTGCTGCTGGGAGTTGTTCATCATCCCAGAGAGGAAGTAGGAACATCACTACTTTTACTAAACAATTGACCCTCCAACAGTCCCTAGCGATGAGGATGAAGTACGACAGCAGTCATCCTGAAGCAAAACGTATAACTGAGGCCTTGACTGCTATGTTGGTGTTAGACGTGCGTCCGGTATCCGACATTAGTGCAGTGGGATTTAGACAATTGATGGAGGTAGTGTGTCCTCGGTTCCAAATCCCGTCTAGATTCCACCTGCATCCTCAAAGCAGCAGCGACAAGCGTGCGTCTGTCTGTTAAAGGGTGGTGACACCCTCAAAGTGTGCTACACAAACAATTAAAATATTGTTCTTTTTTTTTCTGTCTTTGTGAAATGTGTGGGCTGTAGCCGCACCTGCATCCTTAAAGCAGCAGCGACAAGCGTGCGTCTGTCTGTTAAAGGGTGGTGACACCCTCAAAGTGTGCTACACAAACAATTAAAATATTGTTCTTTTTTTTTCTGTCTTTGTGAATTGTGTGGGCTGTAGCCGCACTTGCATCCTCAAAGCAGCAGCGACAAGCGTGCGTCTGTCTGTTAAAGGGTGTTGTAACTCTCAAAGTGCTCCAAAAAATCAAAAATTTTTTTTTAATGTGTTTGTGACTTGTGTGCGATGTAGCCACACTTGCATCCTCAAAGCAGCAGCGACAAGCGTGCGTCTGTCTGTTAAAGGGTGGTGACACCCTCAAAGTGTGCTACACAAACAATTAAAATATTGTTCTTTTTTCTGTCTTTGTGAATTGTGTGGGCTGTAGCCGCACCTGCATCCTTAAAGCAGCTGCGACAAGCGTGCGTCTGTCTGTTAAAGGGTGGTGACACCCTCAAAGTGTGCTACACAAACAATTAAAATATTGTTCTTTTTTTTTCGGTCTTTGTGAAATGTGTGGGCTGTAGCCGCACCTGCATCCTTAAAGCAGCAGCGACAAGCGTGCGTCTGTCTGTTAAAGGGTGGTGACACCCTCAAAGTGTGCTACACAAACAATAAAAATATTCTTCTTCTTTTATCTGTCTATGTGAATTGTGTGGGCTGTAGCCGCACCTGCATCCTTAAAGCAGCAGCGACAAGCGTGCGTCTGTCTGTTAAAGGGTGGTGACACCCTCAAAGTGTTCTACACAAACAATTAAAATATTGTTCTTTTTTTTCGGTCTTTGTGAAATGTGTGGGCTGTAGCCGCACCTGCATCCTTAAAGCAGCAGCGACAAGCGTGCGTCTGTCTGTTAAAGGGTGGTGTAACTCTCAAAGTGCTCCAAAAAATAAAAAACTATTTTTTTTATGTGTTTGTGACTTGTGTGCGATGTAGCCGCACTTGCATCCTCAAAGCAGCAGCGACAAGCGTGCGTCTGTCTGTTAAAGGGTGGTGACACCCTCAAAGTGTGCTACACAAACAATAAAAATATTCTTCTTTTTTCTGTCTTTGTGAATTGTGTGGGCTGTAGCCGCACCTGCATCCTTAAAGCAGCAGCGACAAGCGTGCGTCTGTCTGTTAAAGGGTGGTGACACCCTCAAAGTGTGCTACACAAACAATTAAAATATTGTTCTTTTTTTTTCGGTCTTTGTGAAATGTGTGGGCTGTAGCCGCACCTGCATCCTTAAAGCAGCAGCGACAAGCGTGCGTCTGTCTGTTAAAGGGTGGTGACACCCTCAAAGTGTGCTACACAAACAATAAAAATATTCTTCTTCTTTTTTCTGTCTTTGTGAATTGTGTGGGCTGTAGCCGCACTTGCATCCTCAAAGCAGCAGCGACAAGCGTGCGTCTGTCTGTTAGAGGGTGGTGTAACCCTCAAAGTGTGCTCCACAAACAATAAAAATATTCTTTTTTTTTTTCTGTCTTTGTGAATTGTGTGGGCTGTAGCCGCACTTGAATCCTCAAAGCAGCAGCGACAAGCGTGCGTCTGTCTGTTAAAGGATTACATCGGTGACAGCATCCAAGTAGGCATGTCAGACAGTCCGTACCTGTACTGGCAGGAAAAAGAAGCAATTTGGAGGTCCCTGTACAAACTGGCTCTATTTTACCTGAGTTGCCCCCCCTCCAGTGTGTACTCCGAAAGAGTGTTTAGTGCAGCCGGGAACCTTGTTAGCGAAAGGCGTAGGAGGTTGCTTCCACAAAATGTGGAGAAGATGATGTTCATAAAATGAATGATCAACTCTTCCAGGGAGACCAGCCTCCAGAACGTACAGAGGGACCTGTGGTTCCAGCAGGGACGAATTAATACTCTGTGAGGATGAGGATGTACATAACACTGAAGAGGGTGAGGAATCTGTGGATGAGGAGGATGAGGACGACTTCTTGCCTCCGTAGAGCCAGTTTGTGCAGGGACAGATTAATTGCCAGCTTGTTTTGTGGGGGCCCAAACGAACCAATCATTTCAGCCACAGTTGTGTGGCAGACCCTGGCGCTGAAATGATTGGTTTGTTAAAGTGTGCATGTCCTGTTTATACAACATAAGGGTGGGTGGGAGGGCCCAAGGACAATTCCATCTTGCACCTCTTTTTTTTCTTTGCATTATGTACAGTTTGGGGCCTAGTTTTTCAATGCCATCCTGTCTGCCACTGCAGTTTCACGCCTAGATGGGTCACGTGTTTGTGCCGCCCACTCGTGTCGCTTAGCATAGTCATCCAGCTACCTCGGTGCAACCTTTTGGACATAAAAACACTATTGTGAGGTGTGAGGTATTCAGAATAGACTGGAAATGAGTGGAAATTAAGGTTATTGAGGTTAATAATAGCATAGGAGCAGAAAAACCTACAAATTCTGTGATTTTAGCTGTTTTTATGCTTTTTTTCAAAAAAATACAGATCCAAAACACAAAACCCAGAACCCAAAACACGGAAGGGTGGTTTTGGCAAAACCAATCCAGATCCAAAACACGAAGAAAGATCCAGATCCAAAACCAAAACACAAAACACGAAAAGTGGCCGGTGCACACCCCTAATGTCAAGTAAAGGTACTGTAGTTAATAATTAGATTGTGCTTATACCTTTATTTTAAAAGGGGAATGCTGTTATTAGCTATGTTTTGCTAGTAAAATAATTTAAAATGTTGGGCATAACATAGGCAAACGCAGGGGGGGTTTCCGTCTGCCTGGAAACCCCCCTCCCCAACCCACACCATGAATAGTAATATAATGGAATTTTACTAGCGCTGCATGTTCTTCTCAGTATCATAAATGAAATAAATAGCACCACCTATGGATCTTTTAACATGTATTAGCAGTAATAAATACACCTGTGCACCAATTAGGGGATTTGGAAAACATGCACCGTTAGGGATGCACTGCTGTAGAGTCCAATATTTACAAATATGTCCAGGGCAGTGCTAGGTTCTTCTGCTGCTCCCCCAGACTCTCGGACTTGCTCCCATGCCCCGGAATGGTGTTCACATCTAAAATAAAAACATTCAGCTCATGTAGGATGGCCCTACTGCCGCATTTAATAGCTTACTGTGATCTCTGGTCCTGTATATGCTGGAATTATGACACACAATACACTTTGTATGGTGCACATTAAACTTAAAGCTGGATAAGTGGTAATTATGCCCTCTTCATGGACTGCCCACACTGACTCCAAAATCAAGCATTTGGAAACCCCCCTCTAGAAATCCTGTGTTTGCCATTGCATAAACACATTTGGAAGCACTGGGTTTTAGAACCAGATGCTTAGTAAATAAATCCCTAAATATTTGGGGTATGCTGTGGGAAATGGTTGATTTTTAACTCATGGTTAATAAAGTTCAGGCCCTGAATGTAGCTCAGATCCTTGGCATAAAATAAAAAAGGAGCTACACTCTTTCTTAGGAGATATATTCCCAAATTTTACATGGTGGGGGCTCCTTTAATGTCAGGCTGCCTTTGTTGCTATTAAATAGATCCTTTGTGAAGATCCTGCTTTATAGGCTCCTGGTTTTACCTAACCGATTGTGCTGCAAACAGAGGGCCTGATTCAGAGCCGGACGCTATTTGCGAACGGTCGTTCAGAAAAAGGGGCCGGCTATTTAAATTGAGCACTCGCTCTTTGCGGTCTGTTGACGCCTCTATATCTGAGCGAGCGAACGAAACATGCGCTCGCTATTTTGTAAAGACGCCCCCTGGCCGTTCGCATCATACGTCATCTCCGCTATTTATTAGATTAATTGAGTATATCGAAAGGCGTCTGAACAGCTCGCAGTGCTTGTGGTAGGTTTTACTTCCCGCAATCACTGCGAGCAGTTCAGGCTAAAAGACAACCAAGTGACGTGGTCGAGGATGCTGCTTTGTTAATTATGCACACCCATTAAACGCCCGTTTTGACCGTTTGGCACGCTTGCGTTCGGATCTCCATTCCCCGTTTTCAAGCACCTTCCCCTGTTACCGCCCACAAATGCCTCATTCTGTCACTCAAATTAGCAGGCCCTGGCTGTTTTGCGAGCACACGATTTCCAACCGCAATGACTGGTTGGCGCATGCGCATTACGACCCATACGCATGCGCAGATGTGCGAACGAGCTGTCGCTTACGAGCAGTTCTGAATCAGGCCCAGATTCTTTGGATGCACCCGGTTTTGTTTCTTTGCAAGAAGCTCTACTCTTTTGAATACTGCAGTAGTAGAAAAGGAATGTCTCTCGGTCAAGTTGACTGTGGAGATGCTGCGCTATTATCTCGGAGGATTGGGGATACACATTGTCACTGACCGAGGCCCCTAAGGTGGCTTCACTCCAGGCTGGACTCCAATACTCGCCTTCAGTGTTACCTGATTTTCCATCAACGCCCAAAATTTTTGCATCTTAATGCAGATTTTTTGACTCGGATTTTGCTAGAGTCACAATGATCTTCATATCCACATAGCAGAAGGTAGTGACCTATAGACCATCTAGCAGCAAAATGAATCTAGTGAAGACTAGCATCTAGCGAAGACCCGAAGCACCGCACCTCTTCTACTGCCAGTCTATATTCAAATTGGTACAATATAATCCACTAACCAATTTGAAATCCTCACAGTGGATGGGTTCTCTGGCCATGGAATCAGTCAGTAGTCCATAGCTGCAGGATCTAATCCAGAACCTTGATGGCTGAGTGGAGAAACAAGAATGGAATCAGGTCAAAATTCTGCAAATTCTGCAGGACCTGTCATAGTGGGCCTGATTCAGTGATGAACATTATTTCACAGCTGCAGGGAAGCGGCTTTGTAATACCGACCAACTAAATGCAAATGTAGCAGGACGTGTCTGTAGGAAATAGACATCTCCTGAATGCATCTGCGATCCGAGTGCAGCATCCATAGATGCTGCCCAGGATCACCATCGCGTCCATGGTGACCATCGGCTGCGATGGTTGCTACTTTGGCCCGGCTGCATATGCTGAAGCTTACTCAGCTTGCCCTCGGAACTGGACAGCTGGGACCAGGAAGTCTGTGTTGGACAACGCAGACCATGGGATCAGCACGCCTCCAAAATGGGGATGGTTAATCATGTTGCGGCTAAGCGGAGATTGTAAGTGATCATGCAGGGCCCATTCTGCACATGCTCAGACATCCAACAGCTCTTACAGCTGCTGCCACCTCTTCTCAGCTATGAATACCTATTCCGCCAAAATATGATGGGATCCCAAAGCCTGTAAGGGTTTTATTTATAAGTGATTGATGAGGAATGCATAATGTTAAGCCCACATTAACAAATACACGGCCAATATTAGTGAAAATAATATTGTGAGCTGAGAGGTGGTCATAATTGACTGGAAATTATTTGAAATAAATATTATTAAGGTTATTAATAATGTGGAACAAAAACAGGCCCCCCAAAAAACATGATATTATCTGTTTTTGACAGGTTAAAATCAAATTCCAATAAAATCAAAACCAAAACACTTGAGGGTGGTTTTGGCAAAACCAAAGCATGATGATGAATTAGAACCAAAACCATAACACAGGGGTCTACCCACATCTCTTATTAATCTGTCTATCATTTACTGAGGGTTAGATTATTTGGGTTTTTATCCTAAATGCTGATATATTTATATATTTTTATGTGTCAGATTTTAGTACTAATGTCATTGCATTTTTAGATGATTTTTACTAATAAATGTGATTTCTGATAATAGCACTTAAGTAGTATTTGTTCTCCTATTGGTGCTTGTTATATCACCATTACCCATCAATCACTTATTATAAAAAGTCCTTGCAGGCTTGGGATTCCATTGTACTTTGGCGGGGAATGGGATTGAAATCCCGACAGCGCTGGCCCGACGCGGAGGAAATCCCAACACCGGAGGTAAGTAATCAAACCCTCCCCTCTCTCCCCTTAACCGTAACCCTTCTTTAGGGGTGCCTAACCCAAACCTCATTCCCTAGTGCCTAACCCTAACCTCCCCCGTTAGTGCCTAAACCTAACCCCCCTCCCTGCACCCGAAACCTAACCCTCCCAGGGGGGTCCCTAACACTAACCTCCCCCCAAGTGCCTAAACCTAACCCCCCCTTTCCCTAGCCCAACCATAACCCTCCCCGGGGGGGAGGGCCTAACCCTAAGTCCCCCTGGGGGGGTCACTAAACCTAACCCCCCATCCCTGGCTACATCGCTACTTCCCTCCGGCCCTGGACGATTGATTGGTCCGGCATCCTGTTGGGGTCCCGGCGTCAGGATTAACATAGGTGTCGGTATTTCAACGCCTATATTAAATCCCCTGCCACATTTGTAGTGTCAGGATTGAGACCGGTGGCCATGCGGCTGCCGGTTTCTTAACTACATCCCCTTTGGCAGAGTAGGTATTCAAAGCTGAGTTGGGGTGGCAGCAGCTGAAACAGAGCAGCAGAAAAAGCTTAATAGCACAAAGCAAATTGCAGCATGTACAGACAATGTGACAAGGAGTGGTATTGTTATGGCAGGGGGGTGCGGTCCGCACCTGGTGTCACCCTCGGAGGTGGTGACACCAAAATTCAGGCTGCTCCTCAGTGACAGGACCCAGGTGCTGCTGTGTGACATTCTCCTGCAGAACTCTGCTCCTGCCACAGAGGAGGGACCAGCAGTGCAGGCACAGTCTCTGGGGATGCTGGGCACTCCCCCAAAGGGATTTCCTATAATGACACGCCCCTTTTGTATTAGGCCACACGGCCCCCTTTACAGACACGCGTGGCTCTGCTATGCAAGGGGAATTCGGAGTGTGCACCGGGTGGCCCTGCAGGACATTTTTTTCCACAGATAATACATCCACTGTTCGAATTTAAAATTGGTTAATGGATTTCCTTGTCTATCAGTGCTGTTTAACATTTAAAAAAAGTTATTTGATTAGGAACATCATTATTTGGACACAGTTTTAACTTTAATTTAATTTATTTCATTCTATGTTTTGTGCCTAGCATTTTATTTTTAATTTTATTTTTATAAGTGCTCAATTCAATTTGAGCTGTTACCTGTAAACTTTCCTTCTGAGAATGCAAAGGTAAATTACATTATTTCACTGCCTGCAGTCAAGCCTTCTCATGGGTCTCTCTGCTCTGGAATAAATCAGTTCTCTACTCCAATCGACGCATCAAGATGACCCCTCAAATGGACCTTGGGACATGGTTGCCAAATCACGAGGCTCAATATTGCTCTATTCTTTGTTTTTTCCTCTTAAGTTTAGATTAACCTTTTCATAGATGTTATATTGCTGTCACCCTTGTATTAATACTGCCATTTTTTCCTCTGTATTCAACCTTTTATTTTTTCCACCTGCATGTTATACTTCTACAAGTTGCACATCCTGCCAGATGTAACCTACGCAGTGCACCCAAGATGAACTTCCTCGGATGGTGCTGCCATGGGCAGGATGAGCAATTTATGGATTTATGTATATCGCACCACACATCTTTATTTGTTCCTTGTATGGTATCTCACACTCTGTAACCTTCATAGTGCATCCAAGATGGCTGTCTCACTTGGTACGCCCATGGGTGGGATGAAAAATATTTGGAACTGCTGGCTAGATAAGGTCTCTCACCTTAGATTTGAGATTCTGTAACTTCCGTGGAAGTAATTCTGTAATAACCCGTGGAAGTTATTACCCAAAATGGCTCCATCAAACCTGCATTTTATGTTGACTGTTTTTAGTTAGTTTTCTTCTTTCTGTAATACTAAACCCCTGTGCTTTGTTTCTGATGTTGTAAAGCGACTTTGAGTCCTGATGGAGAAAAACGCTATATAAATAAAATTGTTAATATTATTATTACTCCATAATTGTACTTCCTTTCTTGAGGCATTCAGAAAGAACATTTGATGAACCAGGTCATGTGCCCTCAGTTGCCAGTGGAATTCTTTGCATTAATCAGAACTCCGACTCAGTAGGTCACTATGCAGCACAGTTCCAGATGATGGCTTCAAAGCTTCAGTGGGATAATGAGGCTGTGCATACCACATTTTTTGGTAGGCAAGGCCTCTGACTACATTAAGGATGAGTTGACACCCGGGAATTACCTCCTTTGTTGGGTAACCTATCTACTATATACTTTGAAACAAAGTGGACATTTATTTCAGGGATTGTGCTTAAGAAAGTAATTTATACGATCACTCCATATTCAAGTTGGCACCCTGTATCCAGATGGAAAAGAACCGTTTGTCACCAGAGAAAGTATCAGTTTAAGATTAAACTCCCCTCTATTGTCCTATGCATCCGGGAAATGCCAATACCTGAAGTGTATGAGAGAGACCCTGTCAGGAACTACTATCGTTTTGTAATGTTAGCCTTTCTATTATGGTCATTCTGTAGCATGATATCTGTTTTGTAGCCTGGTCGCTAAACTGACTCTGCCCACCCAGACTCATAGGACCCCAACCCAGTGGCAACTCCAGAGGTGGGACAGCAGCACAGTCCAAAATTCAAAAATGGGAGGCATACCAACTGCCCTTCCAAAGGCTGACAAATTTTAACACCTGGGACTCACTGGCAGTTGGTGTGGCTCCCCTATTTGAAGTTTGGGCTCCACTCAATCCCCACCTCTGGAGCTGCCACTTCCCCCATCTCTTTAGTTGTTATCAATGCCAGCAAGATTGAACAGGCTACTATTCAAAACCACATGTCTCTGTTAGTTATACATATTGTAGCACTTCGTAATGAAAATATCTTTTTTTTGTCATTTCAGTGTCCATTAATCTTGTAGTATTAGGTCTACCATGGTTAAAACATCAACCCTTGATTGGACACCTGCAAAAATATTCCTTGGAGACGTTGCTGTCTCGTCCTGTGTTTCAGAAGATTTCACCACTCTTTCCTGCCTGTATATTCCAAAACTGTAAATTTCCAGATATCATCTCAGTGTTCTGCCTTTACTGATGTATTGTGCAAGCAGAGACTGGAGGTGTTGCTTTCCCATCATGAGTGTGATTGTGCAATGTATCTACTACCAGGTCATATTCCTTCTTGCAGTTGAGCATATGCCTTGTCGTTACCTGAGACAAAGTCCTCTCTGAATATATTCAAGAAAATTTGGAGCATAACTTCATTTATAAATTTGGCACCCAATGAAGCAGGAATATTCTGTTTAAAGATGGATAGTATTTTGCAGGCTTGTGTTGAATATGGAGGTTTGCATATTATTATTGTGAAAAAAAAGTTATACCCATTCTTGTATCCCCGAGTTCATGGATCAATTTTAAGGAGTCACCATATACCAATTTAGATTTATGGAGTGCATATAACCTCATTCTCATTATTAAAGGAGGTGGGTGGAAAACTGACTTTTAACACCAGAAATGGGTACTATGAGTATCTTCTCATGCCTTTCAGATTATGTAATGCACCAACAGGTTTCCATAATTTTGTACATTAGATATTCCAGGATGTACTGTACCAATTAGTTCTAGTATACCATGGCAATATCTGGAGCTTTTCCTATAATATTGTTGCACAAAAAAAGCATGCTGGTGAAGTTCTGAGTCATCTCTGTCACAAGCGGATTGGGTACTTGCGGGTATGAACCCGAGATGGATCCAGGAGAGGTTATGAGGGCAGACGTTTGTTACTGAAAGGACGCTGGTCTGAGAGGAGTGTTGCTCATGGATGACTCACTAGCGGAGGAATGATACTGACGGAGGTGTATACTCAGAATGGAGCTAGGATACAAACAACAGGTAACTGGGTAGTAAGAGATGATCACCGTCTGTCAGAATGTAGAAGCAAGGCTCCCTCTAGGGGTGGTAGCAGTGAGTAGCACTGCTGGTCCACAGGGTGACTAGGAGGCTGGAACCTGGAACAGTGGATATATGAAACTCAGCAGAGACAGGATACTTGCAAGGAGCTCAGAGAACTAGCACCCAGCTAGGATGGGAATAATGTTGCACTGGCAATGAAAGGACTGCAATTCAGCCCTTAAATACCCGGAGGAAGTGCAAGATTGATTGCTAAGACTCCCGGAATGCTCTGCCTGGATTGGTTGAGAAGAGTCACATGACCAAATCCAAGATGGCGCCGCCCATGTTGTGCTGCAGTGCTGCCAGAGTGTGCTATGTTCACACCAGGAACCAGGACACTATGCCTCCAGACCCCTGTAGCATGCAGCGCAGACCTCCATATGCCCGCACCCCCACCAGAGTGTCCGGACAGGTAAGTGCCGCTGACCCCTCACGGCCCTGGTCATGACAACCTCTTTGCACACCATCTGTTTTGTAATCTTCAGAAGTGTGTGTTTGAGGAGCAATAGCTGCCCTTCTTCAGGCATATTGTATCTTTGTATCTGGGTCAAGCCTTTAGATCAGTGGTTCTCAAACTCTGTCCTCAGGACCCCACACAGGTCACGTTTTCCAGGTCACTCAGCAGGTGCACAGGTGCATTCATTACTCACTGACACATTTTAAAAGATTAACAGGTGAAGCTAATTATTTCACTTGTGATTCTGTGAGGAGACCTGGAAAACATGCACTGTGTGGGGTCCTGAGGACCGAGTTTGAGAACCTGTGCTCTAGATGGATACCAAAAAAGTTGAGACACTTGTAAACTGGAAATTTCCTGTAGGTCTAAAGGCCATACAATGTTTCCTGAGGTTCATGAGCTACAACCATCAAGAAATACTTTATACTTGTAGTTCTCATTAAAGTTTTGATGAAAACGGCTCTATTTCTGAATGAATCTTTGACCACTTGTTGCCATTGAAACCTTTCTTCAAAAAAAGGCATACTTGGAGTCTCGGAGGCTGAGCCTGAGAAGCTCCGCCTCCTTAAGCTATGCTCTCAGTGCTCTGAGAGCGTCCCACCCGGTCATGGATGATAGCTGTTTGCAACAAGGAAGTGTGTGGGAGGATGACAGCAGTACAAAGTACAGAGACTACACAGCTGACTGGAAGGAGAAGACCAGCATCAGGTAAGGATTTTTTTAAACTAGTGTACTGTGTAAGTGATGCTGGTGCTGGGGTGTTGGTAAGGGGGGGGGGCGGGGGAGTGTGCTGCTGGTGTTGGGGTTTTGGTAAGGGGGGAGGAGTGTTGTGCTGGGGTGTTGGTAAGGGGGGGAATGTGCTGGTAGTGCTGGGGTGTTGGTAAGGGGGGGAGTGTGCTGCTGGGGTGTTTGTAAGGAGGTAGTGTGCTGCTGGGGTGTTTGTAAGGGGGGTAGTGTGCTGCTGGGGTGCTAGTAGGGCGGGGGAGTGTGCTGCTAGGGTGTTAAGGGGGGAGTGTGCTGCTGTAGTGTCCATTGATTATGTAGGGGTCAAAAAGACACAAGATTTGATTTCCAGTCCTCGTTATTATAAGAGTTTGTGGTAGCTTGTTCCATTTGTGCTCCAGACAAAAATCCTCATCAATACTCTTAGGACCTCTTCATCCTCTTCCATCACCAGACAAACCTTGGATCCATCTAGCTGTGGATATTATACCAGACTTATACATAGCAAATTATTTAATACAGTCTGTGTAGTGTTCAATAGATTCTGTAAGGTTTCATTTATTATGCCCTTAAAAAAAGAAACATACCTAGAAAGGGTGGGACAGAGGGACACATTTTAACACAGAGATACAGGTACATGTACAAAATTGGAGTACACAAGGCTAACCCAAAGGGGGTTGACAGAGAAATAGACAAATAATGGTAAATACATGAAAGGTGGGAAGGAATGATGTCAGGGGTGGGCAGGTGAGGAAAAGTGACCCTACTTATTTTGAAGTTTGCTTTCTGCCAGGTTCCCTGACCTCTGTGTGGAGGAAGCTGTGTAGAAGGAAGCTTTGGAGGAAAATATAGAAGGGAGAGGAATTGGAAAAGAGGCAGGGATTCACAGGCACACAGTAATAATAATAATTTGATTTGGAAGCGGATCACCTGCCTACGACACGGATGCTAGCGCATTACAATACCCTATGCCACTGCATATAGTATGGACACCACTGATGTATACTCTACGCCCTTGTGTTCCTGCTCTAATTTTTTTTCCCAGTCCTGAAGTTCCAGCTGTGAGTTCTGACAGCCAAGAGAAACTTAATTTAAGCCCCGTCTCACTACAAATCTTTGGCCGATGAAAGGCGAAGGGTATTTCCTAGACTAGTTCAAGGAGATAGAGTGTGGTTATCCAACTTAATTCTTCATCTATGAGTTCTGAGTGTGAAATATGTCTGTCGGTACAAATCCTGACAGCGGCATCCCGATGACTGAAGTTCCCGACGGGCGGTAAACTCACTAACCCTCCCCCTCTTCCCCCCTAACCCTAACCCTCCCTTAGTGGTGCCTAACCCTAACCTCCACCCCCTAGTGCCTACAAGCAAGAATAAACAGCGCTCTAATAATAAAAATACAATTGCTTATTTTAATAGTAATAAATAGGTAATAAACCTTATTCAGCACATTAATAGGATAGAATCATAAAAAAATATATATATAGTACACATCTTTTATTAGTCTCTCAGAAAGTGAGTCCTGATCACATAGAGAACAAGTTCATTTGTCCATATAGTGAATATTGAATATAGGACCTCATTCAGAGTCGGTCGAAGCGGCCGCACGGTCATACGCGAAAAGGGGCCGGATATGCAAATGATTCCCTCGCAAGTTGCGTCCCTAAGTTCGGATCGGTAGCTGGCCGACCAAGGGGAGGAAGCGGTCGGAAGACAAAAAAATACGCCCCCTTCTCTTACGCATTGCACGTCATCTCCGGGCATATAAGGATTAATCAAGACCATTGGCAACCATCGAAACTGGTCGTAGAGCTTAAGGTTGACCATACCCTCTCTTAAGCTCTACGATCATGTCAGTGTAAAAACCTCCCATATCACATGTGCCATGACGCTACTTTGTTAATTATGCACTCCCATAAACCGTATGCACTCCCACAAAACGCCGTTCGCATAATTAGGCACGCCTGCATTCGGATCTCTCCCTGTTTTCAAGCACCTTCCCCTGTTACCACCCACAAACGCCTCATTCTGTCACTCAAACTACCGACCTGGCTGTGTTCAAGGAGAGAGAAATTTCTGATCGTAGCGGCTAGATTGCGCACGCGCATTGCGAACTTTACACATGCGCAGTATAGCGAACATCGGTGGCGTACGACCGCGTGGCCGCTTCGACCGACTCTGAATGAGGTCCATAGTGTGGATTATTGTCCAGCCAAATAGTTACCCAGTCCAGTGTCCACATAGGTATGAGGTCCATTTGGCAATGTTGATAGGCTTGTGCACAATGTGTTAGGTTTCCCAAACACAGGTGTGTAAAGGACTGTTTGGAACAGGTCTAGTGTCCAAATATACCAGGAAACAGTTAGAGATTCAGCAATTCGCACAGTGAGGTCCCCAGGGCACAGGTCCACTAGTAGGCTGGTATGATAATAGTCACCTGCTAGGCACAACAGTGTATTGCAGCAAGCGTTTCTCTGGATCAGGAGTGCATAACTCTAACCCCCCCTTCCCGCACCCTAAACCTAACCTTCCCGGGGGTGACTTGCCTAACCCTAACCTCCCCCCAGGGGTGCCTATCCCCTCTCTCCATAGCATAACCTTCCCTGGGGGGGTGCCTAATCCTAATCTACTCCTCAGAGATGCCTAAACCTAACCCCCCTATCCCCGGGGACAAAGATACTTAACCGGCGTACAGACGTTCGAGATGCCGACGCCACTATCCTGATCTTACTTGGTTTCAGATGCTAGGTTGTATTTCTTTTTAGAACTGTTTGTGAAACAAGACCATGTTATGTTTAAGCAGAGAGAAGAGCTTTATACTTAGTTGCTTTTCACGTAATATTGAGGCCAGTTATTGAATTGCATGCGCTCTACCTCTGCTGGGAATTAAACAACCAGGTCTTCACAAATGCACCTATTTATTCTTGTGCTATTCTTTCAACTTCAACACAGAATCCCTGAAGTGGCATTCTGCCCTCCGCCAGCTGTACAATGGAAGTCATTTGTTTCGTAATTATCTGAGCAACTGATAACACATTCCCAACTGACAAGAAATACATACTAGAATACAACTTGCACTTCAAGTAGCAGATACACTACAACTTGCACTTCAAGTAGCAGATACTGAAATATGTTATCAAATAAATATAATATACAATATATGAGTAGCTCTCATGGTGAATCTTTCAGAGTAATAACCCCAAAGGCAAATGGAAGAGAGCACCACAGGGTAGATACAGTGGGCCTCATTCAGAGGCGGTCGGAGGATGCAAGCGGTCGCTCAGAAACTGGGCGGCCGCTTGCATCCTGACCGCCCGCCTCTGTTGCGGTCATTAGGCTGTGGGTTAACACCCACAGCTCTAGCGACCGCTCCGGTGATGGTTGCGATGGTCAGAGACCATCGCGACCATCGGGGCTTACGACGAGACCCTAGGGTAGGGTCTCCCTTGTCGTAAGCCCCGGAGAGCTTCTGGCTCTGTCTGAGCCGGAAGCTCTCCACTGACATCACTAGTGATGTCAGTGGGGCCTCCCCCAAACGGTAGGCGTTCCCTTGGGAATGCCTCCGTTTGGGCTGCCACCCCCCCGGCCCGCCTTCCAAACGCGGCGAGCTGTCAATCAACATTGACAGCTCGCCCCCTTTGGATCGAGACCCGCTACGACCGGCGCTGTCGGTCATAGCGGGTCTCACGCATGCACACGACGGCGCCGGCACCGTCGTGCGCATGCTCTGTGGGGGGCCATCGACCCGGTCCGAGCGCATCAGCGCTAGTGACCGGGTCTGAATGACCCCCAGTATCTCTGTGTACTTATATAAAAGCAGCAATTAGACAAATGCACTAAAACATAGCAATAATAATCTATTTGTGTAAAGCGGTTTTCTCTAGAGGAATCCAAAACCGTTTAAATGCAAAAAGTTCACGAGCATAATCAGCATAACAAGAAATATGGCCTAGAGTGGATAGTAATATAAGGTATTAAAGCATCACAGTTAGTGTTACACAAATGAATATGTAGAGAAGAGGATCACCGTGAACTGGGGGCCGGATTAATCATTGATCTCAATTGCAACAGCTTACACAGACCGGCAGATGGTGCGTACTGTGCATGTGTATGCACTGCAGTGCGTGTACGCAGGTCAACATTGCAATCGCACTGGGATTACGCACACAGAGAGAAAGCCATCGCAGAGTGATTGACGGGATGTCAGCGTTTGGGGGTGGTAAAGGGGGAGTGGTCTGAGAAATGCAGGCATGCCTGTCCATTTGAACACCGTTATATGGGTTTGCATAAATTAGCCACTGCGACGGCATTAGCAATTTGAGTACTCACTGCGTGTGATGAGACTTGCTATTTTGGAGACAGGTCAGACCTGGTGTAATTCTTCGTGAGGGGCCGATGTTACTCCATGTTACCGATGTATATGCAGAACTGTGAGACCTTACGTATGTGATAAAGCAGTAGTGGGTGTCTCTATGCTGGCTGAGCAGTTGCAAACATTAGCATATTTTCCCAGCTGTGATTGCAATAGCGATCCATAATGAATCAGGCCCTGGGATCCATTTATGGGTTGAGAAACAAATGTGTTGGCCAGACCGGATGCCGACGGATTGCAGTAGAGCGAGTTCCATTTAGAAAGTGGACCGAGAACCCATAATGGAGTAGTAATAATGTCCAAGAGATCCTGTCAGATGCTTTTTTTGCAACAAGCGCCACCAATAGGGAGGGAGTACCTCTTAGGTTGCAATAATGAATGAGATGGCTAGATCTCCAGATATTATCCAAAGCCTGCCAACACACAATAAATCCCACCTGGTTGGGGTATACTAAGGATTCAATCACTTAGGCTAAGCAAGGATTTTTGAAAACAATTTGAGGTTGAATTTAGTAAAGAGATGGGGGTGATAACTTCCAAAGTGGGAGGGATCCTTGCAGGCTTAGGGATGACCACTATTTCAGTCCTAGTGGTGGAGTAATCAAAAGTGGTGCCAGTGAGAATAGCATTGAGAAGGGCTCCAAGAATAGGAGCTAGAATTTTGTGATTTTTTTTTTAATAATAAACAGCAGGGAGACCGTCATATCCAGGATTTGATAACAGCATCAATTTCTTCTAAAGAAATTGCTTTATTGAGAGCAGTGGAGAGAACCGGTAATGGACAAGATAGGAACTCATCTATTTTATGCAGAAGAGAAGAGCTAGAGTAGTTAGATGGAAGGTCAAAACATTTCTGAATTCCTGAAAACAGTTAACAATACATTTTGAGTCATATGTCAATTTGTGTTTGGGATTCTTAAGTGCATGTATAGTTTCATTGTCAAGGGGAGTGAAATTTGAAAGACAGGAGTGAGTCTGTCAGTACCAGTAGTCATGGACATAACTGGCCTACTTCCAAACACTCAGCGGGTCACTGATTACTGACCTTCCCAATCAGAATCCTCAACATAACCCAGCTGGGCTCAGGCTATGACATAACACATCTCTCAGGTGTTACCACTAACTTCCAGCACTAATGACTTTTGCAGGGAATCACTAGAAAACACTAGAAATGCCTGCTCAGTGCATTTCTCCAGTGTCTGAGTATCAATTGTTTTTTCATAGATGCTCCTGCTTCAGAAATATACTTTACAGTATAGTTTGCTTCCAGTGTTGTTTCACCTCTGATGTTTGGACACCTCGACAGCAGCCCATCCTCACTTATTTGCATTTATGATCTTTGTGCATGTGTGTACTCTGATAAACTCGCTGACTAGTTTTGAGCTCCAGGATTATTGCATCTACTCTATGTATCTCATTGCACACTATGCACTGTTCCCACATTGCCAATACATTTGTTCCGCTCATTGCAAACTACGCACTGTTCCAACGGTGCCAATGCATCAGTGCCTCGTATTGCATACTACTCACTGCTCCCCCAATGCAAACACATCTGCGCTTCTCATTGTATGCTACATGCTATTCCAACAGTGCCAATGCATTTGTATATCTCATTGCAATCTATAGTGGCTTTGTGGGCCTCCCACATCAATGCTGCGGAAACATGGTAATTGTTAACAAGGAGAGAAGTGTTTAACTGCCATTAGAAGGAGTAGGAAGTGGGGAAGACGCAGGGACCAAAGTAGTAACACTTATTGGTCGGACCAAGACACAGGAAAACCCAAGCTCAAGAAAGAACAGAGAGAGCTGCCAAATTAAGGAAAAAAAATCAATATTTGAATGGAGATTATGTGGTGGGGAAAAATGCTTATATGTCTGTTTGCATAGGAAGAAAACTCTCCAGGTCTCAATGATCCAAATTGGGAGACAGTAGCAGATAACCATTTCGATTCTCGAATAGTAGAGGGTCTAGATTTTAGGTTTTTTAAATGATCCCAGAATGTATCCAAGATGGCATTAAACTCTCTACTTACAATGACAAAACCATGGATCAATTTCTCTAGGACAGGGAAAAAGTTGCGAAGTAGGGCACTCTGTTCAGTGTTTGGAGAATAGAGTGATGCAATGTTTAACAAAAGCCTGTGAAAGTTGAGCTACAACAATGGGCATCAGCGTAAGTCTTTTCAATTGTGCAGTCTAAGGAGCTATGAATAAAGATAGCTGTGCCTTTGTTTTATAAGAGATGAGGAATAAAATGACACATATCATAGATCACCCCAGTGAAGAGGAGACCGAGCGCATCATGAGGGAGGGCCCTGCAGCATGGATAAAGCTAGCTGCCAATAATAGCAACAACAAGAACTGAGACATTAGGGTATAGGCAAATTATAGGGGTTCAGAGTGGGGAAATGGAGTAACTACTAAACAGATTAGCAATGGTACCTATATTTTAAGAGAAACTAATACAATACTTGAAAATTAAATAACAACATGAAGAAAAGTGTGGATCTCCAAATCTCCATCTAGTTAACAAGTCAAAAACACTATACAATAGACACAGACTAGGAAAACAGCAATATCAGACAAGGGTGTCCTGGCCTTTCTAAATTGAGCACTGAACACAGCATCAAGCACATGGGGAAATTAGCTGTAAAAAAAGGGGGAGTAAAATAAGTAACTTAGCTGAAGAGAATAGTCATTTGCAGCTGAGGATGAATGTAGTGGCTGATCAAGTATACCTGCAAAGAGAAAGCGAGGGAGAAAAAGAAAGAAAAACACCCCTGGGGATGGGAGAATACACATAAAATAGAAAATATCAGTCAACAAAGAGTACATAGATGGGAGAGTTGGAGGGAGCTAATGAACCAGTCAAGCTACAGACCAGTCCGTCATGGGAGGGGTCCTCTCTCTGGAATGCTGAGGTGACGCTGGAGATGATGGAGTAGGCACATTTGAAAAGAAAACAAGCTTCATGTGAAACTGTAACTTTTGAGGGAGTTTTATGCGAGTTTTGAGGGATTATTATGAACTGCCATTAAAGGGGATCACCAGGTAGAATGGGAACCCTATCTGTATCAGATCTTTCAATTGTGAAGAGCTTTAGTCACAGATAGAAGATCTCTCTGGTTCTTGAACATTTAGAAGGCCAGATCTTGAAGCAAAAGAAGATGGGAGCCTTTATAAGGTATAGCCAGAACATTTCTGCCGGCAGAGAGGATTTGCATCTTGATGTAAAAGAAATGTAAATGAACTACAACATCTCTAGGGACTTGATCAGCAGTATGTCTGGGGCAAAGAGCCCTATGTTCCCAATCTAGGAGAAGTTGTTACTTAGGCATATCAGCTAGTATCTGTAGAAGCAGGTCTTCCAGGTAGCTTGGTAGATTGGCCGTATCGATTAACTCTGGAATATTGCAAATGTGGAAATTGTTCTGGTGATATCTATTCTCGAGATTCTCAACGTGGCCGCGCAAGAGATCAAAATCTGAGCATAGCTCAGACATTTCTTGATCCATAACCTCTTAGAATTTTAACATTTGTATAGTTCATCAGTTTTCTCTTCTAAGGCATCAGTTGGAATCGATTTTGAACTTCAGTTCCTGGACCGCAGCTGTAAATCTACATGAAAAGCTGTGGTCATTTTTTGCAAAAGGGAATCATATGGATCCAAGATAGGGGCGGCTGTCAGTTCTGGTGAATTTGGTGATGAACTCATGTCCAATGAAAGTTCCTAGGAGAAGACTTGAGTAGGGGTCTGTTTACCCTTGGCCGGTCAAAGAACATGTATGAATCCCCTGTTGGAGGCTTGCACGGGGGGCCATGAGGTGAAATAGAAATGTGGAAAGGCAGCCAAGATTTCAAATGCTGTTAAGGGAAGAGATTAGTATATCCACTAAGCCCCAAAATGTACAATGAAAAGAGTATGAGGTCTTATATAGGAGGTAAAATAGTCAGGGTGAATTCTATCCTTGACTAGGGAGCGCTAATTTTGTTAGAGTAGGATGAATGGGTAGAAGAGTTATATTAGGTAACCCAAGCCCGAGAGGGTACCACTGAACTTGAAACCAGCAGGTCATGCCCAGAGCACAGGTCCAAGTTGAGAGAGCTGGGCACAGCACAAAAGGTAGCAGACAGACAATAAGAAGCCGCTTCAGAGAGCTGGACTGCCAGGCGGCAGTGTGAAGAGAACAGACAGATGCTGCAGCAAATTAAAACCTTGAGACATCAAGAGGTACATCTGCAACAGTTAGGGCTGGTATAAATAATGTAAACAGGGGTGTGGGCTGGGCTGGGAGGCAATGTGGCATATGTCCTCTACAATTTTAGTTATAGGGCCGCCAGCTGGCTGCAGCTGCACATTGTGTTACATGCCAGGCGACCGGGAGACAGGGAGAAGAAACTCCCCGGCCACTCCAATTATGTTATTAATACAGTCAGAGTGGCCAGGCAGAATTTTCTGTATGCCTCACGGCCGCATGTCCAAGGTTTCAAATGGACCGGAATGGAGCAGAACTGCATTCTGTCAGTTGTATTTTGTGCCCACCTTACCCGTCCGCATAAAAGGTTGCTTAAAGCAGACAGTACTGCGGCTGCACCGCTGTGTGCCATGCTGCCCCATATCTATAGATGTGGGCGGGTGGCGCTACAGCTACATAACCCATCTCTCACCTTCTATGACAGACTGGGAATGGAATGCAGTAATGTCATGAGGAGACGTCTGGTCTGTCTCATTCCTGCGGCATGCAGAGGAGCAGGGCATAGGCAGAACCCTTGGCTATGCTGCACACATAAGGAGCGGGTGCACAGACAGGAGTGCACGCCCAGCCCCTACCTCCTCTTTTGGCTCCTGTTCTCATATGTGTTGCAGGACCCACTCCCTCTGTTCTAGCTGTGGGAGGTGATGGAGCACACAGCAGCCCAAAGGCATGCCTGAAGGCCTAATCCTGATCAGCAACAGTAAGTAGAGACACTGGAGGGAGGGGAGTTTACTTATATTACATTATATTACACTACTACAAGTTTTTTATATTACTTATATTACACTCCTGCAAGATTTTTGTTACATTAATTTTTCCATTGTAGTTTGCTGGTAGAAAAGCCGTGAACACATGCTTGTGTTTGCTCCCCAGACTGAAAGATGCCAGCCAGTCCCTGAATGTAAGGCTAAGTCAGCGCCTACTGGGATCTGTTGCTGATCATTGACGGGAGTCCACAGAACAGAGAAATAATCACAAATAGGAAACAAAGGAAACAGCAATCCTCCGGAGTAAATGCTGAAGCAAAATGTCTATCTCTCAGATGTTGTGCCCTTCTCTGGCTGATGCTGGCTGCATCTGGGTGCCCTTCTGAGATACTCATTGCCCACTTCAAATGCTGGCTGTCTCTCTCAACTGCTGGATCCCTCTGGGTGTCTATCACACTAATGCCAGAAAACCTACCCAGATACTGTCTCACTCTCAGATGCAGGCTATTCCTGGTTGGCTGGCTCTCAGAGGAAGGGTATTTTAGTGTGTCTGAGGCAGGGAGTCTCAAGATGACCCTCTCGGTTGCTGGATTTGTCTGTCAGCCACCAAGTGTCTCTGTGCAGCCCTGCCTGAAGCTGGGTACCTCTGTCAGATGCAGGGTGCTACTGCTTCTCTGGGTAAAGTCTCAGACTTGCAATGCTGTGCCTCGCTGCAGACTTGTGCAGTTTATAAAGAGGGCTCTATGGGCAATCTGCCAGAGGAGAGATCTGGGCCAGCCGCAGCAAAAATAGTGGACCACCTGGGAAGGGACGAGCAACCCATGGGAGGCTTTCAGAGGATGTTGATAGCTATGGACAGCACCTGAGTGGAACCTACTGTAGATGTGGGAGTGGAGATGCCAGCTGCTCAGCGAGCATTGGAAGTCTCTGGTTTTGTGCCAACATATGTAGTGGCCGGTGGCCTGGTATCTAATTCCAGTGCCAGTTTAGAAAGGGCAGACTGATAGAGCAGAAGAGAATCTCAATGACTCAGCTATGGAGGCAGCTGCGTGGAAGGCCAGCTCAGTCTCAGTGGTAGATGTACCAAGCCTTGGAGAGAGGTAAAGTTGAGAGAGATAAAGTGCCAACTAATTAGCTCCTAGCTGTAATTTTTCAAACACAGCCTGTAAACTGACAGATAGAAGTTGATTGGTTGGTACTTTATCTCTCTCCACTTTATCTTTCTGCAAGGCTTCGTACATCACCTCCTGAGTCTGGAGGCCCCAAAGATAGTGCCAGGCGCCTTGCATGGAGGAGTGGATGTCTGATACCAAGGGTACTACAGTAAAAATTATAATCAAGTGCAATGTCCCAGCAGGCAGGTTGGGTGTCTTACACATGTACCCCTGTATCCCCACTTTGGGGGATTAATCTCTGATGTGATGGAAAAGTTGCTGGGTAATGTAATTGCAAATAATACTTAGATGCTAAGAATAAAATGATGGCTGTTGTAGTCCTCATATTAGTGTTATGATGAGGAGTGTAACCTATCAGGTGACATATCCAGTCCTAAAAGCTAAAAAGACAAAAATAACTTGCTAAGACTCCACGCTTATTCTGCCCAACCTATACCAAAGCTGTCACCATTACTTAAATACAATATTTCTAGAAACCAGATGTTTGAGAGTGATTCATGCATGGTTTTTGGGTTAAAGAAAAAAAACAATGCAGGTTTGTTTCAGGAAATATAATACAGTATTTATCTAGTAAAAGCAATACTATCACATCATAAAATCACAATTTTTTATTTTCACCTCACACAGACAAATGGTTGAATAAAAAATTAATTTTTAGGAATTCTATACCAATACAAGCAAAAGAGCCATCAATCAATCCCCTTGAGTTCATTTGAGAGTTTGGTGGACTATTACTTTTGGGTGCTCTTGTTCACAGTTTTACAATGAATCGCCGTTGCCTATACTGTACCTCTGGTTTGTACACCCAGTTCTAGGACACCTAGAGATTCATCGCACATTAAAACACTGTGGGGCTGATCCAGACCTGCTCGCGAGCGCAGGACGCTCGCAAGCGGGCCGATGGTGCCGAATTGCGCATGCGCACGACGGAGGGAGCTCCGTCGCGCGCGTGCGCAAGACCGGAATAACGACGGCCAAGCCGTCGTTATGGGTCTCGCACCAAAGGGGGCGTGCTGTCGATGGTGAGTGACAGCACGCCCCCTTTGGTAGGCGTGCCGGGGGCGTGGCTGCCAGACGGAGGCGTTCCCATGGGAACGCCTACCGTCTGAGTCCGGCCCCACTGACATCACTAGTGATGTCAGTGGGAGTGATTTTGGCTCTGATAGAGCCAAAATCACTTCAGGGCTTGCGGTCACCGAGACCCTACCGCATGGTCTCGTCGCAAGCCCGATGGTCGCGATGGTCTTGACCATCGCGACCATCATCATGGACGCTCGCTATAGCTGTTGGTGGTAACCCACAGCTATGCGAGCGTCCATGAGGCCGCTCCAAGTTGAGGGAGGAGGGCCCTGATTCAGAGCGAGAGCTCTGGTCAGAGCGTTCGGCTCTGAATCAGGCCCTGTATCTTGAACAGGATTAGTAAGTGCAAAACAGATATAGTAGTGAATTGGGTAATAAGCACTATTAAATGTATAGGATAATTAATAATGATGAAGAGAGAATAGTAACAACAGCATAGGGCAATGAGGAACTATAGGTTGCATTAGGTAGATTACTCCCACATATGGCAGGCTCTGACCAGCTGTGTAAAATGAAATAGTTGGAATGTCCACTAATGACTTCCAGGAGGCAATATATAGCTGGGTTCATGGGTTACATAAATTACATGTTCATGATTTAACATAATATAGCCATGGTGCTAATGAAGTGCTGTACTATCAATTGGTAGAATTTTGTTTCACTTATGCCCTAAGCAAAGAATGAATTTATGGTCTCCCAAGTGTTCTTTTATTTTCTAGCTAGTCATGATATTTCTCATTGTTACGTAGAGCTAAAGGTGCCCACACACATACCGATGTCCTCACGATACGATTTTATGGCCAGTTTCCTCATGAACTTTCACTGGAGCTCCCTTGCCGTCGTGATCACGATTTGGAGTTAAAAATGTCCAAACTGACTAAAGATCTATCTTGCAGCCAATGCATTGTATCCCAGATTGGCTAATCTGCCCTACAGCACGGCAGATCAGAAGATGCGATGTACGTCGAGCGGGGACGTGCATGGGCATCATGCTCGTGAGTATAAACTCACGATTTGTACTTTTTTTACCCGATTCGTTGTCACGATTCGTCGAAATCGTCCAGATAGTGTAAAATGACGCTATATGTGTGGGCACCATTAGAATACTTCATTTTATGTATTTATTTTGTAGAATTCCCAATTTTAGCACATCTGGAATAACAGGATTAGTGGGATTACACAGCAATAATTGTTTTATGTACATTTAATACTTGCAATATTCTAGCCTACCATATATAAGTAAAACAAAATAAATATCCACTTTAAGGGTAGCCCATCAGGATGCACAGCTACTGTTTGTTTTCAGGAGATATTGGCCCTGATTCAGAGCCGTTCGTTAGAGGCAGTACGCTCGTTGCGTTCCGATGTTGAGTAACCGCGCATGCGTTGGTGTTACACTGCGCATGTGCGTACGGCAGATTGCGAGTTTTTTTTGTCTCGTTCGTCAAATAGCATACAGGAAGTGACATGTCAAATGTGATTGACAGAACAGGCCGTTTTTGGGCGTTGACGGGGGTGGAGATGGAAAAACGCAGGCGTGGCGAGGCGTTTTTGGGGCGTACATACATTAACAAATGCGAACGTCAAATGTGTTCGTACCAACTCATACGTCACTGGATGATCCTCTTTCCCTTCAAAATGCTCGCACAGCTTAGGGGCTGGATAACTCGACCACAGTGGCGATGGCCTTCTCCTCCGTCCCGGCACTCCACGATGTTGCATCGATTAATCACGGCTTGTCAGAAACTCAATTAGTGTTGGATTGAAAACCGGCTTGGTATGTGCTTGGAAAGCAGTTTTTTTGGATAGCACAAAACCGAACGCAGGTGGAAATCATAGCTGCTAATGTCAGGATTACACAATCAATTAGCGTACATTTGTGGGGGTGCATTTTGGCCGCAATGTGTTCGTTTTTGGACTATTGTAACAATAATGTCATCATGTTTAGGTTTGGTCCCTCATTTTGTGTTTGCAAGGTGTTTTTTCCTCCTTAGGTAATGTTTTAAACGTTCCTTAACGAGCACTTTTTTTTCAATGTGTAATTTTTTAGTTTGAACGTTGTTGGCTTGTGGGCCCGGATTAAGAGTAACCCATTTTTTCAATAATGTCAGAATACAAAGTCGTACATTTCTGGTAAATTTATTGGTATCCACCCAAAAAAAAATACACATATTGAACTCCAACATTTTGGGCAGTGTTCCACAATATTTATTAATTGTGCAAACAATAATTTTTGGGTAAACGTAAATGCAAAAATTAAAAACAAATCACAAGAAAGGAGAGGGAAGTTTTGGCCAGAAAGGAATATGAGGCTAGCACAGAAGGAGTGTGGGAAAAGTAGCCAATGGTGTCACCGTTTTTTCGCCCGTTTGGCTGGGGGAGGGAGGGCGCCAGACCGGGTCCGGGATGTCATCGGGCTGGCCTGTCCAGAGGCAGATGTTGTGGCCTCTGGACTAGGCACAGGGCTAGGCACATTTGGAGGATTGGCTGATGTTGTGCCAGAGGTGGAGGATCCTGATGTTCCGGCAGGAAGGGAGGTCGGCTCCACCATGTGCTGGCGAACGAGCTGCTCCAGGGCAGTGGCGATGCGGATGTTGGCCCTGGTATTTTCCGCCAGGGCCTGACCAATGGTCACGTTGGCCGCAGCATTTTGCTCCAGGGCCTCAGCCACCCGTACCAGGCTGGCGTCCATCCTCTGCAGAATCTCCGTATGGAAATCCGATTTAAAATTGAGTTCTGTGAGGAGGGACACTGCCTGCGAGGGGGATTGCCCTGGACTGGCTTCTGCAGGGTCCTCAGCCGGATGTACTGGTTCCTCCCCTGCAGAGCCAGCAGAAATTCTGCAGCCAAGGCTCCCCTCTGGAGCAGACTCATCCACCTGTGTCTCTGTTGGAAAAATGAGAAAAGACTCACATTAGAATCTACATATTGGCACAATAACATTTCACAGTTGGTGACATCACAACATTTACCTGGGACAACATGAGGAGCCGCAAAGTCTGGCATGTCCGTATCCATGTTGGACACGCCAAACACCTCCACAGGCTGCACACACCCCTGTGCCAGCTCTTCTAAATCCGTTAACTCCAATGACACAGGGGTGGGACCTCCACCTGTCCCCCTTGCATGCCTAGCCCTGTCTACCATTTTTTGTTTCAGGCGATATTTGAAGTCTTGCCATCTGTGGGTTAAATTGAAACCATTACTTTTTATTTGATTTGGTTTTTGGTTTTTAGGGTGGTCAAGTGTTTACTTACCGCCGTTTGACATCCCGGGCTAGACGGACATAATCACCCACCCTATTGACATCCATGGCTACCTCTTCCCACATTCTCCATTTCTGGCTTGCACTCATATTCCTATCTGCCTGTGGCAGGATGTCCACACACTTCTGAATCAAAACCTCCATCTACTTTCTTGTGAATTGTGGCTGCCTTTTATTTTTGGCAGCTTTGCCCGGAATACTGGGCCCAGCAGCCTCTTCCATGTCATCCTCCTCACCTATTTGGGTAAATTTGCAGAATTCTCAACTTCACAACTTGCACAATATTATGTTTATAATTAATCATTGAGTCAAAATGCATGAAATACTTACCGCCTGACTGTTGTCCATTGTTTCCCTGGTCTGTAGCCATGTGTGATGTTCAAACTAGAAATACACCAGAATTGTGTTTTTGTCTCGTGACGTATTTATACATGCGTCCTTATTTTGCGGCCGCATCATTGATTGTGCATTCCTCTGATCCTTCCTTAATTTGTGCGGGAAACGAAACACTATTTATGGCTTGGGGCGTCTCGACTCGAGGTGGCGTTTATTGAATGTTGGGGGTTACGTTGGTTGGAGTTGATTGTTGGCTGGTTTCGGAGATTGCGTTTTTTGCGGGTTTTTTTTTTTTACCGTTTTTTCTTTGTTTTCCGTTCTTTTTTTTTCCATTTTGAATTTTTTGTTCGTTTCCAGTTTTGGTAAGTTTGGGGAAGTATAACTTTGGGTCAATTTGTCTCTCATTCTGGTGTCGATTTTTCTAATAAGTTTTTCCCGTCATTTCATCTCTCTTAGGTTTTATTTTGGCTCTGCCCCAAAGACATTTTGGTCCGGTTTCTTATATATTAGCTCTTAGTAAGTTCATGTGTTCACTGTTTAGGAAATGTTCTTGTTTGTCTGTACGCAACTTTGGTTGGCCTTCCACATGTAACGTTTTTTTTTGCAAATTCGAACTCTGTGTTTTTTGAACATTATTTATGCGGCGTTATTGTGCCTTGTATTTGCGAACTAATTAGCGCATTTTTACTACTTCCTATTGTGCCATGTATTTGCGAACTAATTAGCGCATTTTTACTACTTCCTATTGTGCCTTGTATTTGCGAACTAATTAGCGCATTTTTACTACTTCCTATTGTGCCATGTATTTGCGAACTAATTTGCGCATTTTTACTACTTCCTATTGTGCCATGTATTTGCGAACTAATTTGCGCATTTTTACTACTTCCTATTGTGCCATGTATTTGCGAACTAATTAGCGCATTTTTACTACTTCCTATTGTGCCATGTATTTGCGAACTAATTTGCGCATTTTTACTACTTCCTATTGTGCCATGTATTTGCGAACTAATTAGCGCATTTTTACTACTTCCTATTGTGCCATGTATTTGCGAACTAATTAGCGCATTTTTACTACTTCCTATTGTGCCTTGTATTTGCGAAATAATTAGCGCTTTGTGAAATGTGTATTCATCCCTTAAAAATGTTTTTTATTGCCTGGAGCATTGGTTGCTTACATTTGGCCTCAATTTGACGTAGTGTGCGCAACGTCGTTTTGCTCTTTGCCCAAATGTGTGTGTGTCCCCTTTTATGTTTTGTCTTGCTTAAATTTGTGATAATGACATGGCCAGCATAAAATGATGTATATTGTTATTATTTGCAGTTACAACATATCATGACAATACCCCGGCATGTAAGCATCAATGGATGGTATTTTCAAGCAAAGTTACATGTATTTTTATTGGGTGGGGTAAAAAGGCTGACATTCCAATGTTGTCATTTCAGGTTGATATGGGTCGGATTGTTCTGGCCCTGCTCCCGGAAGCCGACCAACCTCTATCTCGTCCCAGGCGTAGGCATCGTAGGCGTGCCAGGCCCCAGATATTTCGAACATGTGTCACCCTTTTTGGAATGCCAGATGATGAGGTTTTAAGACGATACCGTCTTCCTCCAAAAATCATCATAGACACTCTCTCATTAATAGAGAGTGATCTTGAGCGGCAAATTGACAGTCCTACAGCAATTCCACCACTTATGCAATTTATGGCGGTGTTACATTTCTGTGCCTCAGGATCGTTCCAAACAACGGTGGGAATAGTGGCGGGCATCTCACAATCCTCATTTTCCAGGATCCTGAGGGCAGTGATGGAGGCACTTTTCAAGCACCTCCATCATTTTATTCAAATGCCTTTGGATATGGGTGCCCTTAGTGTGGCCAAGGCCAATTTTTACCAAATAGCTGGCTTCCCACACATCATAGGGGTTGTGGATGGTACTCACATACCACTTCAGCCTCCAGCATGGCTGGAGGCAATATTTAGAAACCGGAAACACTATCACTCCCTCAATGTAATGGTGGTATGTGATGCCTCCCTCCAGATCCTGTCCCTGAATGCAAAATTACCAGGAAGTGCACATGACTCCTTCGTCATCCGGCAATCAGGGATATGGCACAAATTAACCAACCTACAAGCTGGTGATGCGTGGCTTCTGGGTAAGTGGAGACCTTTAGTACATAACAATGTTAAGCTTCATACAGAGTGAGCCTGATGTTGACTTTTCATTTTCACAGGAGACAGTGGCTACCCTTGCACGCCCTGGCTGCTCACTCCTTATTTGGCTCCCACATCAGGGCCACAAAGTGAGTATAATTCCGCACTTACAGCCACCAGGCAAGTGGTGGAGCGCTGTATCGGCCTTTTAAAAGGGCGATTCAGATGCCTCCACCGCTCTGGTGGCGAACTCATGTATTTGCCGGATATGGTTTCGAAAATTGTGGTCCTGTGTTGGATATTTCACAACATCGCCATAAGGAGTGGGGTCCCAATGCAGCCAGAGGATGCCTTACCTGAGGATGGCCCCCCGAGGTTGGTCGGAGGTCAGTATGTGGGGGGGCCATACGCGATGATGTGGTGGCCAGATTTTTTAGGTAATTATTTGAAAAAAAACAGTGTTGATACCTAATGTGGTTGGGTTTGTTTGAGAACATCTAATTTTTGGCTAATTTTTTTCTCCCTCTTGTGTTTTTTTACATAATCTTTGGCACTCCAACGATGACTACTTCCTGCTACCCTTACAAAACCTGTATGTGGATATTTTGTGGATATATTCTGGAACCCTTATTGCCACGCCATATATGTGGAATCATGTTGGCATGGTCCTTTGTCAACCAGTTCTTGATTTTTTTTTTGTGATGTTGGTTTTTTGGTATGTGTTGTATTTGAGATTATCACTGTGTGTTTTGTTTGTGAGTGACCACTTTCATTTTTCAGTTATGTTGCTAATAAATGTTTTGAGAGTGAAATGTTGTCCCTTTTTTTGAACGTTACCACCAAGTGTAACCAGGTTCACACACGTTACATTTGACTAAGGGGTAATCCAGTACTGACGCCATTTGAGCAAAAATGTTTTCTTTATTCAGGGTCCAAACCAACACCAAAAGGAAGCCTGTACAATCCTTTTGCTTCGTAATATTGCCCTAAGCTGCTTGCACACCAACTAGGAACCTGTAAAATGTAGAAATATCTAATTGTGACTACACCAAAAAAGGGAAATCAGATTTGTACTGTTAGGTGTTTCTTGTGGCTGTTTGACATAAAAATACAACACACTCTTATTGACAAAAATTAGAAATCCTTGCAGGAACACTCTACTTATGTCAGGGTAAACAATATGTGGTTTTGAAAAAACGAATGAGCCAGAACGTAACTTCAAACAAAACAATTTATTTACAGAATGGGCAAAAAAAACCCAACTACTCCCTAAGGAGGACCGACATACGGTCAAGGACCACCAGCACCCCGATGATATTGCTGTGCATCTGGGCCACACAGGCGGATAAATTGGCCCGAAGCCTCTGTTCCTCTGTGGGTGAGAAAAGTGTGGGGATTAATACAACAATAGTGAAACCACATTAAAAAAAATAAAAAAATAAAAAATCAACTAAAAACATTTTTAAAAAACTGCATTAAAACTCATCACACTAAAATGGTGTAGGGCAAAAATACAAGGCCTATGTCCAAATTCCGACAGGTGTGCTATGTGTATGTTGAAAACAGCAGTAACAGGTTACGGCAATCTCCCAAAACCACTTAATTTTGGAAAATAAACACAAAAAAAAAAAAGAATACATGCAAACAGTTTGTGACGATAAAAAACTGCAAAAAAAAACATACCGGAAGACCCAACGCCAGCTACAGAAGGCCCTCCATCGTCCTCCTCGGAGGTGGGTCCATTCCCCAAAGATCGGGGCGGTGTAATGACCGACTCCGGGGAGGGGGTCATTCTAAGAGGGGTGGTTGGAGGAGAGGGGGAATTGGGACGGAGGGGAAGGAGTCCAGAAAAATCTGGCTGAGGGTGTAGGAAGGCTGGGGAGGAGTGGGGAATAGGGGAAGGAGTGGAGTTGGAGTGTTGGCTGGGGGTGGGGGAGAGTGGCCGTGATCATCGTCTGGCGGAACACTGACGGCGTAGTCTTCGCTGGGCCCCTAAAAGATGGGAAACAAATTGGGGTTAGTTCCAACACAAATCCGCGCACAAAAACAATTTCAAATGCACCCCCAAAAACAAACAAAAAAATGATATGAGGAGAATGAATAAATATGAAAGACAGGGAAAACATGGCCATGCAGATATGAGGAGAATGAATAAATATGAAAGACAGGGAAAACATGGCCATGCAGATATGAGGAGAATGAATAAATATGAAAGACAGGGAAAACATGGCCATGCAGATATGAGGAGAATGAATAAATATGAAAGACAGGGAAAACATGGCCATGCAGATATGAGGAGAATGAATAAATATGAAAGACAAGGAAAACATGGCCATGCAGTTAGGGCCAAAAAGACAAACATGAAAACCACAATCCATTAAACTTACTTTCAGCGATCTGCATGCGAAAGCATGCCAGCAAGCGGGGCGTCCGCCGTTGCAGGTCCGACCACCTGCGCTCCAGCTGCCCGATATGGCGGCGTGAGCCGAAGGAGCGCAGGCGGGCCCGAACCTCCGCATATGCGGATCGCTTCTCGCGGTTGGTGATGGGTGGAGGCTGGCTGGTGATCCGCCTATCCATCACCTCCGTAAGCACCAGCAGCTCGCGCATGGTGAATGCGGAGGCTCTCATGATGGCAATGGAGTTTTTCCTAAAAATCATTTTTGATAAAGTGCTCCCAAATTTTATGATTGGCTAATGTATTTAGGAAATTAACAGGAGCAATTCTATTGGTTAGTGTATGAGTCATGTGTTCGACAGGGCCAGAAATCTGTGGAGACTTATGATAGGCTTAATGCAGTGACATGCGTAAGCAAATTTACATAAAGAAATGAACTCCAGGAAATATGCGGGTATAAAAACAAATAGACCAATTATTTAATAGGGGCTAACATGTATTTTGACAATTAAAAGCGATTGTTTAAGCCGTACGTATTCTGCGGGTAAACTCAAACACGGACATAAATAAAGTTTATTGCATTGTGTAAAAAAAAACAAAAAAACAATTAAGCTAATTGATATATTGATTGGCATGTTACGATTGAGGGAGGTAGGCAGAATAAACGAGCAGTTAATCGAAATGTCACAGTCCAACTTCCGGGTAGTACTAGTGCGTGCGTTCCCTTCAAACCACTTCGGGGATGTACGCTCGCTATTTGGCACGCTCGTTAGTTAGAGGAGGGGTCGCCTGAGTTTGGGGAGGATGTTTTGATGCGAACGAAAATACGAGCGTGTGCCTGAATTTAAATATTTTTTTACGTTCGCCCAACGTACGAACGGCCACTTGCGTCCGGGTCTGAATGAAGGCCATTGTTCAAAAGTAAAAGTACATTTGCAGTAAGGTGGAATAAAGTGATGAGCTGCAGTGTGCAAAAGTGTAAATGCCACAGCAAAGATTCAACCATCTAGCACTTTAGAACTAACCCTTTAACTACACAAAAATATTTTTTTTCCACTTTACTCCTAAAATACCGTTTGGTTTAAATGAATCTTGACAGTAAGGAATATCAGTATTGCACTTAGTATATATGTTTCTTTTGTGTGTGAAACTTTCTTTTTACATTGAACAAACTGCTTCTTAATGGAAGTGCAACAGGAAGGTGCAAATTGCATCCCAATAAAATATATGTCCTTATCTCTGAGCTTGTGCGAAAATCAAGTGTGAAGTTAAAATGGCAGTGTATCTCCCTCCACATTACAAAGAACATTGGGGGAGCTTTATCAAAGATTGGAGAGAGATAAAGTGGATAAAGTGCCAACCAATCAGCTCCTGACTGTCACTTTACAGGTTGTGTTTCAAAAATTACAGGTATGAGCTGATTGGTTGGTACTTTATCTCTTTCCACTTTGTTTCTCCAAGCTTTGATAAATATCTCCCAATGTTACAAATGTACCCGACTCCTCCTATTGGCTGGTGTGCTTCTCTGCAAATGCTGCCATGTTACACCACAAACCCATGTACTTTAACTGTTAACTAGGTGTATGTGAGATCTGTTGCACTTTAACTGTTTTGCATTTTTTAAATTATATTTTCATTAATCATGCTACAGTATGTACAGCATTGTATCAAAGTGTATAATTTGCAATCATTGTCTTGGTTCTTTTGATGCAATCTCTGTTTTCTATATTAAGTATTTTATTTACAAAAGCTCTTGATCATTACCAAGACATGAAATGTTTAAATGTTAATTTTTTTAATTAAATTCACCACTCTTTATACACTTAAACCCAAATGTCTTTATAAATAATGTATTGAAGCTCTCAATGCAATTACAACAATTATTTTATTAAGCTTGTGAATGCCATACACTCTTTTTGTTTCAAGAAAGTTCATTAAATGTACTGTCTTGCGGTCTCTTTTTTTTCACTTAAAAATAATTATGGCTTTTCAGGCAAAAAATAAAAAATAAATAGAAAAAATGTTTAGCAATTATAATCTTTTTAAACCCTTGCTGATAACAAGTGTTCATTTTTAAATGACCAAATTAAAATTTTAAAAGGTTAAATAAAAATAAAAAACAAGTTTTTTTAGGAGATATTTGTGAAGTCTGCTATTTTAAAATCATAACTGTTTTATACTTGTTAAAATCATATAAGAGTTAGGTTCAGAAGCTTGTAAAATGGAAGATGTCATGACATACAATGGGCAAAATGTAATAGGGTCCGAGTTTTCTTTGCGAGACAAACTCCGACCTTCTCGCACATTTAAAGGTCTAAGGACCTGATTCAGACCCGCCCGCTAGATGAATATGCACACAGCCAAAGTATGTAAATCCCGCAATTGCATAGCAAGGCATTCGCACGACCACCATGTCTTGGCCAGCGATCGCGGTGTGTATTTGGACGCCCACCAGCATGTCTTAAGATGCCCACTTTCCCTTAGTGACTCACGTCATCTCCAGGAAGTGTATGCAACAATCGGTAACATCGAGTAATATCGGACCCATATGCAGCACTTGTGGCTAACCATACCCTACCGCAAGCACTGCGAGTACTTCAGTGTGAAATTCAGCCAGGTGACATGTATTATGACGCTGCGTCTTAATTATGCACGCCTCAGTAACGGCGTTGAGATGCTCAGACACGCCTGTTTTCGCACCACCACACCCCCATTTCTATCGCCCATCCCCTGTCACTACCCACAAATGGCTCGTCCTGTCACTCATTCTAGCGAGGTGGCTATGCTCCCCTATATTTTAAGAACCAGCACCTGCTTAAGAAAATAAAGGGGGAAAATGACGTAGGGGTCCCTCTTATTTTTATCAACCAGCATCAGGCTCAGTGAGCCGGTCCTGGTTGTGGAAATACAGGGGACAAAATGAATACCCTTGCATTTTCCATAGCCAGCACCAGACTCTTTCTAGCGGGGGTGTAATACCACAGCAGGGGAACCCTTTCACTGAGTCCCTTGGCCAAATTATTACACCTGACCGCTAGTCAGCCCAGGCCAGGAATTCCTGGGGAGGTGGGTACCTCCACAATAAATGCATTCCCCCTCTCCCCTAGAGTGTTCATCTGTATTCTATGTCCCCTGCATTGTACTACAAGTCTCAGCATGGCAGCACCTCCTATTATGTTTAAAATTAGGGTGTGCAGTCCAAGCCCCCCCCCCCTACTAAAGAATGTTAAGTGTCTGGACCTGCTTTACCCGATATCATGGTGAAGCAAGCCCAGATACCAGCTGGATGTATCATAATTTAGTGTACTTCACATCCTCTTCATTTCAAGTTGGCATCCAAGGGATTAAAAACAATAAAGACGGACACCAGAAACCGGGTTGGGTACTGGATACCGGGCGTTTTGGATTCCGGCGGTTAGAATCCTGACTCCAGCATCCCGACAGGGTTAAGATACCGTCACCTGTTGGTCAGTAACTTAACCCTGCCCCTCTCCCTAACCTTATCTACATTATATACCTTAGACACCAGCCGGATGTATTATACTTTGGTGCCTTATCTACTTATAGCAGGCCCAGATACCAGCTGGATGTATTATAATTTGATTTGCTGAATAGGGAGAGTGTTAATTCATCTGTCCGACGTATTGCTCTCTTCCTCTTGCGGCATCTGACCGGCGCTTGTACTCAATCTCCGCATGCGTCAGTCAAAACATCACACAGACACCAATGGCATTATTGAAAAAAACTACTTTATTGTTTATTTGGAAGCACAGTCCCTGGTTGCATATTCCGACAGCCAGGGACAGTGCTGTGTGTTGCGGCAACGACAGCTACAGCTGTGGAAATCTGCAGTTGTCTGAACGATCAGTGGCACTGACCGTTCATACATTGCCACACCATAAGAGGTTGATACATAAGTGACTCTGTAGGGTTAACATGAGCTGGTTGGTTTGAAAAATGACATTTAGGAGCTGGTTGGTTGGTACTTAGGGGTAAATTTACTAAAGTGAGAGTTTTTAGAAGTGGAGATGTTGCCCATAGCAACCAATCAGTTTCTAGCCATTATCTTCTAGAAGGTGCTATTTAAATGTTAAGTAGAATCTGATTGGTTGCTGTGGGCAACATCTCCACTTCTAAAAACTCTCACTTTAGTAAATTTACCCCTAAATCTCCGTCCACTTTATTTCCATCCAAGGCTTAGTAAATAGACCCCTTATTTTGGTAACAGTGCATTGAGAAGTGGTAATAATTCCATCCATATGACCGTCAAGATCCTTCTACATGTTTTCAATCAAGGGGGAAGTGGAGTGTATGCGCTTGACCTTTTAGCTGCTTAAATTGGTAATAGCAATAATGAAAAAAGTGTTTAAGCGCTTGTAGTGATCTGAGCGGACAAACAAACAAACGTACAAATAACACATATATGTTTATAATCTTTTGCGACTTGGTGTGAGAGTTGCAGCTTATTGGTGTCTTATCAGCGTTGCTGTGAGTGACAGTCCGTGTGCCTGTTCCTCTCCTAACTATCCCTTACTATACCTCAGAGTGTACGGTGATAGCGGCGATCTTCTCCCTTGCACGGGGTGCCTTCTCCCTCCGGATCACGACTCTGCTTGCAGCGCTGTAGATGCAGCCACAGCAGCCGGGTGTCTAGCAGGCTCTAGCGGTGAGGACTGTTCAACGTGACTCCAGACTCTCCTGCACCAACGCGTTTTGGACCTCGCTGGGTCCTTTGTCAAGGATGGGGGTTGGGCTGCTTGTGGCCTCTATTTATACTGTTCTTTATTAAGCAATCAGTTAAAACAGGAAGTCTGCAAAACGGAACTTCCTTCTTTTTGGTGGCAACCATGTGTTGTCAAAAATGAAATAAGAACCCACTTTAAAAATTCATATATTAGTCATTTGTATTTCTTGCCGGTTCGGCGCTCATTCTATAAATACTATGTGTGTATAAAATTATATTAAATTAGAATACATGTAAAACTCATGGGAATGATAAAATTATGTATTTAGAATATAGGCTAGGGATTGTGTATCTACCAGCCCAAAGCAACCACCATAAGAAGTGGATCAGCAATATTCCTGGTGGACAATTTTGTCGTCTCAGAAGGAACTGTACTGAAGACATCACCTTTAGACAACAGAGTACAGAAATGAAGAACAATTTTGTTCAAAATGGGTACAAAGAGGAATATCTGGAATCCAAAATCGATAAAGTGTCCAAACTCAACAGGAAAGACCTTATAAACTATAAAGCAAAGAATCAAGAAGACCATGGACCATTATCATTTATTACACAATATAACAGCAATCACACAATTTTCGAAAGGATTTTGCATAAGCACTGGAAAATTCTACTTCTAGATGAAGAGGCGAAGTAGATACTTCCTGAAAAACCGAGAATAATATATACCAAAGCAAAAAACCTAAAACAACAACTGACTAGAAGTTTTTTGCCTACAAACACTATGAATAAAAGAAATAAAGAAAAAAACATTTTTCACTACTGTACAAAATGTATAGGTTGTAGAAACCAAACAACAGGTACAAAACCCATTCTGGAATTCACTTCGAAAACAACCAAAAAAACAACACAAAATTAGGAACGCATTTTCATGTGAAACACAGGGTGCCGTATATCTATTGGAATGTCAGTGCGGCACACAATATCTGGGACAAACAAAGAAAAAGAAAAATGCGAATTTATGAACATATCAACAATATCAAGAAAGGATTAATGACCCACAGTGTATCAGCCAACTTCCATCAACATCACAATAGGAACCCAAAAGGTTTGACATTTTTGGGCATCCAAAAAGTGAGGGGTGAGGATATAATTACTTTACTGAAAAAAGCCAAACACAAAATGGATCTATTAGTTGAAAACTTTAGATCCATATGGTCTGAATATAGACATTGAACTAAAAGCATTTTTATAATTTTTTAAAATGATACACAATCCCTAGCTATATACTAAGGGCCTGATTCAGACCCACTCGCGAGCTGCTGTCCGCTCGCAAGTGGGTCGATGGTGTGCACTGCGCATGCGCACGACGGAGGGAGCTCCGTCGTGCGCATGCGCGAGACGCGACGAGCGAAGGACTTTCCTTCGCTCGTTGTGTCTGATCAAAGGGGGCGTGCTGTCAATGTTGATTGACAGCACGCCCCCTTTGGTGGGCGTGCCGGGGGCGTGCCTCCCAGACGGGGGCGTTCCAAAGGGAACGCCTACCGTCAGAAGCCGGCCCCACTGACATCACTAGTGATGTCAGTGGGAGTGATTTTGGCTCTGATAGAGCCAAAATCACTCCGGGCCTTGCGGTTGAGAAACTCAACCGCAGGCTTCGGCTCGCAGTGGCGATGGTCGCAATGGTCAAGACCATCGCGACCATCATCCTGCACGCTCGTATAGGCTGTGGGTGGTGACCCACAGCTATACGAGCATCCAGGAGGACGCTCCATAATTATGGAGGTGGGCCCTGATTCAGAGCGAGCGCTCTGGTCAGAGCGTCCGGCTCTGAATCAGGGCCTAAATACATAATTTTATCCTTCCCATGAGTTTTACATGTATTCTAATTTAATATCATTTTATACACATATAGTATTTATAGAATGAGCGGCGAACCGGCAAGAAATACAAATGACTAATATATGAATTTTTAAAGTGGATTTTTATTTCATTTTGACAACACATGTTTGCCACCAAAAAGAAGAAGGAAGTTCCGTTTTGCAGACTTCCTGTTTTAACTGATTGCTTAATAAAGAACAGTATAAATAGAGGCCACAAGCAGCCCAACCCCCATCCTTGACAAAGGACCCAGCAAGGTCCAAAACGCATTGGTGCAGGAGAGTCTGGAGTCACGTGGAACAGTCCTCACCGCTAGGGCCTGCTAGACACGCGGCTGCCACGGCCGCATCTACAGCGCTGCAAGCAGAGTCGTGATCCGGAGGGAGAAGGCACCCCGTGCAAGGGAGAAGATCGCCGCTATCGGACACTCTGAGGTATAGTAAGGGGTAGTTAGGAGAGGAACAGGCACACGGACTGTCACTCACAGCAATGCTGATAAGACACCAATAAGCTGCAACTCTCACACCAAGTCGCAAAAGATTATAAACATATATGTGTTATTTGTACGTTTGTTTGTTTGTCCGTTCAGATCACTACAAGCGCTTAAACACTTTTTTCATGTTTTCAATCAAGTTTGTTAGTATAATACCTGTAGGGGTGATTTCCCCTGGAGAATCTTTAAGGGCTTCTAACTTTTACTATATGGTCTATGGTCTTTTTAAACACTTTCAATTATCCATCACATAGGGCATTGTCAAAATGTAACTGTACTGCACCATTGTATATTATCATCTTTTTCATATGTACCACAAGAGAGTACAATACTATGATACTCCAATTGGAAATCTACAAAAGAAGAGTACCATCCCCTTTTCTCTTTATTATTACTCTTTATATAGCACAATTTACTGTATCTACAGTACATTTTCTTTGGAGTCGATGTTCAATATAGGTGCCCTATCCTCTAGGTCAGGGGTTCTCAAACTTTTTTGCTCTGGGACCCCGTCTAACAATAAAAATTATTACAGGACCCCAGCAAGTTACTGCAGAATGACTGCCACACATGCGTGGTCAGCAGACCGCTCATGCACAGTAGCACTATGGAGATGCAAAACTGAAGTGAGGTATCTCCTAATGCAGGGGCAGAACTATGGGAGACAATGGAGGCGCCTCCTCTATTGCCCACAATATAGTCACCCCACTTAAGGCTATTCTATATTAGAATGTAAGCTCTCACGAGCAGGTCCCTCTTCCCTCACGTGCTTCTTCTTGCCTTGCTTTTACTTTCATTTACAATGGCACCTAAAAACTTGGTTACTGACACCCTGCTGCTTATTTAGGTGTTATATGCAGCATTGTTTATAAATCATGTACTTGTCCTGCATTGTCTGTACTGTTAATAACTGTTGTCTTGTGTGTTCATTTGTTTATGTACTATGTAAGGTGCTGCGGAACCCTTGTGGCGCCATATAAATAAAGGATGATAATAATAATAATTAGTGTTTTTGTTCATATGTGACAAATAGATAGATAGATATGCACCACATTTATTTTCCCTTTTGTTTTAGGGGGGCACCAAATTATAACTTGCCTTCGGGCATCTGGTATGAACTTACGCCACTGCGCTAATGTGATCATTTAATTTAGATATTGTAGGGACGAGCGCCTTTCGAAGCCCCTGTCCCTGCAAGGTGAGGCAGTGAGTGACTGGGGAGACAGTGGGTGACTGGGGAGGCAAAGGGTGACAGGAGGCAGTGGATAACAGGAAGAAGCTGTGGGAGACAGGGAGAAACAGTGGGTGATGGTGGCAGAGGGTAGCAGGAAAAGGCAGGGGGTGACTGGGGAGACAATAGGAGGCAGTGGGTAATAGGTAGAAGCAGTGGGTGACGGGGAGGCAGAGGGTGTCGGGTGATGGAGAAGCAGTGGGTGGCAGGGAGAAGCAAAGGATGGCAGTGGGTGGCAGCGAGAAGCATTGGGTGACAGGTGGAGGAAGTGGGTGAAAGAGAGAGGCAGTGGTGGCAAGGAGCAGCAAATGGTGTAAGGGAAGACAGTGGGTGACTGGGGAGGCAAAAGGTGACATAGGAGGCAGTGGGTAACGGAGAACGAGTGGCTCACATGGGGAGGCAGGGGATGACAGGGAGAGACAGAGGGTGATAGGGGGGAGGCAGATCATGGCATGGAAAGACAGAGTGACTGGGGAGGCAAGAGGTGACTTAGGAGGCAGTGAGTAATAGGGAGAAGCAGTGGGTGATAGGGGGAGGCAGAGGGTGTCAGTGGGTGACTGAGAGGCAGTGGGTGGCTGGGAGAAGCAGAGGATGGCTGTGGGTGGCAAGGAGCAGCAAAGGGTGGCAGGGAAGACAGTGAGTGACTGGGGAGGTAGTGGGAGGCTAAGGGTGACATAGGACACAGTGGGTAACAGGGAAAACCAGTGGGTGACGGGGAGGTAGTAGATGAGAAAGACAGAGGGTGCAGTGCGTTTCAAGGGGGAGGCAATGCGTTTTTAATACATTTGTTTTTTTCTGTTCACCCCCCCTCCAGTTCCCACACTGTGTGCTTCCCTGTTCCACCATAGGGTCTGTGCTCAGCACTCCCCTCATTCCTCCTGCTGAAGTTTCTTCTCCCTACACAGCAATCAACACACATTCTGTGTCCTCCCACCCTGGAAGCAGCGGTCCCCCAGGCTGCTCTTATTTAACAACATCTACACAGACTGCAGAGAGAGTCTGGCAGCTGCTGAGGCTTGCTGCCTGTGTGTCAGTTTCTGCTGCTAGGCAGGGGGACAAGAGAAGCTGAGCACTGGGGTGGGACGGGGCTGCCTGATGACTCCTCTGATCTCTCACAGTGATCCGAGGAGTCTGAAATAACAGACAGTTCAACTGGTTTCACTCTCCTCAGAGGGGTCATCAACCTCACCCCATGTGAGTCGCGACCCCAAGCTGAGATGGCCACGACCCACTTTGGGGTCCCGACCCACAGTTTGAGAACTACTGCTCTAGGTGTCTGAAGATTACACTTTGCCTGCATGGTTTTTGGTATGTAAAAACTGGATGATTAAGATATAAAAATCCTTATTTGCTATTAGGAATTGATTTTGAAGAAAAAGGCAGGCATGTTAGTTATGTACTTTTTATTTTGACTTTCATTATGGCTATTATAAAGTATATACCACTATTGCAGAGCATTTTATGTGTCTCTTAAATTGATGAATACATTTGATGTTTTTAAATATTTTTATTTTATTTTTGTGTCTATTTATACCAAGACAGATTAATATATGTATTCCTTTATGAAAATAGAATGTATATTGCGCATTTCTAATGTTAATTGATTACTTTTTTAATAATTCAATATATCAATTTGCCTTTAAGAGGCTGTTCCTAATTGTACCTTTAAGATACTGATTATTGTCCTGACTGTAGTGTTATTTATAGCAGGAGGATCCTACTAAATGTTATTCCCAATTTGAAGTTGTATCAGAAAAAAACATGGTGGGAAATTTATTTTTGCAATGTTCCAGTACTGAAGAATCAAATATTGAGCCTTGCATTCCATCTGTGTTCCAATGCGGAAGTGAAGAGCTTTTCAACAGAGGAGAAAGCTCTGCACTTGACATACCAGTATGTCTCTAAAGGTGCCTACACACTAGACTAGGTCTTCAACCAGTGGCCAGCGGGATACGAGTGGCCCACAGAGCTCTGTCTGGTGGCACGCCGACTGGGGGGAGCTGTTCCCCGCGGCCAGCCAACAGGCTCCATTTGCTGGGCGCCCGCTGAGATTTTGTTACCAGCGGGCACCCGGCTCCCTACCTGCACCTCACCACCAGCCGGATGCTGGAACTCACTCCTGAGCTCCAGCTTCCGGCTCCCGCAGTGTGTGCAGTGCATTCTGGGAGAGACGTCATGACGTCAGAAGAGCTGCCGGGTGGACTGGAGGCAGCAGATGCGGAGCAGGGTTTAAGTAGTAGTATTTTTTTTTGTAAGTGGCTTCACCACTAGGGGCACTACTACTAGGGGGCATTACTATTGGGGGCACTACTACTAGGGGGCATTTCTATTAGGGACACTACTACTAGGGGGCATTTCCACTAGGGGCACTAGTACTAGGGGCATTACTATTAGAGGCACTAGTACTGGGGGCATTACTACTGGGGCTCTAATACTGGGGCACCACTAATGGGGGCATTACATAGGGGGTACTGCATAAGGGGCACCATTCCTGGGGGCACTACATAAGGGGCACTACCACTACTGGGGATACTGCATAAGGGGAATTACCACTGGGGGCCCTACATAAGGAGCACTACCACTACTGGGGACACTGCATAAGGGACATTACCACTGTGGGCTCTACATAAGGGGCAGCACCACTGGGGGCACTGAATAAGGGTACTACCACTACTGGTGGCACTACATAAGAGACATTACCACTGTGGGCACTGCATAATGGGCAGCACTAATGGGGGCACTGAATAAGGGGTACTACCACTACTGGGGGCACTGCATAAGGGGCATTGCATAAGGGGCTTCCCTACAGTGGGAATTGCATGAGGAGCACTACTGCTGTGGGCATTATGTGTAAGGGGCACTACCTCTGTGAACATTGTATAAGGGGCACTACTACTGTGGGCATTGTGTAAAAGGGGCACAAATGTGGGCATGTGTAAAAGGGGCATTGCTGTCTGTCATACATGAATAAGGGACACTACTATGTGGTGTAATGTGAATTGGTTGAATCAAGATTGTGCTACTGTGTGGCATATAGCTTAGTTGCCCTCGGGCTTCATTGAATTTTTTAATGTGGCCCACACTGTGTACAAGGTTGAAGACGCCTGCACTAGACGATGTGCTCATGATGCAATATCGTGAACGATTTTCCTTGAATATTCCCCGGAAGCTCCCCAGAACTCCAGAACACGTTATGGTGCTAAAAAGTGTACAATCTGACCAACGATCAAACAATCTATCGCGCGTTGTTAACTACTGTATTTGAAAATAATTAGATCGTACATACATCTATATATATCGTTAGCTTACCAAACACCTGATGATGATCTTCAAGATTTCAGTAAAATTTAAATAATGGACGGGCCTAACTAGAGGGTATATAAAGCAGGTGCCATATTAGGTCTGTGCACTTTTGCTAGTGAGGCTTGGTTTATACCTGCTGAACGCTGTACATTGCTATTATGCTCTGCTTTGGGTTTCCTGGCTTAACAAAGTGTGTGTTTGCTGCATTCTATCCTGTATTCTGTGGTGATGGATCCCTATCGCTATAGAGTTCTGCTAGCCTATGCTGGGGCTAAGGTGGTGAAGGAGAGGGCCCATCAAAGGAGGAGAGCATGCTAGATGAAGGAGTGGCTTCTGCAGAGTGATACTCGATATCACATGTCGCTGCTGATGGAGATTCGGGAGAACAATCTGGATGACTGGCACAACTTCCTGCACCTTCCAGGAGTTGCTGCGTCTGGTGACCTCCTATATCTGGATGCAGGATACTAAGCTGTGGAAGGCCTTCCCTGCTGAGGAGAGGCTGGTGGCTACCCTGAGGTAGCTGGCTACAGGAAGGTCCCTGGCTGACCTGAAGTTTGGGTCCCTCATCTCCCCTCAGGCTATAGGCGTCATCATCCCGGAGACCTGCAAGGCTATTGTCAAAGCTCTGCAGTACCAGTTTTGCAAGGTAAGAAAAAACAGACCACACATTAATTTCTTTAGAAACAAATTTGAAATGTAGAAAATAAGTGTAAAAACACTTTAAAACAGTGTAACATTTGCTAACAACATGGCTGCGTGTAATAAAACTGTATTTTATGACAACACTATAAAATTGGAATTCCAAATATGGAAAAAACAACCTCGAAAATGCTTTTTATTTTTACTTTATGTGCATTTATAATGTAAAAGAATAGCTATCCTGCTCTATGATATATGGTGGATCAGATGCCGGATTGAATAGACCAAGAAACACATGGCGCAAGCACAGATTGTGGCCCCAGCTACCAACAATCTGTCCGTACGCCATGTGTTTAGTGACCGTGTCCAATCGGCGGCGTCACCACCATATACCATAGAGTAGCTGTTGGGAAAGATAAAACTTGTTGATAATTGTATAAAAACATAAAATAAAACTGTTAAAGGTTGTAAAACCCAGGAATCTCAGATTCCAAAAGGGCAATATAAATAGCCTGGCATGAGGTCGACGGGTTAGTGAGTGGGGGAGTAGGCTGTGACTGGGTTGGAGGCATCAGAGGCGGGAGGGGCAAGTGAGTAGGGATGAGGGTCAGCGATGTAGGTGGCTGGAGACAAATTATTTCTGAACGCCCTGATCACCAAATCAGCAGATGCTAAAATTCAAGCTGCAAGTCAGGCCTCATCTGCTTCAAGGAGCTATTTATGTGGGAAGTAAGGTGGTCAAAGTGGTCGGGGGGCCTTCTTAAGACCTCTTCAGCTTGCCTCAAGAAGTTTGCGTGCAGGCTGCGTGGTCTGCGGCAGCTTTCTTCCCTGTCGGCGCCATTTTTTCAGGACAGCAGCAGTTGCTGGTGGGCATGGGGAAAGTGATTCTTCCCCCTCACTTTCTCCAATCAGACTCAAGTCAGGAGTCCCTGACAAATGCAGTTCTTGGGTGGGAGTCTGTAGAGAAAAAATAATCCAAAAATTAATGTTCATGCTTTAACCAATATTTTAATTTTTTTCTAGTTTCCTACAACCATGGATGAGTGGAAAACCATGGCTGAAAAATTTGAATGACATTGGAATTTCCCTAACTGCGGGGGAGCCATTGATGGGAAACATATCCGCATCACCCCACCTGCCAACAGCGGATCCTACTATTATAGATATAAGGAGTACTTCAGCATCATTCTCATAGTGGTGGTGAATGCCACTTACAAATTTGTGTTTGTGGATGTTGGCAAGAATGGACGTGCTTCGGATGGTAGGTCGTTCAAACAGAAGGCATTCTACCAGGGGCTCACCTCCAAGACCCTCAAGTTGCTGACATTGGAGGAAACAAAGCATAGCTAAAACTTTATCTTTGTGGCTGATGAGGCTTTTGCATTACACGAGAATATCATGAAGCCATATGCACAAAGGGGCCTGACCAGAGAGAAGTGGATCTACAATTAAAGGCTTTCCAGGGCACGCCGTACTGTGGAAAATGCATTTGGAATTCTCAGTAACCACTTCTGCATTTACTACACCTCAAGGAGATTGGCCAGTTGTCATCTGTGGCAACACCTGGACTGCAAAACACAGGGTGTCATGACCAGGGCTGTGTGTGGCAGGGGTCAGCGAACCTTACCTGTCCAGATGCTTTGGCAGGGTCCTTCTGGCGGAGGTGCAGGCATCTGGAGTTGTGAGTATGAGTCACATTAGGCAGCAACATGGGCGCTACCATCTTGGATTGCATCAGGTGACCTATCTCAGCCTATCCAGACAGAGCATTATCGGGAGTCCTAGCAACCATTGTGCATTTCCTTTGATATTTAAGGGCTGCTGAGCTGTCCTTTCTTTGCCAGTGCAACGTTATTCCTAGTGCAAGCTGGGAGCTAGTTCTCTGTGCTCTTTGCTGTTACCTGTTCCAAGTTTGATTACCTCGAATCCGCTTACTCCAGGTTCCAGCAACCCTCGTTTGACCACTGTGTGCCAGCAGCGCTATTCCTGGCTACCATCCTCAGGAGGACTCCTGCTATATTCGAACTATCTGTGTTCCACCAGTCATCCAGTTACCAGTTGTTCGTTCCCTACATACCTTCTGGCAGAACCTCTTTCGCTGCCAGCGGGCCACACATAAACAACACTCCTCTCAAGCCAGCGTCCTTCCAGCACCCTTCCAGTCTGCCTTCAAGACCACTCCTGCTTCCACTCCGGGTCCAAATCCTCAACCTCTCGTGACAGTTTGCAGTGGTCTCGTGGATTCGGCCAGTGGACAAGATCCCAGGACAAATATTCTCCAAGACATTGTCAGCCACCTGGAGGGACTGGAGGTGTCGCAGCGACAACTGGCCCAGTTTCTACAGGAGATGTCGCTCCGTCAGGATAACCTACTGGCCTCTCTAGTCACAGTAAATATGCCAACCGCTTTGAGTCAGCCAGCCTCTCTGGTCATCCCCACTCCAGCTACTCCATCTCATCTGCATCTTCCAACACCTAATAAATTTGACAGGAGTCCAAAGCTGTGCAGGGGATTCCTCAATCAGTGTGATATTCACTTCACCCTCCAACCAGAAAACTTCCCTTCCGCCAAATTCAAGGTGGCCTACATTGTGTCCCTCCTATCTGGGTCCGCTCTGGATTGGGTGTCACCACTTTGGGAAAGATCCGATTCAATATTGGATAACTACTCCGAATTTCTGGCCTCTTTTAGGAGGAGTTTCGACGAGCCAGGGATAACGACTTTGGCTTCTGCTGAGATTATGCGACTTCGCCAGGGCAGTCGCCCCGTGAGCCAGTATGTAATTCAGTTTCAGACATTGGCCTCTGAGTTGGGATGGAACGAGGAAGCTTTGATCGCAGCTCTTTAGAGTGGTCCCTCGGATCATATAAAGGATGACCTCGCTACAAGGGATCTCCCTACCTCTCTAGATGGAGTTATTTCCCTCTGCAATAAAGTAGACCTGAGGTACAGGGAGCGCCAAGTAGAGAGATCCAAGGGAGATCGCTACCGGCCTCATTCTACCAATCTTCCTAGTCCTCCTACGCTTGAACCCTTGAGTGACCAGCCTATGCAAATCAGTAGAGCTCATCTATCCTCTGAAGAGCGGCAAAGATGTTGCTGTGAAAATTTATGCATATATTGCGGTAGAAATGGTCACATGGTGGCATCCTGCCCTCATCGTCCAGGAAACTCCTGCTCCTAACTGGCAATGGAGACACCAGGTTAGGAGTTATGACAATGTCTCCATCCAAGAAAGAATCTACTCTACCTCTCTCTCTGGAATTTGATTGGGGTACTAAAGCTGTGCTTTCTCTCCTTGATTCAGGGGCAGCGGAGAATGTAATTACTGCCGAACTCATTCAAGAACTCCAGATTCCAGTCACGACACTTGACCATAACATCGCCTTATCGGCAGTTGCTGGCTGCCGAATCCTTAATGGAACTGTATCTTCTGTAACCCATCCTGTACGAGTCTGGGTGGGGGCTCTTCACATTGAGATTATACAATTTTTAGTTATCCCCAAGGCCCAACATGGGATTATATTAGGATACCCTTGGTTGTGTAGACATAACCCAACTATTGATTGTAACTCTATGCAAATCCTGTCCTGGGGAGAGGCTTGTCATGTGTCCTGTTTACCCTGTATTAAATCTGTGAGGAAAATACACTTATGTGAGAATTCACAAGTTTTGTGTCAATATGCTTCTTTTCGTGATGTTTTTTCTAAAACTGGAGCAGACTCCTTGCCACCACATAGAGACTGGCATTGTCCTATTGAGCTGATTCCTGGCAAGACACCTCCTCGGGGTCACACGTACCCTTTGTCCCTGCCTGAGGCTATGTCGGAATACATCAAGGAAAACCTGCAAAAGGGTTTATTAGACCTTCCACCTCTCCAGCCAGGGCAGGGTTCTTCTTTGTTTCTATCGCGGCCTGAATGACATTACCATAAAAAATCATTACCCTTTGCCTCTTATTACCTACTTGTTTGACAGAGTCAAGGGGGCTATAGTTTTTATGAAATTAGACTTAAGAGATACAACCTCATCAGAATACGACCAGGAGATGAATGGAAGACCGCATTTAATACCTGGGATGGACATTTCAAATATTTGGTGATGGCTTTTGGCTTGTGCAAATCTCCCGCGGTCTTCCAGGGATTTGTTAATGAGATCTTCCGAGACCTGCTATATTCAACAGTCGCAGTATATCTCCATGACATCCTCATTTTTTCTTCCTCTCCAGAAGAACATCAGGTACATGTGAAGGAGGTCCTATCCCATTTAATGACAAGCTATCTAATCTGCAAGCTTCAGAAGTGCGTGTATGAGGTACCCTCTATTCCCTTTTTAGGGTATATAATTTCTGGTTCTGGGTTGAAGATGGATCCTCAGAAGATTCAGGCCATTCTTGACTGGTCCCGTCCTGGTTCCCTAAAGGCGATTCAGAGATTTCTGGGATTCACCAAGTACTATAAACGTTTCATCAAGGGCTTCTCCATGTTGGTAGCACCAATTTCTGCTTTGACCTGAAAGGGGGCGATTCCTTCACGATGGCCTCCTGAAGCCGAGACGGTCTTCCAGTTGCTAAAGCTAGCATTCATTACCGCTCCCATCCTGAGACAACCTGAAGTTGAAAAACCCTTCCTACTGGAGATGAATGCTTCTTCCCAGGTAGTAGGAGCCATTCTTTCCCAGAGATTTGAAGATAACCAAGTAAATCCCTGTGGGTACTTTTCCAGGAAGTTCCTGCCAGCAGAGAGGAATAACCTTATTGGGGAACAAGAACTGTTAGCAGTTAAGCTTGCCTTCGAGGAATGGCAATATTTGTTTGAAGGTGCTAAACATTCCATCACTATGTACACAGATCATAAGAATTTGCTGTTCCTGAAAAACATCCACTGCGTCAGTCCTCATTTAGCTTGATGGGCAATCTTCTTCTCCCACTTTGATTTCTCTCTGACTTTCTACCCAGGATCTCAAAATCTAAAAGCAGATGCTCTATCACGATCCTTCTCATCTGAGAATACTATAGAAGAGCTTGGAGAGATGCCAGTTCTGTAATCCAAGGTGTTTGCTGCTACCACAATCCAACCCCCTTCGGGGAAAATCTTCGTGGCTCCAAACCTAAGGAAACAGCTCCTAACTTGGGTTCATGGGTTTCATGTTTCCAGACATACCCGCAAAACCAGCGATCATATTGGTGGCCTGCCATGAAAACCGAAGTCTCAGAGTTTATTTCCTCCTGAACCCAATGCACTTAACATAAAACCTCTCGGCAAGCACCCGCAGGACCATTGATCCACTTGTCCATGGATTTTGGAACTGACCTGCCTGTTTCAAATGGCTATACCACTATTTGGGTGGTGATTGACCATTTTATTAAGATGGTACACTATATACCTTTCAAAAAGTTGCCTTCCGCTCCTGAATTGGCCCAGCATTTCATTACTCACATATTTCGGTAACATGGGCTGTCCACTGAGATTGTTTCTGACCAAGGAGTCCAGTTTGTGGCCAAATTTTGGAGACCTTTGTGTTTGGTACTACAAGTCAAGTTGAATTTCTCCACAGCCTATTAAACCCAAACCAATGGGTGCACGGAGAGAGTGAACCAAGACCTGGTGACCTTCTTGAGGATTTACATGTCTTCTTCCCAGGACAATTGGGCGGATTCCCTACCCTGGGCGGAAATTGCGCACAACAGCTCGTACCATTACTCTACTGGACAAACCTGAGTTTAAAAGTCTACCAGCCTTCGATGTCCCAGCCGTGACCACCTCTCTACAGTATTTATCCCAAATATGGTCCCAGATTCAGGACACTCTACTGAAAGCCTCCCATTGTTACAAGTTAGGGGCTGACAGAAAGAGGAGGTTCGCTCCTAGCATGAAAGCAGGGGATCAGGTCTACAACTTTGGGTGCCTTATATGAAATTTGCCCCCCTCTTCATCCCCCCTCTTACCATCATGGAGGTGATCAATCCTGTAGCTTATAAATTACGACTACCCACATACCTCAAAATCCCAAATTCCTTCCACGTCTCTCTCCTCAAGCCACTAATAATCAATTCCTTCTGTTTCTACCTCCATCTCCCAAGAGAGAGGAGTAGAGTTTGAGATAAAGCAGATCCTGGACTCCCAGTTTCGCTATGGTCAACTCGAATATCTGTTGGACTGGACGGGTACGGTCCAGAAGAAAGATGTTAGGTGAAAGAAGAAGATGTCAACGCACCCTGTCTAGTTAATAAATTTAATTCTGAGAACCCAGAAGAACCCAAGAGGTGCCCAGAGGTCACCTATAAAGGAAGGGGTACTGTCACAACCAGGGCTGTGTATGACTGGGGTCAGCAAACCTTACCTGTCTGAATGCTGTGGCGGGGTCCTTCTGGTGGGAGCGTGGGCATCTGGAGATCTGTGCTGTATACCACAGAGTCCTGAGTACAGTTGTGAGTATGAGTCACATTGGGCAGCACTGCAGCGTGACATGGGCACCGCCATCTTGGATTGCATCAGGTGACCTATCTCAGCCTATCCAGACAGAGCATTATCAGGAGTCCTAGCAACCATTGTGCACTTCCTTTGGTATTTAAGGGCTGCTAAGCTGTCCTTTATTTGCCAGTGCAACGTTATTAACAGTGCAAGCTGGGAGCTAGTTCTCTGTGCTCTTTGCTGTTACCTGTTCCAAGTTTGGTTACCTTGACTCCGCTTACTCCAGGTTCCAGCCACCCTCTTTTGACCACTGTGTGCCAGCAGCACTATTCCTGGCTACCACCCTCAGCGGGACTCCTGCTATATCCGAAATATCTGTGTTCCACCGGTCATCCAGTTACCAGTTGTTCGTTCCCTATGTACCTTATTGGGTATACTTCTGGCTGAACCTCTCTCTTTGCCAGCAGGCCACTCATGAACATCACTCCTCTCAAGCCAGTGTCCTTCCAGTACCAGTAGTCTTCCCTCAAAACCACTCCTGCTTCCACTCCGGGTCCAAATCCTCAACCTCCCATGACAGAGGGACTGCATGGGAAAAACAAGTGAGGGAGGATTACATAGCCTATTTTAATGGACAGGGTGAAGTGCCATGGCAGGAGGACTGTCTCAGATAAAAATTTGGAGTGGACATTTGGGGAAAGGAAAGAAAGTACTGTAAACAAAAAAAAAACATGGTATGTATGCAATGTGTCTCTACTTACCAAACTTGCCTCGGATGTCACGCTGACAGCTTCAGCCACTTCTCCTTTTCTCCCTCTTGCTTGGTCATCAGGACAACTGACCCTCGCTGAGGCTCTTGCTCCAGAAAAAAGGAGACTAAATTGTAATACCAGAATGTGGTAAACATCATCAGCAGACGCTCCAGATATTTTGGACTTTTCCACCTTCTTCCGCTCTTGCACAAAAACTGTCCTGAGATTCTGTATCTTACTCCTCACCCATTTATCTGTTGCATCGCTGTAGTATTGACTGCTATATTGGACCAACCCCTCCAATGCCAATAGCTTTTTGGACTTGTTGGCATAATTATGACAAGTGACCCTCCAGAGACATTCTTTGGCTTCATAAATCTCCAGGAAGCCAGTTATAAATTTACGTTACTTATTCAAAGACATTTCTATGGGAAAAAAAAATAAAAGGACATTTGTCATAACAATTTTTAGTGATTTTAAAGAGGTTTTTTTTAGTTTTTTTAGTTTTTAATTTTAATCATTTAATTTTCCTTTTTTTATTTTATGAAATCCTTTACATATTCTAGAATAAATTTGGTTATAACATATTATCCTAATGTTATCACTCTCGACTTTGCTATTCTAGAATGCAATCTACATTTAGTTTGCAATCTCTATTTTAGAAGTTATATGTCATAGCATAATATATAAATATATGACGATCATTTGGGTCCCTCCCCTTACGAGAGGAGGTAACAGGGACCTTTTGTTGTTAAAAAAGGAGTCCAAATGGAGACATCAATTGGACATGGTGGCCCCGAGGGGGCTGACTGAATATAATCATCTGAACCATTTCTTACAATGATTAGAAGTCCGGACAATACAGTGATCCTGTGCAGTACAACATATATATATATATATATATATATATATATATACATATATACAGTATATATATATATATTTTTTTTTCAATTCTGTTCTTTTCATTTTTTCTTTGTATATATATATATATATATATATATATATATATACATATATATATATATTACATTTTTGGATATATATATTTTTCCAGAAGCTCATTAGTTTTTAGTTGGTTATGGTACCCACTTAATGTTTGTTTTACTATAAATCTACCCCCAGAGTTGGCTGATATACCCCTGATGTACTAGAGAGATTTGGACCATTCAATCCCCATTCGCGGTACTATTCCCGCTTTATGGATGTGTAGTTATTTCTAGCTGTGATCATAGCAGTCTTTGTCGCTTATTTAAAATAGTGCACAGAACCCAATTGGTGTGGTTCCTGTTTCCGGGGACACTGTAATGTGCCCCTGAAGTGACATGTGTCTGGATATAGGGGGAACGCAAGCACCATGAATTCCAATTACGTGGAACACATACCAGAATTATGGGCTAGTGCTGCTTGTTTCGCCAGCTTTTATGGAGTTCACTACCCCGTTGTGTGCTAGTGAGCAGATCCTGATGCCTTGTGTGTGCTGTAGCCACTAAAGGGTAAGGTATGGAGGGGTTTCTTTTGCTGTATAAGGAGTTTCTTCACTATGTATATCACTTCCAGTCCCAGGGGGAGCCAGTGAGAGGAGCTAGTTTATTGCATAATTGTTTATTGCAAAATTTGTTGGTGGTATATCAGGAGACTCTGAGGGTGCTAGGATTGTGTGTCTGTCCTGTTCCATTCACTGGTGGTGTCTTGAGAAAGTCCGCGTTTTTGCGGCCGAAACATGGACTATTGCACCAATGATGTAAAACGAATAAAGTAAGTCTGCTTGTGCTTGTGCACTATGAAGAAAAGCCCTGAGTTCCGTCGGGTTCCCTCTTCCGGGTAGCGTTCCATACAGGGGGCATGGCCTACGTGTTTCGCCTGTCCAATCAGATGCGGGCTTCATCAGGGCTGTGTGTGGGTGTCCTTACTTGGGATATTCTTTATATAGGGCCACGGACATGACTCAGACGTGCACGCACACTGCCGGTAACAATCCCTCCATAGCGGCCGAAAACTCCCACCGCCCCGGCTGCTACATCACGGGACCCACACAGGACGGGTCTCCAACATCTTTAACAGGACCCGGGAAGCAACCGCAAGGAGGCAAGACACAACACACCAGTAAAGACCGCCCTCACTGTCTTTACCGGCACGGAGGTAGGAGGTGCATGCACCAACCAACGTTTTTTAAACAGACTTTGGGAAAGGAATTTTTCTATGTTTCAACTCAGCAAGGATCCATGAGACACTGATTAGACTGGGACTCCATTATCCGCAACGTATTTATTTAAAGGCATTTCATGATTTTTATATGTTTGCTTTAATTAGCTTGGACTATAATCACCATATTTACCCAAATCACTGTTTATTATGCACAATGAGCAGATGAGTGTTTTATTTTAATATTTTAATTGATATTGCTATAATTTATGTTTTGATTCATCCACCTATCAAGGGTGCAACTACACCATTGTTAATATAGGGATTCTGGCTTCATATAGGAGTGACAGAATATCATCATTCGATTCAAATGTTATATCATTCCTATGTTTTGAATTTTAATCTTTGTCTCATTAGGATTGTTTTTACAACATATATGTAATTTTTATAATTTTTTATCACCTTTTACAAATGACCCAATAAATATCCTTATTCTATTTGCGCCCTATACGGTCCATATTATATATTCTAAATAGAGTGGTACAGGAAAGCCACAGGTATTTGAGGCAGCATTAGAATTTAGATAAAATCAGGTACAAAAATACCCAATATAAATCATCCCACATATCAGCTTACAGTTTAAGAGCGCACCGGACCACCTACACACTTTCCCTATTGGGGGTTAGTACTACAGTATATATAATACAGTTGGGGGCATACCAATTATTATAAGAGTGAACATTGCTGCATTCTATATTAGATAATGCTGACCACTGAGGCTATTAATTCAGATATGAAGTATAAAGACTCGAATAGTTGGATCCCTCCACCACAGTAGAACAACATACTGCAATTCAACCAGATGAGAATATTGTGTGTGGGTATAGCTGCAGATTGTCGCACGTGAATGTTGACATGGTCTGGCTGTCGATATTCAGAATGTTGACATGGACAGAATGATGACATTCAGCATGTTAACATTCACAATGTTGACACTGCCAGAATGTAGACATTATGAATGTTGAAAGATGATTTTATGGCTATGGTTATTCTGCAGGTAGGGTTAGGTTAGTTGACAAATCAACAAAAAAATTCTACTTGAACATGCCGGCTGTTGACATTCACAACTTCAGCATTCTGACAGTGTCGAACATTATGTAAGTGTCAACATTCTGGTGTTCACATTATGAATGTCGACTTTTTACACCACACCTGATTAAGATTGTGTTGCAATGCCAGTAATGCTTTCTGGAACCCCAAATCTTCTTAGGGAATGGTGGTTTCTTAGAAAAGCATGGTAAAAAGGAAAGCATAGTCTGCGCTTTTCTGTAGTAGGTTGTGTATTTAGGGGTCTATCTACTAAGCAGTTATAAGTGACAGAGTGAAAAGTGATAAGTCTGTGATAAGTGCCAGCCAATCAGCTCCCAACTGTAATTTTTCAAACACAGCCTGTGAGATGACAGTTGGAAGCTGATTGGCTGGCACTTATCACAGACATCACTTTTCACTCTGTCACTTTTCACTGCTTAGTACATAGACCCCTTAATTTCAGATCGAGGCAAAAAGTAATCTTTCACAGACATCTCAGCACAGATTTCTTGACAGGAAGATCCGAACCAAAACTGAACCGCTCATCTCTAGTGTTTAATGGTTTAGTGTGAAGAATAACCACTTACAATGATACTGCAGGATGAGTATCCCATATCCAAAATGCTTGGGACCAGGAGTATTTTGGATAAGGGAATATTCCGTATTTTGGAATATTTGCATACCATAATGAAATATCTTTGGAATGGGACCCAAATATACACACAGAATGCATTTATGTGTTATATAGACCTTATACACACAGCCTGCAGGTAATTTAATACAATATTTTCAATAATTTTGTGGCTCAAGCAAAGTTTGTGTACAGAAATTAAATTCATTTATGTTTCATATACATCATATACACACCACATGACGGTGATTTTATACTTTATTTTTAATAATTTGTGCCTGATTTTTGTGTACATTGAACCATCAAAAATCAAAGGTTTCATTATCTCAGTCATGCCAAAATAAGTCCGTATTTCGGAATATTTGGATATGGGAGGCTCAACCTGTATTTTATTTACAGAACAAGATGGTTACCTATGGTTATTAATAGACTGGTTATGAAGCGCTATTTATGATTTATATTCCATGCAAGAAGGAATGTTAATTTTATTAATGAAATTTAATGGTATTGTGATATTTGTTTGTGTTTGTGTTTTCCTTTATTTTCTAATCATGTTCTTTAAATGCCTTAGTCATGGGATCGACCTATGGGCCTGATTCAGACCCGTTCGCTATCTGCGTACGCTCGCTAGATGCTTATGCAAATTTATCAAAGTGACGCCACGGGAAGCGATCGCTCGCCAAGGCATAAGCACACCAACCATGTCTTAGCGAGCGGCCACTTTGTGTATGCGTATGCCCAATCGCACAGACAGAGCTGCCCACCAGCAACACGTCATCTCCAGGAAGTGTATTAAAACATTGGTACATCGGGCACCATCGGATGTGAACGCAGTGCTTGAGGTTGCTTTACTATACCGCAAGCATTGCGAGGAAATCAGTGTAAAAAAAAAGGCAAGTGACATGTACTATGACGCTGCCTGTTAATTATGCATGCCTCTAAAACTGGCGTTGAAACACTCAGGCATGCCTGCGTTCGCATCTCCAACCCCCCGTTATTAGTGTCCTGCCCCTGTTACCACCCACAAACGGCCTCTCCTGTCACTCATTACCCTGGGCTGCCTTTGCTGGGCAAGTAAGAGGGTTGCGATCACAATGTGTAGTTTGTGTAGGTCGCTAGATGCATACGCTCGCTCCCAGCATATGCAAATTCGGATCACACCCAGCAAGGCAGGCGATCGCACGGCAAGGCATAAGCACAGCTACTATGTGTTGGTGTGCGATCACTTTGTGTATGCAGATGCACACCAGCCTGTCTTAAGATGCCCACTTGCGCACGTCATCTCCAGCAAGTGTATACAACCATCGGTACAACAGGTACCATCGGGAGCATTCGCACTACTACTGGGGGCATTACTCAGGGGGCACTACTACGGGGGGCATTACTCAGGGGGCACAACTACAGGGGGCATTACTCAGGGGGCACTACTACTGGGGGCATTACTAAAGAGGGGCATTACTATTGAGGGCACTACTACTGGGGGCACTACAACAGGGGGCATTACTACTAAGGGCACTACTATTGGGGGCACTATAACAAGGGGATTAGTATTGGGGGTACTACCACTACTGGAGGCACTGCATAAGGGGCACTCCCACTTCTGTGGGCACTGCACAAGGGGCACTACCACTACTGTGGGCTTTGCATAAGGGGCACTACCACTGTGGTCACTGCATAAGGGGCACTACCACTGTGGTCACTGCATAAGGGACACTACCACTACTGTAGGCACTGCATAAGGGGCACTACCACTTCTGTGGGCACTGCATAAGGGGCACTACCACTACTGTGGGCTTTGCATAAGGGACACTACCACTGTGGTCACTGCATAAGGGGCACTACCACTACTGGGGGCACTGCATAAGGGGCACCACTACTGAGGGCACTAAATACAGGGCACCACTACAGTGGGCATTATGTGTAAGGGGCACTACTGCTGTGGGCATTGTATAAGGGGCACTACTACTGTGGGCATTGTATAAGGGGCACTACTATTATGTGACCATGGCCCTTTCTTTTGAGACCACACCCTTTTTTTGGCACGTGCCTACAGCGCACGCTGTCCCTTTATTGACATTGCACCGAGGGGGGCGCTGAGTTCCACCACTTTAAGCACTGCCCGTCCCCATGATTGCAGCATCTCCTTCCAACCAATGAGAAGTGCTATGACAGCCATGTGTGGAGTTGTGGAGCAATGGACACTCTATTCCCAGTGCCAGGCTTTTCGCAATGCTCTAAGATCCTCTATACTTCTGTCCACAGAGGCAAGCTGAGCAAAAATCAAACAGTGTGATCTGGCTTTCCCCGCAGGGGTGTATCTACAGGGAGTGCAGGTTGTGCGTGGCACATGGGCCCCTGGGTCCAGGGGGGCCCACACCACACACCCTGCACCTATATAGTCTTATACCTACCTGTCTGTTGTCTCCAGAGTGCCAGCACCGCAGAGCAGCAAAAATCACTTGGCAGCAGCCATTTTCCCGGTGACTCGTGTATGCACAGTACTGCTGTCCCCGGGAAAACGTCACGGGTGCCATTTTAAAGGAGACTCATGCATGCGCTAAGCCAGAATCTACTGCACCGCAGAACCACCAGAGAGAGGAGGAGTCCTACAATGAGTCTGCACATGGGCCTCCTCCTCTCTTAAAATGCCCCTGTTGCCTTGGTGTGCTGCACTAGCTGTTTGAGTTGTGCAGTTAGGTACTGTCCATGGGAAAGCCTTTGGTAGTGCTGAAACAGGGTCCCCTTTGTAAGAAAAAAAAGAATAGAGGGGCTGGGAAAAGAAGGGGCAAAAAGAGAGGAACGGGGAGAGAGATGGGAGAGAAAGGGAAAGAGACAAAATGGGGAGACACATACAAAGGGGGAGGCAGACAGAGATTGGGGAGAGAGCGAGTGACAAGAAAAGAGATGGGAAGAAAAGGAGATGGGGCGAGAGGAAAACTAAAACTCCAGCAACATCGTACATCACTGAGTTTGCCCACTTGTACCTGGATTGAGTTTTTAAACACTCCAGAGTCCTAGTGCAATGGTTGTATTTGTTTAGGGCAGAAGTTCCCAAATGCGGTCCTCAAGACACCCCAACAGTTTCAGTTTTAGGGATATCCATGTTTGAACACTGATGGTTAAATCAAATTGACTGAGGTTCTTATTAAATCACCTGTGGTCAAGCATGGATATCCGAAAAAACCTGGACTGTTAGGGTGCCATGAGGGAACCTCTGGTTTATGGTGTGTGTTGTGTGGGCAGAGTGTGTGGAAGTTTTCTTCTTAATAAAGCTCTGCAAAAGGTGGATGTTGTAAGTCTGATGTGCGCACACCAATGTGATAACATAATCATGACTTCCATCAACACTTGATTTTATTATATAGATTATCCATAGCATTTATTTTCTATCATTACTATTGAACTTTTTGGGCTGTCCTCGCTTTTTCTCTTCTACACAGTGTTTTTTTCCTGAAATGGGACAATTCCGCTGGAATCGAGACAGTTTCGAGTTATAGTAGACTGTGATGTGACAGTGTATGTGACATTGTCACACGTCCAGTTGACTCTCCTCACCCTGTATAACAGCAGGCTTGTTTTGCTCTTCTTCAACAAGTTAATTATTGCACAGTGCAGGTAGGGCAGTATAGCCAGACCAGGGCCCAGGCACTGGCAGGTAGCAGCAGGCAGTGGCACCGAGTCCCACAGCAACCAGTCAGTTCTGCTCCAGTCTTCCTCCTCAGTCAGGCAGCACTGCCGGGACAATGTCGCTAACCTCAGACAGGGTCCAGAGTGACTCCAGGGAGTGAGAGAGTTAGACTCAGCCATAGCCAGGCTTCCACCACCTGCACAAAAGACTCCAGTGCGGGTTTTGGCATGGCTGAATAAGGAGCAGGCTGGCATGCGGTTGCGTAATGTGACCCATGATGTCACTCACAACCATAGGTGGCCCGGGGGCAGCGTGTGAGGTGACGGAACTAGTGCTCTGCACTGACGGTCTGAAGAGAAGGTATAGCTTAATCCCGGGATTAAAATCCAAACATTTTTTCCACTAAATCCTGGGATCGGCTTCGCTAGTGCTATAGAAATAAACAATAAAAATAATTCTAGTTTCAGAGAAGCTTCCTGGTCTGGATTCAAACCTTTCTTTCCTCTAATAACAAAACCAGAATAAAAATGTCATCAACTTTTAATTCAATTAATGAACCTGCTTTTATCTTTAACAAGTGAATTCCATGGCCTGATAACCCATTATCCCGAAAGCCCTTTTTCTATTTTTCTATATTAAACATCTTATTTAAGACACAGTGGCTGCAATTCATTTCAACACAATGCTGAATAGCCCCGGGAGGGAGCTCCCACAGCTGTTCAATTGACCGTGCTGTTAGGGTGACTAAAGGATTTCTTCTCGCACCCTCCTGAGGGTGTGAGGAGAAATCCAACAAAAGTGCCGGCGTGACTGGCACTTTAGTCAGAGAATACTGGTTCTCATGGCTAAACACCCAGGTTGAGTCGCGAGAACCGACATTCTCCGATATAACAGAGCGCTGAGTTGAATAGCTTCGGGAAATCCCTCCCGGGGCTATTCAGCATCGCATTTAATTGAATCGCGCCCGGTGAATGTCCTTTTATCAACTTCAATATCTTAAAACCTTTTGTCAGACTAAGCTTATATTGATTTTTAATATATTTTAGTATTTTAATTAGATTACTTTATACTTATAGGGTACTTTGTATGAAACCAAACTATCACAATTTTGTTGACCTTTAATTATATAGAAGCCCATGTATGAACCCTGTTAATTTTTTTCTTCCTTAAATGTAAGCACTTGTTTTGGTTGTAAACTAGAAAGCAAACTGGGAAGAACATGGATTCTTTCTAATTTTTGGCATTTTCATTGCATTAGGTATATACCTAGAAGTAATCACAGACAATAGAAGGAAGATGTATCCTTCTTTGAAATAGCGTATTCCCTTCTTTCAAATGTGGATGTCACCACTTATTTCTCAAAAAAGCGGCTGTGGTTTGATTTCTCAAAAATTACCCCTTTAAATATTGTCTAGATTACAAGGTCATACCCCTCTTTTAAATGAGTGTGTGTTACCAGTTATTTTGAGCAAGGAAAGTACATCTAAGCTCTGGAAGACCTCCCACTTTCTACTATCGACTTCAATGTTAATTATTGCCTGCTGATCAAAAATAATCTGCAATAAATAAACAGTGTTATCAATTTTTGAAAGAGGAGACTTCTCTCTTTCAAATGAGGGTAGCACCAGTTTTGTAAGTGTCAGGCATAGGGAGCTTGAATCTCTAAATGAGCCTCAAACTATCCCTGTGTGGTGTTCATGGTACAGTACAAGTATGAAAAAGGTTAATAAGCTGGTGATATATTTTTGGTATTTGTCAGGGCCATAGAGAGCGCCACCGGGCCCCCGGTAAAGAGGGGCATGGCCTATTTGCAGGAGGCATGGCCACGCCCCCTTGAGAATAAACAAACAAATAACACACTTTTGCAGTGCCGCGTAGCGGTGCTGCATGCTGGGGAGGGGGCGCTGTGAGCCCCTCAGCCCGGTGCAAAGCCAAGGGGGGGTGCGATCAGTGTGATTGCTCCCCCCCTCAGGCATAGGAGATTGCTGTGGCTGCAGCTTAGTAGCCGCGAGCAATCTCCCACTGCAGCCCAGCACGCAGCGCTGGGCTGCTGTGAGGGATAGAGAAGGGAGGGGGAGCGGCGCCGGACCTGAGCCCACGCCCAGGGCCCCTCTAGAAGCCCGGGCCTGGGTAAATTGTACCCGCTCCCCCCTCTCTGTGCCCCTGGTATTTGTAATGAATACTGTTTACTGTTACATGCCTCTTGTTAAGACACTCCTTGTTATAAGTCATATTTTTTCCTGCTAGGGGGTGCCTAATGTACTCAAATAGATAAGAGCATACTTACCTACTCTCCCGGAAGTTGCAGAAGGCTCCCAAAGTATTCGGATAGCCCCCAGCACCCCCGGAAGAGTGCTCAGATCTCCCGCATCCCACCCACTTCCTAGTGAAGTGTGCAGGATGGGGAGATAATTGTCGAAAATTGCAGCTCCATACAGAGACGGCAGGGCTAAATAATGTGAAAATGCTTCATTTAGCACCCCAGGGGCTGGTTGAGCATATGCTGCCCCATCCAGTCCCATATCTCTGATATTTGCTGCTGTACCCCATAGACACTGTACATTCAGGGGATGTACTTTTTGAATACAAAGGGCCAAATGTAATAGGTTGCGATTTTGTTAACAATGCGAATTTAGCTCTAAAATCAAATTTTTTACTCACTCGCAAATGTAATAGGGTGCGACTATAGAAAAACTCGCATTTTTTGGGCTTTACCATAACTCACAAAAAACATCTTGCATCCAGATGTTTTCCCATTCTCTAGATAGAACTCAGGCAATTTAATAGAGTGCGAGGGCTTCACTTGCACATATTACTGCCTGAGAACTCGCAAAAACCATAGACCAGCTTCAGGATAGCGAGTTTATCCTGAGCAGGTCAGAGTAACACAGAAACATGCACATATCCATGAGATACGTGCATGTTTCTGTGTGTCTATATGAAAATACTTTTTTATTAAAAAAAAAATTGCGTGCACCCCCTCCCCAGTAACATAACCAGCCCCTCGCTCTGTATAGCCTGTGCTGGTTTTTAAAATACAGTGGCCATAATGTGTAGGGGGCCCCCGTACTTTAAGTACCAGCACAGGGTTTTTCTGATCCGGTCCCGGTTGTGGAAATACAGGGGACAAAATGAGTAGGGATCTTTTCCATAACCAGCACCGGACTCTTTCTAGCAGGGGAGTAATGCCAAAGGCAGCGAAACCCTTTCACCGGGATCACCAGATAAAGCATTACCCCTGACCGCTAGTCAGCCCAAGCCGGGGATCCCTGTGGAGGTGAGGACTCCCCAAATAGAGGGGTCCCCCTCTCCAGGGCACCCCAGGCCTAAGCTGATACACCGGGGCTTAAATAATAATTTTAAAAGATAAAAAGTGCAACTAAAAAATATACATGAATACTAGGGGTGAGCGGGTTCGGTTCTACTCGGTTCCGTTCGGATTTAAAAACCGAATCTTATTGGCTATCCAAAACTCGTGACAGCTGATACCCAATAAGATTCGTTTTTTAAATCCGAACGGAACCGAGTAGAACCGAATCCGCTCACCCCTAATGAATACTAATAGATAGTAGAGGGCAGAGATGCCTCAATTATAGCGATCTTTGGGGGTGATTCAGCTGCCCATAGAACCATTATGGTAATGCAGCAGGAGGCGTCACATGTCCTGCGTGCATTACTTATTACTTATCTGAGCTGCGTCTAAGGATACAGCATCAGATAATCTGCTATCACATCGGCCAGCTGAGTGACCCATGGGGTCATGCAAGCCAGCTGCCGCAGATACAACAAAGAGGCCAGGAAATCTCTATCAGCTGACAGAGATCCTGGGCTCTTCCCTCTCCGCCAATGGCTGCCCCATCCACAAACGGCAGCAGACTGTCAATCACTGACAGTCTGCTGCCTCTCTGCGTGCGATCATGCAGGAGCCGTACTGCACATGCACAGTATGGGTGTGGTGCCTGCGCAGATTCCCGACCTTCGGGAATCTATAGTCAGCAGTGCACATAAGTGCACTACTGAATCAGGGCCTTTGTTCTTTCTTGTGAAACACACTTTTGAATTACCTTGTGATATTAAAACATCTACTATACCATAAAAGACACCTTTTGTATCCATATCCATTAATTTCTAAATTAGCCCCTATGTTCAGGCCAGGGCTGCAACTAGGAGGGGGGCTAAGGTGGCATGGGACCCCAGTGCTGGACTTGAGGGTTTGTGGGAGGCTAGGTTGCTGCTCTTGTGGATTTGGAGCTGCAACCTGGCCTTGAGAGGCACAGAGACACCATCAATCTAATGTAGTGCCGGGTGCAAGCCAACCAGTGTTCGCGGACCGGCAGCCAATCAGCATAGGCTGCTGGTCCGTGAGCTACAATTGATTCGTGAGCGGCGCCACATTAAAATGACGGCAGTACTGACAGTTCCCCAGTGTGTGGCAGCCCCATCCCGCGCCAACCTGAGCTCACCCACCGCACGGCCCTGGCAGGTAAGAGAAGGGAGATGGAGCCTTACGGTGACTTAATGTAACAGAGGCTTTACTGTGGCATAATGTGTAAGGAGCCTTACTGTGGCATAATGTGTAAGTGGCCTTACTGTGGCATAATGTGTAAAGGGCCTTACTGTGGCATAATGTAAAAGGGGCCTTACTGTGGCATAATGTAAAGGGGGTGTTACAAGTTGCGGTTACGACTTGCTTCCCTCTAGCAATTTACTTCCTTCTGACAATCTGGTTCCAGTTCCATCGGTTGCTAGGCGATCTGGATGCTGTAGGATGTCACGTGCTGTCCACAGCATGGCATGATTGGTTCCTTCCCCTTTTTGTACACGCTGGCCTTTTGCCGCCTCGCCAACTATAGCATTCCTTGTGGATTTCTTGACTGGTCAGCGTTCTCATCTTTCCTGGTCGTAGCTCATGCTGTTTCTCTGGCTTCCAGCTGGTCCGTCAGCTTCCTGGCTGCTACCGGCTTCCAAGCCACACCACTGGATCTCCACCCACTCTATCAGCCTCCTGGCTGCTATCGGCTTCCAAGCCGCCCCACCATCTCTCCAGCCACCCCGTCACCCTTCAAGCTACCATCGGCTCTCAAAGCTGCATCACTGGCGTCCAAGCCACTGCATCAACTCTTCAAAATGTACTACCAGCTTTAGCCACACCATCAGCATACAGCGCCGCACCATCAGCTCTCAAAGCCGCAACACTGGCTTCCAAGCCACTGCATCAACTCTTCAAATTGTACTACTGGCTTTAGCTGCACCATCGGCTACAAAGCCACACCATCGGCTCTCAAAATCACATCACTGGCTTCCAAGCCACTACATTAACTCTTCAAATTGTACTACCAGCTTTAGTTGCACCATCGGCTACAAAGCCGCACCATCGGCTCTCAAAGCCACATCACTGGCTTCCAAGCCATTGCATCAACTCTTCAAATTGTACTACCGGCTTTAGCCGCACCATATGCATACAAAGCCGCACCATCAGCTCTTCGGTTGTCCGTAGGAGTTCTAAATTCTGAGATATCTAGTTTTTCCATCTCCAGTGACCATTAGCACTCATTCTTGGTCTCCCTTAGCTCTGGGTTCATAATCCCGTTATTGACTGGTCCTCCGGGGAAATCATGAAATAGAGTCGTGCCTGCCAATCTCGTTGTCTTGCTGTATCTGTTCGGGTGGTTCAGCCTGCTGTTGCTGAAACTCCTCCTACCATTCCTGTCCAGTACTGAGAATATGCTGATGTCTTCTCTAAACAGAAGGCAGATACCCTACCTCCTCATTGCCCATATGACTGTGCCATCAATTTAGTCCCTGGTGCCAAGTTACCTAAAGGCCAGTTGTATTTTTTGTCTGTTCCTGAGGATAAGGCTATAAAAGAGTACATCATGGATGCATTGGAGAAAGGATTTACCCTCCCCTGTAAGTCTTCGGTCGGGGCTGGTTTCTTCTTTGTTGAGAAGAAGGACGGTTCCCTCCATCCTTGCATCGATTACAGGGGTCTCAACAATATCACTGTAAAAAACTCCTACCTGCTGCCTCTCATTTCGGTCCTTTTTGATCAATTGCGTCAAACACTATCTTTTCTAAGATTGACCTCCGGAGAGCTTATAACCTGATCCGAATTAGGAGTGGTGATGAGCGGAAGATGGCTTTTAGTACTCACTCAGGACAATAGGAGTACCTGGTCATGCCATTTGGCCTAGCTAAAACTCCGGAAGTTCTAATAAACAATGTCCTTTGTGAATTCCTGGGAGTTTTTGTGGTCATGTACCTTGATGATATTCTCATTTACTCACTGTCAGTGGATCAACATCATCAGCATGTACACCAAGTCCTGCAGAAGTTGCAGGAGAACCATCTTTATGTCAAGCTGGAGAAGTGTGACTTTGATGTCACTCAAGTCACTTTCCTAGGCTACATCATTTCATCCCAGGGATTTTCTATGGATCCAAGTAAAGTCAAAGCCATACTGGAGTGGGTCCAACCAACTACCCTTAAAGCTATTCAGCGTTTTGTTAATTACTATCAAAAGGTTTGTCAAGTCATTCTCTGCTATTGTAGCACCCATTGTAGAACTGACCAAAAAAGGAGCTGACACCTACAATTGAACATCCAAAGCTGTTCAAGTTTTCGAGGCTCTTAAGGCCACATTTACACAGGCTCCAGTGCTTCGCCATCCTAATCCAGATCTCCCGTTTGTCCTGGAAGTTGACACCTCCAAAATAGGATCTGGAGCCATCTTGTCTCAGAGGGATTCTGTGGATAACAAACTGCACCTCTGTGCTTTCTTCTGCCGCAAGTTCACCATGACAGAATGCAACTACGATGGGGTAATCAGGAGTTGCTTGCTATTAAGTTGGCCTTTGAAGACTGGAGGCATTGACCAGAGGGGGTCAAACATCATGTCACAGTTCTTACTGACCATAGACTGAATTCCAGACAAGCACGTTGGGCGTTGTTTTTTACCAGGTTCAATTTCCTCATTTATTTTCGCCCTGGGTCAAAAAACATTAAACTGATGCTCTCTCCAGGAGTTTTGTACCAGTGCAACAGGCCATTATTGCAGATGAACCTATTATTCTGGATTCTCGCATTCACTGTGCTATCACCCGGAATTTGTCTGAGCTCATTCGGGCCTGTCAGTAGGAATCACCTTAAAGTAAACCTCCCGGTCTTCTGTTTGTTCCAGAAAAATTCAGTTCTACTGGATTTCCACTCTCGATGAGCTTTCGGTCATCCAGGCATTAGTATGACTCTAGAGTTTCTCTCCTGCTCGGTCTGGTGGCCATCTCTGACCAAAGATATTCATGAATTTGTCCAGGCATGTGAGGTCTGTGCCCAAAATAAAACACCTTGAAAAGCTCCTTCTGGTCTGTTGCTTCCTCTCTCCATAACTAAGAGACTCTGTACACACATAGCCATGGGCTTTATTGTCGATCTCCCAGTTTCTGCTAGATGCTCTGTGGTGGACTGTGGTGGACTGATTTAGCAAGATGGCACATTTTGTTCCTTTGACTTAATTACCCTCTGCCAACAAACTCTCCGGCTTGTTCCTCCAACATATCTTTCGCTTGCATTGGTTACCTGTGGATATTGTGTTGGATCGAGGAACACAGGGCCTGATTCAGAGCCGGACGCTATTTGCGCTCGCTCGTTCAGAAAAAGGGGCCTGCTATTTAAATTGAGCGCTCGCTCTTTGCTGTCTGTTGATGCCTCTATGTCTGAGCGAGCGAACGAAACATGCGCTCGCTATTTTGTAAAGACGCCCCCTGGCCGCTCGCATCATACGTCATCTCCGCTATTTATTTGATTAATCGAGTACATCGAAAGGCATCTGAACTGCTCGCAGTGTTTGTGGTAGGATTTTCCTACCGCAAGCATGCGAACAGTTCAGGCTAAGAAACAACCAAGTGACGTGGTCGATGACGCTGCTTTGTTAATTATGCACACCCTTAAAATGCCCGTTTTGACCTTTTGGCACGCCTGCGTTCGGATCACCACTCCCCATTTTCAAGCACCTTCCCCTGTTACCACCCACAAATGCCTCATCCTGTCACTCAAATTAGCAGGCATTCGCTATTTTGCGAGCGCTCAATTTCCGACCGCAATGACTGGTTGGCGCATGCGCATTACGACCCATACGCATGAGCAGATGTGCAAACATCGCTCAAAGCGAACGAGCAGCCGCTTACGAGCGGCTCTGAATCAGGCCCACAGTTTGTGGCACAGTTTTGGAGGGCCTTCTGTTCTTCCTTGGGCATCTGCCCCAGCCTCTCTTTGGGGTACCATCCTTCATCCAATGGGAAAACTGAGCGTGTCAACCAGTCTCTGGAGCAATATTTATGCTGTTATGCTGCCAAATGCCATAATGACTGGGTTTCTCATCTGCCACTTGCAGAATTTGCTTTTAACAACTCGTGTCACTCAGCATCCTCAGTTTTTCCTTTCTTTTGTGTCACTGGTCAACATCCCAGAGCAAATTATTTTGACTCCAGTTTGACTGTTTTGCCTACAGTCTCTTGGCTCCATCACATTTGGAGCAAGGTTCATCAAAGCCTTCGGAAGGTCTCTCTCTCCAGTCCAAGGAGTCTGCTGATAGGCATTTGAGGTCATGTGTGTTTAAGAAGGGTGATTTGGTTTGGCTTTCTACAAAAAAACATCAAGCTTTGTCAACCTACTCAGAAATTAGGTCCTAGGTTTATTAGCCCATTTCGCATCATTGCTCAGGTGAATCCGGTAGCCTTCAAGCTTCATTTACCCAAGTATCTCCGCATCAACAACACCTTTCACTGTTCCTTATTTAAACCAGTCTTCAGCTCCGTCAAATTCAAGCCCAAGTTTCCATTCAGACCTGCTTTGATTGTGGTCCACGGTCAACATGAATTTGTCATTGAGAAGATCTTGGACTCTAGGATTTACAGCGTTCGTTTGCAGTTTTTGGTCCACTGGAAGCGCTATGGCCTGGAGGAATGCTCCTGGGTCCCTGTGAGTGCCCTACATGCTCGTAGGCTGAAGAGACTTTTCCTCCAAGAATTTACTGACAAACCGGGTTCTGGGGGTTCTTCAATCCTGCGTCAAGGGTAGGGGTACTGTTACAAGTTGCAGTCATGACTTGCTTTCCTCTAGCAATTTACTTCCTTCTGGCAGTCTTGTTCCAGTTCCATCGGTTGCTAGGCAATCTGGATGCCGCAGGATGTCACATGCTGTCCACAGCATGGCATGATTGGTTCCTTTCCCTTTTTGCACAAGCTGGCCTTTTGCCACCTCACCGACTATAGCATTCCTTGTGGATTTCTTGGCTCTGCTGAATGGTCAGTGTTCTCATCTTTCCTGGTCGTAGCTCATGCTGTTTCCCTGGCTTCCAGCCACTCCGTCAGCCTCCTGGCTGCTACCGGCTTCCAAGCCACTCCATCGGCTCTCCAGCCACTCCATCAGCCTTCTAGCTGCTACCGGCTTCCAAGCCACCCCACCGACTCTCCAGCAGCTCCCCTATCAGCCTTCAAGCTTCCAAGCCACTGCATCAACTCTTCAAATTGTACTACCAGCTTTAGCCCCACCATCGGCGTATAGCACCGCACCATTGGCTCTCAAAGCTGTATCACTGGCTTCCAAGTAACTGCATCAACTCTTCAAATTGTACTACTGGCTTTAGCTACACCATCAGCATACAAAGTCGCACCATCGGCTCTCAAAGCCGTGTCACTGGCTTCCAAGCCACTACATCAAATTGTACCCCCGGCTTTAGCCGCACTGTCGGCGTACAAAGCCACACCGTCGGCGTACAATGCAGCACCATCGGCGTACAATGCCACACCATTGGCGTACAACACCACATCACTGTCTTAAGAACCACTTCATCAACTCATCAAATTGTACTGCCGGTTTTAGCCACATCATCAGCTCTCATAGCTGCACCATCGGCTTCCTAGCCATACTACTGACTTTCCTCCCAGTATCCAGTATCTCCTGCTATTCTTTGGTTTCCGAAGGTAATCAGTGTAAACCTCTACTACATCGAGTATTAAGTCCAGGTGGACACTTAAGTACCAGTGAACGTCTTCCAGTTCTAAGGGAACAGCAGGTGGCTGTTAGTGGCAGCAGACCTCTTTAGCCTGGGTTCTAGGGGTTTACACAGAACAGCCAAGGAATGCGTAATGGGGGGCTTTACTGTGTGATAATGTGTAAGGGGACTTACTGTGGCATAATGTATAAGGGGCATTACTGTGGCATAATGTATATGGGGCATTACTGTGGCATAATGTATAAGGGGCATTATTGTGGCGTAATGAATAAGGGGAATTACTGTGGATTGACGTGTTGTAAGGGGCATTGCTATGGCATAATGTGTTGTAAGGAACATTACTGTGTGGCATAATGTGTTGTAAGGGCATTACTGTGGCATAATGGTCATTAATGTGTGACATAATGTGTTATAAGGGGCATTACTGTGTCACAAAACCAGACACCCTTTTCGTCCTCTATATTGTATCATTTTTTTGGGGGGCGCCAAATTTTGGCCTTGCCCTGGGTGACAAAAATCCTAGTTTTGGCCCTGTGCAGGCTGCTACTTTTGATGTAACTCGATGCCACACTATTTAATAAATTATCAGATAAACAAATTAGAGATGTGCGGGTTCTGTTTTACTCGGATTTACTCGGTTCTTTATGCCAAAATTATCGCAAGTTCGGATTCATTTGGATTTATTTTATTGGCTATCCAAAACACGTGATAGCTGATAGCCAATAAAATGCAGTGTTTGAGATCCGAGTAAATCCGAACCAGCACATCTCTAAAACAAATGGTACCAATGTTTTCATTGTTTGTGCAAATAAAGAGACAGGATTCAAGTGATCCTAACTCTCATGGCAACAAATATGCTGTATTATAATACTTTTGCTCTCTCGCAATATCAGAGCTGGTAAAAGGCACACAACTTATTTCTGGACATTAGTTCTAATAATAAGTAAAATCCACATGATCTTTATTAAACCCAAGTTAAATGACCTGTTTCTGAAAGCAGACTGAAACTGACTGAAATACTGGGAAATCAGTAATCATCCTTCTGACGGTGCCGCACTCCCAACATGTTTTGTGCCTAGAGATAAAGATAATAACCAGGACACATTGCAAAAAAATGAAAAAACAAAAAAGTACAAATAATTTTTTTTTCACTGCTTAAATGTTATTATTACCCACTGTGTCCTGACTAATCTCTCTATCTACTTAGCTGAAAGCTGTTTCTATATTATAGCCAGCAGTGCTCCGCTTATTGTTCTTTTGGATTTTGTATAAATACAGGCTAGCAGCGTGCAGCAGCATTGTGCAGGAAACTGATAAATGAGGTCATCCTTGTGATGCTTGACTGAAATGTTCCTCTGTCTGAAGCCTATGCTTATTATGTGTCCTGATTTTACCACTATGTAAAATATTTCATTTACAATCTTTAATTCCTTAGACTTTTGGGGGTTTATTTACTGGGATTACTTAATGTGGGTACACACTGCAAAGATATACCGTATCTGCAGGTCGAGTGATCTGCAGATATAGCTGTAGATGATGGTTATGCACTGAACAACCATCATCTTCAAGGAAGCCGTGGGTCCCGCTGGCCGGGGGGTGGATCGGGGGTGCATCCGTCCCCCTCCCCGTGGCTGCCGCTGCATGTGTACGGGTGATCGGCTAATTGCCCGTACACACTTGCCGATGGACAGATATATCTGTCCATCAGCTGTGCAGCACAGCGGACGCGATATGTCTGTGAACAATGTCGTTCACAGACATATCGCTGGTACACACTGGCTGATGGGCACCAGATATATTGGCCGATCAATTGATTGGCCAATATATCTGTCAGTGTGTACACAGCTTATAGGTGCCCATCCACTAGATGATTAAGTTGAACGATTGAACGATAACAATTGTTTGCAAATCATTTGCAAAAGTGTCTAAAACGACCAATGATGTGCGTGCCCGCGGGTCGTTTAGACATCTATCATCTTGCAAACATGTTGGACAACCTGATGATATCGTCAGGTTCAGTCGTCAGGTTCAGCATGTTTCCAGATGATTGATGTGCCTACACTGAACGACTGCTCGTTCAGTGCTGGCTCATTACAGACTGACAAATGACTGCACGATTACATGTCATAATCGTGCAGTCATTTTCAGATCTTTAAGTGGATGGGCACCTTAAGATTAGTGAAAAAGCCTAAACATAAGACAAGGATATCTTTTTTATAGAGTAGGCATAACTCTTTTTCTGTTTTGTTTCATTTCAATGTACAACAGATACTGAACATTAAAGGTATTTATAAATGTATAATTACAAGCATTTCTCAATAATTCCCAGTCATCTTTGTTGGTTGGTGCAGCTTTACATACAACAGCGTCGTAGCTAGACGGCAGTGCGCCCTGTGCAGCACTGCCGCCCCTCTCACTCCCTCTCCGCCCCCTCCTCCCCCCCCCCCTGAGCTCTTACCCTAACTTCCGAGGGGAGGAGGGAGGGCGGGATCTTCCGCCGATTTTCACTGTCCACTGTCCGGCGCGCACCACTGCCGGAGGTCTCTATCTGCAGACCTCCGGCACAGAGAAGTGTGTGGCCGGAGCCGCTGGAGGATGGCGCCCGGCGCACATGACCTCTCAGCCCCCCCCTAGTTGCGGCCCTGCATACAAGATGATTTTGGGTCAACTTGATTAAAATTGTCAGGTGTACCCGATTCCCTCATTTAGCGGCATATTTACAATTACTCGGGAATTAGTTGCAAAAATTATCATTTCTTATTGATGCATCTCTCTGCAACGAGTGCTGTACTGCAATTCCATAGGTCCTATGATCCAATCCTGCAGAGCACCTCAGTGTTTTCTTATTTCAGGAGTAACACAGAAAGGAGGGAATGATTCTGCACTGGATACAAAAGTTAAACAGTAATGTTATAACCAACGTATCATTTTTATATAAAGGAGGGGAAGGGGTACATTTCCACCTGTCAATTCAAAGGTGACCTGCACCATATAATCAGTGTCACGCCTAATGGTGCATACACACGGTCAGATGTGTCGGGCAGCACAGACGGTATAATGGTTAATGTTACTGCCTCACAGCACTGAGGTCATGGGTTCTATTCCCATTACGGCCCTAACTGTGTGGAGTTTGTATATTCTCCCTGTTCTTGCATGGGTTTCCTCCGGTTTCCTCCCACACTCCAAAAATATACTGGTAGGTTAATTGGCTCCCCACAAAATTGTGGTAGGGAATATAGGGCCTGATTTAGACCCGGTCGCAAGCGCTGAGCGGGTCGATGTTTGCCCACTGGGCATGCACACGACGGAGCCGGTGATGTCAGTGGGAGATTTCAGTGGGAGAGCTTCCAGCTCTATTAGAGCCAGAAGCTCTCTGGGGCTTGCGGCCACAAGACCCTACCACAAGGGTCTCGTTGCAAGCCCGATGGTCACGATGGTCTTGACCATCGCGACCATCATCCTGGCCGCTCTCAATAGCTATGCGAGCGGCCATGAGGCCGCACAAAAGAAACACCCAGATTCAGAGCGAGCGCTCTTTCATAGCGTCCGTCTCTGAATCAGGGCCATAGATTGTTAGCTCCCCTGGGGCCATAGATTGTTAGCTCCACTGGGGCAGGGACATCCACTGTGAATTGTAAGATATTCTCTGTAAAGCCCTGCAGAATATGTGTGCGCTATATAAATAACTGGTAATATTGTCAGATGAACGATTTGAACGATTTCTGACTGCATTAAAATGAATGGAATCGTCCAAATCTTACTGCAACCACAAAAGATGTCAGATATCGTTATCTGACAAGCAGGAACGGGAGCAGGAACGGGCATCGTTCATCATTCATCTGACTAACATGTCAGATTTTCCTTCAGATATGAACGATTGAATGATTTTTAAAATCATTATTGTACAGATCAGAAGGAAAATCTGACTGTGTGTATGCACCATAAGAGTTGGAGTTGGTTGGAACATGAGGCTGGCATGATTGAATCTGGGTGGCTTGTGCCAGGACTTCCTCATGCAATGAGGGAAGATATGAGGCAGTGGAATTGCTGGAGGTGATGAGTCCGAAGGCGAGGACAGTAGGGAACAACTTTATTGTACTGGAAATTGAATTGGATCTGTAGTGGTAGAATCAGATAGGAACCGATGTAGTAGAATCGATTATATGGAATTGATGAAGCAGGATCGAATTGGAACCGATGTTTGGAGACAATCAGGTTGGAACTGATATTTGGAGACAATCAGGTTGGAACTGATATTTGGAGACAATCAGATTGGAACTAATATGTACAGAAGGGCGCTCACAAGAAATAGGGGTGTGAATAAATAGTATAGGTGGTATATGTGAGCATATATGCATAACAACTATGAACAAATTGTAAAATGAGGTTGGTACAATGAGATCCGAATATGTATATGATAAGAGAAATACAAGAATCAGATAAATGCGCTCTATACCACGCCTGAATATGTGAGTGTAAATGACTACATACCATGCATATGAAAGTAAGACTGTGAAGAATACCCAACTCAACTAACATCAAAAAATCATATTTACTAAATATAGATCATACATGAGTGAGTGAACAAACAATTAAATACAAACAAAGTAGTGTTGCTTGCAGTGGATAAAGCAACAGGATGTACACATGCAAGGTGTATACATACATACAGTATAAAATATGCAAATAGCCAGATGTTAGAGGTATGCACCTCTCTATTACAGAATCAGTTCCACAATGTATAACAGTGGGAATGATGATATGAAATTGTGGGCGTACTGCGGGGATCTGGAGATAATCCGGCCGGATAAAGTGAATATGTGGGTGGATGGGATAAGCTGGTGCGGCGTCCTGCACGGCAAAGTCAGTGGACAGCGGCGTGTGAGAAAAGTCTGGATGCCGGGGTGATGTTCTGGGGAGAGTAGTACGGATACTACCTGGATTGCAGTGGGAGGCGTAGAACACTGACACCAGGTCCGACCCACGGACTTGCCGGAGGGCACTGGGCTAACCCCGTGACCTCCGGCGCGTCTCGTCGGGCGGGACTATGTGGTGCACGCAGAGGTGGATGACCGGGGACGGCTCTGGTGGGAACGGTCCCCGCTCTCCAAATCCTGCTGGGGAACTCGCCTCCTCCTGCCTCAACAGGACTCCGCTCTTACCCCTGCCAGCTTGATGCTCTCTGGGTTCCTCCTCTCTCATCTGGTGTGATGTGATCTCTCTCACTCTGTATCCTTGCGGCTTGTGTCACCCGACACTGTGAGAATAGTATTGATCTCCAGTCCTTGCTATGTGATGAATTGGGATAGAATACTGGTGCCAACGTGTTTCGACCCTCAGAGGGTCTTCTTCCAGGCAATGTGGTTAAAGTCCTGTGTAAAGGGTGTATTTTAAAGCATGTAGTCCCGGTCAGAAATGCCATTGATTGGTGCTTATGTTGCAGGGCGTGGTAATTGGATTACTAGTTGGATCCGTTGCCATAGGCACATAGAAATGTCAATCAATTGACTTGACAGCATACCATGGATGCATGATCACGTCAATGGCATAACAGAGTGATTGCGTCTATGCATAGGATGTTTATACATAACTGTCACACGTGTGGCAATAACAACTAAATAAAGACTGAATAAAGAATGGTGGAAAACATTCTATTATTTATACCAGAAAAATTATAAAAAAATCTAAAATATCATACAGAAAATAACTAGGTAAAGCATGAAAATATGGAGGTATGAAAATATACGACAGTAAAAAGTAATAATGCATAAAAAAATATACAAGTAGATAAGTGTAGATATAAATTGTAAAAAGAAGAATCATAATGATTAATATGGCCCTTACATCCTAGTCATGAGGGTCAATTATCACATACAATCAATCTGATCTCGTTATCCAAATTTAAACCCCCTAGGGTGAAGAGTACCCATGTTGATCATGGTTCTGAGTTCTTCCTTATTTATTTTTTTGAGGTAATCACCCTCCCGCCAGTTGTGTTTGACTAACTCACGCAGTAAAGATCAGGCGTGTGGGATCTGAGTAATGAAATCTCTTGAAATGTAACGAGAGGGGATGGTCCTCGCATCCTTTCTTTATGTTGTAAAAATGTTCACTCATCCTTATTTTTAATGAGCGAATTGTTCTGCCGATATATTGTTTATGGCATGGGCATTGTAGCAAATAAATAACCCCTTTGCTATTGCATGTTATATTATCTTTAATGTGCCAAACCATATTACTACTTGTTGAGTTTATAGTCCTTATAGGTTGAATACTTCTTTGTTTGGTCGTGGTGCAGGCTCTGCATGTGCCACAATAGAAAAAAAACCCTGATCTTTCTCCTATGTTTTGGCTCCGCATTCTAGTCAACGTGTTCTGTGTGTTTCCCTCCTTGTTTGGGGGAATATGGTTTCTAGTAATTGTACTTCTGATGTCAGATGTTTTACGGAACACTACTTTCGGTTTGTGCGGTAAAGCTTTCTTCAGCGTGTCATCTCCTAGGAGGATGGGCCAATGTTTATAAACTAATTGTTTAATACGTTTGGCTTGACTACTGTATTGGGTAATGAAGTATATTTCGTTATCTTCATTATTGTGTGTACTTTGTTTTTTGTATTCGAGGAGAGGTTCCCTATCAGTTTCTTTTACAGTTTTAAAAGCTGATTCTACTAAGTCAGTATTGTATTTCTTTGATAGTAATTGTGATTTCAGAAGTTGTCCTTGTGTTTCATAATCTGCAATTCTTGAGCAATTGCGTCTCAATCTCTTAAATTGCCCTGTAGGTATACTGTTAAGCCAGCTAGGATGATGGTTACTGGTTGCCAAGATATAACTGTTAACATCTACCTGCTTGCGGTAGGTGTTAGTGTGGATATGATTGTTGTCTATGAAGATGTTTAAATCGAGAAATTTCACATTTGTTTTACTGTATTTGGTGGTAAATTGTAAATTACAGTCATTGGTGTTGAGGTTGTCAATAAATGATAGAAGTGATGGTTCATCTCCCCTCCAGATGAAAAATATGTCATCTATGTAATGATTCCAGAGGATGAGGTGTGTGCCAAAGTCATGACCAGACCAGATGTTGTTATCCTCCCAGTGACTCATAAAGAGGTTGGCATAACTAGGCGCAAACCTCGTCCCCATAGCTGTGCCTGTGGTTTGTAGGTAGAAATGATCACCAAACCACAGGTAATTGTGTGATAAGATAAAGGAAATACTGCTGAGAATAAAATCAGTTTGTGCCATGGGCATCATTGAGTCATGTTCCAAAAAATATTTAATACTTTGTAGACCTGGTGTGTGTCTTATAACAGAATAAAGGGATGTAACATCACTAGTAGCCAGCCAAAGATCTTTATCCCAATGTACTGTGTTAAGTATATTTAAAATACTTGTGGTGTCCTGTAAGTAGGACCTCTGCTTTTTAACAAAGGGTTGCAAATAGATGTCCAGATATTGGGAAAGATTGGAAGTTAGTGATTTAATGCCTGATACAATGGGGCGACCGGGTGGTTTCGTGGAGTTTTTGTGTACCTTAGTTAAATAATAAAAAACTGGGATGATGGGATGTATATGAAAAGAAAACAGTTTTATTACAGCAATATCAATATATATATATATATAATTATGTACATATGTTAAAACAATATTGATAATAAAATGATTCGTTGTACAGGCTGTCCAAATATTAAGAGAACTTCATGTATAGGATATAAATAAATAAATAAAAAAACTGTCCAGCAATTAGTATATATGGTGGAGGAAGATTTGTAATTGTGCTCCGTGTGAGCTGCAAACAGCGCATTCAGTGCATATGATAGCAACAGTGTTTCTTTCCAACTTGTGATTTATAAAAGAAGTCTGGTGTCTCTGGTAACACTTATTCTTCATATTAAAGGTTACAGTTGACAATTAGTAAAGAATCTTATTAAATCTTATTAAAAATATGCATAGTCCATATAGTGCACAATATAGTAAAAAAATGTGAGATCTCAGAGAGACATTGTAATTCTTAAGGTGAGCGCACCTCCTATCTCTTCCTATGCTCTGGTGCAGGTATGAATCATCTGTGTGTCACAGGCGAATGGAGGTCTGAGCCCCGTTATGGATGTTCCCACTGTATACGTGCTAATCAGCGCTCGGTCCTATGTGCTGACAAGGGCTCCCTCTCCGGGTGGTGGTGTTTGCCGAAGATCTGGGCTGCATGCACACATTTGTCTGCTTTGCCAGGCAGACCTCATGCCTGCAGAGCTGAACTCCCTCAATATCCCGGTGTATGCTTCTTCTTCCGGGTTTTGCAATGAGTAGAGGATGCGTACCATAAGAAAACTCAAGGTACGACTGGGAGAACACATGAGAAACATTGAAAATGGACTTCAAACATATAACATCTCCGAACATTTTAGATCACACCATAACAAAGACTCCAGCCTACTATCTTTTCAAGCCATCTCATCAGTCAACCTTCTTGGAGGGGAGGCAATTAAATAACAGCTATGTTGAGGGAAGAAAGCAGATGGATCTTCAAACTCAAGACTTAACACCAAATGGACTAAACATTGACTTCGAACTTGTCAAGTTTTTTAAAGAAGTATAATAACGATATCAATTAGGATAAAGGGACAACAAAAACTCTTGAGAGGTCCACGCAGGCAGAGAGATGATTACAGTCATACCACCCTGGCTACGCCCAAAAAAAACATCTGAACTTGGAAGCTAAGAAGGGTTGGACCTGAGAAGTAATGGGAAGGGAAACCCCCCACGAAATTCAGGTACTGTGAGATATATCTCTCACACTCTTAACGGGACCACCACAGCTGATATCCTTATCTGAAGATTCAGAACTTAACATCCAATATCCAATATTAAGAGAGGGAAAGAATGCACATGACTCTGGATATTGATTATAAGAAATAACAAAAAGGAGGAATAAAGTAACATGAAATTTAGCAACTAATCAATGAAGATACAAAATAATATATAATATCTAAGCTAACAACCTTATGAAATGGATAACTCACTGATTACAGTTAAATAGATGACCCATCAATTACAACAAATAATAGAGACATATACACAGACATAACTAAGAAGACATTTTGAAAAAATTGGATACTCCAGTGGACCTCTCCCATAATTTTTATTGTGCGAGAGGCTTCCTACCTAATCAATATTAAGGATAACCAAATTAATTGGACACAAATAATACCTGAAACTCAAACCCTAAGCCCACAAAATAATCATATCCCCCAATCATCTCTTTTCATAATAATGAATGCAAACATTATAGGACCCTAATAATTTTTCAAAACTAATTCAGGAGAGAGGGAGTGAATTATACATCATAAATAAACACATAAAAAATAAATATATAAAGGCACAAATTCGTAACCCACTACTAATTCATTAGACAAGGATCAAAAATTAGAACAGAACTGTCCACTATATGCCACTATCTGTTCTTCACTTCTCCTATATACATGAAGATATAAAACACAATCAGACAATTAGTTATGGATCTTAGCCTTTTTAATTTCCATAACCACTATTATCCCTTTCCCTTTGATCTATATATTCCTCTATCCTTAACATACAAACTACATCCTCCTTTTTTCACAACTTATAAAAGTAATATAAGATAAAATAATATTCTGACACATCTGAGACCATGATTACAATGAGTTAAAGGGAAATCCAATCCCAAATAAGATTAATTTCAGAGTACCATATAAAACAACCCCACACAGCAGATGCAACTACTACTGTCCCTGACGGAGTCCGACCGGGAGAAACACATAGGTCACACCCACTGCATACTCTATTCATTGCCGAACCTGGAAGAAGCATACAGCGGGACATCGAGGGAGTTCAGCTCTGCAGGCGCGAGCTCTGCCTGGCAAAGCGGACAAGTGTGCACATGCAGCTCAGATCTTTGGTACACACCACCACCCAGAGAGGAAGCTCCTGTCAGCACATAGGACCGAGCGCTAATTAGCTCGTATACATCGGGAACATCCATAATGGGGCTCAGACTTCCATTCACCCGCAAAAAACAGATGATTCTCACCTGCACCAGAGCACAGGAAGAGGTAGGAAGTGCGCGCACCGTAAGAATTAAATTGAAGTACTGGATCGATTTAAGATTTCGATTTGAGACTAATGATGATGAGATATCGGCTGGTACTGGTGATTGGAGATATTGGCTGGGACTGATGATTGGAGATATTGGCTTGGACAGATAATTGGCAGTTATGAACAAATCTCTGTGGAAAAACCAGACTGGAGTACTAGATGGAATTGGAGACTTGATAACTATACTTGGAACTGGAATGATACGGACTGGAACCATTCAGATACAGAGTACCTGGGAGTTCAGAACAGAGTTATAAAATCAGCAGACATTGTACTGGCAATGTGGGCCAGTCAGGGAATGGAATATATAGGGGTGTAACTCCAGGGATTGGATGCTACAATCAGCTGGTCTGGTGAGTGGTGGAGAAGAGTCAGGTGACTGAATCCAACATGGCTGCACCCATACTGAGTTTTGGAGGAACTCTGGCATTGATTGCTAGCATGCTGAGTAAACACACAGAGCACAGAGCAGGAAAAGTGTGGACAGAGCTCATAGCCAGTTGGATGCAAAGTGCAGTGCAGGTGGACCGCTGCATCATCCGGGAGTGATGTGTTGTCACAGCGCAAGTGGAACTCAGCACTAGCTGTAACAAACACCACAAAGGTAAAACATAGGAGAAACTAATATAATATGGGAAAATGAATAAGTATCATGACAAGCAGATAATAGCTTGTTTCATGTCAAATGAATTGTTGTTATCTCATATTGAGATACAGTCACAATCCCCCAGAGGTATATAAGTCAGTGGATAGTATAGTCCCAGTACCTGCTACTTGTTTGTACTTTCCTGCCATCTACAAAGCAGTGTATGACAGAATGAGGGAACAGGCAGCAGGGTGGGGGCTATAAAAGAAAGGACAGGCTTTCTCAGTACAGAGCTCTATAAAAGTCTCATTACCAGAGGGCACCTATTAGTATTTCCATACATTTGGTTTGGCTGAGATAATAAACTTCTTTATTTACCATAATAGTTAAAATGTGTTCATCCAGTCACATCATTATTTACATTCATTGATCAGGAACATAGTGGAGACTTGTAACCTTGTCTTCAGGTGGTCACAATTTTGATTTGGGCCCAAAACCCTCAGTAAAGTATAGTAAAAATAATATATGCTGCCTATTAAACACACACAATCTTTGCAAAGCCCCTAATGTAAAGTGGTGCATGGGCCCTCCCACCAACTCTTATGTTCTATAATAAAAAGGACATACACAGTTGAACAAACCCAGCACTTCAGTGACAGGGACTGCCACTTTTGTGGAAAAAGTGCTTGGTTTGTTTGGGCACCCACAAAAGAAAACATCTTTGCGGTTTGGTTAAACCAAGTCACCAATGGGTTTAAGACTAGCAGTGTTAATCATCCTCAAAGTTGAAATTATCACCCTCATCACTGTTGTTATTATCATCATCACTCAATATTAGCTCATCCCCACTGGAATCGACCGTTACAGTCTCTGTCTTCCTCATAAAATTTGTAGTTCATTTTGATGAACATCAGTTTTTCCACATTTTATGGAAGTAGTCTATTAAACTGATCACTCATAAGGTTCCCAATTGTGCTTTACACACATACTGGAGGGTGGGCAGCTTAAATACACCATAGTTAGTTTGTACTATGGGCTCCAAATTACCTTTTTTCTTTCCAGTATTCAAAGAGATTGTGTGACATGCTAATTTGTACATTATCATTAAAATAATCTTCCACCTGAGGTGTCAACATTTGTGAGCAATTCTTTTAAGCATCACCAGATGTCGAAATGGTGTTTTTTCTGGCAGCAGCATTTGCAGGAGAAACTGAAACAGGCGATATCATCGTGTCCTGTGCCATTTGAACTTACAACTTGCTCACAAGGAACTCTTTGCATCTTTGAAGATCTGTGTAAGTTGGAAATACATTTTCTAGAACTTAAACCTAAAATCAAGCATGGTTGCCAAAACATAGTGATCCAAATGCAAGATTTTGAAAACCCCTGGGTTTTGGCAAAGTGAATACAGAACTTGATCTACAAGTTCAACATACTTCAGAATCACTTCATTGAATTTTCTCCTTTAGCTTATCTAGCTGATTTTCCAGTAGTTTAAATAAGGGTATGGCCAGACTCAGGCTGGCAGTGTCTGAACTAACTTAATTTCAATAGTTTCAGTAGCTTGCATAAAGCAGAGTATTCTCGAGTGTGCTGCAGTAAGATGACTTGACCCCTTCTCCCTATGTCATGGCTTGATGTGCATGTTAAGATGGCCTGTTGCTGTTTCTCCAGTCCATGAAGCATATAAATGGTCGAATTTAACTCAGTACAATGTTACTTGCATTATCAGAAATGACAAAACCTTAGGAGAGTCTTAGAGAGGTAAGCCATTTTGCTATCACATCCCTGAGTTTTTCCAACATATTGACGCTGGTATACCTCTTTGTGAAACCAGTGATACAGAAAGTGATACAGAAAGTATCTTGCCTGTAAATGAGATGGCACTGTGTGTTAGATACTACTGCTGCTGAAGGTGATACACCCACCCAGTGGGCTATCACTATCATTTAGTTTTACTGGTACCACTTGCCCACATATCTGTAGTTAAGTGGATAGTCAGTACAATGGCATGTTCTTGGCAAATAATAACTTTATTTAACATCCTGGTACAGGTGAGGTATTGCTGTACTGGTAAAATAGAATCGAGATGGAATTTGAAAGAGGTGACACAGGAACTCAACTAATCATCTAAAGCCAGATGCATTGATGGCAGATATTGGATGCAGATCTAATTCTAACATAGCTGTCATGGCTTCAAAGATCTGCTGTGCAACAGGATGACAGCTGTCATACTTGGTTCCTCTTGTCAATGATTGTTCACAGTCAGTTGTTTAAAACTACCAGTCTTCTTGGTCCCCCTTCTATGATGAAGGTTCACCCTCACATTGGATGCAGGACTACCTCAGATCATGAATGAGGAGGTTGATGATGAAGGTGTTGGCAGTGAAGATAGCATATGTTTCTATCTACCAATGCTGCTGGTAGCTGATGCTGGACTGGTTGTTATTATTTTAAATGATTTTCCAGATTTTGATAAATAATTTGGATGAACTCACTGCAAATGGGGTAACAGGAAGAAAGTACCTAGATGGTTGATGTCCCTGCCTCCACTTACTTTGTCACTACAAATGGTACAGATGCTTTGACAAATATCAAGATTTGGATGAACAAAATTCCACACAGAAGAGGTGAATTTTGTGGTCTTTTGCCAAGACATGGCAATGCACTTCTTATCACTGGCTTGAAGTGCTGCCACTGGTGGCTGACTTACTTTGAGACAAACAACATCATCCTCCTGAATTTGATCACTTTTCTTGTCAAACACATTCATTATCAACATTATCATTAGTGTTCTCATTAGTTACACAATTATCCATCTCATCCTGTTACACTTCCAAAGTAGCATCCCCAGTTTCTATTTCTACACCATCTTCATCATTCCATTTACTACTACTCATCCTCACATTGCAGAGGGATCAGAAATGGTGGAAGGAGGCTTCTATAAAATGAAAGTGTGAGAATCAGAATATCAGAAATATCAGAACAACACATAGCACTCAGGGACACTCTCATCAGGAATAGTTGAAGCATACAGTTTGTTATTCAGCCTTAGTGTTCTTTTTATGCACTGATTTGCTTGTTTTAGAGGTGACACATCTATACTCAGAGCGAGAATGTGGTGCATGTGAAGTAACAGAAGATGCCTGACTGTGTTTGGCCCTGGCTTTCACAATAGTCATTCTAGTACATGAAAGAGCTGTAGCCGAACCACAACTGGCAAAGGAAAATCATTGTCTGAGCCTTGCCACTCCCTGTGGTGTATGGCATGTTGGCAATATTATGTTTATCTGCAGTAACGTTTCCCTTCATAGTTAGAGGTGATGTTTTCTTTAAGATTGTCAAACATTGTTTAGATTTAGAGTGTTCTTTTAACCCTTGAATTTCTTTAAAAGTAGATGTCAAAAAAGTACTATGACTGCCAGCACTGGTACTGGGTTGCTCATGCGTACAGGAAAGTTAGCAATTTAAAAGTGAGGTCTGACCTGCTGTAAATGTGCGAGTGGCTCCGATGTACTTCAATGTTACCGATGTTTTGGCTGGTATTGCAAGTTATTATGGATGTGAAAGAGGGAAAGTGGGTGTCTGCATGTTGCTTTGCGATTGCACATTGTAGCGGGTAAGTTCAGACAACCAATGGGAGACTGATATGATGCAAACAAGTAAGCTTTTTATTCCAGGCATGAAAAGGCAGAGTCAGTGTTATGACTTAAGGCAAAAACAGCTCAGGAACAATAATTCAGCTTACATGAGAGAGCAGTTCAAACAAGCAGTATCCCCAGCACATCATTGTTCAGATTGTCCAGCATAGAGAGAGCTGCTAAAGGTACAACCTCTCCCTCACATTTCCACTGACGAACTAAACTTACCAGGTTTTTATACCTTAGCTGGTCTTAATTGAGGTAAGGGTGTGGTTCCCCCCTGGCTACAGGGAGGTTAACCCTTTCTTCAGAATGTGGGAGACCCACTCTGTCACACACATATTAGCATACATTCGCAGCAGACCAGCATACGCAATTGCAGCCACGATAGCATCAGCAATCCTTGTTGAATCATGCCCATAAATTGTAAGCTCTACTGGGGCAGGGGCTGATGTGAATGGCCAAATTTTCTCTGTAAAGTGCTGTGAAATATGTGTAACCTATATAAATAACTGGTAATAAATAAATAATAATAAAGTTTATGTTTAAGTTCAGTATTACCCGCACCCACTGGGAATAAATGTCCTGCAATAGTGAATCAATACTGGCAATAGTGAATCAATACTGGAAGTCACGATTACCTCCTCAGTGTTGTGGTCCTCTATAGTCCAGATAATATTGACTAGTTGTAATGTGAAACCCACAGGGAGTGATGATTCCAAGTGGCACACTGCAAAATGTAGGAAATCACCCTTCTTCCTGCTCAACCATTCGCTAGGACCGGGAGTGCAGTGCGAGCTGAAGGAGTAGCTGCATTTGAGTTAGACATGGAGTGAGTGAGACTCAACAGCCTTGCTGTGGGGATTGAAGATGGAACCGACTCCCAAGTCCTAGAACTCAGATCACCATAAGATGAACACGAAGAGGGTGAATCCAGGCAGACAATGATCGCTTAGTATGGAGAGGTGAAAGAAGCCAGGAATAAGGACTTAATAGCCTGCCAGCTGGTATTTGCAATTTTCGGCACTTGGATGAATGTTAGTCCAGTACCAAGTTCTATGCAGACACTCCACTTGTAGGTAGAATTCCTGACAGGTGTGAGGGTGTATCCAGTGGTGGCTCAAGGTACGGGCTAGTAGGGCTGTCATCCGGAACGCCATAGCCATATAAGGGCACCAGCACAGAACCACAACCTGGTGTGCTCCTAAAAAACCCGTCCTCCACCCACCCGCTGGTGTTATTGGTATACTCTCAGCGGGAGGGTGTAGGGGAGGGAAAAGGTGACAGTGCAGCAGAGTATGGTGCTGGGCGCTGAGAAACCTAGCACTGACCCTGTCCATATCCTTTTCTTCCTTTTAGCTTAGCAGAGACTTAACTACTCGCTGACATACTCCCCTGGTCCTTACTTTGCATTCAATTAAATATATCATTATAATGGTGTTATTATTTAATTCCCTTTGGGTTTTTATGTTTATGCCTCATGTCGAGTTACCTACACTTCAATCCACACCCCTATTTCCCATCTTGTTTGTTATGTGCTTGCTGGAATGTCTGGCTTCTTATGTTTTTATTTTATTACAGTTTTATGACTTGTTTTAACCCATTTTTTTCCAGGCATTGTTGATGTGAAACTGGTTTGGGTGTTAGGTCATTTTCGGGCCTCCAAATTTAATTTCAATGTTGTGTTCCCTCAGGTATTCCCTCAATTGCAGCTTTTTTGTTGGTTTGGCTTTCACATTATGAGCTGGCATTCATTGATTGTTGGAGGAGCTGCATGCTCTTGATTTTCCAAAGTTGTTGGTCATACAATGACCTCAGGGCCTGATTCAGAGCCGGACGCTATTTGCGCTCGCTCGTTCAGAAAAAGGGGCTGGCTATTTAAATTGAGCGCTCGCTCTTTGCGGTCTGTTGACACCTCTATGTCTGAGCGAGCGAGCGAACGAAACATGCGCTCGCTATTTTGTAAAGACGCCCCCTGGCCACTCGCATCCTACGTCATCTCCGCTATTTATTAGATTAATTGAGTACATCGAAAGGCGTCTGAACTGCTCGCAGTGCTTGTGTTTGGATTTTCCTACCGCAATCATGCGAACAGTTCAGGCTAAGAAACAACCAAGTGACGTGGTCGATGATGCTGCTTTGTTAATTATGCACACCCTTAAAAACGCCCTGCGTTCGGATCTCCACTTCCCGTTTTCAAGCACCTTCCCCTGTTACCACCCACAAACGCCTCATCCTGTCACTCAAATTAGCAGGCACTTGCTATTTTGCGAGCGCTCGATTTCCGACCGCACTGACTGGTTGGCGCATGCGCATTACGAACCATACGCATGCGCAGATGTGCGAACGAGCGGCCGCTTACGAGCGGCTCTGAATCAGGCCCTCAGACACCATACCATTTTGAATCTGAGATTGGTGGTAATTAGAGATCTTCACTTTATTGCCAAAGTTTGTCCATCTTACATGATTGTTTGGTTGCAAACAGCCAAACACAACGTGTAGTTACTGCGCAAGGTGGAGATAATTACCATTAAAATATGAGATAATAGTTAACGCTCTCTGATGAAATGTACATGAGACTTGGTGAAATAAAAATCCTAGTTTAATAAACGTTAAAACACATATTGCATTGAACCAATTGGATACATCAATTAGGACTGTTGTTACAGAATAATTTCTAAATAGATACTAAAACAATCCTGTGGCAACTTAATATAATCTACACACACACATATATATATATATATATATATATATATATATATATATATTTTCTTAGTATAAAATTGCTGGCGTCACAGAGCATAATATCTCAAATATATAATAGATGGTCAGTTATTGTATAATGAAGTGTGGCCACACTACTGATGAATTATATATGATCCTGTATATAGAAGTGCTGATTGTGATATTGGTACTCCAACCTTGTAAAGCCCGTTAGTGTATAAAGTTAATAGTACCGTTTGATGGTAAACAGGCAACCTCCCTTAAGCGGCAAGCTCTCCACCTTCTCCGGCACCGACCAGGTACGTGTGCATCAATAGCAGGTGTTCACCGGGTGGAATACAGGTTCCCAAGTAGGACCTGCTGACAAAATCCTCCGCTTCCTCCGTTCACCAACCCACCTGCCGCGGGACAGCAGCGGCCGCCGCACAAGCACCAAGCAAGGCGCAGCAGTCACTCCAGCAGTCGAGTGCTCCTCCAGGTGAACGGACAGAGGGCCTGATTCAGACCCGCTCACGAGCGCTGAGCGCTGGTCGATGTTGGCCCAGTGCGCATGCGCACGACGGACTCAGCTCTGTCGTACGCAGGCGCAAGACCTGGATAGCGATGGGCAAGCCATCGCTATGGGTCTTCCTACAAAGGGGGCGTGCTGTCGATGGTGAGTGACAGCACGCCTCATTTGGTGGGCATGCCGGGGGCGTGGCTGCCCAGATAGAGGCGTTCCCATGGGAACGCCATGGTTAGCCATTGCGCATGCATATGCACCACGTGTGCGCGCAGTGTTTGCATTGCGATCATTTATGCAGACACAAAGCCATCGCAGACCGAGGGAAGGCACGTCAGAATTTGGGGGTGGTGACGAGGGAGTGGTTGGAGAAATGCAGGCGTGCCTGTCCGTTTGAACGCTGTTCCATGGGCGTGCATAAATTAGCCACTGCGATCGCATACGCAGCTTGTGCTTCAAAGTTACCGATGTATATGCAGGACTGCGAGGTATTATGGATGTGAGAAAGCAGTAGTGGGCGTCTCTATGCTGGCTGAACTGTGGCAGGCATTAGCATATTTTTGCAGCTGCATTGCGTGTGATTACACAGCTGCAATCGCAATTGTGATTTTTACTGAATCAGGCCCTTAGTACGCAACACGCTATGCTCACCAGAGCAGAGACCTAAAGCAATGTATTCACTTGCAATTATAAAGTCTATTACACAGTTGTAATTATCAAGGAAAATGTCTGTTCATGAGATCTACTAATAAATGTATATCAGAGTCGAGAATTGGAGACCTAGGGCCATATTCAATTAGAAGCAAAAAGCCGTTTTCGGCTAAACTTTTTCGCTGATGATGTCATTTTCGCCGATTTCATTTATCCCCGTATTAAATTTCAGCATCTTTTTTGGCGACTTTCAAAGTGGGGGTACAAAAAAAACTAGCTAAATAGCCTTTGGGGGGTTCTAATGGTATGGGGGAGGTATATTTTTGATTGCAGGTGATTGTTGAAGGTGCATTTTAGACGCTTTGTAATGCTTGACTTTAGCAACTTTAAAATATGCTTGCACCCAATTTCATATACCCCAAATTTGATGGGAATACTTATTTTCCCTAAAAACAGTTGCAAAATGCTATTCTTCACCACTTGCTGACAGACGCTAAGTAGCGCCTATTGAGAACATTCAAAGACCCAAAATACCTTCAGCAGGGATAATCGTGGGTACCCATAGTGAACCTCCATGTCAGAGCATCTTTTGGGGGGTCAGACTGATTTCCCCAAAAACGACAGGACTTTTCGCCTGTTTGAGTTTCGCCGCATCCCGTTTTTACTGATTTGGAATTGAATCCGGTGATACGCGGGGATGTGCGCGATACTTTTTCGCGCAGAAAAGCGGCAAAGACAGCGAAAAGTCCAGAAACTGTCTTTTCACTCCTAATTGAATACTGCCCCTGATTGGCAGTACCTAGAACTCTGCTGTATGGCAATTTACGTCTACTGTACTGTCATTCACAAATATATCTGGTAATTATAAAGTAATAAAGAATACATACTAATTCTGCTACATGGTAACTAAATTCTGCTCATTATACGTTACACACTTATAACCCTTCACAGAAGTCATTTGTACCATCGAGCAGAAAGTTTAGTAACTTGTTCTCATATGAACAGAAACTCTATTAAGAACACAATCTATCTACCACCTTTATTTGTAAGGAGTATTCCTGATAACATGCACTAATCCTATAGAGTGTATACAGCGAAGTATATTATATAAGTTGACAATTGTATCTGATTGGAATTCACACCGTCAAACACTCACTATAATGGTTAAATGATTTGGGAGTTGCTGAGAGCAAATTGATCATTTTCAACAATCTGAGGCACAATTGAAACATTTAGAGAATGTTGCAATAAACTGATAATTTGATATGGAACAATCAGATAGCAACATTCCTTTAGAATTTTTTTTTATCTCAAATAGGTAGTATGAATTTAAATCACCATTTATGATGATTACTATCATTTTGAACTGGATCTTAGCATTTAGAAACATATAAAAAATGTATACTTTTGTCCCCTTTGGGGAAATATATGAAGGTTTAATTCTCATATTTCTGCCTATATGTTTAGACCAGAGATTCCTCAAGGCTTCCCAACAGTTCAGGATTTAGAGATATCCATGGTTGAGCACAAGTGATTAAATCAAATTGACTGAGGTACTAATTGAGTTACCTGTGGTCAAGCATGGCTATCCTTAAAACCTGGACTGTTAGGGTGCCTTTAGGACCGAGTTTGGGAATCTCTGCTTCTTAGACTAAGACAATTTACCATTATTTTTTAACAGTTGATCATTTATGATCTCAAATACATTTGGACCAATTGGAATGTAAACAAACACATTGAGTGCAAATTCCCAGTGTTACATTAATATATAACTCCACATTATATGAATAAAGTTATTGTACTATTGTAATGTCACCTACTATAACTAGTAGCTATTACTATTAGCATTAGACCCTTAGCAATCAAGGTAATTACTGTACTATTGTAATATCACCTACTATAACAAGTAACTATTACTATTAGTATTAGACCCTTAGTAATCCAGGTAATTATTGTACTATGGTAATATCACCTACTATAACAAGTAGCTATTACTATTAGCATTAGACCCTTAGTAATCCAGGTATTTAATTGTACTATTGTAATGTCACCTACTATAACAAGTAACTATTACTATTAGCATTAGACCCTTAGTAATCCAGGTAATTATTGTACTATTGTAATGTCACCTACTATAACTAGTAGCTATTACTATTAGCAGTAGACCCTTAGCAATCAAGGTAATTACTGTACTATTGTAATATCACCTACTATAACAAGTAACTATTACTATTAGCATTAGACCCTTAGTAATCCAGGTAATTATTGTACTATGGTAATAACACCTACTATAACAAGTAACTATTAGTATTATTAGATCCTTAGTAATCTATGTAATTATAGTACTATTGTAATGTCACCTACTATAACAAGTAGCTATTACTATTAGCATTTGACCCTTAGTAATCCAGGTGATTATTGTACTATTGTAATGTCACCTACTATAGCAAGTAACTATTACTATTAGCATTTGACCCTTAGTAATCCAGGTGATTATTGTACTATTGTAATATCACCTACTATAACAAGTAATTATTACTATTAGGATTAGACCCTTAGTAATTCATGTAATTATTGTACTATTGTAATATATCACCTACTATAACAAGTAACTATTACTATTAGCATTAGACCCTTAGTAATCCAGGTATTTAATTGTACTATTGTAATGTCACCTACTATAAGAAGTAACTATTACTATTAGCATTAGACCCTTAGTAATCCAGGTAATTATTGTACTATTGTAATGTCACCTACTATAACAAGTAACTATTACTATTAGCATTAGACCCTTAGTAATCCAGGTTATTATTGTACTATTGTAATATCACCTACTATAACAAGTAATTATTACAATTAGGATTAGACCCTTAGTAATCCATGTAATTATTGTACTATTGTAATATATCACCTACTATAACAAGTAACTATTACTATTAGCATTAGACCCTTAGTAATTCAGGTATTTAATTGTACTATTGTAATGTCACCTACTATAACAAGTAACTATTACTATTAGCGTTAGACCCTTAGCAATCCAGGTAATTATTGTACTATTGTAATATCACCTACTATAACAAGTACAGTAACTATTACTATTAGCATTAGACCCTTAGTAATCCAGGTAATTATTGTACTATCATAATATCAACTACTATAACAAGTAACTATTACTATTAGCATTAGACCCTTAGCAATCTAGGTAATTATTGTACTATTGTAATATCACCTACTATAACAAGTAATTATTACAATTAGGATTAGACCCTTAGTAATCCAGGTAATTATTGTACTATTGTAATATATCACCTACTATAACAAGTAACTATTACTATTAGTATTAGACCCTTAGTAATCCAGGTGATTATTGTACTATTGTAATGTCACCTACTATAGCAAGTAACTATTACTATTAGCATTAGACCCTTGGTAATCCAGGTTATTATTGTACTATTGTAATATCACCTACTATAACAAGTAATTATTACTATTAGGATTAGACCCTTAGTAATCCATGTAATTATTGTACTATTGTAATATATCACCTACTATAACAAGTAACTATTACTATTAGCATTAGACCCTTAGTTATCCAGGTGATTATTGTATTATTGTAAGGCCACCTACTATAACAAGTAGCTATTACTATTAGCATTATACCTTAGTAGTAATTATTGTACTATTGTAATATCACCTACTATAGCAAGTAACTATTACTATTAGCATTTGACCCTTAGTAATCCAGGTGATTATTGTACTATTGTAATATCACCTACTATAACAAGTAATTATTACTATTAGGATTAGACCCTTAGTAATTCATGTAATTATTGTACTATTGTAATATATCACCTACTATAACAAGTAACTATTACTATTAGCATTAGACCCTTAGTAATCCAGGTATTTAATTGTACTATTGTAATGTCACCTACTATAACAAGTAACTATTACTATTAGCATTAGACCCTTAGTAATCCAGGTAATTATTGTACTATTGTAATGTCACCTACTATAACAAGTTACTATTACTATTAGCATTAGACCCTTAGTAATCCAGGTAATTATTGTACTATTGTAATATCACCTACTATAACAAGTAACTATTACTATTAGGATTAGACCCTTAGTAATCCATGTAATTATTGTACTATTGTAATATATCACCTACTATAACAAGTAACTATTACTGTTAGCATTAGACCCTTAGTAATCCAGGTAATTATTGTACTATTGTAATATATCACCTACTATAACAAGTAACTATTACTATTAGCATTAGACCCTTAGTAATTCAGGTATTTAATTGTACTATTGTAATGTCACCAACTATAACAAGTAACTATTACTATTAGCGTTAGACCCTTAGCAATCCAGGTAATTATTGTACTATTGTAATATCACCTACTATAACAAGTAATTATTACTATTAGGATTAGACCCTTAGTAATCCATGTAATTATTGTACTATTGTAATATATCACCTACTATAACAAGTAACTATTACTATTAGCATTAGACCCTTAGTAATCCAGGTAATTATTGTACTATCATAATATCAACTACTATAACAAGTAACTATTACTATTAGCATTAGACCCTTAGCAATCCAGGTAATTATTGTACTATTGTAATATCACCTACTATAACAAGTACAGTAACTATTACTTTTAGCATTAGACCCTTAGTAATCCAGGTAATTATTGTACTATTGTAAAATCACCTACTATAACAAGTAACTATTACTATTAGTATTAGACCCTTAGTAATCCAGGTGATTATTGTACTATTGTAATGTCACCTACTATAGCAAGTAACTATTACTATTAGCATTAGACCCTTAGTAATCCAGGTTATTATTGTACTATTGTAATATCACCTACTATAACAAGTAATTATTACTATTAGGATTAGACCCTTAGTAATCCATGTAATTATTGTACTATTGTAATATATCACCTACTATAACAAGTAACTATTACTATTAGCATTAGACCCTTAGTTATCCAGGTGATTATTGTATTATTGTAAGGCCACCTACTATAACAAGTAGCTATTACTATTAGCATTATACCTTAGTAGTAATTATTGTACTATTGTAATATCACCTACTATAACAATTAACTATTACTATTAGCATTAGACCCTTAGCAATCCAGGTAATTATTGTACTATTGTAATATCACCTACTATAACAATTAACTATTACTATTAGCATTAGACCCTTAGCAATCCAGGTAATTATTGTACTATTGTAATATCACCTACTATAACAAGTACAGTAACTATTACTTTTAGCATTAGACCCTTAGTAATCCAGGTAATTATTGTACTATTGTAAAATCACCTACTATAACAAGTAACTATTACTATTAGCATTAGACCCTTAGTAATCCATGTAATTATTGTACTATTGTAATGTCACCTACTATAACAAGTAACTATTACTATTAGCATTAGACCCTTAGTAATCCAGGTAATTATTGTACTGTTGTAATATCACCTACTATAACAAGTACAGTAACTTTTACTTTTAGCATTAGACCCTTAGTAATCCAGGTAATTATTGTACTATTGTAAAATCACCTACTATAACAAGTAACTATTACTATTAGTATTAGACCCTTAGTAATCCAGGTGATTATTGTACTATTGTAATGTCACCTACTATAGCAAGTAACTATTACTATTAGCATTAGACCCTTAGTAATCCAGGTTATTATTGTACTATTGTAATATCACCTACTATAACAAGTAATTATTACTATTAGGATTAGACCCTTAGTAATCCATGTAATTATTGTACTATTGTAATATATCACCTACTATAACAAGTAACTATTACTATTAGCATTAGACCCTTAGTTATCCAGGTGATTATTGTATTATTGTAAGGCCACCTACTATAACAAGTAGCTATTACTATTAGCATTATACCTTAGTAGTAATTATTGTACTATTGTAATATCACCTACTATAACAAGTAACTATTACTATTAGCATTAGACCCTTAGCAATCCAGGTAATTATTGTACTATTGTAATATCACCTACTATAACAATTAACTATTACTATTAGCATTAGACCCTTAGCAATCCAGGTAATTATTGTACTATTGTAATATCACCTACTATAACAAGTACAGTAACTATTACTTTTAGCATTAGACCCTTAGTAATCCAGGTAATTATTGTACTATTGTAAAATCACCTACTATAACAAGTAACTATTACTATTAGCATTAGACCCTTAGTAATCCAGGTAATTATTGTACTGTTGTAATATCACCTACTATAACAAGTAACTATTACTATTAGCATTAGACCCTTAGTAATCCAGGTAATTATTGTACTATTGTAATATCACCTACTATAACAAGTAACTATTACTATTAGCATTAGACCCTTAGCAATCCAGGTGATTAACAGAAGACACAATTTTTATCACCAACAGATCACTAACACATATTAACTATATCCTAACAATAGAAGACAACATAAAGGCACACAGCTGAATAAACAGCTTAATACTTTTTTAATCCACAATTTCATCATGGTAAACATGTTCTTCATACTATGGGCCTGATTCAGACATGTACGCGATGCCGATATTTTTGCAGTTGAGTGATTAAAGGTAAACTATACAGACATCTAAGTAGCACTGCGCGTGCATCAAGGTACATTATTGTAGTCGCTTGCAGCAATTTATTACTCGCAGTGTGATTGACAGTCAGGGAGCATTTGGGTGAGGTAACGGGGAGTGATGGCAAAGAACACAGGTGTATTACGACTGTTTTCGGGTGGTCACATATTGTGACTATGATCCCTTAGTGAAAATGGCTCTGGCATCTCAGTTCCCATGGTCATTGGGTTACTCAGAACTGTGGTAATAGAATGGTATGTGACTGATTCTGCATCTTTGTACACAGGTGCTCGGATTTGCAAATATAAAGGTGGGCGTCTCCAATACAAATCCCGGCATCTGAGACATTTGCATATATTTGCATAACAGCTGTGTACTCAGACGCAGCAGCTGCATGCATTAGCGTACAGCTCTGAATCAGGCTCTGTGTTTTTAAAGATACTTTGCTGCATATTGTGATAATTCACTGATTTTAAACAAAATCATAAAAGATTATGTGACCAAACGCCTTTGATCTAGGCCAGCTCTGGTCACGGGTTAGCGCTTTCGGACTCCCACTCACCGTCAGTGACCGCCTGTCACTGACTCCGCCCACTGCGCAGTGGGCATTTACTGACGCTGCCACCACCAAGCTCCTTTCAGCGGCGCTTGGAACCGCTTTTTACGTACAATCAGGCTCCTACCTTGGCACCTGGAACCGCTTCTGCTGCGTTTGTGTTTGATTAGCTGTGGCCACACCCCCTGATTGATGTCGGCTGATTCCTCCTGATCCCCCGCAATGGACCAGGTCTGCACGGTAGCTTGACAGAGGGCTTGAACTTGGAGACGCTGAGCTCTTACCCAGAACAGCCGGAGAACGGAATAGCGTTTGGCGCAATTCTGTTGGTCGCAGGGTACAATGTAATTGAAGTAAAGGCAAAAAGGTGTTTATTGCTCAAAGTCTTAAAGAAGACTCACAATTCCAAATGAAGGGTTACATTAGCATACAGGATTCTTATCAGCAGTTCTTCTCCACAAAGGATTTTATAAGATGTCCACTATACAGGGCTCACAGGCCCTCTTTCTATATCATTCTTACACACAATTTCACAGGGGGGTAAATCCGCCCTGGGTTCCACTCAACCAATCACGATTCCTCACATAATATAATTTAACGACATATTACATTTCAAAGGAGTCACCCAATTTCCTCCTTTCTAATCTACAACCTAAAAGCAGTTGCTTCCTAAACATAAACTGATTAAGCATCCAGTATAACTGTCTCCTAACATGTTGATATAACATCCCACAGGAACTGGTAAATTACTTTCACCCTTTGATACATTTATCACACAGTGACAACATATCTATGTAGAATAACCAGCAATAGTGTTCGCTTTAGTCTTCCTGCAATATTCAGGAAATCAGGAAAAACAAACACTTTTTTCCCCAGAAGTGCACACACACAAGAGACAATCTCAGGGCCATATCAAAAGGAGATTTGGCCATTGACTCTCTTCACACCTTCACACAGAAACCTTCCAGTCAGGTCTAATCTGGAATGCACTTCAAAGAAAGCTTTGTTACACAAAGGGTTTGACCACTACCATAGGTCAGGATAATTAACATATCACTTCCTATGTCAGGAGGGCAATCCCCATTACAATAATATACTCTTAAACCATATAGTGCATAGCCTATTAAATATACGTTGCTTCATTCACTAATGCATTGCAGATCAGCTGCGGTGCATTACAGCAATACATATATATTTTAATACAGTTTATTATAAACCATGTGCAGTGTGCTTTTAAACTGTGTCCTCATTGGGACTGTAACTTTTTCAGCGCTGGTCACAGTGGCTCCCAGCATGCAGCCATACTCTACCTACACTCCCCCAGTGCAACAAGTCCAGGCTGCTGCATATAAAACATTAAAAGCACACTTATTAACACTCAGCACCAAGCGCATAGTACACATTTACAATGGGCGTCTTGCACCTTTTATCCTTCTAAAAATGACGCAGCAGCACGGGGGATAAACCCTTCAGTGTCGCGGCTGCCATTATACATGTGGGGCCAGCCTCCGGCCACACTTCTCCCCCCCCCAAGCGGGCCACCAGACAGCCATGTCCCAACAATTTGGCTCCTGGTCCCACAGTCTCTTGGGGGGGTTCAGGCAAGCTACCTATGGGGCTTCAGCTCTGGCCTAGACAGTTCATCCATATTGCAGTGGGCCTTTCCTTGTCGGTGCACAATTTTCAAATAGTCACACTGAAGTCCAAGGCTCCACCGCAACAGTCTGTCCGTTTCCCCTGCGGGGACCAAGTTGCGCACATAGGGCCTCATTCAGACCCGGTCGCAAGCACCGATGTGCTCGCAACCGGGTCGATGGGTAGCCCTGCACACGCTCAGCGGCCGCACTGCGCGTGCGCAAGCCCCTGGAGCGAGAGAGAACCTCTCTCGCTCCGGAGCTCGCTACAAAAGGGGAGTCTGTCTATGTTGATCGACAGCTAGCCACATTTTGTAGGCGGGCCGGGGGTGTGGTTTCCAAAACGGAGGCGTTCCTTAAGGAACACCTACCGTTTTGACGGCGGCCGCACTGACATCATCAGTGATGTCAGTGGGGAGCTTCCTGCTTCATCAGAGCAGAAAGCTCCCTGGGGCTTGTGGTTGCCGAGACCCAACCTTAGGGTCTCGTCGCAAGCCCCGATGGTCGTGATGGTGATCACCATCATGACCATCAACCTGGTCGGTCGTTAAGCTGTTGGTGGTAACCCACAGCTTAACTAACGACCAGGAGGCCGCACTTCAAAAATGAAGCGGCCGCCCTCATTCAGAGAGAGTGATCGCTTCTTGTGACCACCTCTGAATGTGGGCCATAGTGCTGAAGGTGGTCCAATGCCCAAGCAACTGCCAACCACTGTGTTCCAATTGTGGCATACCCCACCTCCCACTGTAGCAGAATCCTGCTCAAACAAGCCAAAAGGTGCTCCTGCCCATATGGCTCCTCCTGGCTCCGTACTGCTCCCAGTCCATGCAATGATGCATTAGTTCGTACCACAATGTCCTGAAATTGCGCCATCTGCACTGGAGCTGGTATCAGAGCCTCCTTCAATGACTGGAATGCCAACTCACAAATGGGTATCCAGTCCACTGACTTGGGAAGTCCCTCGCTATTCCAATCTGTAAGGGTTGTCACTACCGTGCTAAAGTCAGGAACAACTCATCCGTAGGGCCTTACAGTTTCTGAGGTCAGTACCTGTCTTGGGGTTGTGGGCCGGGGACAGTTTATGGTTGCCTCTACCGCCACTAGTCTGGGCCTACCCCTGTCTCCCCCCACTCTATACCCCAGGCACTGCACCTCTGTCATCTCCACCTGGCATCTGTCTGTACTACCTGTCAGACCTGCCCTACCATCCTCCTCCAATGACCTATGACTAAGGGAACCTACCCTGTCACCTAGGTCTTCTCTCACCACCTCGTCCGCTACCTGTTCCACAGTGATGGCAGGCAGAGCACCAGCCTATGAGCTCCGTGTGGCATCCACCACGGGTAGGCTGCGTGTCTTCCCCGATCTACTTGGCACAAGCAATGGACCTTGCTCCCTAACTGACCTATCGCCTTCTACCTTCCTGGCTACCCTGTGTCTTAACCCTTCCCGGCAGGTCACACTCACTGCTGCTATCCCTGAAACACCACTGCCAGCTTGGCACGATATGCCTTCCAGATGTGGGTCAGCAAGCTGAGCTTCTATGAACTTCTGTCAGTGGCCCTCACTTCCTTCTAAGTAGGGACAGTCTACAGGGGGATATAGGTTGGGATCGCTAGTGTCAGTCTGGTTGAGGCCAGTCAAAGGGAAGTCAGTGTGGTCACTCATACTCACCGCAGAGTTGGCAAACCACTAGTTGGCAAACCCTCACAGGATCCAGCGAGCCGGAACCAACATCCTCTGCGTTGCTAGGGGACGTAGGCATACCAGAGGCAAAAGGCATGCTGGGTAGATGTGCTGATCTAGCCGCTGTAATCTTTTCCTCTGGGCTGGTTGATGCTGTGGTAAGCTGCGCTGGCAGTTGTCTAGCCACTGTGGTCAATTCCTCTGGGCTGGGCTGTTCTGGTGCAGTTGATGTAGACGGTGATCCGGAAACTTGACTCCGGGCGATGGCGTCAGCAAACGTGGTAACGATTCCACCACCAAGATCATTCCCCAGGACCACATCAGTTGAAAGGCCATCCATGATGGTAACATCCCTCAACTCTGGGCCAGCTCCCCAGTCCAGGTAGACTCTCGCCACAGGTACCTCTCGCTCCATTCCACCTGCTACGGTCACTTTGGCAGTGCGACCTGGCAGTACTGCAGCAGGATCAATAAGTTGGGGGCTCATGACAGTGATTTAGGCCACAGAGTCTCTTAACCCTTGTCCCTGCAGGGGCCCCTCTTGGACCTTCTGCTGTATGCTGCCACATGTTTTGGTGACCGAAAAGCCGCATGGGATTATCCCACCGCTATGCCACCAAATATGACCGGACGCCTTTCGTCTAGGCCAGCCCTGGTCATGGCTTAGCGCTTTTGGACTCCCACACACCGTCAGTGACCGCCTGTCACTGACTCTGCCCACTGTGCCATGGGCATTTACTGAAGCTGCCACAACCAAGCTTCTTTCAGCGGCACTTGGAACCGCTTTTTATGTACAATCAGGCTCCTACCTTCACACCTGGAACCGCTTCTGCTGCGTATGTGTTTGATTAGCTGTGGCCACACCCCCTGATTGGTGTCGGCTGATTCCTTCTGATCCCCGCAATGGACCAGGGCCCTCATTCAGAGCCGCTCGTAAGCAGTCGTACGCTCGTAGTCATCCGATGTTGTTAAACCACGCATGCGTCGGTGTAACAGTGCGCATGTGCGTACGGCTGATTGCGATCATTTTTCCAGTCGTTCGTCGAATAGCGAACAGGAAGTGACATGTCAAATGTGATTGACAGAACTGTCCGTTTTGGGGCGGTGACGGGGGTGGAGATGGGAAAACGCAGGCATGTCGAGGCGTTTTTGGGGCGTACATAAATTATCTGATGCGAACGGCCAATGTGAATGGAGAAAGTGATACGTCACTGACTGTTCCCCTTTCCATTAAAACTTCTCGCTCAGCTTGTGGTCTGGTATACTCTACCGCAATGACGATGGTCTCTTCGTCCTTCCCGAGGCACATCGATGCTCTTTCGATTTATCAATTGATGCCACCAAAACAATCAGTGTTGAATTTTAAAAATGCTTGTAAGGTGTTTAGCAAATTGCTTTTTTTTTAAGCAAAAAAACGTACGCAGGTGAACTACTCAGCTGCTAATTTCTGGGTTATACAATCAATTAGCTTACAAATTATTTTAAAATTGCGTGTTTTTGCCACATTTGTTTTTGGAATTTTTTAGGGCAACAATATTGTACGCATGTTTGTTCTTTTTCTTCATTTTTTAGGGGCAAAGAAAACAATCGTCCTTTTGTTTTTTGCTAAGTGTTAATTAAAACTCATAAATTGTTTGTAACCCTTGGCTTTTTTTGCAAAAATAATGTTTAGATTTCCATTGTATTGTTTGTAATTTTGTTTGCTGGATTACCTTTTAACCAGTTTTTAAAAATATTACCAAATTGTGCAGATTTTAAACAGTATTTATTTTTTCCTCACATTTCTTTTTTTTGTGTTTTTCCATAAATAAAATCTGGATACCGTTAAAACAATAAACAAAATATTTTAGAAACACACAAACAAAAAAAGTGGCATTTGAAAAACACAAACAAACAAATTTTAAAAACAATTCACAAGAAAGGAGAGGGAGGTTTTGGGCATTAAGGAATATGGGGCAAACGCAGAGAAGGATTGTGGGAAAATTAGCCAGTGCTGTCATTGCCTTTTGGCCCATTTGGCCGGGGTAGGGAGGGAGCCTGAACGGGTCCGGGATGTCCTTCTGCTGGCCTGGCCAGAGGCAGTTGTTGTGTCCTCTGGACTATGTATAGGGCTAGGCACATTTGGAGAGGATGGCTATTGTTGTGCCTGAGGTGGAGGGTCCTGATGTTCCGGCAGGAAGGGTGGCTGGCTCCAACATCTGCTCCAACATCTGCTGGCAAACTAGCTGCTCCAGGGCATTTGCTATTCGGACGTTGGCCCCAGTATTTTCCGCCAGGGCCTTAGCAATGGTCACGTTGGCTGCAGCACTTTGCTCCAGGGCGTCCGCCACCCGTAGCAGACTGGCATCCAGCCTCAGCAGAATGTGTGCTGATCCGTTTTAATATTGAGATCAGTGAGGAGGCCCACTGCCTCCGAGGGGGAATGCCCTGGAGTGTCTGCCACAGGGTCCCCAGCCGGATCTACTGCTTCCTCCCCTGCAGAGCCAGCAGAAATTCTCCGGCCAAAGCTCCCCTCTGGAGCAGACTCATCCGCCTGTGTCTCTGTGACAAAAAAGAGAAAAGAGTAACATTAGAATCTATATATTGTCCCAAACACATTTCTGAGTTGTTAACATTACAACATTTATCTTGGCCAACATGAGGAGCTGCAAAGTCTGGCATGTCGGTATCCATGTTCGACACGCCAAACACCTCCTCATCCTGCACACACCCCTGGGCCATCTCCTCCAAATCGGTGAGCTCCTGTGACACAGGGGTGGGACCCCCACCTGTCCCCCCTGCATGCCTAGCCCTATCAGCCAGTTTTTGCTTAAGCCGATATTTGAAGTCGCTCCATCTGTGGGTTAAAAAGTTGGCATTATTCCTGCAGTATTTGGACCTGTAAACAATTTTTTTTCAAATGTAATTTTTACGTACCGGCGTTTGACCTCTCGGGTTGAATGAACAAACTCACCCACCCTATTGACAGCAATGTCATCCCACATTTTCCATTTCTGGCTTGCACCCATATTCCTTGGTGCCTGTGGCAGGTTGTCATTGCACATTTGCACCAAAACCTCCATCTCCTTTCTTGTGAATTGTGGCTGCCTTTTTTTTTTTGTTTTGTTGGCCTACTAGGACCAGCAGCCTCTTCCATGGCATCCTCCACTCCTTTTTTTTAAAAGATTGTAAAAATTATAATGTCAAACGTTACCAAAATTATTGTTAAACATAATCCTTTAGTCCAAAAAAGACAAATACTTACCTGGCGCCTCTTGGCCAGTGCTTTGCTGCTCTGTAGCCATTTTTGACTTTCAGGTCTCACTACAGCAGACCGATTGGGGTTTTCAGTGACGTTTTTATACATGCGTCAGCATTATTCGGCCGCATCATTGATTGTGTGTCCTTAATTTGAGCAGGAAAATAAAGACTATTTATGGGTTGGTGTGACTCGAGTCGAGGTGGCGTGTTATGAATGTTGGAGGTTTGGCGTAGGAGTTGATTGTTGGCGGTATTTGGAGTTTTAGGCAGATTTTTCACTTGTGATCGTTTTGTTTGTTTTCTTACTTATTTAATTTCCGTTCGCTTTTTTTTTATTGTTTAACTTTTTTGGGGGGAGTTTTTGAGTAAGTCTTTTTAAAAACCACCGTAAAAAAAATAGTAAATAGTTTACAAATGTTTGTACTTATTTTTTAATGTTTTATTTTTACAGTTATTTTGGCATTGCCCCATTGAAGTTTTTGTACTTTGGGATATTTGTCTGTTTTTGGTAAGTGTTTTTAGTTTCATGAAGTTACAATTTCGATGTGTTGGTCTTCGCATATGTTTCGCTAAGTAATCTTGTTTTTTTCTTGGACCAATCATGTCTTACCACTAAATAGAGCGTACTCTTTTGCGAAATAATGTTTGAGTTGTTTTTAATTTAAAAGGAACGTACTATTTAGCGCACTAATGTCTCCTTATGTAACTGTAAAAATTGCGTACTATTTAGCGCACTAATGTCTCCTTATGTAACTGTAAAAATTGCGTACTATTTAGTGCACTAATGTCTCCTTATGTAACTGTAAAAATTGCATACTATTTAGCGCACTAATGTCTCCTTATGTAACTGTAAAAATTGCGTACAATTTAGCGCACTAATGTCTCCTTATGTAACTGTAAAAATTGCGTACTATTTAGTGCACTAATGTCTCCTTATGTAACTGTAAAAATTGCGTACTATTTAGCACACTAATGTCTCCTTATGTAACTGTAAAAATTGCGTACTATTTAGCGCACTAATGTCTCCTTATGTAACTGTAAAAATTGCGTACTATTTAGCGCACTAATGTCTCCTTATTTTACTGTAAAAATTGCGTACTATTTAGCGCACTAATGTTTCCTTATTTTACTGTAAAATTGCGTACTATTTAGCGCAATAATGTGTTTTGATTTTTTCATTGTAAAATCATGTTTTACCACTAAATGTAGCGTGCGAATTTCCAAACTAATGTGTGCTCCCTTCTCTATTTTTTACCCCCAAAAAATGTGTTTACAATCCAAGTTTCCCAGGCATAGTCCTCATAGGCATGCAAAGCCCCAGATATATAGAACACATGTCACCCTTTTTGGAATGCCAGATGATGAGGTATTAAGATGATACCGTCTTCCTCCCCAAATCATCCTAGACACTCTCATTAATAGAGAGTGATCTTGAACGGCAAATTGACAGTCCTACAGCAATACCACCACTTACGCAATTAATTTCTGTGCCTCAGGATCCTTTCAAACCACTGTGGGAATAGTTGCCGGAATCTCCCAATCCTCCTTTTCAAGGATCCTGAGGGCAGTGATGGAGGCCATTTTAAACACCTCCATCATTTTATTAAAATGCTATTGGATATGGGTTCCTTTAGTGTGGCGAAGGCAAATTTTTACCAAATAGCTGGCTTCCCACACATCATAGGGGTTGTGGATGGCACTCACATACCACTTCAGCCTCCAGCAAGGCTGGAGGCTATTTTTAGGAACCGCAAGCACTTTCATTTACTGAATGTAATGGTGGTATGTGATGCCTCCCTCCAGATCCTGTCCCTGAATGCAAAATTCCCCGGCAGTGCACATGATTCCTTCGTCATCCGGCAATCAGGGATTTGGCACAAATTAGACAACCTACAAGCTGGTGATGCATGGCTTCTGGGTAAGTTGACACCTTCTGTTGCAACCAATGCAAAGCTTGTTACACAATGGTCCTGATGTTTGCTTTTGTTTTTTCACAGGAGACAGTGGTTACCCATGCACGCCCTGGCTGCTCACTCCATATTTGGCTCCCACACCAGGGCCACAAAGTGAGTATAATTCTGCACTTGCAGCCACCAGGCAGGTGGTGGAGCGCTGTATTCAGATGCCTCAACCGCTCTGGTGGCGAGCTCATGTATTTGCTGGATATGGTTTCAAAAATTGTGGTTCTGTGTGGGATATTTCACAACATCGCCATAAGGAGTAGTGTCCCAATGCAGCCAGAGGATGCCTTACCTGAGGATGGCTCCCCCGAAGGTTGGTCGGAGGTCAGTATGTGGGAGGGCCATACGCGATGATGTGGTGGCCAGATTTTTTAGGTAATTATTGTTAAAAATTTAGTTAATTGACACAATGTAGACATGTAAGATTTTAATGGCCAATTTTAATTTGTGCTTTTTTTATTATGTCTTTTATTCCATAAAATTAACCGAAAAAATGATGCCTACTACCTGATCCAAAAAATTTACTTCATGTGGCCACATTGGATATAAATTCTGGAACAATGATTTCTTCGCCTCATTTGTGGATTCATGTTGGCATGCTACTTCTTCAAACAGTTCTTGATTGTTGTTTTTATTTTGTTATTTTTGGTGTTGGTTGTATTTTTGAGTGTGTTTTCACTGTGTGAATTGATTGTGACAATTCACTTTGTGTTTATTATTTGTGTGGAATAAATTTTTGGTTAACATTAAAAAAACATTTCCTTGGTAAATTACAAGCAAGTGTAACCTGGTCCAAAAAAGGCAAACTTGCTTAATGGCTAATCCTGTAATGTGTTAAATTGTAAAGTATTTTACCCTGCTTTGTGGCTAAAAACAAACACCAAAGGTATTATGGTGAATCAGTATGTTTTCTAATCTAGGCCTAAGCAGGTTTGATTTAATATTTACATTACCCACCAAAAAAAAAAAAATTGCTGGTAATTCTACAAACCTATTGGTATTGTTAGGTGTTTAATGTGCCAGCTTACATACTTACTTGATCTTTCTACAATCTAATTTACATTACTTAAAAAAACATGCTCCAAAAGTCGACTTATGTAAGGTTAAACAATCTAATATTTACAGACAAGGAATGAGACTTTAATAAATCAAAATATATATATATTTTTTTTAACAGTTTTAGGGCAAAAAACAAAAAAAATAGTGGCGCAGGAGCGCCAACATGTGGTCCAGGACCACGAGCATGCCTACGACATGGCCCCTCAACCTGTGCAAGCCATCCTGCATTTCTTGCATCCGCCTCTGGTCCTCTGTGGGTTAAAAAAATTTGTGGATTACTAAAATGACACCTTAATTTATATGTTACCAAACAACTTAAAAATCAGACTATACTTTAAAAAAAGAGAAAAGAAAAAAAAGTAATGGCAAACGCAAAGATTGTATAAATAAAAACTTAAAAAATACACATAAAAATACAACAAAAAAAAGGGAGAAGTACGCAAAAATACTACATTTGTTGGTACCGTAAACAAGAAAGACACAAGTATGAGTGTTTGGATATGTGTGATATGTGTAAGGGGAAAACATCCTAGACATTGTTTGTTAAAGATATATATCCAAAACATTAGGACAACATCAACCAAAAAAAAAAATAATGCAAAAGCAACCATAGTTTAAAAGGGAAACATACCGGTCATAATGATGACTGGGCCTGGAGCCCCGACATCGACCTCCTCAGAGGTGGGCCAGTGCTGGTCGGATGGAGGAGGGGTGATTTGGCTTGATGGGGAGGGTGAGGAAAAGAGGGGTGGGTGGAGGGGAGGGTGATGAAAAGAGAGGGGGGGTGTGGAGGGGAGGGTGTTGAAAAGAGAGAGGGGGATGGAGGGGAGGGTGAATTTTGAGGGATGGGAATATTATGAGAGGGAGGGACATCACGGTCTGGCCAGTCTGGGGTGGAGGGGGAATTTGGGGAAGGTTGGGGAGAGGAGGTTTGGGTGGGAGTGGGGGATAGGGGACGAGGCCGACGTCATTGACGTAGTAGACGTCGTAGTCTGCGCTCAGCCCCTAAATGATGGATAAAAAATTTTAATATTATTTTTATTTTTGGGTTTATAAAAAATTTACACAACCAAAAAAAACCCCCCAAAACCCCCGCAATACGGAAAACATGCACACGCAGGTATGTCATAAATAAAGAAACAGGGCTAGATGGAAAACATGCACACGCAGGTATGTCATAAATAAAGAAACAGGGCTAGACGGAAAACATGCACACGCAGGTATGCTTACATTTAAAATGTTAAAAAAATACACTTACTTTCGCTAATTTGCTGACGCAAATTGGCCAAAAGGCGTGGGGATCTGCGGTGGAGATCTGACCAGCGCCTTTCGAGCTGGCCAATATTGCGGCGGTAGCCCAAGGTACACAGCAGGTGCCGCACCTCCGCATAGGCTTGCCGCTTGCGGCGGTTAGTGATGGGGGCCGGATGCAAAGTTATTCTCCGGTCCATCACATCTGTGAGGACCAGGAGTTCTCTGCGACAAAATGCTGCGGCTCTCATGATGGCAATGATTTTTTACACACAAAACAGTTTTAATAAAGGTCCCAGAAAAAATTTGATTGGCTAATGTACTTTGAAAATTAACAGAAAGCATTGTATTGGTTATTGTATGAGTCATGTGACCTACACCCTCACAAATATAATGTGAGTTATGATAGGCTTGATGCAGTGACATGCGTAAGCTAATTTAAATATTATTAATAAAGATTAAAAATCTGCATATAAACTAACGCAAAACAATAGTAGCATTCAAACAAACTTTAACATTTGAAAAACCATCCCCTTGGTACAAACGTACGTATTCTGCGGAAGGAATGACACACACGAACAATAATAAAGTTTATTGACATTGTAGAAAAAAACGGATTGCAAAGATGTGAATACCAATTAAGCTAATGAATATACTGATTGCTATTAATCGATTGAAGTATGTTTGCAGAATGAAATAGCAGGCAATCGAAAAATGACAGGCACACTTCCGGATTTGACTTGTGCGAGCGTCCCCTGCAACCAAAAAGGAGACGGACGGTCGCTATTTTGAACGATCGATAGCTAGAGGAGGGGTTGGGAGACTATGGAGCGGAAGATTAGCTGTGAGCGAACATACGAGCGAGCGCTTGAATTTACATTTTTTCGCTCGTACGCCGAACGAACGGCCACTTGCGTCCGGGTATGAATCAGGCCCCAGGTCTGCACAGTAGCTTAGCAGAGGACTTGAACCTGGAGACGCTGAGCTCTTACCCAGAACAGCCGGAGAACGGAATAGCATTTGGCGCAATTCTGTTGGTTGCAGGGTACAGATGTAATCGAAGTAAAGGCAAAAAGGTGTTTATTGCTCAAAGTCTTAAAGAAGACTCAAACTTCCGAATGAAGGGGTACATTAGCATACAGGATTCTTATCAGCAGTTCTTCTCCACAAAGGATTTTCTAAGATGTCCATTATACAGGGCTCACAGGCCCTCTTTTTATATCATTCTTACACACAATATCACAGGGGGGTAAATCCGCCCTGGGTTCCACTCAACCAATCACGATTCCTCACATAATATAATTTAACGACATATTACATTTCCAAGGAGTCACCCAATTTCCTCCTTTCTTATCTACCACCTAAAAGCAGTTGCTTCCTAAACATAAACTGATTAAGCATCCAGTATAACTGTCTCCTAACATGTTGATATAACATTCCACAGGAACTGGTAAATTACTTTCATCCTTTGATACATTTATCACACAGTGACAACATATCTATGTATAATAACCAGCAATAGTGTTCGCTTTCGTCTTCCTGCAATATTCAGGAAATCAGGAAAAACAAACACTTTATTCCCCAGAAGTGCACACACACACAAGAGACAATCTCAGGGCCATATCAAAAGGAGATTTGGCCATTGACTCTCTTCACACCTTCACACGGAAACCTTCCAGCCAGGTGTAATCTGGAATGCACTACAAAGAAAGCTTGGTTACACAAAGAGTTTTACCATTACCATAGGTCAGGATAATTAACATATCACTTCCTATGTCAGGAGGGCAATCCCCATTACAATAATATACTCTTAAACCATATAGTGCATAGCCTATTAAATATACGTTGCTTCATGCACTAATGCATTGCAGATCAGCTGCAGTGCATTACAGCAATACATATATATTTTAATACAGTTTATTATAAACCATGTGCAGTGTGCTTTTAAACTGTGTCCTCACTGGGACTTTAACTGTTTCAGCACTGGTTGCAGTGGCTCCCAGCGTGCAGCCACACTCTACCTTGACTGCCCCAGTGCAGCAAGTCCAGGCCGCTGCATATAAAACATTAAAAGCACACTTATTAACACTCAGCACCTAGCGCAGAGTACACATTTTCAGTGGGCACCTTGCGCATTTTGTCCTTTTAAAAATGGCGCCGCAGCACGGGGATTAACCCCTTCCGTGCCACGGCCGCCATTATACACATGGGGCCGGCCTCCGGCCACAGATGACATTTTATTTTTTGTGCACCAACTACAAACTCCTTTTCTCTCTTCTGCTAGAATTATACTATATTTGGACTGGTGTAGCACTTCCCATATAATAATGACCATAGAACATAATAAGATTATGATATTAGAGAATTACATTATTGAGTTACTTTAGTAAAAACAATTTCCACTTATGCTACAGATATTTTTCTCTTTGCGGAGAGAAAAGCAGCAAGCTTCATAGGTTTGTTTGTGGAGCATGTGATGAACCTCTACTAAATGATTGTTTAGTACAGCATGTACTGCAGCAAGTCACTGCCATACAGTAACTCTAATGTTAATGCTAATAACTCCCAGAACATCTTATGGAATAATACATGAATGATGAAATCTGCAGGTCATTAGGTATCTTTGAATGTGAAAGATTTAATGAAGAACTGTTTAACCTTGATATTGTAAATATAATTCTTAGCATACTGTATTAATAAAACTATGGAATTCAATGATTTACTAACTCCTGTAACTCTTCAAGATACCATTTTTCAGGATCATCAGAGACAGAGCAGAGTTTTCCATATACTCCATGTTTTTAATGATTAATATTAGATACAGGCCAGACTAATATGAAGAGACTTGTCTGTATGTATCCTTTTCAAGATTAGGATGCTACTAAATGGAGTTCGGTGCCTATAATAGATTCTACAAAAGCCACTCTTTCAACTGAACCTCATGTCTCCACTAAAGAATATCAGGGATTGCAAAAAAAAAATACAGTACCGTGCAAACGTTTTAGGCAGGTGTGTAAAAATGCTGCAAAGTAGGAATGCTTTAAAAAATAGAAGTGTTAATAGTTTAATTTTTGTCAATTAACAAAATGCAAAGTGAATGAATAGAAGAGAAATCTAAATCAAATCAATATTGATGTGACCACCCTTTGCCTTCAAAACAGCATAAATTCTTCTAGGTACACTTGCACACCATTTTTGAAGAAACTGGGCAGGGAAGTTGTTCCAGACATCTTGCAGAACTAACCACAGATCTTCTGTGGATGTAGGCCTGCTCAAATCCTTCTGTCTCTTCATGTAATCCCAGACAGACTCGATGATGTTGAGATCAGAGCTCTGTGGGGGCCATATCATCAGGGCTGCCATCAGAAATGGTGGGGCCCGGTACTGACAAACTACACAGGGCCCCCCACGGGGGGAGGGGATAGAGAATATATATATATATATATATATATATACAGTGCTCGAAGTGAGCCGGTATACAACGTTATGGTATACCGGCACTTCCAGCACTGACCCGCCCGCCGCTGAGAGGCATATGGATAAGGCGCCGCTGAGAGGCATATGGATAAGGCGCTTCTCCATATGCTGGGCACCTGCTGAGTTTGTGTTACCAGCAGGCGCCCGGCAACTCCTTCCCTGCAGCCTGAGGACGGAGCTCACTCCTGAGCTCCACCTCCCGGCTCCTGCAGTGTGTGTTGGGGAGAGACGTCATGACGTCATGTCGTCTCTCCCTCTCCCACAGTGCAGAGCGCGGAGCTGACGGGAGAGGACTATGCACTGTGTACTGTGGGAGTCCTCTCCCACAGTGCAGAGCGAGGAGCAGGCGGACAGCGGCGGGCACCGGAGCTGGGCTTCACGTAAGTATGTTTTTATGTGTGTTTGTCTGTGTGTTTATGTGTAAGGGGCTCTACTTCAAGGGGCACTACTACTACTATGGGCACTACTGCTACTACTATGGGCACTACTTCAAGGGGCACTACTGCTACTACTATGGGCACTACTTCAAGGGGCACTACTACTGGTACTATGGGCGCTACTTCAAGGGGCACTACTGCTACTACTATGGGCACTACTTCAAGGGGCACTACTACTAGTACTATGGGCACTACTGCTACTACTATGGGCACTACTTCAAGGGGCACTACTACAAGGGGCACTGATATAGGCACTATTAATCTGCATACTACTGCAAGGGGTACTACTACTATATACTGTGGGCACTAATACAAGGGGCACTATTATTGTGGCCAATGTATTGGGGGCACTGTTACTCTTGTGGGCAATGAATAGGGGGCACTACTGCAAGGGGCACTACTACTGTTGGCAATGTATAGGGGCACTATTACAAGGGGCACTACTACTGTTGGCAATGTATAGTGGGCACTATTACTATTGTGGGCAATGTATAGTGGCACTACTACTGTGGGCATTGTATAGAGAGCACTATTACTGTGGGTACTACTACCAGGGGCGCTGCATAGGGGCACTACTACTGTGTACATTGTATAAGGGCACTACTACTGTGGGGCAATGTATAGGGGTCACTACTATAAGGAGCAGTACTACTGTGGGCATTGTATAAAGAGCACTACTACTGTGGGCACTGCATAGGGGGCATTGTATAAGGGCACTACAACTGTGGGCCTTGTATAAGGGCACAACTACTGTGGGCATTGCATAAAGGGCACTACTACTGTGGGTATTTCATAGGGGGTACTACTATTGTGTGTCATAATGTGTATATTAGGGGTGCTACGGTGTGGTACACTATACTACTGAAAAAGAGTGCGTCGTAAGGACACGCACCCTTTTCCGGTGCATGCGCACCTTCGTTGCGCACATAAGTGCAACCTTAGATTTTCCATACCCCCACTATAAAATTCCCACTTTGACAACTATATATATATATATATATGAAATAAAAGGCGTTGAAAAAATTAGACCCACATAAAAATTCAGAAAAGGCTGACTGGATTGGGGGGGCAGGGTAGGGAGGGCTGGCTGAACTGGGGGGGGGAGTCAGACAGGGATGGCTGGCTGGACTAGGGGGGAGACGCACAGGGCAGGGAGGGCTGTCTGGACTGGGGGGTGGGGCAGGGAAGTCTGTCTAGACTAGGAGAGGGACAGGGAAGGCTGGCTGGACTAGCTGGGGAGGCTCAGGGCAGAGTGGGGGAACACGGTAGGGAGGGCTGACTGGAACAGGAGGGGGAGCACAGGGCAAAGTCAGGCACTATATCTGTACCTGGTTTAGGCTTCTTCAGTTGGCAGTCGGAAACAGCGGTGCGCTGACGGCAATGCCACCACTGTGACTGGAAGAACTGTCCACTGCTGCTGCACACATCGGCTGCCGGGCCCGAGCCAATGAAAGCTCGCAGGCCAGCAGCCAATCAGGAGCGGACACTTCTGATTGGCTGCCGGTCCGGGAGCTTTGATTGGATGGTGCCAGATGCCAGCCAATCAAAGCTTGCGGATGGGCAGCCAATCAGGAGTGGGCGCTCCTGATTGGCTGCCAGTCCTCGAGCTTCAGCTGGCTCGCGGCCGGCACCGTATTTGTAAATGTAATGCAGGGAGTGGGACTGTCAGGCGTTATATATCTGTACTCCATGGCTGCCGGTGCAGCACCGCAGCTTCCCGGGCCCCCCTCTGTCTATGCTCTCTCCGGGCCCGGGACTCGAAGCCCGGCAGTCCCCCAATGATGGCGGCCCTGCATATCATCACTTCCAGGACTCCTTTTTTCTTCTTACACTAAAGATAGTTCTTAATGACATTAGCTGTATGTTTGGGAACATTGTTCCTGCTGCAGAATTAATTTGGAGCCAATCAGTCACCTCCCTTGATGGATAAGTACCTGCCTGTATTTCTCAGCATTGAGTAACACCATTAATCCTGACAAAATCACCAAGTCCTCAATATACAGTATTACGATAGCCAAACCAACATCCTTCAGTGGCAACTTGAAACCTAGCCTCATCAAAAGCCACTGTTGATCTAGATGCCCAAAAACTCAAACTAATGCATAAATATCCAATTTTACTTAACAGCAAATATTCCTGTAAAGTGTAAATTTAAAGTAAAAACATTAATAAAGGAAATAATAACATACATCCCAACACACTCAAACAAAAATGAAATTACATATAAACACATTGCAACACTACATAATTTTTAGTAGGACACAGCATGATAACCAGAGCGAAGATAAAACAAAAAACCTTCAGGATCTTTTCTATATTTATCATTTTGTTAAATTACCTTGATGACTGTGTAGGAAAAAACAATCTCTCACAGACCCCTGCAAAACACAGCGAGTAGTCTAGTATCCCTGGATAGCATGCCAAAAAAGAAGTATTATTGAAAAACCGACGACTTCCAGCAACCCAAAGTCTAGATCTTGGAAGTGACATCTGTACTAATTCCTCCAATCTAACCATATTACCCTAAAATTAACATTCCAAACTAAAGAACTCAATACTAGCCTGGCAATTAAATAAAATGGGGGGGAGGGTAATGGAGGAAACCAGGGCCAGATTAAAGGGGGGCGACAGGGGCGATCGTCCCTGGGCCCCCACACCTGAAGGGCCCCCACACCCAGCCATCGGGGTTAAAGTGAACCGGAGGAGACGGAACCAGTTCCGCCTCCTCCGGACACCTAACCCCGATGCCGCACACCAGGTGCCCGCTGAGATTGTAACCAGCGCGAGCCCGGCTCGCTCCCCACAGCGGCAGCCAGAGCCGGAGACAAGAGCTCACTCATGAGCTCCGGCTTCAGGCTCAGGGAGTGAACTATGGGAGAGACGTCATGCGTCTCTCCCATAGTGCAGAGGAGCAGCGCCAGCCGAGCGGATCAGAAGGCAGCGGGAGCGGGGCTTAAGGTAAGTATGATTTTTTTTTTCTCTTTAGCGCAAGTGGCTTTTCCACTGCTGGGGGGGACATTACTTGGGGGGACATTACTACTGGTGGCATTACTACAAGGGGCATTACTCAGGGGGGACATTACTACTGGGGGCATTACCCGGGGGGGGCATTACTACTGGGGGCATTACTACTGGGGGCATTACTCGAGGGGGACATTACTACAGGGGACAATACTCGGGGGGGACATTACTGCAGGGGACATTACTCAGGGGGGGGCATTACTACTGGTGCCACTACCATAGGGGGCACAACTACAGGGGTATTGCTACTGAGGGCATTACTATTGGGCACACCCAGGGGGAATGACTACTGGGGCCACAACTACAGGGGTAATACTACTGGGTGTATTTATTCAGGGGGCATTACTATTGGGAACACTACTACTGGGGGTATAACTACAGGGGGCATTGCATAGGGGCACTGCATAAGGGGCAACACTCCTGGGGGCACTACTACTGGGTGCACTGCATAAAGGGCATGTAATAGGGGTCCCCACATGTTTGTTGCCCAGGGGCCCCCACAGACCTTAATCCGGCCCTGGAGGAATCACTTTGATGTTTGATGGCCTGAACAAGGTTATGACTCCAAATAACTAGACAATTACCCCAAAGTTCCAATGCTACAATTATCGGCAAAAGCTCAAGCAGGAGTAAAATCCTGGTGAAACCTTCTTTAATCCATACCACGGGCCTAGGATCCATGCACTAAGACCCTCTGAGATAAGCTTCAAAACCTGAGGAACCAGCACCATCCATAAAAAGCTTGATATCTGCATTGGTACGCAGAGGAAATGGTCATATGAGAACACCATTGAAGCCAGAAAGTAATATGGACCAAATGACACAACCCAGATAATGACCTCTTGAGTTTATGTGAAAAAACCCTGCCATAGGAATGACCCTACAAGCAAAATGAAACATGCCTAACATTGACTGCACCTGCCGTAGAGTCATCTTTCCAACCGCAAGGCTAACCCAAATGAACATAAGTGACTTCTGTGCCTTGTCAAGGGTAACCAACAACATCCAACTGCGGTATCAATCTTGACACATAAGAAAGAGAGACGCATTTTATCATGAGCTTGGATGAAAAAAAGGAGTTTTGCATAGTGCCCAGAGCCTGCTGGGCCAATACAAATATTATCATCAAGGTAGTGTACTAACCTGATCCCCAATTACCAGCAATTATACTAATGTAAAAATACTAAAGCACTCATGAAGGCACACAAAATAGAACAATCCATTGGCAAACATTTCAAGGAAGTATTCTCTGTGTAATTGAAAACCCATGAAACTAAAAGAGTCTGGATGCAGGGGTAAAAGGGAGAAGGTGGATTTGGCATCTATCTTAGCCAAGAGGGCCTCTGGGACAAGAAAACAAACCAAAGCCAAGGCCTCATGAAATGACTGTTCATTAAATCAACACAATTCAAGGGAATAGCATTGTTAACAGACCTCCCCACTGGATAAGACAAAAGTTGAATTATACTACTGTATACTTACCTGGTGCTTTCTTAGGAACTACTTCAATAGGTGAAAGCACCAAGTCTGACATAGGAGGCAAATCAAAGGGTGCAGCCATCCAACCCAAATTCACCTCCTTCGTAACCTTCTCCAGGTTTACATGTGGTAGTTCTAACCTACAATTACATGGCATGTCTGATGGTGCAGGTCCACAAATCAGAAAAAGAAAACCCTCTGTGAAACCCAGTCTCAGAATATCTGACCCCGCTCTATCAGGGTATAGAGAGATTTAAGTAATGGCCCGATTGTGCAGAGGAAGCAGAAAAGATACCCATTCCCTGGTCTGCCAGGGTGGTGAACAAACAACAAGTGCACAGTAGAAGACGTGAAACACATGACAGGGGGAGATGGTGCCACAACAATTGCAATAATTGTCCCATGAACAATGCCAGTTGTAATTGCATCAGAGAAGCCAAGCCAGCTGGTCTGGTTGATGCCGATGTCTGCGCCAACAATAAGGGAGAATGCCAAGCAACAAAGGCATTCTTGACGCCAAAGGGTTAGGGAGTCGCACCTCCATGCTGGTCTGTGGGACTGGTGCAGTATTGGGGTTGTCAGGAAATTGTCCCTGCGAAGGAGCCATAGGCTGGGTAGCACTCGCGCATACAAGTGATGTGCGCTGTGATAAAGGGCGGCAGATAAAGTTAACAAATTCAGTGGTAGCCCAGCAATATCAGCCACCACTGCACTATACAGAGACACCACTGATACAGCTGTTCTGTGCTGCATAATCAGCTCCCATATTGTTAACAGGTGACCGTGACACCTGTGCATTATATTGTTTGGGGACACTGGGGCGGAGCCTGAAACAGGCCAACAGAGAAATAAAAGACTAGCAGGGGTATTCAATTTGGAGCAAAAAGTCTGTTTTTGCGATAATTTCGCACCGATGATGTCATTTTCGCTGGTTTTGGTTTTACACCGTATTCAATTTCAAAGACTTTTCGTCTTTGAAAAAAAACGGGGCTAACTTTTCACCACTGAATAGGTGGCGAAAAAAAGTGCAGAATTGGGGTTTAGGGGTGCAGGCTTAAAAAAAATAGCCTGCAGCCTTCAGAATGACCCCATGAAATGATCTGTGTCAAAAAAAAAAAAAAAAATCGGGACACTCCAAAAAAAGCACTTTGAATTTGGGGGCCCAAAAAAATAATGTTGGGGGACAAAGTAAAAAAATAGCGAACTTGACTCTGGGGGGGTCCCCAAGTATTCCCCAGGTGCTTTTTCATTGCACTGCTTGCGGCAGGTGGGTTTTTTCATGATTTTTTCAAGTCACTTTAGCAACTTTAAAATATGCTGACCCCCATTTTCAAGTACCCCAAATTTGCTGGGCATAGTTATTTTTCCCCCCAAAAAAATTCTACATGCTCTTCTGCATCACTTTCTTCAAAGTCGCATTTATGCACTTGCCGCGGCTATTAGAAACCCCGACTTCCTTCAGTAGTTAAAAATGGGGGTACCCATAGTGATCCCCCATGTCTACACATCTTTAGGGGGTCCCTAGAATATTTCCCGAAAATTCCCGTTTTTGTTGAACCTGTAAAAAAAAGTTGAAAAAATGTACAAAAAAAATGACATAAGGTCCCCCCCCAAAAGCCAAACCTACCCCAGGCTTGCCAGCCAGTGGTGGTTTCTAAAAACACGGGGAACAGAATGTGTAGGGTTCCACCGTATTTTAGAAATCACACCAGGCTGCAGGGACAAGTGCTGGTTTTAAATATAGGGGGCAAAAAAGAAGTGGGGTACCCCCTATATTTAAGATCAGCACCAGACCCAACCGACCGGGGTGTAATGCCACAGCCCGGAGACCCAATCACCGGGGCTCCAGGTCCAAAGCATTACACCCCAAGTCGGTCAGCGCAAGCCGTGATCTCGGGGTAGTCGGGGACCTCCCCAAAAAAGGGTCCCCCCTCTCCCGAGCACCACAGGCTTACGCTGAAGCCTGGGGCTCTTCCCCATACCCCTTGCTTGGTGGGTATGGGGGAAATAGGGTGGCCAAATAATGTAACACTATTGTACTTTACAGTGTTACACTGACAGTTCCCACGTGGTGTGACTGGCCCATGTGGGAACTGTCAGTAGCCGGAGCCAATCAGCGGCCGCTCTACAGTCAGCGCGGCCGCTGATTGGCTCTCAGGACTGCCAGCTCCGTGGATGTGCCGTCAGCTGGCATTCGGGAGCTATGAGTATGCATGGGAACACACATATTCATAGCTTGTTCGTTGGTCGTGTATTCGTTTTTTTTTTTGCCAAGTACGTGGATTACTGCGGAGACCAGCGCCAGGATAGAGGTGAGTATGATTTTTTCTTTGCAGGGCCATGTTTTTTGGATATTCTACTTGGACAAGGGGACCGAACATCTGGTATAGGTAAGTATGTGTGAATGGGTAGGTGTGTGTAATAAACTTATACTGGACACGGTGTGTTTGTTTTGTCTTTTTTTAACTATTTATTTTACAGTGAAATTACAGGTGCCGCATGTCTGCTGGCACTTGTAGTTCCACAAGTGCAAAATGGCAGGCATGCTGGCACTTGTAGTTCCACTGTAAAGTACAATAGTGTTACATTATTTGGCCCCCCTATTACCCCCATACCCACCAGGCAAGGGGTATGGGGAAGAGCCCCAGGCTTCAGCGTAAGCCTGTGGTGCTCAGGAGAGGGGGGACCCTTTTTTGGGGAGGTCCCTGTCTCCCCCGAGATCACCGGCTTGCGCTGACCGACTTGGGGTTTAATGCTTTGAACCTGGAGCCCCGGTGATTGGGTCTCCGGGCTCTGGCATTACACCCCAGTCAGTTGGGTCTGGTGCTGGTCTTAAATATAGGAGGTACCCCACGTCTTTTTTGCCCCCTATATTTAAAACCAGCACTAGTCCCTGCAGCCTGGTGTTGGTTTCTAAAATACGGAGGAGCCCTACACATTTTGTTCCCCGTATTTTTAGAAACCACCAGTGGCTGGCAAGCCTGGGGCTGGTTTGGCTTTTTGGGGGGGGGGACCTTATGTCATTTTTTTTGTAAATTTTTTCAACTTTTTTTTACAGGTTCAACAAAAACGGGAATTATCGGGAAATATTCTAGGGACCCCCCTAAAGATGTGTAGACATGGGGGATCACTATGGGTACCCCCATTTTTAACTACTGAAGGAAGTCGGGGTTTCTAATAGCGCGGCAGGAAAAAACACCTGCCAAAGCTATGTAAAAACCAGACTTTCTTTTGCAGGCAAAAATAGGGGTACCCATAGTGATCCCCCATGTCTGGACATCTTTAGGGGGGTCCCAGGCATATTTCCCGAAAATTCACGTTTTTGTTCGTTAGTGGGGTCAAGGGTCATTTTTAAAAAAAACAGGGATAATTTTTCAAATCACTTCAGCAAGTGAAAAAAAGTGCAGAATTGGGGTTTGGGGGTGCAGGCTTATAAAAATAACCTGTACTTTTGGGAATGTTCCCTTAAAAAGGAAATGTTAAAAAAAAATGTAAAAAAAAAAAAAAAAAAGCACACCCTAAAAAAAAAAATTTGTTGTGAAAATAAAAAAAGGGAAAAAAAATGCCAAATTAACGAAATTAATTCTGGTGGGGTCCCCAAGTATGTGGAAGGTGTTTTTTTCATTGCCCAAAGTAGCGGCAGGTGCATTTTTGCTGAATTTAAAAAAAAATAACTCTATGTACACAAAAATATGCTAGTACCCATTTTCATGTACCCCAAATTTGATGTGACCACTTTTAAAAATGTCCAAAAAAGCTAAATGCTCTTCTGCATCACTTCTTCAAAGTCAGGAAAAAAACACCTGCCGCGGCTATTTAAAAACCCCGACTTTCTTCTGCAGGCAAAAAGGGGGGTACCCATAGTGATCCCCGAGGTCTGGACATCTTTAGGGGGGTCCTACGATTATTTCCAAAAAATTCCCCTTTGTTTTCGCCGATCCAAGTATAGCAGGGTGCCGTTTTCGACGATTTCATATTGAATACGGGGATAAGCAGAGGCGCGTGCGATACTTTTTCACCGGCAAAAGCTCCGATGTGCGGTGAAATTTTCGACGGTTAACGTTTCATATTGAATACCCCTGTTTGAATAAAAGGGAAAAAAAAACACTAATATACACACAAGACAGAAATTTCCAGTGGAAATGAGGCAGAACTGCAACAAACAAGTGCTTATAAATAACAAAATGCACACCCCCTCAACTTAAATGGTTAATTACCGATCAATAAAATATCTGACATCAAATCTTAAAGCAGCAACCCACAATTTCGTAAAAAGGAGTGGAGGTGCCCTAAGTTCAGAACCACCAAGGAGTATAATAATGCTCAGCTAGATTACGTAAATGGAATGCAGTCAGGATACTGGTGGATGCTATCCCTCCCGCTGATATCCCAACACTTACATCCCGACATGGGACTAAAGATAGGTGTCGAAATCTCGATGCCTATCATTAGCCCAACTGCAGAATCCCGACAACCGGCACACCGAACAAAGGTATGCCGGGTGTTTTAGCGTCTAGCCATGGGGGGAGGGTTAGGTTTAGGGACCCCCGGGGGGATTTAGGATTAGCACCCTCCGGGAGGGTTAAGGTAGAGGAAGGGAGGGTTAGGCTTAGGCACTAGTAGGGGGGGTCAGGGTTAGGCCCCCCCCGGGAGGGTAAGGTTTAGGGTGCGGGAAGGGGGGTTAGGTTTAGGCACTCATGGGGGGAGGTTAGGGTTAGGCACTAGGGGGGAGGTAAGAGTTAGGGGGGGAGGGGAGGATTAGGGCACTTACCTTCAGCTGTCAGGATTTCGACCCGCCGGGCTGCCACTGTCGGTAGTTGATCTGGAGGCTAAACAGCCGCTGGCATTACATACCGATTCCACGTAAACTAACAGCATCCATTTATACATGTTGGAGCAATTATCTCTTTACAAGGCATATAGCAGAAGAGAGAAATTCACCAGTATGTAATCATTCTTGAGATGAGAGCAGTTTGGAAAGCAATTCAAGACTTTACAAATGTCCTGTTACAAAAGCAACTCTAGACTAGGGGTGAGCGGGTTCGGATTTCTGAAATCCGAACCCCCCCGAGCCCCCCCGATCCGAGGCCGATCCGAGTCAGGCTCGACTTTTCCCGCCTGACTCGGATCTGAAATCGAGGCAAAACGTCATCATCCTGCCTTTCGTGTCTCGCGGGTTTTGGATCCTATATAAGGTACCCGCGTCGGCGCCATTTTCTCACTCGGCTGTGGACAGTGAAGAGGGAGGGTGGGAGTTAGGGCTGGCTGGGCTGTGTAGTGTAGTGTAGTGCAGTGCAGTGTAGTGTTGTGCTGTGCTGTGCTGTGCTGTGCTGTGCTGCGCTGTGCTGCTGTTGTCAATAGGGGCTGTGTCCACTACTTCAAAGTCCATAGGGGTTGGCTGGACTGTGTTGTGCAGTCAGTTGTCCATAGGGGCTGTGTCCACTCCAAAGTCCTGTGCAGTGTCCCAGTCCTAAAGGGGTGCTGTAGTGGTGTCCAGGGGGTGCTCTGTCCGTCAGGGGTGCTCCCCCCAAGTGCAAAAAATATATTTTTTTTTTTCTGTGTTTGTGAATTGTGTGCACTGTGGCTGCACTTGCATCAACAAAGGAGCAGCGCCAAGCGTGCGCCTGTGTCCCATAAGTAAAAGGCTGGCTGGCTTGTCCGTTAAAGGGTGCTGTAACCCCCAAAGGGCACTCCAAACAAAATAAAAATATATATTTTTTTGTGTTTGTGAATTGTGTGCGCAGTAGCCGGACGTGCATCAACAAAGTAGTGCCAAGCGTGCGCCTGTGTCCCATAAATAAAGGGCCGGCTGGATTGACCGCTAAAGGGTGCTGTAACCCCCAAAGGGCACTCCAAACAAAATAAAAAAATTTTTTCTGTGTTTGTGAATTGTGTGCACTGTGGCTGCACGTCCATCAACAAAGGATCCTGCGCCAAGCGTGCGCCTGTGTCCCATAAGTAAAAGGCCGGTTGGCTTGTCCGTTAAAGGGTGCTGTAACCCCCAAAGGGCACTCCAAACAAAATTAAAAAATATATTTTTTTGTGTTTGTGAATTGTGTGCGCAGTAGCCGCACGTGCATCAACAAAGTAGTGCCAAGCGTGCGCCTGTGTCCCATAAATAAATGGCCGGCTGTATTGACCGCTAAAGGGTGCTGTAACCCCCAAAGGGCACTCCAAACAAAATAAAAATATATATTTTTTTGTGTTTGTGAATTGTGTGCGCAGTAGCCGCACGTGCATCAACAAAGTAGTGCCAAGCGTGCGCCTGTGTCCCATAAATAAAGGGCCGGCTGGATTGACCGCTAAAGGGTGCTGTAACCCCCAAAGGGCACTCCAAACAAAATAAAAATAAAAATTCTGTCTTTGTGAATTGTGTGCACTGTGGCTGCACGTGCATCAACAAAGGAGCAGCGCCAAGCGTGCGCCTGTGTCCCTTAAGTAAAGGGCCGGCTGGCTCATTTCTTAAAGGGTGGTGTAACCCACAAAGTGCACTAGTCTCCAACAAAAATAAAAAATTATTTTCTGTGTTTGTGTGTGCCTTAGCCGCACGTATATATCAATATAACATAAATGGAGGACCAAACTTTCTCCGATAAAAATAAAATAGGGAAAGATCAAGAACCACTTCCTCCTAGTGCTGAAGCTGCTGCAACTAGTCATGACATAGACGATAACATGCCATCAACGTCGTCTGCCAAGGCCGATGCCCAATGTCATAGTAGAGGGCACATACAATCCCAAATGACAAAGTTCAGGAAAATTACCTTGAAAAAAACATTTAAATAATCTGAAGAGAAACGTAAACTTGCCAATATGCCATTTACGACACGGAGTGGCAAGGAATGGCTAAGGTCTTTCCCTATGTTCATGACTAGTGGTTCAGCTTCACATGACGATGGAAGCCCTCCTCCCACTAAAAAAATCAAAAGAGTTAAGCTGGCAAAAGCACAGCGAAAAACTGTGCGTTCTAAGAAGATATCACAAATCCCCAAGGAGAGTCCAAGTGTGGTGGTGGTTGCGATGCCTGACCTTCCCAGCACTGGACGGGAAGAGGTGGCTCTTTCCACCATTTGCACACCCCCTGCAAGTGCTGAAAGGAGCACCCACAGTCCACTTGCTGATATGCAAATTGAAGATGTCATTGTTGAAGTACAACAGGATGAGGATACTGGTGTAGCTGGCGCTGAGGAAGAAGTTGGCGAGGAGGATTCTGATAGTGATGTGGTTTGTTTAAATCAGGCTCCGGGGGAGACAGTTGTTGTCCGTGGGATGAAAAAGCCCATCATGATCATGCCTGGGCAGAAGACCAAACATTCCACCTCTTTGGTCTGGCAATATTTCTAGCCAAATCCGGACAACAACTGTCTTGCCATATGTACCATATGTAAAGGTGAAATAAGTAGGGGTAGGGACGTTAACCACCTAGGAACATCCTCCCTTATACGGCACCTGCAGCGCGTTCATAAAAAGTTACTGTCAAGTTCAGAAACTTTGGCTAAGACCGTAAGCAGTCCAGGGACACCTAAATCCCGTTGTCCTGTTGTATCCAAGCACCTGCAAACCACACCGTCAACTCCCTCCTCGTCAATTTCCTCCTTAGTCAGGATCGGAAGTAGTCCTGCAGGCCTTGTCACTGGCATGACTGACTCTCCTATCCAGGATTCCTCCAGAGGATCCTGCATTGCTATGCCTCCTGCTGCCGCTGCTGCTGTTGCTGCTGCTGGGAGACGTTCATCATCCCAGAGAGGAAGTAGGAACACCACTACTTTTACTAAACAATTGACCCTCCAACAGTCCTTAGCGGGGAGGATGAAGTACGACAGCAGTCATCCTGAAGCAAAATGTATAACTGAGGCCTTGACTGCTATGTTGGTGTTAGACGTGTGTCCGGTATCTGCCATTAGTGCAGTGGGATTTAGACAATTGATGGAGGTAGTGTGTCCCCGGTTCCAAATCCCGTCTAGATTCCACTTCACTAGGCAGGCGATACCGAGACTGTACAGAAACGTCAGAAAAAGTGTCCTCAGTGTCCTGAAAAATGCCGTTGTACCCAATGTCCACTTAACCACGGACATGTGGACAAGTGGAACAGGGCAGACTAAGGACTATATGACTGTACAGCCCACTGGGTAGATGTATCACCTTACGCAGCAACAACAGCAGCGTCACCAGTAGCAGCATCTCAGAAACGCCAGCTCGTTCCAAGGCAGGCTACGCTATGTATCACCGGTTTCAGTAAGAGGCACACTGCCGACAACCTCTTAGAGAAACTGAGGGAAATCATCACCCAGTGGCTTACCCCACTTAGACTCTCCTGGGGATTTGTGATATCTGACAACGCCACCAATATTGTGCGGGCATTACATCTGGGCAAATTCCAGCACATCCCATGTTTTGCTCACACAATAAACTTGGTGGTGCAGAATTTTCTGAAAAGCGACAGGGGCGTGCAGGAGACTCTTTGGGTGGCCCGAAAAATTTCTGGCCACTTTCGCCATTCAGCGACTGCGTGCCGAAGACTGGAGCACCAGCAACACTCTTGAACCTGCCCCGCCATCACCTGAAGCAAGAGGTTGTGACGTGGTGGAACTCAACCCTCTATATGCTTCAGAGGATGGAGGAGCAGCAAAAGGCCATTCAAGCCTATACATCCACCTATAACATAGGCAAAGGAGGGGGTATGCACCTGACTCAAGCGCAGTGGAGAATGATTTCTGTGTTGTGCAAGGCTCTCCAGCCCTTTGAACTTGCCACACGTGAAGTCAGTTTAGACACTGCCAGCTTGAGTCAGGTCATTCCCCTCATCAGGCTTTTGCAGAAGCAGCTGGAGAAAGTGAAGGAGGAGCTAAGATGGAGCGATTCCGCTCGGCATGTGGGACTTGTGGATGAAGCCCTTCATTCGCTTTGCCAGGATTCCAGGGTGGTCAGTCTGTTGAAATCAGACCACTACATTTTTGCCATCGTGCTCGATCCTAGGTTTAAAGCCTATGTGGTGTCTCTCTTTCTGCAGAGGTGCAAAGACCTGCTGGTGAAAACACTGTCAGCTGAAGCAGAACGTGACACATCAACAGCTCATTCTTCATTTTCTCCCGCAACTGGGGTTGCCAGGAAAAAACGTAGGTATCCTAAGCAACTCGCTGGCGGTGATGCAGGGCAGGCAGGACCAAGTTTGAACATCTGGTCCGGACTGAAGGACTTGGCAACAATTTCTGACATGTCTACTGTCACTACATATGATACTGTCACCATTGACAGAATGGTGGAGGATTACATCGGTGACAGCATCCAAGTAGGCATGTCAGACAGTCCATACCTGTACTGGCAGGAAAAAGAGGCAATTTGGAGGCCCCTGTACAAACTGGCTCTATTTTACCTGAGTTGCCCCCCCTCCAGTGTGTACTCCGAAAGAGTGTTTAGTGCAGCCGGAACCTTGTCAGCGAAAGGCGTAGGAGGTTGCTTCTACAAAATGTGGAGAAGATGATGTTCTTAAAAATGAATTGTTAACTCTTCCAGGGAGACCAGCCTCCAGAACGTACAGAGGGACCTGTGGTGGTGGATTCCAGTGGGGACGAGTTAATACTCTGTGAGGATGAGGATGTACACAACACTGAAGAGGGTGAGGAATCGGTGGATGAGGAGGATGAGGTCGACATCTTGCCTCCGTAGAGCCAGTTTGTGCAGGGATAGATTAATTGCCAGCTTGTTTTGTGGGGGCCCAAACGAACCAATCATTTCATCCACAGTTGTGTGGCAGACCCTGGCGCTGAAATGATTGCTTTGTTAAAGTGTGCATGTCCTGTTTATACAACATAAGGGTGGGTGGGAGGGCCCACGGACAATTCCATCTTGCACCTCTTTTTTTTCTTTGCATTATGTACAGTTTGGGGCCTAGTTTTTCAAACTGCCATCCTGTCTGCCACTGCAGTATCACTCCTAGATGGGTCACGTGTTTGTGCCGCCCACTCGTGTCGCTTAGCATAGTCATCCAGCTACCTCGGTGCAACCTTTTGGACATAAAAACACTATTGTGAGGTGTGAGGTGTTCAGAATAGACTGGAAATGAGTGGAAATTAAGGTTATTGAGGTTAATAATAGCATAGGAGCAGAAAAACCAACACATTCTGTGATTTTAGCTGTTTTTATGCTTTTTTAAAAAAAAAATACAGATCCAAAACACAAAACCCAGAACCCAAAACATGGAAGGGTGGTTTTGGCAAAACCAATCCAGATCCAAAACACGAAGAAAGATCCAGATCCAAAACCAAAACACAAAACACGAAAAGTGGCCGGTGCACACCCCTACTCTAGACCTTTTCCAATAACAGAACAAATAATTGTGGATCAATTGGTATAAGAACCAATTAGTGGTGGATTAATCCTGTAGCCCCCCCAGTAAAATCCACCTCCTCAGAGAGCCCGTTGCACTCTGTGACTGCACTGACTACACACTGTGACTGGCAGTGGCTTCCCTTTGGAAGATCTACCTGCCAGTTATGCAGAGGACGGGCAATCCCAAGGGGAGGTGTTTTCTCCCCCTTGGACTGCGAGTCTGGGCTGCAATTTGTGTGCTTCCAGTGGGTAGTCGCTATGCTGCCTTTTGGGCAGTGCTATCTAGCTTCTAGGGGCTGCAGATAACCCAGCCCCTAGAAGCCAGTTTTTGTGCATGTGCGGCACCCCCTCCCCTTGTGCGCATGCACTGACCTGGCACCTGCCAGATCCATTGCGCAGGCGCGCGGGAGCCAGCCGGTCTGAACTGTCTCCTCCTCTCCTTCGACAGCGGCAGCCCCCCTCATCCAAATGGTAGGAGATGCTTTAACCAATCCTGCTTTTCAATCAAAAGTGGTTTTCCATATCCTTCAACAGATCATTCTGTTATCTCCAGTGGCGGATTTTACCTAAGGGCTGCACCACTGCATTTGCTACCTTTATCTGCCCCCAAGATCTGTCACCACAGTGAGTCAGTTGCACTCCATGACTGCACTGGCAATTCTGTGACTTGCAGTGGCTTCCCAGTGGAAGCGTTACCTGCTAGTCACACACAGGACAGGCACCCCCAGGGGGAGGTGTTTTCTCCCCCTGGGACTGCCAATCCGAGCTGCGAATAGCAGAGAGCAGCTTGCAGTGGAAGCTGCTGTCATTGCAGTCCCTAGAAGCCGGTGTTATGCACATGTGAGGCGCTATTGCTGCTTGTGTGCATGCGCCGGTCCCAGTGCCTGCCATATCCATTGTGCGGGCGCCGGGACCTGGCCAGCTCGACCAGCAGCAGCGGCAGCCCTCCCCATACAAGAGGGTAGGAGCCGCTGCTGGTTATCTCTTCATTCAGAAACAACTAATAAAAACAAAAAAAAAAAATAATTCCGTACTCTAGAGATCTTTTTAGAGCTACAATTGTTTGTCTCTCACAAGCTTCCTACAAAAAGCATGCAGCATCCAAATCTACTCTGGCAAGATAGATTAGAAATGTTATTACACATGCTTATAATGAAAATGGCTGGGAAGTGCCTAGAAATATTAAAGACACATTCTACAAGAGCAGTGACAAGTCATGGGCATGCAAGAATCAGGCTTTATCAGATGATCTCTGTAAAGCAGCCAGATGGTCAATGCTGCATATCTTTTTTTTGGTTGTTTTATCCTCTACTGATGGAGTTAAATCCTTCAGGAAGGTGCCAATAAACTTCAATTATGCACGATCAGTGTTATTGTTATTAAACCAACCTTAATTATAATTCTAGTTTGAAATAGAAAAAAATATACAGTACTTACCATTAATTTCCTTTTGTGAAATACTCCTTGGCAGTCCAATATTTCCACCCTTATTCTATATTTCTATGTTTCACAGGAATGATTTGGAAGGTGTATCTTTGGCTATATTCACATCCTGAAATTGCTGGAGGCCACATTATAATATTCTGTTGGCTGCTTTTGAAAAATGTTAACCTACAGTAAATTTTAGAAAAAATAAAGTTATTTTAGTTATAGAAGAATGCATAAATAGCAGAGACTGTTTTATTCTTTATTATTTCATTGTTTTTTTGGTGCACATTCTGTATTGTGACATTTTGGTGCATGTTCTGTATTGTGACATTTTGGTGCATGTTCTGTATTGTGACATTTTGGTGCATGTTCTGTATTGTGACATTTTGGTGCATGTTCTGTATTGTGACATTTTGGTGCATATTCTGTATTGTGACATTTTGGTGCATGTTCTGTATTGTGACATTTTGGTGCATGTTCTGTATTGTGACATTTTGGTGCAAGTTCTGTATTGTGACATTTTGGTGCATGTTCTGTATTGTGACATTTTGGTGCATGTTCTGTATTGTGACATTTTGGTGCATATTCTGTATTGTGACATTTTGGTGCACATTCTGTATTGTGACATTTTGGTGCATGTTCTGTATTGTGACATTTTGGTGCATGTTCTGTATTGTGACATTTTGGTGCATGTTCTGTATTGTGACATTTTGGTGCATGTTCTGTATTGTGACATTTTGGTGCATGCATGTATTTCTGCATATTTTTCACAAATTGTCTTTTTTTTTTAATAATTACTGTTAATCAGCCATAGAATATTCATATTGACAGTGACACATGCAGAAACAAAACTACAGTATTATCTTCCTTAAATAACCTTCATAGCAATGCATGAAACAAACATATTATTTCAAGCCATTAATAATGCAAGATGTGATTCAGTCTAAATCACATTATTTCTTTATCACAAACCACACATCTTAAAAACCATATACTAGTAGTTTGCTTATGTATGCGAACTGCCACATCCTGCTATGAACTAGTTTCTGTAATCTTGCTAAAGTGTTAAGACAGGTAGGAATAGCAAATGTCATATTACCTATTAATGTTAAATACAGCTTATTTCTTGTGGTTTGATTTTGACCTACTGTACAGATATTAAACTGTACCAAACTGTACAAAGAAACTATAATAGGGCTGGAGCCATTACCAGTACTGACCATCAGAGCTGTGACTAGACTTTTGGGTGCCCTATGCCAGAGAGAGCATTGGACACACCCCCTCCCCCCCCACACACACACACATTTTTTAAATAGGGGCATAAGATATAGAGCACCTGAAAAAGGGCCATGGCTTCATGGGGAAGGGCCAGGGAAGAGATGGGGAGGCCAGGAGCTGCTGGGGATAAAAGAAGAGGAAGCTAAGTGAGAATGATAATAAACAGGAAAATTGACAGGCCCAAACAGCGCCCCCTGCCCTGCGGTGCCCTGTGCCGTGGCACAGGTCGCACCACCCTTGTTACGGCCCTGCTGACTATTACTTCACAAATAGCCATAAAACAAATCTGCAATTTGCAAACTTTTTAATAAAACCTCCACAGTAGTTGTAGATATAAAAACATTAATATAATCACACACAAAAAATTTAAGTTATGATTAGGAACAATATTATTGGCTGTTCACCAAAAAGAAGTTCAATATATATACCCGGAGGTTGTGGCTGCAATGTTCAGACTCTGTGATCTGAAGCATGGGAAGGTGACTTCAAAGGCTGATTAGCAAAATTGAAGTGGTAATACCGGCCTGATGCGTTTCTGCCTTTCAGTTAGTCAGAAACATAGTCTGGTTTCAATGTGCTTATATACCGATTCTGAAACCAGAAGTGGTTGTCTGTCCCACTTCCATTTTTGTTTTCCCAGGCTCCCATATAGTGAATTACAGAAATAATACAAATACAACTTAGATAACATTAAAACAAAAATATAACAAGTAACATTCAGTAACCAGTAAATATTTTACAGGAACATATATAATGCTGAATAGTATATCCAGGGCTTAAAGTGGTCCTGGAGAGGTGGTGGAACTCATCTCCCCCGCCGTCTACTCCCCAACTAAAGCACCCTCCCCCTTTCGTCACGCTAGGTTGACTGGCCAAAACGAGTGTGAAAACTGTTCTTTACACGCACACTGTTGTGTATAGGATAACAGTAAAGTGAATGGCGGGGGGGCCTGGGGGCCGTCTAGGCTTTAGGGGCTATGACAGTGTGAAATATATTTTAGATGCTTTTTTAGCACTCCTGCCATCAGCTGAGACTACAATGTTAGATCACTTAAAAAGAAAAAGAAAGTTCTATATCATCAGTGTTATTTTTCTGCCGTGCCTCTGAGTTTTTTTATGGGGTCCCCACAAACTAGTCTGTGTCCTTTGGATGCCTAATGTTTTTTTGCAACCCCTATGTATTGCCTAAGCTTGATTCTTGACTTACCTATATGTTGGTTTCTCTGAAATGAGGGAACTCTGAAGAAATTGAGACTCCCTAGGCAGACAGTGAGTGGTTCTCTGTCTGTAGGACTTCTGTGCAGGGACTTGGTGGAGGTGGAACTAGTTCCACCTACCATTACAGGTGACAGAACTCAGTTCCACCCCGTTCCTGCCAACTTTAACCCCTGAGTATATCGCCTACAATATTAAAGCATTAAGATGATTATTTTGACTCTCTAATAGACAATGGGAAATAATTGGAATTAGTTTCTATGATATATTATAGCCACAAACACTGATAGAAAATTAGTAAATATCGAACAAGACATTATTAGTAAAAAAACACCTTTAGAAATATAAAGTAAGGATAAATTCTTACCAACCATCTAGACAATGAAACCAGGAGGTAAATTTACTAAGAATTGTGCTTGGCTGAGAACAAACACGATGGATATTGCATGTATTCACATGAGTTTTTTTGCTCCCCAAATTTCACGGATCTACTAAGAATCGTGTTTGACTATATTTTTCCGATGGTGATAAAGATTGTGTTCTATCATGTGCAACTTCAGTCGCATAGGGACATTTACAATAGACTCCACTGGCAATGAATCCACTGCCAGTTGGAAGTGTATTGAAAGCACTGCACAGATCAGTATGATCTGTGCAGGCTATTGTGTGTTGTAGTTTAATTAAATGTTTAAAATCAAGAGAAAAAATTGGCACAGGGTACCCCCAAATCAGAAACCAGCACTGGACCTTTCAGCCTGGTCTGGCCATGAAAAATCAGAGGAAATCCACCCTGGGGCCCCCCTGATTTTTCAATAACCAGCGCCAAGCTGAACCAACTGGAGGGTTATGTTATGGCTGTGTTATACACATCACGGGGTCCCCTGCCATAACATAATCCTTCCCCAAACTGGTCACCCCATCCCTGAGATTCCTCAGAAAGTGGAAACCCCCACCAAAAAGAGTCAGACCACTCTTAGCCAATCAGTGGGTGCTGCCATACTAAGCGCCAGCTGACTGGCTAAGAGTGGTATGACTCTTGGCCAATGCATGTCTGAAGTGCAGGAAACCACATGGGAAATGTAATTTCGGGATGCTGTACTGTACATACAGTACAGCGTATCCAACATGGTTCGGGAGCTGCATTTTTATCTCTAAAGGTGGGATTCTACTAGACAAGGAGACTGATCACCTCCATGGAGTAGGTGAGTATGTAATGTGAGTATGTAATAAAGGATTAACACAGTCAGAGCGTGAGTACTGTCTTTTTTTTTTTCAATATTTTCTCTACAGTGGTTGTAAAGATGCCAGTAGGCCTTTACGGTTCGGGCATGCTGGCATTTGTGATTCTCCAAGTGCCGGGATGCTGGAGCAGGCTTGCTGAGAGCTGTAGTCCCACTGTAAAGAACAATATTTTACTGTATTTGTACACCATTAACCCCACAGCCACCAGGGGTATGGGGAATAGCCGTGGGCTTTCACCCCAGCCCTTAGGTATCTCCTGGAGGGAGGACCCCTTTTTTGGGTGGTTCCCACTTTCTGAGGAATCCATGTGCTTTAGTGACGAGTTTGGGGAAAGATTATGTTATGGCACGGGAACCCCGTGATGTGTGTCCCACTGCTATAGCATGACCCCCCGACTGGTTCAGTACAATGCTGATTTTTGAAAAGTCAGGGGGACCCCACACCAGTTTTTCCCCAGATTTTTCAGGACAGGCTGAAAGGTCTGGTGCTTGACACCACACCATTTTTTTCTCTGATTTTAACTATTAAATTATACTACAACAACACACAAAAGCCTGCACATATCATACTGACCTGTGCAGAGCATTGTGAGAACATGCCACTGAATAGGAGGTCTACGTGAATTTTCTATTCTGCTCCAAGTATCCTCCATGTTCTATTGTGTTTTGAAACACAATTCTTAGTACATCCGTGACTTGTCTATGGTAAGTACTCGCAGGTTGGTTCGATGGTCTATTGACTTCTATTTGCGTGTTTTGCCATCTATTTCTGTGCAGGATCATGTTTTTGTGTGCGGATGTGCCTTTACTAAATCTCTGAGTTACAAATTCAGGGGTACCTCGCACAGGAATACAAACTTGGTCAAACACGATTCTTACTAAACTTACCCCCAGGTGTCATTTAGCGGTCTAAAAGATAATAACTATTATTATTATTAGTATTACTACATATTGGGCACTCACAATGCATTATGCAAACAGGTTTTGGAGATTTATTACCTCAGAAGGACATCACAGGAGCACATTTTTTATAACTTCACAGGAACAAAAATTTCATTATTGACATTCCGGTCCTATAAGGACCTTTTTCAAGATCTCAGCAATCCATAATCCAAAAGTAAATGAGTCACAATTTCAGCATACAACAGTGCCTTTACCTGAGCCTCCCTACATAGTGCCAGGAATGAAGTAACCACATGTGTTCCACAGTGGTATTAAATAGATTATTAAATTAGCTTTAAATGGTAACCTCTATCTCTAGATCTGTCTGAATATGTCTTAAACTTGTGTTTCACTTTCTAATTAATTAGTACAGTTTCTCTTCACTGTACAAAACTGTGAAAAAGGTGTATTGTCCTTCCACCTTGTTAATGTCCAATTCTACAATTAAGATAACTGTTGGAGTGAACATGTTTAAAATAGATTCCATCTCTTAAACCAATTCAATAGAGGTATCATTGATTTTGGGGGTAAATTTTAAATGTAAATTATTATTATTACTAATATAATTTTAAAATTCATAAAATGACTCCATGGTACCACTTTGTATTATTGAAATATTGTCTATATATTGTTTATAAAATACTATATTTTATAGAAATAGATTGTTGTTAAAAATAGACTTTTCTTCCCACATTCCCATATGCAAATGTACAAAACTGGGTGTGAAGATGATAACATGGCCATCCCACATATTTGGATAAAAAAATTGATCTAACAATTTAAAATAGTTGTAATGTAATATTAAAAAACTTAAAATACAAATGAAATCTTTATGTTTAGTATTTATATTAGGATCCACATTTAATTAATTTTTTGTTGAACAAATCCCTTTTTTATGTATGATAGATTTGTATAGGGATTACACTTCAATGTTTATCCATTTGTAATTTCCTTTCCACTTAGCATAGTCAGGTAATTTCAATAAAGTGTAAAGTGGTCCTACAGCCACCTGTAGTCTTGTGTGCTCTGTACTGTACCTGTCTCCACTGTCTGACTGGTGCTCTGATGGTGCTCTATCTGCTCCAAGCTGGCTGGATTCAGCTAGGGTGGATCCCGTGCTGCTCCATGTCCTTAGCGTCCACCTGGGGCAAGTCCGCCATTAGTGAGGTCCTGGCCTGCTGGATGACTCCTGCCCTGTGTGGGCTGCCTTTAGGTGCATCACTAATGATGCTCCCATGTTCGCTCCATCCTGCTGAGCCATGGCTTGGGCCCGGTCCCTTTGGCGATGTTTGTAATCCAGGACTCCCTCTCCTTATTTTACTTGTAACCTAATAAACATAAAGAACTTTCACAATTGCTTACAATGTAGCGATGGATTGTGAAACTGATTTGCAGTACAATCTATGTCATATGTTCCTGGTTACCTATTACATTGATGGAAAGGGTTAGAAGAAAAATGATCTACAGCTTCATTCCTTCCATTAATATGCTACATTGCATTGTACATTGAAAATTGAGTTAAGGTATCCTATGGCTCAGAGGTAGTAAATTAAGAGTTGGCATAAGTATACTTCAATAAATAAAACACAGTTCAAAAATGCACCCAATTGACTGATATTAAAGATTATTAATCTCTCTTTAATTCCTTTGCTTCATCTGTTCACTTATTTAAGGGATCAAAACACATTCAGGATGGCAGTATATCCCCAAGCAACTCAGGGTTGCAGAAGACACTTATTCTCAGGCTGTCAGTTTTCAGGGATCTGCTTATTCTAAATTGGGAGGCTTGTGCTTTAGTACCCCAGGCAGATAATATTTTCAGATTTAACGACCAGTGATGTGATAGTTCATGAATTATGTTACGTCCTGAAGGTTGGATTATGAAAAAACCCTTACGGTCTACCTAAAAAACACTAGCAAACACTATGATTATATAGGAATTCTTATGTCCTTTCACATTTATTAACATTCCAGTACAGTGTTTTTGCTAAGATGTTCTCTGGGGCTAAGTTACCAGGCTGGGAAATTTTTAGACACGTTTCCATAAAACTCACTCTTGCGGTTACTCATTTGATCTTGTCTTCTCCCACATATTTTCTAGTTTGCTCTTTGCCTGCAACCTCCTTCAGCTTCTACATGGATCTGTACAGCTGCCGTCAACTAAATCCATTTACGCTCAGCGTCAAAGTCTCCCTCCGTGGGAAGAAATTTTGCTCAAATTCATTCTCCACTTTAACCCTGTAAACAAATTACAGGCAGCTAATATTATACAATTGGCAATATAGGGTTAACTTTATTGTTTCAGTTCACAGCTCTGCATTGTCTTTTGCTTAACAAACCTATATTATAATATTTCCACATTTTTATCTAAAGCTACACCCCGTCTTTGCCATTGGCTCTTTCCTCTGCCCAACCCTTCCCCCTTTCCCTTTCTCTCTTATAGCCCTCAACTTTTCCCCTCACTTGAACACAAAAATTTACACCCTCCATCAAGAACTCTCCTCCCAACCCAGCATCTGTTCTATTCCACCCAACTCTGGGGAATAGCTATATGTTTGTCTGTAATTTTCTCCTCCCTCTACATGTTCTTACATCCACAAATTCAGAGCCTAATTCATAGGATGGGCGTCGAGAGGGAGGGAGCAGGTGCTACTCACCTGGGCCAAGTCTTTAAAGAGGGGGCCCCTTGGGGGGAAAAGGTGGCATTGATCATACTGATCGAGTCCCTCCTGGATTTGCCCCTGTCTGAGGGGCACAGGGTGCCCCCCCGGGGAGCGCACTGAAGAGATGCAGGAAAAACTTTTTTTTTTGCACTACTGCTATTAGGCCACGCTCCCAAAGATAACTGGGGCTCGGCATGCTGCACTACGACCCTGTTCACAGGTGCACACTAACTGAACACAATGCCAATATGCACGCAGTTGGCTGATGTTGGAAATACTGTGCATGCGTCTAAGTTGTACTGTGCATGTCCTGATGGTAACCCCACAGAGACGCAGAACAAATTTGGACACAAGAGCTGTGGATTTCAAGGGGCATTCCTGGGAGGTAACAAGCTATTGTCAGCCAGACCCATGCGTCACCGTAACCGCGAGTAGCACTGACACAGGCCACCACGTTCAGATGGTGAAATTGCAGCTGCTATAGAGCTTTGATGGTGTGACCGTTGGTGCGCCTAAAGATAGGTGCCACTGCAAATGGGTGTCTCGGTAGGCATGGCTGCGGCAAAAAGTGCAACCATGGCTGCGCCTTTGTGCACCCCTGAATCAGACCCCAGTCTCTCACAAGCTTGTCTCTTCCACCTTAAAAACAAAGCCAGGTTAAAATACCTTTTCACCTGGGATGATACAAAATGTTCTTCCACACCCTCATTATTTCACGCCTGGACTACTGCAGCTTTGTTCTGTCTGGTCTCCTCTTGCTCATCAACAAGACTGATTTTCCTCTCCCTCTCCTGCTCCATTCTGCCACCCAGCTAATTGGTTCCATGTTCCATACTGAATAAAATGAAAACTTCTCACCTACAAAGTCCTGAATGTCCAACATCATCTCACTCCACACTGCCTCACACCCTCCTCTCTTTCTAGAGACCAGTGCCTTAAGTCCCAGCTAGCGCTTATAAACATAAAATGCATTAAAACATGGCATACTGTGAGAAATGCATGGCACCCCAATAGCCATCTGTCTTTCTTCTCCTCTCTGCCCAAGATATGTCTAATACCTTGGATTTGATATTCCAAAGTGAGACTGTTCTATGTAAGGCTATTTCATATTTTTATACTACTTTGCACGTGTATTATTATGACAACAGTAGGCGTACCGGTATTTACCAATGGGTTGCTCCATTTCCCCATCTAGAATTAAGATACACTAGTGACTCAATTCCTTACACAAACAAAACCCTACCAGCAGCTATGTATAAATAAATACATTTCCATTTATTTTATAGCGATTAGCCTAATTCATCCTGTCCTAAATGTGCCTGTGTGGATGCATCACTCTATCATTGTTTGTGGGTTTGCCCATTACGTAAAAGGTTTTGGGTGCAAAATAAAATCTGTGCTACTGACAATCTTCCTAATTTTCTAAAGCGCACACCCGAGTAGGCCATCCTATTAGTTATTGTACATCTACAGGATATAAATATACTAATTGCAGTAGGAAGTTCTAGCTCATTATCCCTGCTGCCACAAAAAAGTGATACTTCAACACTGAATTTATCCCAACACTCCTAGTTTATGCCTTTTCAAGAGAAGCTGTTTTTCTTATTTTAGATGGATTGGTTGAAGACCTCACTCAATAAGGAGACTAGGGTTAAAAAAAATTTGGAATTATGGAAGAGTTATGTGGATACTCTACCCAAAGCCACACAATTGCAAGTTAAAACTTGCTTTCGACACATGGGGTTGGTATGAAACCAGGATGGACGGAGGACATGATGATATTTTTGTTTCAAAGTGTGCGATGGGTGCCATTCCCTTGGAGGACCATATTATTCCCCCCTCCCCCCTCTTCCCCCTTTTTGTTTATAACTAGTTTATTTTTTTATTTCATTTTTTCAATTTTTTCTTGTATTCATGTTAAAAAAAGGAGAGAAAGAAATGGGAAAAAAAGAAGCAGACAATGGGCCTGATTCAGACCCACTCGCGAGCGGCTGTCCGCTCGCAAGTGGGTCGATGTTATGGACTGAGCATGCGCACGACGGAGGGAGCTCCGTCGTGCGCATGCGCCAGACGCGACGAGCGAAGGAAAGTCCTTCGCTCGTTGTGTCTGATCAAAGGGGGCGTGCTGTCGATGTTGATTGACAGCACGCCCCCTTTGGTAGGCGTGCCTCCCTGACGGGGGCGTTCCCACGGGAACGCCTCCCGTCAGAAACCGGCCCACTGACATCACTAGTGATGTCAGTGGGAGTGATTTTGGCTCTGATAGAGCCAAAATCACTCCGGAGCTTGCGGTTGAAAACCTCAACCGCAGGCTCCGGCTCGCAATTTCGATGGTCGCGATGGTCTCGACCATCGCGGCCATCAAAATGCACGCTCGTATAGCCTGTGGGTGGTGACCCACAGCTATACGAGCGTCCAGAAGGACGCTCCATTTTCATGGAGGCCGGCCCTCATTCAGAGCGTGCGCTCTGCTCAGAGCGTACGGCTCTGAATGAGGGCCCATGTTTTCTCTTTTCCTTTTTTATTATAGATATATAAAATACATGCTGTTCCTTTTTTTCTATGCCTACAGTAATTGAAAATACAGTTTGAGTTCTTTACAACTTGATTCTTGATTGTTGTGGTACAAATTTCTCTTTTCTTCATGTTGTTGTGTATGAATAATCTGTTAATTGTGCCATCACCACTACTGATAGTTGTATTTCTGACTTTAATGATATGCTCAATAATAAAAAAAAATACAGGTACCAGTGGGCATGAGACCAAAGGTTGACATGTATAAGAGAGGGAAAATATAGGGGGAGATGTATCAAGCAGTGTAAATAGTGGAGATGTACCTATAGCAACCAATCAGATTATACCTGTCATTTTATAGAATATACTTGATAAATGATGACTTCTCCATTCTTTACACTGCTTGATAAATCTCCACCAGGGTGTGGTACAAAATGTCGACATTCCGTATATATCGACATCTACTGAATGTCGACATTCAGAATGTCAACGTGGATGGGAGGATGACGTCAAATATTGGCATTTACAATGTCGACACTGACATAATGTCGATATTGTCAGAATGTTAACAGTCAGCATGTTGCAGTTTTGCTTTGGTGAGGTAAGTATCCCTAACCTTAATCACAGCCTAGCCCTAACCTTAATCACAGTCTAACCCTAAGCCTAAACCTAATCACATCCTAAACCTTACCCTTACCATAACATTGTGAAAACAAATCAGCTGTCAACACTCATTATAGTATGTCAACATTCAGCCAACATTGTGAATGTTGACATGTTAAACGTGAACATTTTGAATGTCAACTTTCTGTCAATGTTGACATTCTGAATTTTACGATTTTTGTAGCAATGCGGTTAATATCCCGACAACCGTGGAGGGGGGGTTAGGGTTAGGCACCACCGGGGGGAGGTTAGGGTTAGGCGCCCCCCAGGAAGTTTAGGGTTAGGCACCACCAATGGAGAGTTAGGGTTAGGGGGGAGGGGGGGAGGGTTACTATACTAACCTGCTCCTGTCAGGATCTCTCACCATCGGGCTTCTGGCGTCAGAATTTCACCCTGCGGCTCAGCCGCCAAGATATCATACCCAACCCATTTTTTTATACCCTCCCGCTAAAAAAGTATAAAACATAGCTAGATAGCATGGACTTTTTCAAATTTATGTTTGCCCAGACTAACTGCATGAAGGATTTTATTATTATTATCTTTATATCTAAGGCACAACAAGAGTCCCGTAGTACCGTACATAGGCAAACAACATACAGGATTACATGGGTATAAAATTACCAATATAGACACAAACAGACAATGAACAAATTACAACATGCATATTGCATAATTACGTAACAAGCTTGCTGGAGCAATTGGGGGATAATGCATACGAATACTTAATTAAGTTTGAGGATAGATAAGCACCCTGTTTGATATTTAAAATTTGTTAGTTAGTTAAGGGTTAAGGCTGGGTAAGGTGTGGTTAGGTAGTGGTCAGTTGATGTGATAAGCCTATCATAGGATTTGTGGGAGGTTACAAATTACCCATATATATTCCTTGGTAAGAGGAGCCATTTTCCTCTTTTCCAGTTTCTTCAAACCAGGCTGGCTAAGTATTCCATATAGTATCTGCATAGCTGTATATCTTGGTCTAAATTCTTTCTCTTTTATTTCACATCCTACCTATCTCTTTTATTCTCATCTTTCTCTCACCCCTTTCCTTCCAGCTCCTTCTATCCAGCCCCCCCCCTTTTTTGTGTTTAACATCCCATCCACCTGCTGTTTCCACCCCCCCCTCCCTCTGTCCTCTGATTTTACTGCCCCCCCCCCTCATTCCTGTTTCATAATGCCCAGACCCCGCCGCTCAGCGCCCCCCCCCCCGCCGATTGATGGAGGCTTCCAGGCCCCTTACATCTGCGGCTCCCCCTCCATCCAGACGCGGGCCGCACCACGCTGCAGGCTGCGAGCATGTGCCCGCCCGCGTTCCCGCATGGGCACCCCCCGCCGGCTCCCGCTCCCTCACCTCCCCCGCTGCCTCTCCGCAATTGATGGCCGCCTGGCTCTCCGGCGGCGCCGCGAGCAGCACGGGCGGCCGTAGCCCAGCGCCTCTCCCCACACTTGCCTCGGCCAGCCCGCGCCCTGCGCCCTCAGTTGGCCCCGCCCACAGGGTCGCGGCGGCCATTTTAAGCCAGGATCCAGCACAGGGGGCCCTATGCATTTCTGCATCCCCCCCTTCAGCCCCCTCTACCCCTGGAGCGAGGGGGCCCCCTCCTCCTCAGCCCTCACCTCTATTATTCAGCCACCAGGGTTCCCCCTGCAGCGTGGCATCAGTTGCAGGGTCCATCAGGACTGGTACCCTAAGTGCCCCCCCCAGCTTGTTATTACCCATCGCCACCCCCGCACCTATGGGTGGCGGTTACAACATGCAGCAACCCCCCCTTGCATTCAACCCTTTACCAGCGCAGCAGCCCAGCTGGTCACCATATTTCACCGGCCCCTACGGCCCACCCCATTTTTCAAATGCAGCACCTTACTTTTCTGCCCCCATCGGGCTCCACCAGGCCCTCCCCCCCACTATGTTCCAGTACGCCCTCCCTGCATTAACCCCTGGGCCCGCCCCCCTTCCGCAAGGGTTCGGCCCGTATTACCATGCCCTGCCGCCACCTTTCGCCCTTCCTCCGGCCACTTCTGCAGCATATGCCCAGCCCATGCATATCCCACCCCCCCTTCCCACCCCGCCCCCCCCCTCCCCCTCAGCCACCTGCAGCTGTCCATGCGCCCCTGCCGCCCCCCCATGCCCCCCTTTCCACGGGGGGAGTTGATGTGCAGTCTGAGTCACCTGTGATTACGTCAAGTCCTCAGGTTGCAGTTGGGAAGCATTCCAATCGGGCAGCTGAGATTCAGCGGACGGACAGCGAGATGGCTTCGGCGAGTCAAGTCGTGGTGGGTGCACCGCGCAACGAGGGACTTTTGGCGAACACTCTGGACAAAGTGGCTGGTCCTTCGACGGCAGTTTCTGGTGAGCATGCTGTTTCCACATTGCACAGCACACACTCATCTTCCACTGACTCTAGCGATTCTGCAAGTTCATCAGAGAGGCCGCGTAAGCTTATGCGATACTTAGCGCACAAGATTAAAGGGAAACGGGGGAGTCCCAAAAAGACCAGCACAGTGTCAGCAGCTAAGGTCCCAGATTCTACGGGGGATATGGTGCATTGCGCAAACACGGCCATTCTTAGGGGTTTGAGGTCTAAGGTTAGGGAAAGGATCAGGAAGGGGAAATTCGTGGACATGTTTTCCATTACAGCGGATGCTAAAAAGGCTTTAGATCGGGCAAAATCAGCTGGTGCAGGCACGGAAGAAAGCTTCCGTTCATTCCAGAATTGGGAAGCAGGGATGTTCGTTTTCGCAGCTTCATACCTTGAGTCACGCCCGACTGAGTACATGAATGTTCTCAAGTATATGCATATGGTGCACGGCATGCACTCGTCAGGCAAGGGTACAGCTTGGCGGAAATATGATGAGACATTCCGGAAAAAGCAAGAGGGGCAGGCGAATTTTCAGTTTGGCTTCAAGGACGTAGAGGTGTGGCTGGAAGTCAACCAACTGCCTCGCGCTTCTGCGGATTCCTTGGTAGTGCGTAAACAGCCCTTTCCGGCCCGCCCAGGCGGTGCAGGAGCCGGCAGAGGAAAATGCTACGCATATAATAATGCGCAATGTAATAGAGTGTCGGGCTGTCGGTATAGACACATATGCATGCTCTGCGGGAGCGGGCACCCGGCTAAAGAATGCGGGCGTACCGGCGGTGGAAGGACAAATCGAGGTGATCAGCCCGACGAGTCGCGGGGCGGTGTTAGGTAAAGCACCTTCGCCGGTGGACCTAGGGGCGTTGAAGAGCTGGTTGGCTCGTTATCCTCTCAGGGAGGAAGCAGCCTTTTTGTTTCATGGGTTTAGTGAAGGTTTTCGTTTACCGGTGACACGGGAGGTCTCGGTTGTGTCTAAAAGAAATCTTAAGTCGGCACGCCTACACCCGGAAGTAGTACGACTTAAGATTAAAGCGGAAATAGGGTTGGGGCGCATGTGCGGCCCTTTTAAGTCCCCACCATTGGAAGGTTTGTGCATATCGCCTTTAGGGGTCGTACCAAAAAAGGAACCGGGTAAGTTTAGTTTGATACAGCATCTTTCTTACCCCGAGGGAGGGTCGGTCAACGACGCGCTAGATCCATCGGATTGTCGGGTCATTTACCAATCATTTGAGCAGGCTCTAGATATAGTACAGAGTTTTGGGAGAAGGGCGTTATTAGCCAAGGTGGATATCGAGTCGGCTTTTCGGCTGTTGCCCCTTCACCCCGAATCTTTTAAGTACATGGGTTTTAGAGTTGCGGGACTCTATTATGTAGATAGATGCTTGCCGATGGGATGTTCCATCTCGTGTTCCTTTTTTGAATGTTTTAGCTCCTTTTTGCAATGGTGCTTACAGGCGGGCACAGGGCAAGCGGGGGTTACCCACTACCTAGATGATTTTCTGTTGGTGGGGCCAGCGGATACCCAGGTTTGTGAGGAATTGCTTTTTTCCTTGCAGGCCTTGTTCACAGTGGTAGGCGTTCCTGTTGCCAGGGACAAGACGGAGGGTCCGGTTACACGTTTGACGTATTTGGGCATAGAAATAGATACTGTGCTAGGGTTATGCCGTTTGCCGATTGAAAAGGTGCGACGTTTGGGGGAGTTGCTTGAAGCGTTTGTTTTGTCAAAGAAAGTCTCGCTGAAGCAGATGCAGTCGTTGCTAGGGCTCCTTAACTTTACTTGTAGAGTCATTCCCATGGGTCGGGTTTTTTGTAGGCGGCTCGAAAGAGCCACGGCGGGTATCAAGAAGCCCCATCACCTCGTTCGAATATCCCAAGATTTGAGGGAAGACCTTCGAGTTTGGTTGCTTTTCCTGCGCGAATTTAACGGTGTTCGTATATGGCTCCGGGCCCCAGTAGATAATTCAGAGCTTCAGTTATTTACTGACGCGTCCGGTTCCATCGGTTTCGGCGCCTTTTTTGAAGGAGATTGGTGCGCGGAGCCTTGGCCAGAAGTTTGGGGAGTTTTGGGCCTTACGAAGAACATACTGCTCTTAGAACTTTTCCCCATCGTAGTGGCAGTTGAGTTATGGGCTTACAGGCTTTGTAATAGGAGGATCCTTTTTTGGTGCGATAATTTGGGTGTTGTTCAGGCAGTAAATAATCAGAGGGCGGAGTCTCCGTTGGCTTTGAAGTTGTTGAGGCACTTGACGCTTCTTTGCTTACGGAGGAACATTGAGTTTAGGGCGCAGCATGTTCCGGGAGTGTCTAATGAGATAGCAGACGCCTTATCTCGTTTGCAGTGGGACAGGTTTCGTTCTCTCGCTCCTTACGCTTCTATTCATGGTTTAAACTGCCCCTCCCATGTATGGCAGATTGTCGTGCCGGCATCAAAGGCCTCGCAATGAAGTCTCTGGCCCCTAGCACGTTAAGGACCTACACGGCAGCTTGGGACAATTGGCAGGGTTTCTTGGCTTCCACACGTGAGGGAGGTAAGACGGTTGACGACCGTATGGCAGAGTTTGTTTGGAACTGGCATGAAAGGGGTCGTTCTAAGGCTGCTATGTCTGCGGCGCTGTCTGGCATCGCTTACTTTTCTAAACTACATGGCGTTGCAGATCCCACAAAATCGTTTCTGCTATCCAAAGCGATGAAGGGGTGGGCGAAGGAACACCCTAGCATAGGCGACACGCGTAGACCAATTGACCCGGCTTTGCTTAAAGATCTGATTGTGGCTGTATCAGGGGTTGCTTTAGGCAAGTACGAATCGGCCCTTTTTAGTTTAGCTTTTTCATTGGCATATTTCGGGGCGTTTAGAATCGCGAGCTTGTAGCCTCTAGTAAGAGTTCCGCGACATCGGGTTTATTGTTTAAACACGTGGTAGTTAAGAAGGAATTGATATTGTGTAAAATTCATAGGTCCAAGACTGACCAACTTGGCAGGGGTCGTTGGATTTCTATAAAAGAACACTCAGACGCTGTTATCTGCCCAGTTGCCTTGGCGCGGCGTTTTAATGCTCTTCGCCCTCCAAGTGGCGCGCAGTGGCTTGTACATGTTAATCTTACACCTTTATCTAAGTTTCAGTTCATAAAGCTGTTTCAAAATTGCCTTATAGCCTTAGGCCTGCCCACAGACCAGTTCGGGACACATTCATTTAGGATAGGGGCAGCAACCTGCGCAGCGGTTGATGGTGCTTCGGTCGACACCTTACAAAAGTTGGGTCGATGGAAGTCATCAGCTTATAAAACTTATTTAAGGGAGGATAAGTTGCTTAAGTAGCTGCGCTCCTTGCGAGTTTGTTGGGAAACCCAGGGGCCTTATGCCTACTGCCGCTTTGGAGTTTGAGGGGCTTTTCAGTTTTGCCCTCAAAGAGGTTTTATGTTTTTCACCTTCAGCTGGGTCACCCAACTATTGTTTTCCCTTCCTTTAGATGCATTTATTTGTTATATTGTGATTAAGTTTCTGACTAGGTAACTTTTCTTGCAGGGTTACCCAGGAATGCTAACGGTCGGGTGTGGTTTGTAGGACACTCATTTATATTTTGGGCTGGTCGGCACCCCTTAGCTTTGCAGGCCCCCCTTTTGTTAGGTGCAGATGACGTCCGTTGGTTAGGTTTCCGCGGTATGCATCGAGCTAATACATGCTGTTAGGAACGACTTGCAAGTGCTAGTTAACCGTTGGCCCAATGTGCGCATTGCTTGGTCGGACATTGTTCCACGGCGAGTTTGGCGAGGACCCCAGGGTGGTAAGGCATTAGACGGAGTTCGTCGTAAGGTCAATATGGCAGTTGGCCGTTTTATCCTCAGTGTGGGTGGCCGCGTCATACGGCATCCACGTTTACGTTACGAAGAGGAGAGCTTCTATAGGCCTGATGGGGTACACCTAACGGGAGTAGGGTTAGAGCTGTTTATCAGTGACTTATGTAGTTTCCTTTAGGTATTGGAGGGTCACAGTTTGGTGGCGGGCCTGGTTCTATGAACCGGGCTTTGGCGGGAAGCAGTGCTCCTGGGCGGCCTATTATTTAGCGCAGGAGTGACTGGGTAGCATCTTTCCTTTGAGAGCGGCAAGTTGGTCACCGCCCATAAGGGGGACCTGGTCCCTGTCCAAGGGAAGGGCCGAAGGCTGTGCCAATTAAGGGGGGATGGTACTACCTCAGGCCAGTCTGCGCGGGGCGGGAATCCGCTTCCGTTTATTTATTATTGTTTCAAGCAAGGCTGTGGCCTCGGAGCACTGCTTTTGTCCTGCCACCCATTACCAATTCTAATTCGATCAATAAATTATGGCTGTGACCTCTTTAATTGCATTTCATGTGTCAGTGTGTTCATTTCTAGGCTTAGGTTAAGATAAGTTAACAAATAGAATGATAAAACGAATGGGTGACTTAATGCATACGAATACTTAATTAAGTTTGAGGATAGATAAGCACCCTGTTTGATATTTAAAATTTGTTAGTTAGTTAAGGGTTAAGGCTGGGTAAGGTGTGGTTAGGTAGTGGTCAGTTGATGTGATAAGCCTATCATAGGATTTGTGGGAGGTTACAAATTACCCATATATATTCCTTGGTAAGAGGAGCCATTTTCCTCTTTTCCAGTTTCTTCAAACCACCCACCCACCCGACTAAGCTGGTTGGTATGCTTTTTTGTTTCGTTGGATTTTGCATTTTTGTGTTTTCTTCCAACAGGTAGAAGTTCAGCCTGGCGGGAAGCAGTGCTCCTGGGCGGCCTATTATTTAGCGCAGGAGTGACTGGGTAGCATCTTTCCTTTGAGAGCGGCAAGTTGGTCACCGCCCATAAGGGGGGACCTGGTCCCTGTCCAAGGGAAGGGCCGAAGGCTGTGCCAATTAAGGGGGGATGGTACTACCTCAGGCCAGTCTGCGCGGGGCGGGAATCCGCTTCCGTTTATTTATTATTGTTTCAAGCAAGGCTGTGGCCTCGGAGCACTGCTTTTGTCCTGCCACCCATTACCAATTCTAATTCGATCAATAAATTATGGCTGTGACCTCTTTAATTGCATTTCATGTGTCAGTGTGTTCATTTCTAGGCTTAGGTTAAGATAAGTTAACAAATAGAATGATAAAACGAATGGGTGACTTATGCTCTTTATCTCCCATGGAACATGTGAGTGCCCACCCATAACTATTATCTAGAACTTGTTTTCTTTGAAATACGTTAATGGGTTAAATAAATGCATCATGCTGACATACTGCTACTTGAAGAATGTTGATCCTGTCATATAACTCTGGACATCGGTGGTACAATTTGTTGGCACTGCTGGATATAAGATAGAGGGCATTGATCAAAATGTCAACATAGTTGAAATATCAGGAGGCAAAACGTGACTTCCAGAATGCATGAGCATGACTCACTATAGTGAGTACCACTGGCTACATGCCCATGTCAGACCCCAAAACACCCATGAAACCATACGTGTGTTCGCAATGTTGCCACTCAGTTACCACCAGGAAACTCCAAATTAGCATCCACAAATAAATAGCTGAATGCGTACAATCTAAATAATTCATGATTACGTAGCACGCGCTGCATGCAAAGTCTGCAAAATGTTGCTAGATGTGGCCGCATTCAAAGTTGCGCACGACTCAGAACCAGGCCTAATAAGTTTGCCAGTAGAGTTGCATTCTTTACTGACTAATTATAAACATGATATTCTCATCATTTCTAAAAATTATAATCTGATAATATACTAGACATAACATGGTAGGGAAAGAGACATTTTCTGCATTGATCAGTTTTATGGGGAAAAACATATTTAAATGTACTTTGTTTTTGGATTTATAACTATTTAATTATCCTAAAATGCAAATGTCAGTAAAGGTTGAAGTAAAAAAATAGGCTATTTGAATAGATTATGTATTACATTTATTCCACTTAATATATTGCCTAAACAAACCTTCCGTAATCTTGCCGGTCTTGTTTAGACTAGTCTTGTGGTCACTGACCATAAGACAGTTACAAAATGTTCATAAGACTGTCATTGCCATCTTGATTAATTACTTATATGTTTAGACTGCTGTGTTCTCTGGACATGGTTAGCATATGTATTTCAATAATATTGGATAATTGTTTAATGCATTTGAATGTCACTGGATCAATTATGTGTGTAGTGACCATAGACTGTGGAGCTTCTGTGTGAATGCTTTATCCACAGATCTCTGCTAAAATTAAGCATCAGTTTCCTACTTTTAAGGGTATTTGAATGATTTCAATAATGGGTCTTGTACGAAATGTCAACAGTGACAATGTGGACATTCAAAATATCGCCACCAGAATGTCAACAGGTGAAAAATGTTGACAAGCAAAATGTCAACACCAGACTAACCCTAATCATAACCCTAATCATAACCCTAAGAATTACCCAAAGCCTAATCCTATTGAGATTCGACTGTGTCAAAATTTTGCCTGTCGACATTTTGACTGTGTCAACATTTTGTATCAGTATTTTGAATGTTGACCTACCTGCTAGTACTGTCTAGTACTTCCTTCACCATTATGTTAATACAATGGACAAAGGCACCAAGGTTGCCAACCATCAAGGATATTCTCTATTTACCCAGAAGCTCAGTTAAGCCACCTTACCTATTGGCATCTTCCCTCTAGAAGCAAATACTGGACAAATATTGAAATAAAAAATCTTTTTTGAATCTCAAGAACTCTGCAACATCTAGAAAGTAAGCATAATCCCATTAGAGGTCATGCTTTCTGATCACAGGAGACACTTTCTCTCGTGTACTGAGAGTCTCCCCATTTGAACTGAGAGTCTCCCCAATTGTTCTGACCCCTATTTAGAGTCCAAACCATTGGTGTGGTGAATACTATGTGAGTACCACCAGGCTTTACTAATTGTTTACTCTCTATTTTTTTTATACTGACAGTAAAAAATGTGACTATAGTAAACATGAAAGGAATGTTGGCACATGATTGCACACTGCAATAAGAAAAATTGCTTATATAATGTGAGAAAATTTTCCTTACAGCTGTTCACGGACCATAATGGTATTTACCTTTTCCTTAGGACTTTGACTTTATAATAAGCCTATGGGAGGTCCCCAACTTCGCATGGGAGCAATTATGAATTTACGGCAACAGTCTTTTTTAGCCAAGGTCTTATAAGATTGCCTTGTAGACGACATTAGTCATTTTTCCTCCTAACATCAACATGAAAAGATTTAGTTTTGACATGAGACGCAAAAGGGCCACGCAAAGTTGTTCATGAGCAAAATAGTCTCTACAGAGGTCAACTCCAGCCACGTTATGTGTCTGTCCCTGTGCTTTATTTATTGTCATACCAAAGCAGACTCTTACCGGGAATTGGATTTTTTTTAATTTAAAGAATCGTTTTTCACATAAATTACAGGGGATCGGTAAAAAAAGGGACAGACTTAAATTTTGTATCAGTAAAGAGGACTTACATCAATTTCTCTGGAAAGAGTGGATAATACGTATCAATCTCTACATGGTATAAAATAAAGTCCATCATTGTGATATATCTTCAATGGGAATGGGTATGTTTGACGTACGTTAGCCCAGCGTTCAAATCCCGACGCCGGCAGCCCGATGCACAAGTGTGAGGTTCTGAATTTGTTGTGGACCCGGGGTGGAGATAGGAGCAGACACAGAAGCAGACTTAAATGAAAAAGTGGAGTTTTTAATAAGTGACTTAGAAGACATGGGAATGGCAAATTAAAAAGTCCAGATATAGCACTAAGGTGCACTTGATAACTGTAGTGGGGGTTAATGGGGAAATGTCCAGATAGTGACAGGCAGGAACAGTCCAGTAAATAAATATGGTGAGCTGAAAACAGAATGCAGGTATGATGAGCTGTAACTGAATGCAGGTATGGTGAGCTGTAACTGATGCAGGCAGAGGTAGTGAAGTCCAGCTGGGAGTGAAATGAAGCAAAGTGCAGGGAAACAGCAGGTTCAGGTACTCAGGCAGGTAAGAAGGTATATGGAGGGGGCAGACTAAGATGGCGATGCCCATGCCAATGGAACGGAAACACCGCCAGACCTCACCAGGCCTAGTGACAATGTGCCCGCACAGGACCACGCGTAGCCAATGCCCCTCGCCAAATACCAACAACGCTGCCAGAGACCCCCCGCCATAACAACCTCACAGGTAATACCCGGTGACTACCATGCCGAGAAACCCTGGCCGTGACAACAAGATCCCGACAGCATAGATAAATTAAGTATTCCTAATCGTCCCCCCCCTAACCCTCCTTTCGAAATCCCGACAGCTAAAGGTAAATACCCTAACACTCCCTTCCCCCTCCTAACCCTAACCTCCCCCCTGGTGCCTAACCCTAACCCTCCCTCGTAAGTGCCTAACCTAACCCCCCTCTTCCCGCACCCTAAATCTAACTCCCCCTAGTGCCTAAACTTAACCCCCCCTTTCCCTAGCCTAACCCTAACCCTCCCCATGGGGGGTGCCTAACCCTAAGTCCCCCCGGGGTGCCCTAAACCTAAATCCCCATCCCCAGCTACATACATACTTACCCCCGGCATTGAACTATCAGTCCGGTGTCCTGTCGGGGTCGGCATCGGGATTAACATAGGCGTCAGCATTTTGATGCCTATGTTAGATTCCAGGCTGGGATTATGCCATTGGTATTGAGACTGGCGGGCATGCGTCCACCGGTCTCATAACTGCATACCCTTTAATGGTTCAGGCAGCGTAAGACAAGAAAGTGCTCAGACATCATTGTTCACTTGACTTGCTTCACAAATCATCACTGCTCGACTCCCTTTGGTCATACATCAATGTTTCACACACCTAAACCTTCACCTACAAATGCTCTATAGACTAGTGAAAACTGCATCACAATCCGTCCAGTGGTTCTTGAGATTAGCCCGAACAAACAGCAGATGCCTACCAGGGACTTTATTTTATACTATATATAGATTATTATTAATTATGATACTAAAAATAACTGCTAAAAGTAATATACTTTACTTACCCATTTAGTTATAAATATTTGTCCCCTCACCTGCACATCCTATGCAGCGGTGGCTCCTAAAAGGGTTGGACTGGCTCATAGGTGTACAGAGAAATCCCTGGTGGGCCCCACTGCCTGATGGCCTTACCCCCTCCTATAGGGGTCATTAACTTGGTAGAACAGCATCATGGATGAACTGAGGTGCATAGTTTGTTTCTGTGGAAACTAAACAAATATTTGCCCTCCTGCCAAACAAAGTTGGTAGTTTTGATAGACCCTGTCCCCTACTTTATAAAAGGGCCTTGTTCTTTGCATGTCCTCTCTAATGGTTGGCCAAGTGCCTCTGTGGTGGCTGGCCATGCCACCTCTGGAAACTGGCCACACCCCTTAAGCTTGGGCCACTACCACTGCCTTCCTTGGTGGGCCATTCATGCCCCAGTCCGACACTAGCTCCTACTTTCTACTACAGAGGGATTTGCCAGTCTGAAATGTGTGCATGCATGTGATCGCTATCCCGCACATGCGAACAAATAGAAAAACAGACTTCTAGAGACTGCATCAGCTGCAGCACCTAGAAACCAGATAGGGCTGCCATTATAGCAGAGGAGTGGCTTCCCATTTGAACTACTCTCTCTGTTTTTGCTGTCCGGATTGGCAGTCCCAAGGAGGAAACACCTCCTCCTGTGACTGCCTGTCCGGCTGTAATTTGCATTTTTTGCTTCGAATGGGAAGTCACTAGGCTAGGCAGTCCCTGCAGGTGATGGATTTTAGTGAGGGAGCCTGCAGTTCTACAGCCCCTAGGTAAAATCTGCCACTTATTCCTATGTCATCCTATGTGTAAATATTATTACCACTTACCACCAGCTGTCATATATGCCCTTACTACAATTACCCCAATCCAGCTGTCATGTGACCTTCAATTGCTGGATTAGCAAAAGAGCTGCTGGGGCGGTCGCCCAGGGCTAGCCACACATTTCTACATCATCAGCATGGGGGCACTGTGGCATAAACGGTGGCGCAACAGTTTTGTACTGGGGGCACAACAGTACAGTAGCTTCTACATATTTAGTTTTGACAATTATATTAGTAAATGCCCACAAAATTAGTTGCCCTGGGGCCCCCCACAAACTTTAATCTGGTCCTGATTACCACCCCAGCAGTCAGGAGTCCCTACTACTAATATTTTGCCCCAGCTGTAATCCTATGTCCCTACTATTGCTATTCATACCCAGCATTCAAATAGATCTACTACTCCTGACCACTGTCATCTGTGTATACAACAAACCAGTTGTCATTTGTCTGTACTACTATGACTACTACAGATTACAATGGTGAAAACACATGACATAGAGTAGTTTGCTGTACTCCTAGTAATAATCAACCAAACAGTGTATATTATAACGGCATAGTCGTGCACTTATATTAAGGCTGCATCTAAAAAACAGATTTGTCCATAGAGAATTCCGGTGGGGGGGGGCAGGGTGTTTTAGGGCTACACCTCAAAATCTATAGGAGCGACCGAGTTGAAATTTTGTAGGGGTGGGTAGAACGGTCACACGGTGCTGCATGCCAAATATAAGGGCCAAAACTTAAAAAATTAGGACATGGGAGTACTCTAAAGCTCCTACTGTCAGTTTTTTCTAACATTATCAATTAGGAACCCTTTTCTGCTATAGTATATGGGGGATTTTTGGGAAGGCATAACTCAGGGTAGGGGTGGAATTTAGACTTGGGGTTTGTTTTATTAGGTAGCTATTGTGCCAGGGTACGTGCTTTTGTGGTTCAGGTAAATTAGAAAGTTACAGTTTTTAAACTATTACCTCAAGAATGCGCCATTGTAGAGATAGGACTTTTCAACTTGTTTCGCAGCCTCAGTAGGAGCCTCCAGCAAGTGTAGTCATAGTGGCTTCACTTGGGTGCAGCAAGATGGCCGTCATTTGTAGGCGATAATGGCGCTGGAAAAAAACAATGGTAGCAGTGGCAGGGACACGGATGTGGCGGTGGGGACATCAGCGGCAGTGGGGACATCAGTGGCGGTGGCAGCACGGGTGGTGGCGGGACCCAGCGGCGGTGGAGGGTACGGCAGCGGTGCGGGCGTTGGCGGCGGGCCTGGATCCCTGCTAGCCATTCTGCCAAATATGGCAGCGGTGCCCATTTAAAAAATGGCGCCTCAGCGCCATTTTTGAAAATCAAAGATGGCTGCTGCGAGCCAATCACGGCTCAACGCTGCCGTACTCGGCAGAATGGCTGGTGGGGACTGGATCCTCTCAGATATAGGCTCGCGGCCGACACCCAAACATGCACAAGTCCAGCAGTTGAGGGTGCCGCCGCTGATGACGTCGTGAGCCAATCATGACTCATGACATCACTGGAAGGTGGCGGCACCTGAAGAGGACCACAGAAGCCCTAGGGAGGTGGCAGCCACCCCCAGGTGCAGACGCCAGAAGCCCTGGTGGGTGGATGCCCGCCAGGCAAAGACGCCAAAGCCCTAGTGGGTGGCAGCCATGAAAAAGAGCTGACACAGGCTGTCGCCTACTAGGTGAAGACACCAAAGCCCTGGCAGGTTGGTGCCCACCAGGCGAAGATGCTGAAGCCCTAGTGGGTTGGTGCCTGCCAGGCAAAGACACCGAAGCCCTGGCGGGTTCGCACTCGCCGTGAGCAGACGCAGAAGCCCTAGTGGGAGGCAGCCAAGTAAAAGAGCTGACAGGCTGCTGCCCACTAGGTGAAGACATTGATACCCTGAGGGGTTGGCGCCCAGCAGGCGAAGACACCAGAAGTCCTACTGGGAGGCAGCCATGAAAAAGAGCTAACACAGGCTGCCACCCAGTAGGCAAAGACACCAAAGCCCTGGCGGGTTGGCGTCCACCAGGTGAGGATGCCAAAGCCCTAGCGGATTGATGCCCACCAGGCGAAGACGCCGAAGCCCTGGCAGGTTGGTGCCCGCCAGACGAAGACGCCATAAGTCCTAGTGGGCGGCAGCCATGAAACAGAGCTGACACAGGCTGTAGCCCACTAGGTGAAGACATCAAAGCCCTGGCAGTTTGGTGCCCACCAGGTAAAGACGCTGAAGCTCTGTTGGGTTGGCGCCTGCCAGGTGAAGACACCAGAAGTCCTAGTGGGAGGCAGCCACGAAAAAAAAACTGACACAGGCTGTCACCCACTAGGTGAAGACATCGAAGCCCTGGCGGGTTGGTGCCCACCAGGCGAAGTCGCTGAAGCCCTGGGATCCCTGGCCTGCACTGACTAGCGGTCAGGGTTGATGTTGTGGCTGGGGTCCCGGTGAAAGGGCTCCCCTGGCTGTTGCATCAGCCACACGTTAAAAATAGTCCGGTGCCAGTCCTGGAGGATTCAGGCAGACCCTGCTCATTATTTTCACCTGTATTTCCAGAGCCCCCAGATCAGAGCCCAGTTCTGCTTGCACAACTTACGGGGGACCCCTATGTCATTTGTCCCCTGTATTTTGGCAGCCAGGGCTGGTTCTGATTAGCCCGATGCTGGTTGTGCTTAAATACGGGGGAACCCTATGTCATTTGTTCCCTGCATTTAAGCACAACCAGGACTGGGTGCCTGTGTTTAAAAAAACAAAATGGAGTTGCCCCACCCTCCAAAAAACAACCAGCACTGGGCTTTGGAGACCCAGTGCTTGTTGTGCTAAATACAGGGGATAAACAACATAGGGGTCCCCCATATTAAGTACAACCAGCACCAGGCTTTTTTCAGAACCTGTCCTGGTTGCCAAGATACAAGGGACAAATGACGTAGGGGTCACCCGTATTTAGCGCAACCAGCACAGGGCTCTGAGCCGGTCCTGGTTCGGAAATACAGGGGATAAAAATGCATAGGGCCCCCCTGTATTTTCCAGAACCAGCACCGGACTCCTTCTAGCAGGGGGGGTGATGCCACAGCCAGGGGAGCCCTTTCACCGGGCCCCCCAGCCACAGCATCACCCCTGACTGCTAGTCAGCCCAGGCCAGGGATCCCTGGGGAGTTGGGGACCCTCCCAATAAAGGGGTCCCCCTCCTCAGGGCACCCCAGGCTCAGGCATCCCCCACATACTAGCACTTGGAGAACCACAAGTACCAGCAGGTGGGGCACTAAGGGCCTGCTGGATCATGTCTAAGCAGCCTTAATGGGACATGTGAAACCGTAAAGTTTTTTGTCTATGGAATTTCATAGCTTTTTTTAAATGTATTAACTATCAGGGTTTGGATGAGCAAACCAGGCCACCTGCAGAGGAGAAGTGCAAGAAAATGGTACACTAATGCAGGTGGAAGAGGGGACAGCACACAGGAGGTTGGTTTGGGAGGTGCAGAGTGTGAGACGGCTGGAGGCATGTGGGGTAGCGGCAGCAGCGGTGGTGCAAAGCAGTGTCAGAGGTGCAGTGCAAAGGTGGCATCAGTGGGTGACAGAGGGCTCACTGGTAGTGCGTATGCACCTGAGCAAATCAATCAATAAGTCACAGATGGATGAATGCAGCAGTGAGATCTATGCATCTATGTTAAAAATTGAACATCCACGTCGCTGACCCCCCAAACCGTTGTCACTCTGCTTCCCCCCATCCGCACCACTGTTTTCCACCCATCTGCTTTACTTTGGCTACGCCCCCTCTGCACTGCTTAACCTTCCCTCCTCTATATGTCATTGTGCCTCACCTATACACCCTGCTGTGTCTCCTCCCCCCATCCACACCACTTTTATCACATCTGCACAGCTCTGTTTTCTGCTTTGACCTCAGTTGCATAGACTGCATGTGTGTATTCCAATGAGCACACAATTCTGTGAATTAGCAGCTCCACCATTTTGTGAGTGACAGCAATCTCATTCTGTGAGAGTGCTGAGTCTGCCGTTAACCACAGGGTGTGATGGCATACCATATCTGTATTGCGCAAGGAACACGTCCATTAAGGCGTAAGCCTTAATGATCGTAATTTCATTGCTTTTTGAAGTTTGAGTGGCAGAAAATCAATAGGTTTTGTGAAATTTCAGATCATGTCTAAGCAGCCTTAATGGGACATGTGAAACCGTAAGGTTTTTTGTCTATGGAATATATATATATATATATATATATATATATACACTTTAGCTCCTAAAAGTAAAATAAGTGTCATATATGTGCTCAACAGGAACCTCCAATTAACAAAAATAGTGAAATCAATATTGTGAGCTGTGAGGTGGTTAAAAATGCCTAGAAATGCCTGAAAACCATTGTTATTAAGGTTAATAATACTGTAGGACCAAAAACAGGCCCACATTTTTAATAATACTGCAGGAACAAAATAATATATGAGCAGTGTCATATATGTGCTCAACAGGAACCTCCAATTAACAAACAGCAACGTTCATTGATTTCAGTTATCCAGAGGATTCCGCTCTGAAAATATATGAATTATAGTAGACCATAAGCTATTATAGTTTAATACCATCTTCAGATAGCATTAGTGGTCGGGGGCCATGCTCCAGAATGATTCGCATTCTGGAGCCTGAAAAGTCTGGCTGGATGGGGGCTGCTTTGCGGATGGAAAGGGAGGGGCCACGGCAGATATGTATTGAAGTTTCTCCTTCTTAAATCCCGGTGATCCTTAATATTTGCAGGTACCTTCCGAAAAGTTTTATTTTAGGGGTATATCACGCATATATTGTTAAACATAAATGCCCCTATATGTCTATGAATTTAATATATCTATTAAAAATGTTGTCGGTATATATTATTCAGATCAACAAATACCTATAACCATTACAAATCAATATCTCAATAATAAATAAGATGTGGTTCTCTTCATTTTCATTCCCTTACTCATACTATTTTCTACTCCTTACTCCTTATAACAGCACCTACTGTAACCCTTTACTTCTGCCACCGTACTACTTATTTGAGTGATAAGACTGATGTTGCAACAATGTTGTTTATATGACTTGTACTTGTCCTGAACTGTTCTCTTGTTCTGCTCAACTGTTTATGTACTGTGTTAGGTGCTGCGGAACCCTTGTGGTGCCATATAAATAAAGGATAATAATAATAATATTACAAAAAAGTCTAGTTATGGCCCAATATGTTATTGCAAATAGATACTAATTTCACTTTGCCACTCTGAAGTGAAAATAGCACAGCATCTGTATAATAATCTGCTAAAATCTGTCCCATCTCCAATATGCCCGTCCAATGGCTCCCACTGCTAGGGAGTTGGAAAAGGTTTAGCGCCGGGGAAGAGGAGGACCTGCTGTGCCACTGTTAATTGAGTAAGTAATTGTGGTGGGGAAAGAGTGGGGGGGATGGGATGGTGAGCAGTGCCATCTGCCCCCCAGGCCGGCACAATTTAATTGATTCAGGGCCGCTCTGTGCTATTATTAGAGATGTGCGTTTTGGTTTTGGATCTGGATCTCCCCTGGTTTTGGATCTGAATCTGGTTTTGGATTTTGTTCCTCCGTGTTTTGTTTTGGTGTTTTGGTTTTGGATTTGGATTTTTTCTTAAAAAAAAATGTGGGCCTGTTTTTGTTCCTACAGTATTATTAACCTTAATAACAATGGTTTTCAGGCATTTCTAGGCATTTTTAACAACCTCACAGCTCACAATATTGATTTCACTATTTTTCACCTATATAGGCCAAAGGCTGCAGCGAGCTGGCAGGCTAAAGTAAGCAACAGAGCAGCGGCACAAACAGCAGCACAAACAGCAGTTTAAAAAATATCAGACATCTATGAAACATTGCCACACAGCAGTGGCAGACAGGATGGCAGTTTAATAAACTATAATAATGTCAGTCGGCAATGCCCCAAATTGTGCCAAATGTAAAGGAAAGAGGTGCAAGATGGAATTGTCCCTCCCACCCACTCTTATGTGGGATATTAAAAAGGACATGCACAGTTTAACAAACCAAGCACTTTAGCCACTAGGACTGACACTTTCGTGGCTGAAGTCCTTGGCTTGTATGGGCCCCACAAAACATTTTTGGAAGGACTACCTTGAATTATTAAGGAAGAGATTGATGATGAGGGTGTTGGTGGTGAAGAGTGCATGTTATGGTCCAAACTGCTGGTAGCTGATACTGGACTGCTTGTTATTAATTTACAAATTATCATTTTGTTAAACAAATAGCATGAACTTGCTGTAAATGACATAACAGGGAGGAGGTGCTTAGATGGTTAATGTCCCTTCCTCTGCTAACTTTGGCTTTACAAATGGAAAAGATGCCTTCACAACTGTTGTCAGAATTTAGATTAAAATAATTCCACACCCAAGATGTTGCTTTTCTGGCTTTCTTTTTATCATTAGCAAGAACTGCTGCCACTGGTGGCTGATTTACGCAAACCACATCCTTATCATCAACATCCACATTAGCATCAGACAGGACGCAAATTTCCACCTCATCCTCCTTTTGCACTTCCTCCACACTATCATCCTCATTTTTTATTATTTCACCATCTAATACTAGCACAGCTGTCATGGCGTCAGTGATCCACTGTGAAACTGGGTGACAGCTGTTATACTTACTTCCTCTGTCAAAGGACTGTTTAATAGTCAAATGTGTTTTTAAATTACTTCTGATCACGAATGAGGATGTAGGTGATGATGCAGGTGTTGGTGTTGGAGATTGAAGGCGCTTGGATCCCACAGAGAGGGAGCAGGTAGATGACACTGGACTTGTTACGTTTTGAATTTTGGAACTTGGCAGCATACACTTTGATATTTGATGAATGCGCTCCAAGTGACGTAACAAGGAGGGTTCCTAGGTGGTTTAGATCCCTCCCTCTACTCACTCTTGCATGGCAACGGGCACATATGGCTTAACAACTGTTGTCCGGATCGGGATGGAAATAATTCCACCCGTGAGAAGTAGATTTTTTCGTCTTTTGTCCCGGCATGACAACAATGGGCTTTGGCTTTTTCAAATCATGGGCCACATCTGTTGCCTTACTTACACAAAGGACATCCTCGACATCATCATCCTCATCACCAACATCTTCATCATCAACATCCTCATCATCCTTAGTGCCTTCAACTACCAAAATATCCTAGCTCCTCCATGTGCAATTCCACAGAAGCATCCTCAATGACTACGTGTGCAAGATGTTGACTGCCCTTCCCCACATTTACAGAGGGCACACAAATGATGGAACTTGGAGGATCCCCCAGTACACTAGTATTTAGGTCGGGCTCACACATGGCAACCGTGGACACATCTGCACTCTCCTCTGGGATTTGTGATTTTGATTTCTCAGGGCACACAGTTGGTTTTCCCAGAGCTCTCTTAACAACTTTCACATTTTTAATTGGACCACCACCACTACTACTACAAGCAGAAGGGCTATCAGCAGTCTTCATAAAGAAAGGCCAAGGCCTTATCCTTTCCTTGCCACTTCGTGTAGTGAATGGCATATTGCCAATTTTTTTTTATATAAAGGCAAATAACCTTTCAATTTTTTTTCTTAACTTCAGTAAAACTTGCTTTACCATATCAATGGCGTGACTTAAGCCCTGGGGCATGGGCCTTCATAGAGGACAAGGAAGTTGATGGCCTTGCACTGCTGGCGGTAGCTACAACATGTGGTTCTTGGCCTTGCTCTCCTGTCATGTGACAGCCCTCCATATTTTCTGCAGTCTTGAAGCAGTGTCACAATCACCAATAGTGTAGCCAAGGTGCGGTTACAAAATTCACACACGTGCAGTCGTGCGCACACACAAAAATATTAGAAAAAAAGACAAATGATGATTTTTATTTTTTGTCAGCTCCAGAAGAACCTGAGCACCGATTGATCACGACTGGGGTCGGGCAGCACAAGGTTGTTGCTATGTGCGTTGCTGGCTGGCTCTTGTGCGCTATTGCAGTTAAGTCTAGCACACACGAGCACACACAGAAGAAAAAAATATAAGACCCTTTATTGTTTTTATTTTGGAGCACTACTGTAGTCGGGCACCATAAGTTTGCAACGTGCGTTGCTGGCTGGCTCTTGTGCGCTACTGCAGTTAAGCCTAACACCCATGAGCACACACAGAAAAATATAAAAGACACTTTGATTTTATTTTTTTGACTTTTTTTTTTTTTTTTTTGGAGTCCAGAACTTGGGCCCAGAGATGGACACAGCACAAGCCCAGGGCACAGTGACAGTTAGCACCAGCACCTCTCCCATCCCTACACTACCCACCCTCTTTGTTCAGTCTCCAGAGCGGAGTGAAATGGCATCCGTCACGTGGTCCCTTATATACTACATTGATCATAGAGACGAAAGCTCGCAAACCGTGAGATTTCGTCTCTTTGATTTTGCCTCGATTTGAGAGATCCGAGTAAGGCGGGAAACTCCGAGCCTGCTTGGATCCGACTCGATTATGTTAAATTCGGGTGGGTTCGGAACTTTGGAATCCGAACCCGCTCATCTCTAGCTATTATATGTGTAAAGTGAAGCTGCAGTGGGTGACCAAAAATGGCCGCCATACAGCAGGCTTCAAAAACATGCAAAAACAGCAGTAACTGGCAGTCATATGACTTGGCTGGCGTCAGTTAGCAGTTAGGGGTCTATTCATTAAGCCTTGGAGAGAATAAAATGGAGAAAGATATGTCCCAGCCAATCAGCTCCTAACTCTCGTTTTTCAAACATAGTCTGTAAACTGACAGTTAGGAGCTGATTGGCTAGTACTTATCTTTCTTCATTGTATCTCTCTCCAAGGCATAGTGAATAGACCCCTTAAAATGTTAGTTATCACAGTCTTTCTCTTTTGCATGCAGGGCTAATGCTGGGTACACACTGGACGTTCTACAGTATATAATTCAAACAGCCGATGAACAATATATCGTCCCGACAAGCTCGTAGTGTATATACTAGGTGTGTGCACCTGCCACTTTTTGTGTTTTGGTTTTGGATCTGGATCTCTCTTCGTGTTTTGGATCTGGATTGGTTTTGCCAAAACCACCCTTCCGTGTTTTGGGTTCTGGGTTTTGTGTTTTGGATCTGTATTTTTTTTTAAAAAAGCATAAAACAGCTAAAATCACAGAATTTGTGTGTTTTTCTGCTCCTATGCTATTATTAACCTCAATAACCTTAATTTCCACTCATTTCCAGTCTATTCTGAACACCTCACACCTCACAATAGTGTTTTTATATCCAAAAGGTTGCACCGAGGTAGCTGGATGACTATGCTAAGAGATACGAGTGGGTGGCACAAACACGTGGTCCATCTAGGAGTGACACTGCAGTGGCAGACAGGATGGCAGTTTGAAAAACTAGGCCCCAAACAGTACATAATTCAAAGAAAAAAAAGAGGTGTAAGATGGAATTGTCCTTGAGCCCTCCCACCCACCCTTATGTTGTATAAACAGGACATGCACACTTTAACAAACCAAACATTTCAGCGCCAGGGTCTGCCACACGACTGTGGCTGAAATGATTGGTTCGTTTGGGCCCCCACAAAACAAGCTGGCAATTAATCTGTCCCTGCACAAACTGGCTCTACGGAGGCAAGATGTCATCCTCATCCTCCTCATCCACCGATTCCTCACCCTCTTCAGTGTTGTGTACATCCTCATCCTCACAGAGTATTAATTCATCCCCGCTGGAATCCACAACCACAGGTCCCTCTGTACGTTCTGGAGGCTGGTATCCCTGGAAGAGTTGATAATTCATTTTATGAACATCATCTTCTCCACATTTTGTGGAAGCAACCTCCTACGCCTTTCGCTGACAAGGTTCCCGGCTGCACTAAACACTCTTTCGGAGTACACACTGGAGGGGGGGCAACTCAGGTAAAATAGAGCCAGTTTGTACAGGGACCTCCAAATTGCTTCTTTTTCCTGCCAGTACAGGTACGGACTGTCTGACATGCCTACTTGGATGCTGTCACCGATGTAATCCTTTAACAGACAGACGCACGCTTGTCGCTGCTGCTTTAAGGATGCTACAGCCCACACATTTCACAAAGACAGAAAAAAAAAGAAGAATATTTTTATTGTTTGTGGAGCGCACTTTGAGGGTTACACCACCCTTTAGCAGACAGATGCATGCTTGTCACTGCTGCTTTGAGGACAGTATCATATGCAGTGACAGTAGACTTGACAGAAATTGTTGGCACGTCCTTCAGTCCGGACCAGATGTCCAAACCGGCCCTTGACTTATGACACAGGTGCATGCTTGGCACTGCTACTATGTTGATGCACATGCGGCTACATCGCACACAAGTCACAAACACATAAAAAAAATAGTTTTTTATTTTTTGGAGCACTTTGAGGGTTACACCACCCTTTAACAGACAGATGCACGCTTGTCGCTGCTGCTTTAAGGATGCAGGTGCGGCTACAGCCCACACATTTCACAAAGAGAAAAAAAAGAAGAGTTTTTTTATTGTTTGTGGAGCGCACTTTGAGGGTTACACCACCCTTTAACACACAGACGCACGCTTGTCGCTGCTGCTTTAAGGATGCAGGTGTGGCTACAGCCCACACATTTCACAAAGAGAAAAAAAAGAAGAATTTTTTTATTGTTTGTGGAGCGCACTTTGAGGGTTACACCACCCTTTAACAGACAGACGCACGCTTGTCGCTGCTGCTTTAAGGATGCAGGTGCGGCTACAGCCCACACATTTCACAAAGACAGAAAAAAAAAGAAGAATATTTTTCTTGTTTGTGGAGCGCACTTTGAGGGTTACACCACCCTTTAACAGACAGACGCACGCTTGTCGCTGCTGCTTTAAGGATGCAAGTGCGGCTACAGCCCACACATTTCACAAAGACAGAAAAAAAAGAAGAATATTTTTATTGTTTGTGGAGCGCACTTTGAGGGTTACACCACCCTTTAACAGACAGACGCATGCTTGTCGCTGCTGCTTTGAGGACAGTATCATATGCAGTGACAGTAGACTTGTCAGAAATTGTTGGCACGTCGTTCAGTCTGGACCAGATGTCCAAACCGGCCCTTGACTTATGACACAGGTGCATGCTAGGCACTGCTACTGTGTTGATGCACGTGCGGCTACATCGCACACAAGTCACAAACACATAAAAAAAATAGTTTTTTATTTTTTGGAGCACTTTGAGGGTTACACCACCCTTTAACAGACAGACGCACGCTTGTCGCTGCTGCTTTGAGAATGCAAGTGCGGCTACAGCCCACACAATTCACAAAGACAGAAAAAAAAGAAGAATTTTTTTATTGTTTGTGGAGCGCACTTTGAGGGTTACACCACCCTTTAACAGACAGAGGCACGCTTGTCGCTGCTGCTTTAAGGATGCAGGTGCGGCTACAGCGCACACATTTCACAAAGAGAAAAAAAAGAAGAATTTTTTATTGTTTGTGGAGCGCACTTTGAGGGTTACACCACCCTTTAACAGACAGACGCATGCTTGTCGCTGCTGCTTTAAGGATGCAGGTGCGGCTACAGCCCACACATTTCACAAAGAGAAAAAAAAAGAAGAATATTTTTATTGTTTGTGGAGCGCACTTTGAGGGTTACACCACACTTTAACAGACAGACGCACGCTTGTCGCTGCTGCTTTGTGGTTGCAGGTGGAATCTAGACGGGATTTGGAACCGGGGACACACTACCTCCATCAATTGTCTAAATCCCACTGCACTAATGGCGGATACCAGACGCACGTCTAACACCAACATAGCAGTCAAGGCCTCAGTTATTCGTTTTGCTTCAGGATGACTGCTGTCGTACTTCATCCTCATCGCTAGGGACTGTTGGAGGGTCAATTGTTTAGTAAAAGTAGTGGTGTTCCTACTTCCTCTCTGGGATGATGAACAACTCCCAGCAGCAGCAACAGCACTAGGAGGAAGTGGTTCTTGATCTTTCCCTATTTTATTTTTATCGGAGAAAGTTTGGCCCTCCATTTATGTTATATTGATATATACGTGCGGCTAAGGCGCACACAAACACAGAAAATATTTTTTTATTTGTGCTGGAGAGTAGTGCACTTTGTGGGTTACACCACCCTTTAAGAAATGAGCCAGCCGGCTCTTTACTTATGGGACACAGGCCCACGCTTGGCGCTGCTCCTTTGTTGATGCACGTGCAGCCACAGTGCACACAATTCACAAACACAGAAAATATTTTTTTATTTGGTTTGGAGTGTACTTTGGGGGTTACAGCACCCTTTAATGGTCAAGCCAGCCGGCCCTTTACTTATGACACAGGCGCACGCTTGGCACTACTTTGTTGATGCACGTGCGGCTACTGCGCACACAATTCACATACACAGAAAATATTTTTTTATTTGGTTTGGAGTGTACTTTGGGGGTTACAGCACCCTTTAACGGTCAAGCCAGCCGACCCTTTACTTATGACACAGGCGCACGCTTGGCACTACTTTGTTGATGCACATGCGGCTACTGCGCACACAATTCACAAACACAGAAAATATTTTTTTATTTGCTTTGGAGTGTACTTTGGGGGTTACAGCACCCTTTAACGGTCAAGCCAGCCGACCCTTTACTTTTGGCACAGGCGCACGCTTGGCACTACTTTGTTGATGCACGTGCGGCTACTGCGCACACAATTCACAAACACAGAAAAAAAATATGTTTTTTTTGCACTTGGGGGGAGCACCCCTGACGGACAGAGCACCCCCTGGACAACACTACAGCACCCCTTTAGGACTGGGACACTGCACAGGACTTTGGAGTGGACACAGCCCCTATGGACAACAGCAGCACAGCACAACACAGCCAGCCCCTATGGACTTTGAAGTAGTGGACACAGCCCCTATGGACAACAGCAGCACAGCACAGCACAACACTACTCTGCACTACACTACACTACACAGCCCAGCCAGCCCTAACTCCCACCCTCCCTCTTCACTGTCCACAGCCGAGTGGATCCAAAACTCGCGAGACCCGGAAGGCGAGATGATGACTTTTTGCCTCGATTTCAGATCCGAGTCAGGCGGGAAAAGTCGAGCCTGACTCGGATCGGCCTCGGATCGGGGGGGCTCGGGGGGGTTCGGATTTCAGAAATCCGAACCCGCTCACCCCTAGTATATACACAATATATCTGTGAATAACATCTTTCACAGATATATGACATTGGTGGTGCTGCACAGCAGATGTGATATATCGTGAAGATATATCGTTCACATATACTTGTGTATTCACACGACCTAACCACCGACCCATATGCTGGCCACAGAATTCAGTGCACATAACATCAAAACTGGTTCTTCTGGACAGATATTTTGTGCAGCTGGTTGGCAGATCGTTTGGACGGTCGATCCAACATTCCAGTGTGTACCCCACATAACTAGGCTTTAGTGCTTCAACCTTGAAAGTACATTTTAACCATATTTACTCTTGTATCCTTGTGTTTGTTTGTTGAGTAGTAACTTTACACTGACAATCTTTAGACATAACACTGAGGATATTCAGCAAAACACAATGCTACTCATAGGCAAACACAGGGGGGTTTCCATCTGCCTGGAAACCCCCCTCCCCAGCACAAACCATGACCACAATATAAATAGTAATATAATAGAATGTTACTAGTGCTGCATGTTCTTCTCAGTATCACAAATAAAAAAGTCCTCCTTTCATCTCTGCATAGCTCCCACATATCAAGGGATCTCTGAACCCCCGCTGACACACCTGATTAGCTGTGACAATTGGGGGGAGAAAGAAGAGGACCTTCATTAGTGTGCAGTCCATCTCTATGCCAGTGGTCCTGATACAATTTTTTCTATGCTGATCCAGCAGATATATTATTTACAGATTTCAGTGATAAAACCAAGGCATACACTTTTGTTTATCAGAACTCTCTGTGTATACCTACTGTACTGATTGGAAAATTTGGAAGAGTGAGAAACACTCTACAGAATCTGCCTCATAACTAAAGTGGTCGTACAGTTTTATCCCAAGATGCTTATGGGTATTACAAAAACCTTTGGAGTGTGAAGCTGATCATTTGACTCAGAATGAGTCCTTAAAAAGCTGCCCCCCCCTCTCATATTGGTTGCTGGAGCCCAATGATATATCGAATAATTTGTCCTAGAAGGCGAAATATGTTTTGAAGTTAATTAACCCATTTACCCTCACCCACAGAGCCAGTGTTTAGTCTACAAAATCCTATATTCATACTTGAATTCTTTTTATTATCTATTAACAATAGAGAAATTTGTTACGCCTAAAAATCCTCGATCGCGAGGAGGAGATCGTCGTAAAACAGATGGTTCACAAACGGATGCTGCAGGGCCAGATGAATCTTCGGTAGAGGGTTCTGACCCACAAGCCTCAAATCCCATTTCATATAAAGATGTTGTTAAAGCCATCAAAGAAACAATGGAACCATTATTACAACAACAGATGGACAAGTTTACAGCAAGTATTAAAGATTTAAAGAAGCAGATAAATCAGACAAACACACAGGTGAAAATGAATGAACAACGATTAGGTGAAGCGTTCCATGATATTGCCCAATTGCGACAACAAGTTGATCGAGACTCTAAGCTTAAACTTCAACTTCAAAATAGAATTGATGACCTCGAAAACCGTTCCAGACTGAATTAGGGGTGAGCGGGTTCGGATTTCTGAAATCCGAACCCCCCCGAGCCCCCCCGATCCGAGTCCGATCCGAATCAGGCTCGACTTTTCCCGCCTGACTCGGATCTGAAATCGAGGCAAAACGTCATCATCCCGCCTTCCGAGTCTCGCGGGTTTTGGATCCTATATAAGGTACCCACGTCGGCGCCATTTTCTCACTCGGCTGTGGACAGTGAAGAGGGAGGGTGGGAGTTAGGGCTGTGTAGTGTAGTGCTGCTGTTGTCCACTACTTCAAAGTCCATAGGGGCTGGCTGTGTTGTGCTGTGCTGCTGTTGTTAATAGGGGCTGTGTCCACTACTTCAAAGTCCATAGGGGCTGGCTGGACTGTGTTGTGCAGTCAGTTCTCCATAGGGGCTGTGTCCACTCCAAAGTCCTGTGCAGTGTCCCAGTCCTAAAGGAGTGCTGCAGTGTTGTCCAGGGGGTGCTCTGTCCATCAGGGGTGCTCCCCCCAAGTGCTAAAAAAATAATATATTTTCTGTGTTTGTGAATTGTGTGCGCAGTAGCCGCACGTGCATCAACAAAGTAGTGCCAAGCGTGCGCCTGTGTCATAAGTAAAGGGCCGGCTGGCTTGACCGTTAAGGGTGCTGTAACCCCCGAAAGTACACTCCAGTCCAAACCAAAAAAAAAATTATTTTCTGTGTTTGTGAATTGTGTGCGCAGTAGCCGCACGTGCATCAACAAAGTAGTGCCAAGCGTGCGCCTGTGTCATAAGTAAAGGGCCGGCTGGCTTGACCGTTAAGGGTGCTGTAACCCCCGAAAGTACACTCCAGTCCAAACCCAAAAAAAAATTATTTTCTGTGTTTGTGAATTGTGTGCGCAGTAGCCGCACGTGCATCAACAAAGTAGTGCCAAGCGTGCGCCTGTGTCATAAGTAAAGGGCCGGCTGGCTTGACCGTTAAGGGTGCTGTAACCCCCGAAAGTACACTCCAGTCCAAACCAAAAAAAAAATTATTTTCTGTGTTTGTGAATTGTGTGCGCAGTAGCCGCACGTGCATCAACAAAGTAGTGCCAAGCGTGCGCCTGTGTCATAAGTAAAGGGCCGGCTGGCTTGACCGTTAAGGGTGCTGTAACCCCCGAAAGTACACTCCAGTACAAATCAAAAAAAAAATTATTTTCTGTGTTTGTGAATTGTGTGCGCAGTAGCCGCACGTGCATCAACAAAGTAGTGCCAAGCGTGCGCCTGTGTCATAAGTAAAGGGCCGGCTGGCTTGACCGTTAAGGGTGCTGTAACCCCCGAAAGTACACTCCAGTCCAAACCAAAAAAAAAATTATTTTCTGTGTTTGTGAATTGTGTGCGCAGTAGCCGCACGTGCATCAACAAAGTAGTGCCAAGCGTGCGCCTGTGTCATAAGTAAAGGGCCGGCTGGCTTGACCGTTAAGGGTGCTGTAACCCCCGAAAGTACACTCCAGTCCAAACCAAAAAAAAAATTATTTTCTGTGTTTGTGAATTGTGTGCGCAGTAGCCGCACGTGCATCAACAAAGTAGTGCCAAGCGTGCGCCTGTGTCATAAGTAAAGGGCCGGCTGGCTTGACCGTTAAGGGTGCTGTAACCCCCGAAAGTACACTCCAGTCCAAACCAAAAAAAAAATTATTTTCTGTGTTTGTGAATTGTGTGCGCAGTAGCCGCACGTGCATCAACAAAGTAGTGCCAAGCGTGCGCCTGTGTCATAAGTAAAGGGCCGGCTGGCTTGACCGTTAAGGGTGCTGTAACCCCCGAAAGTACACTCCAGTCCAAACCAAAAAAAAAATTATTTTCTGTGTTTGTGAATTGTGTGCGCAGTAGCCGCACGTGCATCAACAAAGTAGTGCCAAGCGTGCGCCTGTGTCATAAGTAAAGGGCCGGCTGGCTTGACCGTTAAGGGTGCTGTAACCCCCGAAAGTACACTCCAGTCCAAACCAAAAAAAAAATTATTTTCTGTGTTTGTGAATTGTGTGCGCAGTAGCCGCACGTGCATCAACAAAGTAGTGCCAAGCGTGCGCCTGTGTCATAAGTAAAGGGCCGGCTGGCTTGACCGTTAAGGGTGCTGTAACCCCCGAAAGTACACTCCAGTCCAACCAAAAAAAAAATTATTTTCTGTGTTTGTGAATTGTGTGCGCAGTAGCCGCACGTGCATCAACAAAGTAGTGCCAAGCGTGCGCCTGTGTCATAAGTAAAGGGCCGGCTGGCTTGACCGTTAAGGGTGCTGTAACCCCCGAAAGTACACTCCAGTCCAAACCAAAAAAAAAATTATTTTCTGTGTTTGTGAATTGTGTGCGCAGTAGCCGCACGTGCATCAACAAAGTAGTGCCAAGCGTGCGCCTGTGTCATAAGTAAAGGGCCGGCTGGCTTGACCGTTAAGGGTGCTGTAACCCCCGAAAGTACACTCCAGTCCAAACCAAAAAAAAAATTATTTTCTGTGTTTGTGAATTGTGTGCACTGTGGCTGCACATGCATCAACAAAGGAGCAGCGCCAAGCGTGCGCCTGTGTCCCATAAGTAAAGAGCCGGCTGGCTCATTTCTTAAAGGGTGGTGTAACCCACAAAGTGCACTACTCTCCAGCAAAAATAAAATAATATTTTCTGTGTTTGTGTGCGCTTTAGCCGCACGTATATATATCAATATAACATAAATGGAGGACCAAACTTTCTCCGATAAAAATAAAATAGGGAAAGATCAAGAACCACTTCCTCCTAGTGCTGTTGCTGCTGCTGGGAGTTGTTCATCATCCCAGAGAGGAAGTAGGAACATCACTACTTTTACTAAACAATTGACCCTCCAACAGTCCCTAGCGATGAGGATGAAGTACGACAGCAGTCATCCTGAAGCAAAACGTATAACTGAGGCCTTGACTGCTATGTTGGTGTTAGACGTGCGTCCGGTATCCGACATTAGTGCAGTGGGATTTAGACAATTGATGGAGGTAGTGTGTCCTTGGTTCCAAATCCCGTCTAGATTCCACCTGCATCCTCAAAGCAGCAGCGACAAGCATGCGTCTGTCTGTTAAAGGGTGGTGACACCCTCAAAGTGTGCTACACAAACAATTAAAATATTGTTCTTTTTTTTTGGTCTTTGTGAAATGTGTGGGCTGTAGCCGCACCTGCATCCTTAAAGCAGCAGCGACAAGCGTGCGTCTGTCTGTTAAAGGGTGGTGACACCCTCAAAGTGTGCTACACAAACAATTAAAATATTGTTCTTTTTTTTTCTGTCTTTGTGAATTGTGTGGGCTGTAGCCGCACCTGCATCCTTAAAGCAGCAGCGACAAGCGTGCGTCTGTCTGTTAAAGGGTGGTGACACCCTCAAAGTGTGCTACACAAACAATTAAAATATTGTTCTTTTTTTTTGGTCTTTGTGAAATGTGTGGGCTGTAGCCGCACCTGCATCCTTAAAGCAGCAGCGACAAGCATGCGTCTGTCTGTTAAAGGGTGGTGACACCCTCAAAGTGTGCTACACAAACAATTAAAATATTGTTCTTTTTTTTTTGGTCTTTGTGAAATGTGTGGGCTGTAGCCGCACCTGCATCCTTAAAGCAGCAGCGACAAGCGTGCGTCTGTCTGTTAAAGGGTGGTGACACCCTCAAAGTGTTCTACACAAACAATTAAAATATTGTTCTTTTTTTTTCGGTCTTTGTGAAATGTGTGGGCTGTAGCCGCACCTGCATCCTTAAAGCAGCAGCGACAAGCGTGCGTCTGTCTGTTAAAGGGTGGTGACACCCTCAAAGTGTTCTACACAAACAATTAAAATATTGTTCTTTTTTTTTCGGTCTTTGTGAAATGTGTGGGCTGTAGCCGCACCTGCATCCTTAAAGCAGCAGCGACAAGCGTGCGTCTGTCTGTTAAAGGGTGGTGTAACTCTCAAAGTGTTCCAAAAAATAAAAAACTATTTTTTTAATGTGTTTGTGACTTGTGTGCAATGTAGCCACACTTGCATCCTCAAAGCAGCAGCGACAAGCATGCGTCTGTCTGTTAAAGGGTGGTGACACCCTCAAAGTGTGCTACACAAACAATTAAAATATTGTTCTTTTTTTTTCTGTCTATGTGAATTGTGTGGGCTGTAGCCGCACCTGCATCCTTAAAGCAGCAGCGACAAGCGTGCGTCTGTCTGTTAAACGGTGGTGACACCTCAAAGTGTTCTACACAAACAATTAAAATATTGTTCTTTTTTTTTTGGTCTTTGTGAAATGTGTGGGCTGTAGCCGCACCTGCATCCTTAAAGCAGCAGCGACAAGCGTGCGTCTGTCTGTTAAAGGGTGGTGACACCTCAAAGTGTTCTACACAAACAATTAAAATATTCTTCTTTTTTCTGTCTTTGTGAATTGTGTGGGCTGTAGCCGCGCTTGCATCCTCAAAGCAGCAGCGCCAAGCATGCGTCTGTCTGTTAAAGGGTGGTGTAACCCTCAAAGTGTGCTCCACAAACAATAAAAATATTCTTTTTTTTTTCTGTCTTTGTGAATTGTGTGGGCTGTAGCCGCACTTGAATCCTCAAAGCAGCATCCAAGTAGGCATGTCAGACAGTCCGTACCTGTACTGGCAGGAAAAAGAAGCAATTTGGAGGTCCCTGTACAAACTGGCTCTATTTTACCTGAGTTGCCCCCCCTCCAGTGTGTACTCCGAAAGAGTGTTTAGTGCAGCCGGGAACCTTGTCAGCGAAAGGCGTAGGAGGTTGCTTCCACAAAATGTGGAGAAGATGATGTTCATAAAATGAATTATCAACTCTTCCAGGGAGACCAGCCTCCAGAACGTACAGAGGGACCTGTGGTTCCAGCAGGGACGAATTAATACTCTGTGAGGATGAGGATGTACACACTGAAGAGGGTGAGGAATCGGTGGATGAGGAGGATGAGGATGACATCTTGCCTCCGTAGAGCCAGTTTGTGCAGGGACAGATAAATTGCCAGCTTGTTTTGTGGGGGCCCAAACGAACCAATCATTTCAGCCACAGTTGTGTGGCAGACCCTGGCGCTGAAATGATTGGTTTGTTAAAGTGTGCATGTCCTGTTTATACAACATAAGGGTGGGTGGGAGGGCCCAAGGACAATTCCATCTTGCACCTCTTTTTTTTCTTTGCATTATGTACAGTTTGGGGCCTAGTTTTTCAATGCCATCCTGTCTGCCACTGCAGTTTCACGCCTAGATGGGTCACGTGTTTGTGCCGCCCACTTGTGTCGCTTAGCATAGTCATCCAGCTACCTCGGTGCAACCTTTTGGACATAAAAACACTATTGTGAGGTGTGAGGTATTCAGAATAGACTGGAAATGAGTGGAAATTAAGGTTATTGAGGTTAATAATAGCATAGGAGCAGAAAAACCTACAAATTCTGTGATTTTAGCTGTTTTTATGCTTTTTTTCAAAAAAATACAGATCCAAAACACAAAACCCAGAACCCAAAACACGCAAGGGTGGTTTTGGCAAAACCAATCCAGATCCAAAACACGAAGAAAGATCCAGATCCAAAACCAAAACACAAAACACGAAAAGTGGCCGGTGCACACCCCTAGACTGAATAATCTACGTCTTGTGGGGCTACCAGAATCCATTAAATCGGAGGTGTTGGCGGACTTTGTCTCAACCATTTTACATCTCTGCTGCAACTTTCAGGTCCCCTAATTGTGGAACGTGCGCACCGCCTGGGTCCTATCAGGGGAAATCTAAATAAGTGACCTAGAGCATTCATATTCCGGTGTTTTAATTATGCCCAAAAAGAAGAATTTTGGAAGGCTTTCAGGAAAAAAGACTTGGTGAATTTGGAATCCCACCATCTTCTCTTGTTTCAAGACTTCTCAGCAGAAGTCTCTAAGGCCTGCAGAGAATTTACACCAATATGCTCTGCTCTCTTCAAGAAAACAGGTATTTTGCACTACTTTTTCCAGCTAAACTGCGAGTATTCTGCGACAATGGCTTCAAAGACTTTCTTACAGTTGAAGATGCAAAGGGTTATCTGCAAGAAGGAACAGATAATATAGGGATTACGTTATGACTAAATGATCGTTTTAGGCACCTGATGCTTTCTGCAGTCAAAGTGAGAATTTGATGTGCTACATTCACAGTTTTTAGTTCGCTATGGGTAAGGTAGAGTTTCTCTTTACATATTATTCAGAAATTGAAAATATATCTTATTGTATGAAGTCCTTCGTTATGGACGATTATATTATGTTAATATTTTATACAGTCTTATAGGGCTCCCGGGCACTGGAGAGGGGTATGCTATGCTTTTTGTGACCTGGGGTGTTTTCCCATGATATGTATGATATAATATACCTTTAGTTCGCAATGGAAAATTTACTGGACAGAGGTTGCTCATGAGTTCCCCTGCTGAAATTGTCGGTTGATAAGTTCATTGACTCTACAGATATTATTCATGAGCATTTATCCTACTCGCCATTTACCCAGAGTTACCCTTTCATGGCTTCATTGAAATTTTGTACATTCAACGTTGGTGGAATTAATTCACCAGCTAAGAGAACGAAAATGCTTACACTTTTAAACAAGTTGAATGTGGATATAGCCAGTGGCGTAACTATAAATTTTGCTCCCCCATCCCAAAAAAGTTTCAGGCGCCCCCCGCCCAAAGATCTAAAACACCCAAAGACAACGTTTAAGGTGTGTGGTTACATGATACAGCAACGTGCCTTACACATTATGACACACTAAGGAATGCCCCTTACAACACATTATGCCACACCGGAATGCCCCTTACAACACTTTAACACATTACGCCACACAGCAATGCCCCTTACACATGCCACACAATAATGCCACGTATAACACATAATGACATACAGTAAAGCCCTTATAACAAATTTATGCCATGCTGTAATGCCCTTATTTCACATTATGCCACACTGTAATGCCACATACAACACATAATGCCACACTGTAATGCCACATACAACACATTATGCCACACAGTAATGCCCCTTACACATTAAGCCAAGCAGTAATGCCCCTAATAGCACATTGTGCACACAGTAATGCCAAAAACACATTATGCCAAACAGTAATGCCTGACAGATCTACTTCACCAACCCTCCTCTCTGCTCCTGCCAGTCTGTCACCTCAGCTCAAGGCAAGTTGCACAGTTTTTATGTCCGTATAGAACCAGATTATTGGGAACATAGTTTATAACCTGTAAACTGTGTGTATCAAGTTAGTGCCCCTTATACAGTGCCCCCTGTAGTTGTGCCCCAAAATGCAATGCCCCCTATACTAGTGCCCCTTATGCAATGCCCCCTGTAATAGTGCCCCTTATGCAATGTCCCCTGTAGTAGTGCCCATTAAAGTAGTGCCATCTGTAGTTGTGCCCCATATGCAATGCCCCCTATACTACTGCCCCTTATGCAATGCCCCCTGTAATAGTGCCCCTTATGCAATGCCCTGGTAGTAGTGTCCATTATGCAGGGCCCCTGTAATTGTGCCAATTAAAGTAATGCCCCCTGTAGTTGTGCCCATATGCAGTGCCCCTTGTAGTTGTGCCCCTTCAAGTAGTGCCCCCTGTAGTTGTGCCCATTTTAGTAGTGCCCCCTATAGTTGTGCCCATTTTAGTAGTGCCCCCTGTAGTTGTGCCCAGTAGTTGCCCACTGTAGTTGCCCTCAGTAGTGAGCCCCCTGTAGTTGCACCCAGTAGTTGCCCCTTGTAGTTGCCCCCAGTAGTTGCCCCCAGTAGTGAGCCCCCTGTAGTTGCCCCCAGTAGTGAGCCCCCTGTAGTTGCCCCAGTAGTGAGCCCCCTGTAGTTGCCCCAGTAGTGAGCCCCATGTAGTTGCACCTAGTCGATCCCAATAGTGAGCCCCCTGTAGTTGCCCCCAGTAGTGAGCCCCTAGTAATGAGCCCCCTGTAGTTGCCCCCAGTAGTGAGCCCCCTGTAGTTGCCCACAGTAGTTAGCCCCCTGTAGCTGCTCCCCCCCCTCCCCGCGCGCGCACACACAAACACACACACACAAATAAAACCACTTACCTTTATCCCAGCTCCAGTGCTGCTGCCGTCCATACACCGGCGTCCGCTCCTCGGCACTATGGGAGTGACGTGATGATGTCACTCCCATAGTGCTCTGCGGAACCCGGAAGACGGAGCTCACTCCTGAGCTCCGTCCCCGGCGTCCGCTCCTCGGCACTATGGGAGTGACATCATGACGTCACTCCTATAGTGCCCTGCAGGACCCGGAAGACAGGGGGAGCTCCATCCTCTGGCTGCCGCCGGGGGTTTGAATAGGAGCCGGGTGTCCGCTGGTAACACACTCAGTGGGCGCCCGGCAGATGAAGGGTGCAGGGGGTGCACCGTACCCCCTGCACCCTCCGTAGTTATGGGAGTTCCGCCTCTGAGTGGCGTAACTACTGCCCCCGTCGCCCCCAAGCTACTCAGCGCCTCCAAGCCACCGCGGGGGCTGCGGGGGCAGTAGTTACACCACTGGATATAGCTATTTTACAGGAGACACATCTTACAAATCAGGAACATTAAAAACTGACAAGGTTTAGATATACAGTATGCATCTTCCAATTCGAAATCTAGAGGAACAGTAATACTGATTAAAAGTTCTGTACCCTATACTATCCATACTAAAATCTGTGACCCAAAGGGGAGGTTTGTGATAATAGATGTATCTTTTGGTGCAAGATGTATTGTACTATGGGCCTGATTCAGACCCGCTTGCGAGCGCTATGAGCACGATGGTGGCCCAGTGTGCATGCGCACAACGGAGCCGGTATGCGCGAGACCCGGATAGCGACGGGCAATCCGTCGCTCCGGGTCTCGTACCAAAGGGGGCGTGCTGTCGATGTTGAGTGACAGCACGCCCCCTTTGGTGGGCAGGCCGGGGGCATGGCTGCCCAGATGGAGGTGTTCCCATGGGAACGCCTACCATCTGGGGCCGGCCCCACTGACATCACAAGTGATGTCAGTGGGAGTGCTTTCGGCTCTGTTAGAGCCGAAAGCACTCTGGGGCTTGCGGCAACGGGACCCTACCACAAGGGTCTCGTCGCAAGCCCGATGGTCGCGATGGTCTTGACCATCGTGACCATCTTCCTGGCCGCTCACTATAGCTGTGGGTGGTTACCCACAGCTATGCGAGCGGCCAGGAGGCCGCTCTGAAAAACAAGAAGGACGGCCCTGATGCAGAGCGAGCGCTCTGTCAGAGCGTCCGGCTCTGAATCAGGGCCTGTGTTCATTGTATGCTCCGACTGTTTATTGTAGATCTTTCTTCACTATGTTAGTCAGAAAACTCTATGTGTATTTAGACTCTAGTATCATAATTGGGGGAGATTTTAATACAGTTGCCACACCAGAATTAGATCAGAGTGGCCCCATGGCAAACCGAAATATCTCTTCCCAGTTGGGTATTAAATTCATATGTACCCAACTAAATCTTAGTGATATCTGAAGAGAGAGAAACTCCACAGCATGTACATATACGTGTGTCTCTGCTGCACATGGGACCCTCTCCCACTTAGACTACCTCCTTGTTTCAAAAAATTTGACATCAAATATTTCTAAGATAGACATTGATCTGGTTATGCTATCAGATCATGCGGTGGTATGGCTTGAAATGGAGTGTGGGGATTCTAGAGGAGGACGTAGACAGTGGAGATTTCCCACTTACTTGGCTTCGTCACGTAATTTCTAGCAGTCCTTACTTTCAGTTTGGGAGGACTATGGGCCTGATTTAGACCCACTCGCGAGCGGCTGTCCGCTCGCAAGTGGGTCGATGTTCTGGACTGAGCATGCGCACGACGGAGGGAGCTCCGTCGTGCGCATGCGCCAGACGCGACAAGCGAAGGAAAGTCCTTCGCTCGTTGTGTCCGATTAAAGGGGGCGTGCTGTCAATGTTGATTGACAGCACGCCCCCTTTGGTAGGCGTGCCGGGGGCGTGCCTCCCGTCAAAAGCCGGCCCACTGACATCACTAGTGATGTCAGTGGGAGTGATTTTGGCTCTGATAGAGCCAAAATCACTCCGGAGCTTGCGGTTGAAAACCTTAACCGCAGGCTCCGGCTCGCAATTTCGATGTTCGCGATGGTCTCGACCATCGCGGCCATCAAAATGCACGCTCGTATAGCCTGTGGGTGGTGACCCACAGCTATACGAGCGTCCAGAAGGACGCTCCATTTTCATGGAGGCCGGCCCTCATTCAGAGCGTGCGCTCTGCTCAGAGCGTACGGCTCTGAATGAGGGCCTATGTGTCTAATAATGAAGACCATAAGTCAAATCCTATATTATTCTGGCAAACGGCGAAAACCATTCTAAAAGGTCACATAATCTCTTACACTAAAGCGCAAAATGTGAGGAACTCTAGATCTTTTCTGGAAGTGAAAAACAACTTGTCTCACTCATTTCATGCATACTCCAAACACCCTACACGGGTGAACAAACTGAACTATATCACTAACAAAATGCAGTTTAATACTCTTCTTTCCCAAGAATCAGATAAGAAAACTTCGTCTTCTAGGTATAGATTTTACAGATATGGGAATAAGTCAGGTAGGTTACTCTCCCATCTGTTGCAAGGCCAACGTTTTCCGGCTGTAATTACAGCTCTACAAGAAGAGGGGGGGGAGGTCACGAGAACAAAAAATGAGGAAGTGCTTACTATACTTACGAATTTTTATCCCAATCTATATAGCCAAGGTCCTATATCCATAGAGAATAAAGGCCCTCATTCAGACCCACTCGCAAGCGGGCGCACGTACGTTAGGCGTACGTACAAAAATATTTAAATTCAATGGCTCGCTCGTATTTTCGTTCGCATCTAAAATTCCTCCCTAAACTCTGACGACCCCTCCTCTAACTAACGAGCGTACGAAATAGCGAGCGTACATCCCCGAAATGGCTTGAAAGGAACGCACGCACAAATATAAACAGGAAGTGGCCTTGTCAGATGTCGATTACCTGCTCCTTTATTCTGCCTACCTCCATCAATCGTATCATGCCAATCAATGTATCAATTAGCTTAATTGTTTGTTTTTTTTCAACACAATGCAAGAAACTTTACTCTTGTCCGTGTTTGTGTTTACCCGCAGAATACGTACGGATGAAACATTCGCTTTTATTGTTCAAAAAACATGTGAACCACAATTAAACAATTGTTCTATTGCTGTGGATCCCCGCATATTTCCCTGGGTTCATTTCTTTATTTAAATTTGCTTACGCATGTCACTGCATCAAGCCTATCATAACTCTCCAGAGATTTCTGGCCCTGTCGAACACATGACTCATACACTAACCAATAAAATTGCTCCTGTTAATTTCCAAAATACATTAGCCAATCAGAAAATTTTTACACACTTTATCAAAAATGATTTTTAAGAAAAACACCATTGCCATCATGAGAGCCTCCGCATTCACCAGGCGCGAGCTGCTGGTGCTTACGGAGGTCATGGATCGCCGGATCACCAGCCAACCTCAACCCATCACCAACCGGCAGAAGTGCTCCGCGTATGCGGAGGCACGGTCCCGCCTGCGGTCCTTCGGCTCACGCCGCAACATCGGGCAGCTGGAGCGCAGGTGGTCCGACCTGCAACGGCGAACGCCCCGCTTGCTGGCATGCTTTCGCATGCAGATCCTGGAAAGTAAGTGTTATGTATTGTGGTTTTAATGTTTGTGTTTGTGGGGCAAACTGCGTGTGCATGTTTTCCTGTCTGTCCTATTTATTATTTGTACTCATATCTGCGTGTGCATGTTTTCCTGTCTGTCCTATTTATTATTTGTACTCATATCTGCGTGTGCATGTTTTCCTGTCTGTCCTATTTATTATTTGTACTCATATCTGCGTGTGCATGTTTTCCTGTCTGTCCTATTTATTATTTGTACTCATATCTGCGTGTGCATGTTTTCCCTCTATTTCTGATTTATTCATTCTACTCCTATTTGGCTTATTTTTTGGGTTGTTTTTTTTTTTTAGTTTTGGTCCCCGGATTTGTCCATAAACTAACCGCAATTTCTTTGACATATTTTAGGGGGACAGCCAAGACTCCGCCGTCACCGTCCGTCCAGACGGCGTTCCCGGCCACTATCCCCAACCCCCAGCCAACACTCCACCCCAAATCTTTCCCCTATTCCCCACTCCTCCCCATCCTTCCCAGACCCTCTCCCGGAAATGTCGGGCCTCCTTCCCCTCCGTCCCACTTCCCCCTCTCCTCCACCCACCCCTCTTCCAATTACCCCCCTCCCCGGAGTCCATCATAACTCCTCCCCATTCTTTGGGGAATGACGGATCCTCCGAGGAGGATCATGGAGGCATTTCCGGAGCTCCCGTTTTGGCTCCCGGTATGTTTTTATTTTGTTTTTTTTTAAAGCACAAACTGTTTGTATGTAATCATGTGTCGTGCCTTTCTTCGTGTTTTTGTGGCTTGACTTTTGGTGATTTTGCAGTTTGCCTTTACCTCTTCCTGGTGATTTCAACATACACATATCACACCTGTGGGAATTTGTACATAGGCCTTGTATTTTTGGCAGCACCCCCTTTTTTTTTTTTTTTTTTTAGGTTTAGGAGTGATTTCGTTGTGTTTTTGTTTTTTTAATGTGGATTCCCTATTGTTGTATTAACCCACACACTTTTCTCACCCACAGAGGAACAGAGGCGTCGGCAAGAGGTGGCGGATTGTGTTGGCCAGATGCGCCAACATGTAATTGGCATTCTGGTGGCCCTCGACCGGCTGTCTGGCCTCCTTCGCCAGTAGTTTTTTTATTTTTGTTAACGTTTCAAAATAAATTTATTCAGACAAATATACGTTCTGGCTCATTTTTTAAATCCAAAACCAAGATAGTTTAGCATGACATAAGTAGACTGTTCCTGCAAGGATTTCCCTTTTTTAAAAGTTAGATTGTGTTTTGTCTTTGTATGTCAAACAGACACAAGAAACACATAACAGTAACAATGTCATTTCCCTTTTTGGGTGTAGTGTCAATTACATATTTCTACATTTTACAGGTTCCTAGTTGGTGCGCAAGCTGCTTAGGCCAATCTTACAAATCCCAAGGTTGGGCCAGGCTTCCTTTTGGTGTGGGTTGGGAAGCTGAAAACATATTTCAGTTTAGCTCAACTGGCGTCAGTACTGGATTACCCCTTAGTCAAATGTAACTTGTGTTAACCTGGTTACACTTGCTGTTAACGTCCCAAAAAAGGAAGACCATTTCACTCTCCAAACATTTATTCACAACATAACAGAGAAAACAAAGTGGTCACTCCCAAAAAAAGAACACAGTGATAAATTCAAATACAACACATACCAAGAAATAATTAAATAAAAACAAAAAATCAAGAACTGGTTGACGAAGGACCATGCCAACATGATTCCACAAACATGGCGTTGCAATATGGGTTCCAGAATATATGCCCAAAAGGACCAGATCCAGGTTTGGTAAGGGTAGCAGGAAGTAGTGAGCGTTGGAGTGCCAAAGATTATGTGAACAAACAGAAGATGGTGAGAAAAAAAACACAAAATTAGATGTTCGCAAACAAACACAAACACATTAGGTATAAACACTGTAGTTTTGTTACAACTTACCTAAAAAATCTGGCCACCACATCATCGCGTATGGCCCCCCCACATACTGACCTCCGACCAACCTCGGGGGGGCCATCCTCAGGTAAGGCATCCTCTGGCTGCATTGGGACACCACTCCTTATGGCAATGTTGTGAAATATCCCACACAGGACCACAATTTTAGACACCATATCCGGCACATACATGAGCTCGCCACCAGAGCGGTGGAGGCATCTGAATCGGCCTTTTAAAAGGCCGATACAGCGCTCCACCACTTGCCTGGTGGCTGTAAGTGCGGAATTATACGCACTTTGTGGCCCTGGTGTGGGAGCCAAATAAGGAGTGAGCAGCCAGGACATGCAAGGGTATCCACTGTCTCCTGTGAAAAAAAATAGACAACATCAGGAACACTGTGTATCAAGCTTAACATTGTTATGTACTAAAGGTCTCCACTTACCCAGAAGCCACGCATCACCAGCTTGTAGGTTGGTTAATTTCTGCCATATCCCTGATTGCCAGATGACGAAGGAGTCATGAGCACTTCCTGGTAATTTAGCATTCAGGGACAGGATCTGGAGGGAGGCATCACATACCACCATTACATTCAGGGAGTGATAGTGTTTACGGTTTCTAAATATTGCCTCCAGCCGTGCTGGAGGCTGAAGTGGTATGTGAGTACCATCCACAACCCCTATGATGTGTGGGAAGCCAGCTATTTGGTAAAAATTGGCCTTGGCCACACTAAGGGCACCCATATCCAAAGGCATTTTAATAAAATGATGGAGGTGCTTGAAAAGTGCCTCCATCACTGCCCTCAGGATCCGGGAAAAGGAGGATTGGGAGATGCCCGCCACTATTCCCACCGTTGTTTGAAACGATCCTGAGGCACAGAAATGTAACACCGCCATAAATTGCGTCAGTGGTGGTATTGCTGTTGGACTGTCAATTTGCCGCTCAAGATCACTTTCTATTAATGAGAGAGTGTCTATGATGATTTTGGGAGGTAGACGGTAGCGTCTTAAAACCTCATCATCGGGCATTCCAAAAAGGGTGACACGTGTTTGAAATATCTGGGGCCTTGCATGCCTACGATGCCTACGCCTGGGACGAGTTTGAGGTTGGTCGTCTTCCGGGAGCAGGGCCAGAACAATTCGCCCCAGATCTACCTGAAATTCAAAGTTTACAATGTAAGGCTTTTGAGCCACCCCAAAAGTAACATAAAACAACTTAGCTTTATGATACCATCCATAGCTGCTTACATGCCGGGGTATTGTCATGATACGTATAAACTGTAAAAAAGCCAAAAATGAGACATCAAAAATTTAGAGGGTGATTTTATGTTTGTCAAATTGGTGCAAGCCAACACATAAAATAGGCGAAACACACATTTGGCCATCGATGAAAACGACATTGCACACCGTAGGTCAAATGGACCCCAAAAATGGAAAAGGGAAAAGCAAAACTGGTTTACATGATGAATAAGCCTCGAAAAATGTGTTAATTAGTTCGCAAATGCAAGTCACTACACCAACAGTCAAAAATGCGTTAATTAGTTCGCAAATGCAAGTCACTACACCAACAGTCAAAAATGCGTTAATTAGTTCGCAAATGCAAGAAAAATAATGGACTTACCAAAATCGAATATATAAGATTTCCAACAAAAAGGTCTTTGGGTCCGAAAGCCAAAACAAACTAAAATAGATGAAATTAGTGTAAAAAAAAATATATAAAACAAAAAACCAGAAGTAGACACCAATTGGCCACAAAATAGACTGCACAAAACTTACCAAATCAGGAAACGATGGCAAAAAATAAACCAAAAAAATGCGAACGGAAAACCAAAACAACTGTAGCAAAACAAAAAAAATACAAACACCGCCAAATCCTCCAACCGCAAACAACCAAATCCAACCAACTTAACCGCCAACAATCCAACAACGCAACCTCGACTCCACACACACCAAGCCATAAATAGTGTTTATTTTCCCGCACAAATTAAGGATGAATCATAGGGACGCACAATCAATGATGCGGCCGCAAACTAAGGACGCATGTATAAATACGTCACGAAATCACATTTAATTTCTGGTTGATTTCATTCTGGAAGCAGAGACATGGCTTCAGACCAGGGAAACAATGGCCAAAATTCCGGCGGTAAGGCCTTCATGCATTTTGTCTCAATGATTCTTTTAAAACATAATATTGTGCAAGTTGTGAAGTGGCTAAATCTGCATATTTACCCAAATAGGTGAGGAGGATGACATGGAAGAGACTGCTGGCCCCAGTCAACCCGCCAAAGCTGCCAAAAAAAAAAGGCAGCCACATTTCACAAGCAAGGAGATGGAGGTTTTGATCTAGAAGTGCGTTGACATCCTGCCCCAGGCAGCCAGGAATATGAGCCAAAGCCAGAAGTGGAGAATGTGGGAGGAGGTCGCCGTTGCTGTCAATAGGGTGGGTGATTATGTCAAACGGCGGTAAGTAAACACTTTCCCATCCTATAAACAAACCCCATTGTAAAAAAAAGGATAATGGTTCCAATTTCATTCCACAGATGGGCAGACTTCAAATATCGTCTCAAGCAAAAACTTGCCGACAGGGCTAGGCATGCAAGGGGGACAGGTGGGGGTCCCACCCCTGTGTCATTGGAGTTGACAGACTTAGAAGAGCTGGCACAGGGGTGTGTGCAGGCTGTGGAGGTGTTTGGCGTGTCCAACATGGATACGGACATGCCAGACTTTGCGGCTCCTCATGTTGGCCAAGGTAAGTCTTGTGATGTCACCAACTCTGAAATGCTATTGTGCCAATATGTAGATTCTAATGTGAGTCTTTTCGCATTTTTCCTAACAGAGGCAGAGGCGGATGAGTCTGCTCCAGAGGGGAGCCTTGGCCGCAGAATTTCTGCTGGCTCTGCAGGGGAGGAACCAGTACATCCGGCTGAGGACCCTGCAGAAGCCAGTCCAGGGCGTGCCCCCTCGCAGGCAGTGGGCCTCCTCACAGAACTCAATTTTAAATCGGATTTCCATACGGAGATTCTGCAGAGGATGGACGCCAGTCTGATACGGGTGGCTGAGGCCCTGGAGCAAAATGCTGTGGCCAACGTGACCATTGCTCAGGCCCTGGCGGAAAATACCAGGGCCAACATCCGCATCGCCGATGCCCTGGAGCAGCTCGTTCGCCAGCACATGGTGGAGCCGACCTCCCTTCCTGCCGGAACATCCGGATCCTCCACCTCTGGCACAACATCAGCCAATCCTCCAAATGTGCCTAGCCCTGTGCCTAGTCCAGAGGCCACAACATCTGCCTCTGGACAGGCCAGCCCGATGGCATCCCGGACCCGGTCTGGCGCCCACCCTCACCCAGCCAAACGGGCGAGAAAACGGTGACAGCAATGGCGACTTTTCCCACACTCCTTCTGTGCTTGGCTCATATTCCTTTCTGGTCAAAACTTCCCTCTCCTTTCTTGTGAAATTTTTTTAAATTTGGTATTTACGTTTATGTTACCAGTTATGGCTTTTTTTTTTTTTTTAACAAATATCTTTGCCACAAAAAAAAGGCAACAAAATATTAGGCCAATTTGTTTGTGTTTAAACAATAAATTTAAAACCAAAAACTGACATTGTATTGTAACATTATTGTACAAATGGGTTAAATTTAATCCTGGCCCTAAAGGCAAAAACTGACCCTCTTAAAAAAAAAAAAGGCCTCTTTAAGGAACGTTTAAAAAATCACATAGCGATGCAAATTCCACAGTAAACCAAAAAAAAGGGGAGCTAATTAAAACATGATGACATTATTGTTACAATAGGCCATAACCAACAAATTGTGGCCAAAATAAAACACCAAAAATGTACGCTAATTGATTGTGTAATCATGACATTAGCAGCTCTGATTTCCACCTGCGTACGCTTTTGTGCTATCCCAATAAACTGCTTTCCAAACACATACCAAGCCAGTTTTCAATCCAACACTAATTACTTTACTGACCAGCCGCGATTAATCGCAGCACCATCCTTGAGTCCCGGCACGGAGGAGAAGGCCATCGCCAATGTGGTCGAGTAATCCTGACCCTAAGCTGTGCGAGCATTTTGAAGGGAAAGCGGATGTTCCAGTGACGTATGAGACGGTCCGAACACATTTGACGTTCGCATCTGCTAATGTATGTACGCCCCAAAAACGCCTCGCCACGCCTGCGTTTTTTCATCTCCACCCCCGTCAACACCCAAAAACGCCCTGTTCTGTCAATCACATTTGACATGTCACTTCCTGTACGCTATTTTAGGAACGAGAGAAAAAAAACTCGCAATCTGCCGTACGCACATGCGCAGTGTAACACCGACGCATGCGCGGTTAGTCAACATCGGAACGCAACGAGCGTACTGTTGTTAACGTGCGGCTCTGAATGAGGGCCAAAGCACAGTTTTGGGAGTCTGTGACTCTACCACGAATCAACATGGAACATATAGAGTCTCTACTGGCACCTATTTCAGAGGAGGAGGTAGGCATAGTTATTCAATCCCTAAAAATGGCAAAAGTTCCAGGTCCAGACGGACTCAGTGGTGAGTTCTTTAAAATACTTAAGGATAAAATAGTGCCTACACTGACCGAATTTTACAATTCTATAATAAAGAAGGATGAAATGCCACTGGTTTTCAATGTGGTGTTAATTACATTAATACCTAAAACAGGTAGAGATCCGATTTCCCCGGCCTCTTATAGGCCAATCTCCCTACTTAATTCGGATTATAAAATATTCACAAAAATATTGTCAGAAAGACTCAAAACTATAGTTCCCTTATTAGTACATAAGGACCAGACAGGTTTTGTATGGGGGAGGCATTCGGTGACTAACGTCAGAGAGGTAATTGCCCTGATGTATCAGATTCAGACTTCCGGGGACCCGAACCCTAGTGTGTTACTCTCACTTGATGCGGAGAAAGCTTTCGATCAGCAAATTGGATCGGCAGAGCAGGGATTCAGGGCCGTAGATATATGGACCGCATCACCCTCCCCCACTGTTTTCCTGACTTCTTGAGCAGCTGCAGAGGGTGCTGGGAATTGTAGTCTATGGTCTGTCTGTGTAACCACCTATATATAAGCTGTATCGTGATGCCCAGTGTCGGATGTAATCTCTCATATACTGTATAGGGTATTACACATGTTTATGGCACATTTACATGTATATGGAAATTTCTCTGCAGTAACCCTTTTAAAGAAAAAATGTGTCATTACTGCCTTATATTAAGAAAGCCCCCATTTCAAAGGGGCAAAATGTGTCAGAGGACCCCCTGATTTGCAATCACCTGTCTATGTGACAAGCTTTTCTGGATGAACATTCTCTAAGTACCGAGCGGCAATTCTTTTGTACGGCTGTATCTAGCAGAGGTGATCGTGCACAGGCTTCAGCCCAGCAATTACAGCACACCAAGCAGACGAGCACGGGAGACAGATTGATTGCTGGTGCAATGTCAGCCCAGCTCCAGCGGGTGTTTCTATAGCTTGGGAAGCCAAACTCACCAAGCGCTGTATCATTATACATGTTACATTTGCCAACAGTCCCCAGCAGGTACTTTGAAGTTTGAACTAATTTCACTGCGATCATTCAGCTTGTCCATTATTATTGATATTTATGGATATGATTATGGAACTTAAAATTGAACCAGTTATTACACGTTTTCTGCCATCTCACAGTAAGGAGATCTATATTAGCGCAGTCTGAAGTTTAACAGTAATCACTGCCTTATAAAAGCAGATGGAGAATTGTGCCCAGTGATAAACCCCTAAATACAGAGTACAGGGCCTTCTCTGCCCTGTCAGGAGAAACAGGACAGTATGTCTAACAAGGAGTGTATAGAGTGGAGAAGTTGCCCATAGCATCCAAGTAGCTTCTACCTATCATTTTAAAGAATGTCTTTGATAAATGCTGCCGCAAAGCTGATTGGTTACTATGGTCCTCTTCTCCACTCATTTCATTGCTAGATACATCAACGGTGACAGGAAGTTGTCAGCTGTCAGTGGCTCAGATCTGCCCCAACTCTGTACTTAAGGCCCAATTCATTAAGGACCGCTATTGCGATCGCAGCTCCTTAATCGCACGCAGGTCTGCTGCGAAAATATGCTAATGAATGCCATCGCAATGCCGTCACACTGCCAGCATAGAGAAGCCTACTGCCTCCCACTACCGCTATCTCACATCCGTAATATTTTGCAAATCTCCATAAACATGGAGTACCATCGGCCCATCACACAGAATTAGAGCAGCCCTCAACTTACTTAGAAATTGCTAACCTAGTAGCACGCAGTAAGTACTCAAGCTGCATATGCCATCACACTGGCTGATTTATGCACACCCATGCAATGGCTTTCCAACAGACAGGCACGTCTGCGTTTCTCCTACCACTCCCCCATCACCACTCCCAAACGCTCACTGTCTGTCACTCACTCTGCTATGGCTCTCCGTGTTCTGTGTGATCGCAGTGTGATCCCAGTGGTGCCTTTGCGCAGCGCGATGCATACGCATGCGCAGTGTGCTATAATCGCCCGTCTGAGTACGCTTTAGCAGTTGTGGTCCTTAATGAATCAGGTCCTTAGTGCAAACCATATGAATTGAGTGGATAAATTGCATTGTACCCTGAGTATGGCACGAGCTGTAACATCCTAGTTATAACTTTGGGATTAACATGCATTAACCACTTAACCACTTAACTGACGAATTCTTTTTCCAAAAACCGCTCCAAAATTGTCGGTTTCTTTTATGATTGAATTAGGTCACGAACATAATTTTAAACTTATCCATCACTATTTTATTTGAAAAAAATATTTTTTTAAAAACCCAGTATACCATAAAAATAGCAATTTTTATATTATACTGTAGTGATGGCCATTGACGGCTGTACCATCGATGGTTCAACCATCGTTAGAAGCCATCAATTGTTTTGCGATTGGTCGAGGAGATCTGTGTACACCACAACTGCCGATGTTTCCTAAACATCGATTGAGGTTTGCCATCAATGGTGCAACATTGATGGCCACCAGCAATGGCAAACCACTTGTTTTCAGTCAGACCATCGATGGTTTGCAAACCATCGATGGTCAGTCGCCATCCCTAATCAGAGGCTCTGCGATATCCATCGATCGATATATAAATCGATCGAACATTATATATATATATATATATATACACACATATACATATATATACATATATATTTACACATACATATATATATATATATAGATATATACATACGTGTATATATATATATATACATACGTATATATATATATATATACATACGTATATATATATATATATATATACATATATATTATATATACATACGTGTATATATGTATATATATATACACATACGTATATATATATATATATATATACATACGCATATATATATATTTATATATACATACGTATATATATATATACATACGTATATATACATATGAATATATATATATATATATATATACACGTATATATATATATATACGTGTATATATATATATACGTATATATATATATATACATACATATATATATATATATACACATATGTATATATATACATATACATACATATATATTTATACATACATATATATATATATATATATCAGACGGTGTAATGGTTAGCATTACTGCCTCCCAGCACGGAGGTCGTTGGTTCGATACCCACTACGGCCCTAACTGTGTGGAGTTTGTATATTCTCCCTGTGCTTGCGTGGGTTTCCTCCGGGTACTCCGGTTTCCTCCCACACTCCAAAAATATACTGGTAGGTTAATTGGCTCCTAACAAAATTACCCCTAGTGTGTATGTGCGTGTGCATGTGGTAGGGAATATAGATTGTAAGCTCCAATGGGGCAGGGACTGATGTGAATGGCTGAATATTCTCTGTAAAAAGTGCTGCGGAATATGTGTGCGCTATATAAATAACTGGTAATAAATAAATAAATAAAATAAAATATCATTGTTCTATTTTTTATTGCCCGATCACTGTGGCCAGCAGTAATCGGGCACATGGAGGCGGAGCTGAGGCCGGGGAAAATAGCAGCAGCCGCGGCTACCAGAGCCGCTGCTGCTGCTCCTACATGTAGAGCCGGAGCCGCAGCGGGAACGTCTCCCGCTGGTGGCCCGGATACAGAGCAGCGGCGGCGGCTACCAGAGCCGCCGCCGCTGCTCCTTCACACACAGTGATCACTATGTGATCACTGTAGTTCCGGAGCCGCAGCGGGAGGGTCTCCCGCTGGCGACCCGGATAGATAGCAGCAGCGGCGGCTACCAGAGCCGCCGCTACTGCTGTTTACTGAAGGGGGTGGAGATGGCTGCCCGATCACTGCTGGCCACAGTGATCGGGTCACAGCAGCAGCACTGCTGCTTCTATGGGAGGGGGGCTGCCGAAGGTGCCCGATCACTGTGGCCAGCAGTGATCGGGACACACTGAAGAGGTGGCCGCGCTTGCAGAGGGACCAGAAGGTCCCTCTGATGTAGGCGGCTGCCGGAAGATTAGCTTCCCACAGCCACCTAGTGGGCATTTCTGACTGGTCGTATCAGATACGACCATGTCAGGGAAAGCCCAGCCTGGTGCGGTCGTATCTGATACGACCGTGCCAGGCAAGTGGTTAACTGACAAATTTTTTTTCCAAAACCGCTCCGAAATTGTCGGGTTTTTTTATGATTGAATTAGGTCAAGAACATCTAGTTAAAACTTATTCAACACAATTTTATTTAAAAAAATCTTTTTTTTTTCTTTTTTGAAACATAGTATACCATAAAAATAGCTATTTTTTTCAAATTCATAAACTTGAACTTTAAACACTTTTAAACTATTTAAGATTTATATAAAACTCATATAACAGTAATTTTCAGTGTAATGGAACATTAGAAATTTTTTTCAGTATGAAAGATTTTGAAACAAGGCACAGCAAAAAGTCCAACGTCACACTCTCTGCAGTGAAAACGTGTCTCTTTGCGTATTTTTTTGCCACTTCCATCTCTCTTAGAGCAGCAAACAGCACATTTTCTGGCTGCATTGTCTTTTTTTTCTGTAGCAGGGACAAATTCTGGGAAGTGCCTCTCTGTTAGCCCGTAAGGGGTTTGGGCTAGGTGGTGGCCAGCCGCGTTTTGCTGTACAGGACTCTGCTGTGTGGTGATTCTCTATTATCAACTCCGCCAGCTCCAGTCTAAATTGTAGGTGGGTTTTACCACCTCCATTTTTTTTTATACAGGATGTAAGCATTCCAAATTGCTTGGTCTAATAGGTGTGTAAATATTTTTATATACAATTTGTCAAAGCTGGATAAGTGGCAGAGACAGGATTGGTTTAAAATTAGATCTGCGCGACACCATTTTGCAAATGGCAATGAGACGCCATTTTGCGACTGGCCGCCCAGTGCCATTTTAGTGAAACTCGCCATTATAAGTACATATGGCGATGCTATTATTTAGCGTCGTGCGATACCCACTCAAAAGAAAGAAGTCAAAAGTCCTTACCACATAAATACAGACAAGTCGTTAAAACATATAAAATTATTATCCCTGCATAACACGCACCATAATATACTCCACAAAACACATAGTCGCACGGCACTAACTAGCGTCTTTTCCCTATTCCCCAATACTTACACACTGCACACATACATAAAAGGTTCACTAGTATTAAAGTGTAATATTCAAGGTTTAATCAGTAATTATTAATGTTGTGAAATAAAGATTATTTGATATCTAAGGTTTAGTACATGGTAAGCAGACCGTGTTTGGTGTTGTTCTGATCCACTGTGTCTCAACAGATTTCCGGTATCATCGGTGAGAAGATCGCAACATGCGTCTGCAAGTTATGGATTATGAAGATATTAGGTGATAGAAATGTACTATGTATGTTAGTATTTCCCTTTAGATTAGCATACCAAGAGCGTGAAAACCAAGCAGCAACTGTTGACCAAGAAACTGTTGAATGCTACTCCAATGAGATTGTGTTTGCCTGTTTGCATTTTGTACAGAGGGTATATCAATATCACCATATAATATAGAATATATTAAGACCAAAATATATTAAAAACAAATCCTTATACAACTAGAACCAAATATATAAATAGGTGTGTAATCACATCCCAGAGTCAGGTCCCAGAACAAGTTTACATAGAAATCAGCATATCAATAGATGCCTAACTGAAACTACAACCTAATTAGCATTTGTATACCAGTGGCCTGCTCTCACACTGTTGGGACAGGAGTTTCAAGGTGGGAATATGGCTAAGTATATTGTTGTTAAATTGTACAGAAGTTAGTCTATTTGGGTCTCTGTAGCTAGTTGTGTGTTAATCTGTAATGTAGCTTATAAAGATTGTATGTAACAAGTTTGTAGTTAAAGGAATTCATAAGTCTGTGTTAGCATACAGTGGATGATATAGTGTGATCCAGCCTGTAAGATTATCATCCACGCTGCAGTGTACAATTGTCTGTTTATACTGGTTGTATTATCAGCATGCAGGAAAGGGATTGATTATGGAGTTTTTGTAGTATGTGAAACTATGGTATTTGTAATGATTGGTGCTGGTTGATATAATTGTTTGAGATCCGCTGGTGAGCTGTGTTAGGGCCTGGAACCAAGTACTTGATTCGTTTTAATGGTGAATTACTAGTAGTGTGATCATGGCTATAAGACTGGCATAGGTTTGGTGTTATTTCAGTGTTATGATAGAATTGTGTATTGTGAGTACTGGAATTTTGGCTACTATATGATAATTACTATCTGAATAAGTTTGTATAGTATCATGAATGTAATCCTAGGCTGGTATCAGTGTTATATCATGGAAGTTTAATTAATAACAGCTTTGAATGGTATAAGTAATAACCGTGTGTAAGGTAGTCTGCAGTTTTGTTAAAGATGGCTGCCAGCAAGTGGGTTAGACAATGGCATTACATGTGATACTCCCCCCCCCCCATTGAAACATGTGCTTGATTCATGGAAGTTGTGAATTAATAGTCTTGTTATTATAGTTAGAATTCTACTCAGTTTTGTTGTTGTATAGTACAAATAGGTTGTTGTAGTTATTATAATTATGATCATTAATGGATATATGATTTACAGAGTTACATAATGTGAGTTTTCTTACTTTCAAAATGGAGTGTATTATGTGAGTTTTCAAAATGGAGTTTGTCTAGAGACCATGTGGTTTGGATAATAGGGCATGTGTAATTTCCAACCCCCCCCCCCCACACACACCCCCTCACCAGCCATCTTGGACATGTGCTCTCAGCACACATTTATCTCTCTCTCTCTCTGTATGGTTGTATTTTGAAGTTTAATTGCTGTTTTATGCAAATGTATATCAACTGTACCTAGTCATTGTATAAATTTATTTGCGCTTGTTGTATTTAGATCACAGCGTGTAACTATCTGTACTTTTCTTGAATAATAACTTTTGTGCGTTGGAACCACATTCAAAATCTGAAAGCATTTATTGGGGTGTGATACTGGCCATAGCGCTACTTAGCGCCATCTATGTTTAGGGGTTTATAGGCAGGATTGTTTAGAGGTTTATAGGCAGAATTGTCTAGAGGTTTATAAGCAGGATTGTACCAAGGTTTAATCAGGATATAACAAATTTCTTACCCCTTTTACGGCTTATGGGATAATCAGTAATGTGCTAGTCTGCACGGTCTACCCCACCCATTGTCAAATTATAATAAATAACAGCCTGTGGTTTGATTTTGGTAGTGTGGGATCTTTCAATTTCTACAAATTCTATGTTGTGGACTGTAGAAAAGATACAGACATCTTTTTTTTATCTTTCCACCTCATCACACACACATTTCCCCATTGAAAGCCTACAATATCTCCCTTTTGCAGTTTTTTTTTTCATCAGAGCTTGAGGGACATCTTTTCGGGTCATCCTCAGGGTCCTATAGGTGTCAATCTGATGGGTCAGCAATATATCGGCCAGTTGAGAGGATGTGTAAAAATTGTCTGTTGTGACGCAATATCCCTTATTGAGTAAGGGTTTCAGTAGACTCATTACTATTTGCACAGATAATGGTAAATCTTGGTATTCTGTGTCCACTATTGTCCCTTTGCCTGTATATATAATGTTAGACCAAATATATCCAGATTTTGCTTCACACAGCATGTACATTTTTATTACAAATCTTGATCTTTTGCTTGGAATATACTGCTTCCACCCCAGTCTGCCTTTGTACAGCAGCAGACTTTCGTCAATGAAGATGTCTCGTTCTGGGGTCAGTAGTTCAGAGAATCTCTTGGACAAGTAGGAGTAAAAAGGCCAAATTTTATGGAGTTTGGGGTTGGGATGGGCTTCTTCTTCAGCCTGATTATCTACAAAATGTAGGAATTTTTTCAGTAAGGTAAACCGTCTGTGGGCCATTATTGATGCAAAAAATGGTGTCGCCAGGGCATTCCTCTTAGACCAGTACCACTCCAGCAGAGGTTTTTGTATCAAGCCTTGCAGCACTAGCAGAGATAAGAATACCAGTATTTCTGCAGCTGTTGTTGGGACCCAATCATTGCTTCTAGAAAAATGGGGTGGTGTTGCACCGGATATGGACTGTTCAGCATACCGATTTGTTTCTGCAGTAATTAATTCGACCAAGTGGAGGTCAAAAAACAATTTGAAATATCCCAGAATTCCACTTTCTGTTGTCACTTGTGGTTCACCCATGAAGGGAAATCATGGTGGCGCTGAACCAAAGTTTTGCGCATCTAGAGCACAAAATTAGTGCACCTCCTCTTCATCTTGCTCTTCGTGAGTGGCATCCAAAAGCTTTCTTCTTCATCACTGGAATACATGTCACTTCCAGTATCAGAATCTGTAGCACTGGTGGACATCACTGCACTCTTAGTGTAAATGATAAATGGATAATGGTTTTCACCTTACTTTGATGATCACAGTCACTGTAATATCTAACAATTGTATCCTTATCTCAATCACTGATGTCTCTCTCTCTCTCTCTCCTCAGCTACACTGTCACAGGACTCACAGTCATGTTACAATATAAGTCACCAGTATCATGAGATGGATAATCCTCATAGGATTGTCCACCCTTGTTGCTGGGAAGAGATGGAGGGGTAGGAGTGAACAATCCTTAGGATTGCCCACACCTGTTGCTGGGAAGAGAAGAAGGAGGTGGAGTGTGTGTTGGAATGAGTTGGGGACATTTCAGGGGCCACCATATGATCTGTGTGGGTCAGGAATGAGCAGCACACTTGAAGAGCACCATAAGTTCTGTAAGCAGGGTAGAAGGGATAAATCGGGGATAAACTGTGAGTTCCTAATCACTGTAACCTGGCAATGGTTACACAGGGGGCAGAGATTCCATCCACTGAATTTCCCCAGAATCTGCGAGAAGCAGCGCTGGGGTTACACAAGCTTCATGCATTGTAATAACCAGGCGTCTGCAAGAAGCAGCACTGGGTCTGTTATGTGAAGGGGGTGAGTGGCTGGGGAGAGAGCAGGCGGAAGCTGCCTGTTCTCTTCCCCCGGCAGCGCAGAGGTTACACTGGAGCATCGGCTCCATTTAGTCTAATGACCAAGCATCTGAATGGAGCAGCACTTCATCTAACAAGGGGAGCAGTGCCGGGTGTGTGTGTAGAGGGGAGGGGGAGGCGTCGGGCTGCTGATCACTGAGCCCAGCAGTGAGCAGCACAAACGAGTACAATACATAGATACAGAGGGACCGGGAGGTCCCTCTGGGGCTGATGGCTGCCGGAAGATTTTCTTTCAACAGCCACCTGCAGGGCATTTCTGAATGGTCGTATCAGATACGACCATGTCAAAGAAAGCCCAGTCTGGTATGGTCGCATCTGATACGATCGTGCCAGGCAAGTGGTTAAATGCTTCTGGTCACAGCAGGGATGTAGTCAGGAAGCTGACGGTCTTAATACCAACTGCCGGCTTCCCGACTCTCTAATCCCAGCAAAGTACTAATGACAGGTGTCGAAATCCAGACGCCTGTCATTAAACCTACGCCGGGAGCCCGACAACCAGCATACCAAACGAAGGAAAGCCGGGTGCCGGGCGCGGACAGCCACGGGGGGGAGGGTTAGGTTTTAGGGCTCCCAGGGGGACTTAGGGTTAGGCACCCCCCTGGGAGGGTTAGGGTTAGGGTAGGGGAAGGGGGGGTTAGGTTTAGGCACTTAGAGGGGGGTTAAGGTTAGGTACCCCTAAGGGAGGGTTAGAGGGTAAAAATAGGTTAGTTAGTACTTACCTTTGTAGCTTCGGGTCTTCACCTCTGCCGAGCTTCTGCTGTCGGCGGTAAAACATACTACACCCTCACAGCATGGTGAAACAGAAAGCTACTCATATGGTTTTTAGAGCCATGGGGGTATATTTACTAAAGTGCAGGTTTTTAGAACTGGAGTTGTTGCCCATAGCAACCAATCAAAGTCTACTTATCATTTATCCAGGCCCTTCTAGAACAGGGGGGGGAACGTCCGGCCCGCAGGCCATATGAGGCCTGCAAAATCATTTGGTCCGGCCCTGCCAAGGCAACCGCAGCGGGTCTCAAAATTCAATAATAATCTAGGAACTTTTTTCTGCTAGCTTTATCTGTATAGCAGGGTGCCTAGAATGGCACCCTGCAGCCAGAATCTATACAGCAGTACCACCTGGAGCGTCCTTAGGATAGGTCACACCGCTGCCCTTAAAGCTTCTTGGAGCATCCTCAGGATGCTCTGGGTATTGCTATAATCATCGGTGATTGTAGCCCTACCCTTCCACGTGATGTCATGTGGAGGGGCGTGGCCTGCACCGGGCCCGTGAATGATGTTATAAATATCCAAATGGCCCTTGGCAGAAAAAAGGTTCCCCATCTCTGTTCTAGAAGATAATAGCTAGAATCTAATTGGTTGCTATAGGAAACAACTCCAATTCTAAAAATCCGTACTTTAGTAAATTTACCCCTTGGAATCAGAAAATGATTACTAGGTTTTGTTAATGCACATTAATGAGGTCTTAGCTTCTTGGAAAATAGTCACTTTGTGTCCTTTTAACTTCTGCACCAAAAAGAAAAGGTTGTTTGTCAATGAGATAGGCAAAAATCCTGTGTACATTTGTTGTCACTTATAAACATTAACATTAATTATGTCAAACAGTATATAGCTAACAGCTCCTTCACATTTTATACCAATTGGAACGTCTTACATGCATCATCATACTGGTGAATAAGTAAAACAGTATAGATGAAAGAAAGTGACAGAAAGCCAAGGGGTTCTGTAATGTTAGTGACTCACAAAAATACAGTCATTTGCTGAGTTTATATCAAGGACATGGAAACATGACATATCTTTAAGGGAATTCCTGGGCATTAAAAGAGAGAAAGCTGTAGAAATGTAAATTCATCACATAATTTGATATACCTAAGACCGCAGGATTGGATATTGGGATTTATGATTCACTATTTTAAATAATAAATTCCATACTACAAAAGTATTCCTGGCATACAAGTGGAAGGTCGACAGAACAAACTATTCCTGTTACTTTAAAGTACTGTTTTGGAAAAAAATTTAGCTACAGTAAATGCAAAGGGAGCCATTTAGAGTTGAACACAAGTCAGTTTCTTTTGCATAAAGCACACATATGGTAGTGAACATATGCACCAGAAATGCATATGCATACATTTTTATCAATTGCTTTGTGTATCCCTTTCTCCCTACCACTGGGAGGCAGAATAAATATTCATATTGATGGTGATAATCATAAGTACAATGGTAGAAACCTTCGGTCATAATGGGACATGGCCTAATCAGCATATAACTGAATTACCTGGGGGTAATAGGGGTACCTAGGGGTATCAGTTCTGCAAAAAAAAAGAAATATAATATACTTGATAAAGTGACGTTCACTGAGACCCTACATGGGACCTATATGCAATTAGCCATTCAGAGAGTCTTCCTCAGGTTATAACCAGTCAGAGCAAAGGTGCCCTGGATTAGTTATTACTGTTAGTGGACCCATTTTGCATCACAGCTCAGGAGTGATAAGTGTGCCATCTGAACCTCTCTTCCGAGTATATATATATATATATATATATATTTATGTGTTCCTGTGTCTGACATGCTATATACTATATATATATATATATATGTATATATATATATATATAGTATATAGCATGTCAGACACACATTAGTAGAATTTATATGGTAGCATTCCAACTATGAAAGGTCAGAAAACTTGGATAAGATTCTGCATAGGGAAAAAGTATTATTCACATTGCCTGCAATATTATACCAAATATGGGAAATCATATCAAAATATACCACAACGACCTGTGCCAAAAATATTTCTGTAACATTCCAGTTACTAAAAAGATATATAGACATTAAAGAACAGATGGTATAAAGCAGCAATATAATTATAAGGGATTGTTTACATGTGTGGAAAAACATGTTTCCGTATGGTTTAAGCATCTTTTAGTATCTCTTCAGTTTACAAAAAGACTAACACAGGAGATATCCATGACATCTTTTGGCTCTTTAGCTTAGCTTTTTAGAACTTGTCCCCTATAGCTAAAACCATCTGAAGATAGTGCTAGCCATTCTATCCTTATGGGAAGGAATCCTCCTGGAATCCTACATGTCCCCAAACTCTCTCTAATGCAGTTTAGTTCTGCACGCAGCACACAAGAAGCCTGATGGCCGCGCAAGTGCAGGGTCAGAGCTGGGACCTTACAGCAGACTTCTTTGAGACAGGTTCTTATTGGTCCTGCTGTCAAATACCAGCTTTAAGGGGTCTATTTCCTAAGCAGTGTTATGAGACAGAGTGAAAAGTGATAAGAAAGTGAGAAGGTGCCAGCCAATCAGCTCCCAACTGTCATTTTTCAAACACAGCCTGTGAGATGGCAGTTGGGAGCTGATTGGCTGGCACCTTCTCACTTTTTATCACTTTTCACTCTGTCTCCAAACACTGCTTAGTAAATAGACCCCTAAGTAATTTCTTATCACTGTGATATGCGTTGATAAGAAATTATATATTTTGAGTCCACACAGCCACTAATGATCTATATAGACCCAGAAATGTACAACTTCTAGTCTCATCTGGGCCTTTGTAATAAGCTGATTAATGTGGTTAACAGCTTGGGTCCTGAGGTGTTTATTAGCTCATTCCATTAGTAAATGGTCCTTGGAAACAACAGACAGATATGCCAAATTATGCCTCCTCTGTTCTTGTTTTGACCCCACTCTGTCCTGTCGATTGATTTATCTATTCAATGCTCTCAGGCAGTCAGCACAGACTAGTTTGTGAACCATCAAATCCCAGCATCTCTGTCCAAGATGAAGTCAACGTGCCCTGAAATAAATTTAAAATTTCAATTACTCCAAGAAAAGTGCCAGCCTCACAGATTTCACATTATTTAGAAATGCTCATTTGCTATGCTTGTTCTGTCTGTAACCAGCCAGGTGTACCATCGTTGAGTAATGAACTGTATGTCAAAACGCTGTTGTCTTTTTGGGTTTATTCATTTCTAAATGTACTGCACTTTAGTGTAAATGCTACACTTATATCAGAAGTCCGGGTAACCTGTCATTTGGACATGAGATGCAGGAAAGATGTTACTGTTATGCTTCCAGGAGCTGCTGATGCTTTTCCTTGTTTGGATCAATGCTCATGAATTTATCTTTCTACCTTCTTGGATGCACTGCTAGCTGGGGTCATACTTTATTTTAGCCTCTAGAGTGCAGGAATGACCCATAACACATTGCTTTGTAATGGTGCCAACTGTGTATGCCATAGAGTTCAGAGAATTGAGATGCCACAATAAATCAGATCCTTAGTGTGAATGTTCAAATAGCCAGGAGCATCTTTCAGCACTGCTGTCAGTAATGAGCAGCTTTTACCGCGAGACGCACAATATCTGTATGAGAAACAGCATGTACAAACAAAGACACTATTAACTTTGGTCTGTGCTGTGCTGTCACAAGCACAAGAAATACATTCCATTTATAAAAGCTGCAAGGACACCAAATGTACAGTACATACAGTATATCAACTCATTGATATGCAAATACTCAATGGATATATCTTGGATAACAAAGGGAAACCCACTTTTCAATCTGTACCATGCAGCATATATGTATAGGGATATGTAAAGTGATAATTACTCTGCTTAGACTAATCCAACTAAAATTCAGATAAAATGTAATAACAACAGGTTATTATATAATGCATGAAACTGTGGTATTTACAGAAGATATGATATTTTTTCATGTTATGCTAGTAGTTCAAAAGAGGCAGATAACAAACAGAATTTATATATCTCACGTTTAATGCAGATGGCACTTAAAGGTGCTAAAAACAGAACACACCCGAACTTTGGGGTTCCAAGTCGAACCAAGATCCCAGCTCGGATCACTTTGGAGTTCCGAGTAGAACCGAGTCCCGGCTCAGTTCTCCTCGCCAAGTTTGTATCTCTAAGACGAATCTTGCGTGTTTTGGGTTGCATGTAAATCCCTCCCTCATGATTTCAGGTGCCATTTCACACAGGAGAGTGGATGGAGAGGGCATGGGCTATAGTTCATGCTGCAATACATTACAGAGTTGTAGGTAGATGGAGTAGGTGGGAAGCATGTTAAAGACTTCTGGCATCTTTGTCACTATGTATGTTTGTTTGTCAGACTCTAGCTAGCACCTGCAATTCAGTGCAAATAGGCCTCTTGTTTATGTTTGTGAGAAGTGAAGTTGAAGTGAGCTGCACTTACTTACGATTGTTTGTCATATGAACTATAGTTCTTTAAACTGCCATGTGTCTCTTAGTTTAGCCAGCCAGCTCGCTGCAGCCTTTGGCCAATATTGGTGAAAACAATATTGTAAACTGTGAGGTGGTCATAATTGACTAAAATTGCTGGGAATTTAAGTTTTTGGGGTTAATAATACTCTAGGAACAAAAACAGGCCAAAACTACATGATTTTGGATGTTTTTATTAATTTTTAAAGAAATCTAGATCACACAAAAAAACAAAAACAAACCCCAAACACTTCAGGGTCACTTTACCAAAACCAAAATACAACAGTGATTTAAGGGTCTATTCAATAAGTAGCATATTCACGGTAGAAATTGAGGCCCAGATTTATCAATGAGTGATTTTCTTGTTATCCATTGTTAAATGGTGCTCCAACCAATCAGCTCCTAGCTGTCATGTGTTTGAAAAATGACAGGAGCTGATTAGTTGTAGCACCGTTTAAGATTAATAACAAGTGAGAACAAGAATTAGGGCCTTTCATTATAAAGGTAAAGCAGGAGATATCATGGATATCTCCTGCTTACCTTTCACTCCCGATCTGGCCTACTCTCCCCATACACTAGTATGGAGACCTAAATTCATCAAGGTCCAAAAATACAACATTTTCAGAGTTTGACTGAACATTCGCCATCTTCAGGTGGCATTTGTTCCCGGACCCCTGCTGCTTTCCTATGTGGAGGAGCCCCAGTCCCGACTAGTTAGAATGTTAATTATTGGTGTCCGCCCGATAATTAAAAAAGTCATTGGGCTTTGTCAATGGTTGTATGACCAGAAAATGGCAGCACATATACATATTTGCATGAATCTGACTGGTTGCGACTGCAGAGACAAGATGTGGGAGTGAAAGGTTTTACTAATGTAAAGTGAAGTAATTGTGTGTTTTGGTAATTGTGAATAGATGCCTTCTGGCACAACAACGTATACATGTCTGTAAAAACCATATCATTTGCAGGTGCAAATACATGTTGATGATTATGATGTTTGCAAGCACCACTGATGATTGGCTGATTGCAAATGTACATCTGAAGCTGATAGGTGCTTTCTTTGCTGTATGTGAATATATAATGGCGTGTTTTAGCAATGGTTTTTTTCTTTACATGAGATGGAGATTTGTACCTGTTGTATTACAAAGGGTAAATTAAGTTTAATTGAAACCTAATTGCTAATGCATATTTCACAAGCCAAACAATTGGTTAAAAAAACATGAGTTCTAGTGTATGTGACATATGCCGATGTAAACTGTCCACATGTGCTACTTGCGCTGGCCTGCAGCCACTTGCATGCGTATGTCTCAGCATATGGGTGTCACTGTCATTACACTACTTTATTGTGCTGGGGGTTTTCTATATGGTAAATTACAGTACATCCAGTATGGATTCAACTCTGCATCAGGCATATTATTTGCATCAAGTAATCTTGTTCAATCACCTTTGGATGTTATAAACATTCTACAGTCATATGTAAGAGGATTGTCATGTCAGGTGTACTCATACTTGCCGACATTCAGCTCCCTCCTTCCGGGAGGGAGCTGAATGCCTGCATTGTGTGGGGGGCGTGGCCGGGCTATGATGCCGTTTTGGGGGCGCCCCCCAAACGTGGCTCCGCCCCCTCTTCACAATGCCGGGAAAAAGGCATTGTGAAGCAGGGGGCGGAGCCACGATGACGCGATTCAGCGCGAATTGCGTCATCGGGCCCCCCGGCAGCGGGAGTTTTTGCTAGCAGTCTGGGGGGGTAGGCAGCAGCCGGGAGGCTTGCCTGCCTTTCCGGGGGGTCGGGAGCGGCACCCGATATTCGGGAGGCTCCCGACCAAATCGGGAGGGTAGGCAAGCCTGGGTGTACTGCTGTAGCATATATGTGGCTTGGCTACTAAAGTACATAAATTCTGAATTATTGCGTTTATTCATATGAGGATCAGAAGCAGATATTTTGGGCCTCATGTGGAGTCACGAATCTTCTGTTATGGACACAAAAGGCGAGTTTTACCATACAAAACATGCGCAGAAGCCAGTTTACGCAGGTTTGTGTACCTATGATTGATTCTGAGTTAGACAGATCTTGCTTTGTGAGAAATAAGCTGAAACTGGGCATCAGTTTAGATAAAATAAATCAAACATAGAATTGGTTGCTACAGATGCCAATTACATTTTTCCACTGTGCATCAGTATATATAATATATGTGCCCCTTTGTGTTTATTAGGATAGTGGGTTAGAATAACATAGGGACATCAGGTGATGGAGATGAAGCAAGTTCACTTTAGACAAATGGTGCATCTCAGTCTCATAGGCACAGCGCACAGAGGGGCTGATTCAGAGCCGGACGCTCTTTCAGAGCGCACGCTCTGTATCAGGGCGGCATTTTTTTTTATGTGAGCCGACCTCCTGGCCGTTCGCTAAGCTGTGGGTGACCACCCACAGCTTTTGCGAGCGGCCAGGAGATGGTCGCGATGGTCGTGACCACAGCGACCATCGAGCTTGCGACGAGACCCTTGTGTCGTCCTTCGGGAACGCCTCCCTTTGGCCAGCCACCCCCCCTGCCCACCTCCAAAATGGGGCGAGCTGTCAATCATAATCGACAGCCGCCCCCTTTTTTTGCGAGACCCATAGCGACGGAGCACCCATCGCTGGCCGGGTCTCGCGCATGCACAGTGAGGGACCATTGACCCGCTTGCGAGCGCTGTGCGCTCGTGAGCGGGTCTGAATCAGGCCCAGAGTCTTTGTGGCACTCCTATTCCCTACTTCATATATATTTAAAAAAAATGGACTGCACTTTATACCATACTGTACATGTCCAATATTGGTGTCCATGTGACTGTCTATGTTTTTTAAAATCAGACAGAGTGATGAGAAATAGTCAATTTTTTAGGTGATTTTTATGTTGATTTTAATCAACTGAAATCGGCTGTATAAATCACTGGCCAAATCTCTCATTTACTACTAACATTCAATTTGAAATCAATTTCAAAATCATATATGATGTGGGTCGATTTTCAAGAGTGTAGAAATCCAAGATAGCCCTGGATAGACTCTCTACAAGCCGCACTGGAGGAGGGTCACCTGTGGATGCAGGGACGCCAAGGGGGGAGTACTAACTACCCAGGCTTGCTGGAGGGGCCCGGCGGGAGCCCAGGTCCACTGCTGCTCCCCCCTTCTTCCTACCTATCAGCAGCCCAGCACACGCTCTGTCTGTGGGGGGGGGGGGGGCAATCACACTGATTGTGCCCCCCCCCAGATTTGTGCCAGGCTGATGGGTTCACAGCACCACCTTCCCCGGCATGAAAAAAGGGGTCCATGCCTCCCGCACACAGGCCATGCCCCCCTCGGGCTCGGGACGGCTTTCTACAGCCCTGTGTGGATGTGGATTATAATGTGTATGAGGAACGGGTCAAGGGAATTATGCCACAGGAGTTAACATGCATGCCACAGTGCACCACATGCTTGTGTCTCCTTTTATAGGCATAATAATTAAGTTCCTACCAATAGAATGGTTTTTAGAAGCTACAAATCACCTGGTTTTCAATAGAATATTTATTTATGTATTTTTCTGTCAATTTTATAGTCAATTTTTAGTCGATTTTCAATCCAACTGTTAGTAAACGAGAGAATCCTAGAATCCTGTAATGATCTATGTGAAAGTATCGATGTTTGGTTGATGGTTGATTTTGGTCGGGATTCAGTTTTATAGTTGATTTTAATAGTCGATTTTGTCTGTAGTATGTCCCTGATTTGCAAGTCACACAGAAAATCACTTATAAATACACAAAAAGCCAAAATCGACCTTTAGTAAATATACCCTGTCTAATACATGTAAATGATAATACAGTATGTACACTCTGCTATAGGGCAGATTCAATTAGGCGTTAGCTGCCTGCACAAGTTCTGGTATCTGATTTCTGCTTGCACCTAAGTTAATAGACGTAGCAGCCGGAATACGTTCCACTGGCTACTGCGCTTAATTGAATCTGCTTCTCTGTATTAAATACTATTAATTATGAATAGTCTAATAACTGGAAGACAATATCAGATATGTATTTTGATTACTGGCTGTTTTTAAGAATATTGACAAATTTTCCAAAGCGGAGCTACAGCAGATATCAGCACTTCTGCATTTTGTGCTCCCCCCCAGAACATGTGATCGCATGATGTCATGCAGAGGAAGGTGGGTCAGGAGCACTGAAGCCAGGTAACTGGTCAGAAATTATACTAATCTCTTGGCCTTGCGCCCTGGGCGGGGTCTCTGATCACACACCCACAGTGAGAAAGTGATCTATTGGGAGTGCATATTAAGCTGGGTACACATATTATGTGATGTATAGTACATGATCGGTACAATATACATCATACAAACAGGATAGTGTGTACATCTGATCCGTTCTCGACTGCTGTCCTGAATGTCAGATGAGACGATGCAATGAACAATGTGGTATGGTCATACACCGGATCTTGCAGTGTGTACATTGCTCACTGCATTGCTGGGCCACACCATCATATTCTGTGTACCCAGCTGAACATCTGTGTTGTAGCTCTAGTTTAGCTTAGCTGCAAATGTCCCTCCTTTCTCCAGCTCCGAATGTAATTGATGCAAATTCCAGTAAAGGAACTGCTGATGGCTATTATATATGTTACAATAGAATATACAGTATGTCTGCTTCCTTCAGAAGCTGCCTGATATAGTCATCTAATGCTGTATTTCCCCATCACCTTATGGGAAGGCTGCTGGTGCTAGTATTAGGTGCCATTCATCCAGGAGCTTCTCTTACCTGGCCAGCCAGCCTACAGCCAAGAAACTCTCCCCAAGTCTATAGTTGCCTTTACTGTACTATATACATCACATTATATATAACAAATAAATAAATAAAAAGCTGTAGAACATTGGTAGCATTATATACAGCATATTAGGCTATACATAGTACTAATTTGCAGTTAAGAAGGACAAATACATTTTTATTTTCTAAAGATAACATACAGTAACTTCGGTATAATGTTATTTTTTTTACACCATTTCAGTATTTTCCCAAATAACTTTAACAGCAATTAATGCTAATATACCTACATATAACCTTAATAATCTCATTCTCTTCCACTATCATGCAGTGCAGTGCTCACTTTATTCACAAGGGGTCATCAAAGGTCTAATTTTCCCTTTTTCCTGCACATAGTAAAACTATATCCATATTAAAACAAATATTCCATTTATATCAGCAGCTGGGAGGTAAAATAGATTTATTATTTTTAAAATATAAATCTTCTCTGGTAACTTTAATGATAATGTGTAAAATGTATGTAAATGTATATAAATGATTATATAAAGCAGAAGAGATGTTAATATATGTATAAACGTCTGTAAATAATATCTGTATAAATGAGTTCTGAAATCAAGCTTATTAAAGTTATGTTATTAATATATTATAAAGAATAACAGCCCCATACAGTAAATTATTACACATATCTGATGTCACATTGGTCCGAATTCAATTCAATGCGAAGATGAATAACCACGGGAGGGAGCTCCCGCGGTTATTCAGTACACCGCGCTGTGTGCTTTGTCGGGAATTGGTTGTCAGAGAATGCCGGCTCTCGCGACTTAACCTGGGTGTTCAGGCGCGAGAACCGGCATTCTCTGACTAAAGTACAGCTGCGCGCCCAGCATTTTTGTCGGATTTCTCCTTGCATCACCAGGGGGGTGTGAGAAGAAATCCTTTAGCCACCCAAACAGTGCAGTGTATTGAATAGCAGCTGGAGCTCCCTCCATTCATCTTCATATTGAATTGAATTCGGCCCAATGACTTTCCTTGACCTTTATAACATGACCTGCAGCCTCTTGTCTATATGTAAACATAGAACTACTATTATCTTTATGATTTACAATATTCTATACATTACTTAAAATATACAGTATATAAATAATATGTTTATAAATGGACTCAATGTTGATATTAACTTAGTTTTATTGTGATGTTTGTTCTAAGGAGGCTACAGGATTTTATAGCTCCTTCCTCACCAAAACACTGAAATGACAGGTGCAATTGGACTAACATTACCTCCATTTCTTAACTTTGATGAAAGGTGCAATTTGTATTATATCTTTGACTGTGCCACTGACTGTACCACTGACTGTAGCATTGAATATGTCACTGACTATACCACTGACTATACCACTGACTATACCACTGACGATACCACTGACGATACCACTGACTGTACCACTGACTGTAGCATTGAACCACCTTTAACTTTTTTCTTTTCATATTGTGCGGATTGTTGCGTTACCTTTCTAAATATCTGCAGATTTCCCAAGTTTAAATATCCCTTGACGTGATTGAATAGATTTATCTCCAGATCAACTAAAAAATGTTGTATTATTACAAATAATAAAAATGTTGCTCTAATTTAATGTTTATCATACTTTTGTTTAAAAATCTCCTGCATCTTATTTGTTGCCTGTTTTTATTAACTTAAATTGTAAACTCTCTTAGAACAAGGCACACTGTACTCCTTGTTTTCACATCAGCATTTATATTGTCTATGATTTATGTATGTTCTGTTCTCCCCACTGTCTGGTGCTGGGGAGCACTATACAGTAGCACATTACAAGTCAACAACTACAACAAATAATAATAATAATAATGATGATGATGATGATAATAGTAATAATAATACAAATTATACAAATTCTAATAATAATAATAATAATAATAAAATCTACAACTTAAAAGCTGTGCAATTGTGAGAGTTTAAGGTCAATCCTACAGTATTAGCCATGATGATCTCGCGGTGCGAGTGATCACAGCAATGGCCTCACTTTACGGCAAACTTGATTTTTTGAATTTTGCTCGCAGCCCCATGGGGCTCCGAACTAAATTCAGCAAACTCGGGCTCGGAGCGGGCCACAAAGGGTGCAAGGTGACGGCCGTTGCTGCCATTTTAAAGCTGTTACAATGGCAACTCACACCCTTCGCACTTAATTAGGTTGACGCCTTCGTTTTTTGGATGTTACAATCCATAAATAAAAACTCTTTCTCCACCATCTTTTTAACTTGTCTTGTAAAACTTTGCATTAGTACGTCTAGGTATTGCGCAAGCGGTAATTATCTGAATATATATCACATAAATAAATACATTATTCAAAAGTTGATGTTCTTTTAAAGGGGTTAATACCCTTTAAGCAATAGTGTTACATAAAGCATTAAGCTAGGTCGTGCTTCAGAAAGATAATTCTAGCTGCAGTGACATTGCAGCATTACAGTCCATCTATTCTAATTCAGCAGAGGTCTGATCAGCTCTAATAGGACCACATGGATTACATTCTCCAACAATGTGCACTGAGGCATGATCCGTTTCCAGTAAAAGTGGGTGATCTTTTGGCAGACACCCGCTGTTTGGCATACGGAAGGTAGGTTATATGAAGGTGAAATGTCTGAAAAGTTACAATAAATAATGAAAGATGCAAAACTTTTTTTGTAGGTACTATCGATCCACAAGGCAGAAACTGTGCATCTGCATCTAACTCTCAAACAAGCCTGCCAGGCATAACCAACATCTAGCTCCAACTGAAACCCAGGGCAAAGGCTTAGTTCTCTTGGACATTTAGCCATTTCATAATAGCTAAAGATCTGGGGCATCTTGACCTAAAACATTCAATTTTAAACTTTCCATTATGTTAACAATTTTTGGATTTTAAACATGGGGATGTAAAGGCTTATGCTCAATTCATTTTCTATCAGTGTATTTACGTACCTAGCTGGATATCTAATATGGAAAATGCTAAGAGAAATGCTATATATGCAATGTTTCCTAAGTAAAGACTCCTATCAAAAACCCTGGACTGCTGATTTGTCCAACATAATTTCACCGATGTAAGCAATTCCTAGAGCAGGACATATATGCTATGTGCCACAAAAGCTACATAGTGGAGGAGATGTACTCAGGTCTGAAAAGTGATTAATTGGAGAGTGATAAACTGCCAGCCACTCAGCTCCCAACTGTCATATTACAGGCTGTGTTTGAAAAATGACAGTTAGGAGCTGATTGGCTGGTGGTTTATCACTCCCCAGTTTATCACTTTCCACAGCTTAGTACATCTGGCCCCTAGGTGTGTAGCACAAAGGTTAGTATGGTTGTGAATTTAGCCAAGTATGAGAGTACCATGAACCAGTGAAGAGAATTATAGCAGTTGGACGTTATCTTAGAACAGTAGACATACAGTTAGAGACCTGATTCCCATTTGAATTACAGTATTCAAGTTCAATGTCATCTCTAAGGTCCTGCTTCTGCTTTAAACTATGTTCTAGTGATTACTAGATTGGTTGTGCTTGTGGGCTACCTCCTACAGCCAGGTTTATGCATATTGTGGGTAAATACCCAAACCATAGTTACATACTCAGCACTAACCAATTTGGTGCATTAGGCTAATTTTAACTTGTTTCCCTTACATTGCAGCCAATGCCACCATCTAGTATTGCTGCTACATAGCTTTATGTTGTTGCGATTTTTTATTTTTAAAGAAACCAGTGCAAAAATGTGCACAGGGGGGCTGAGAAGTGGGTAGTGGGTACTAATTACCAGGGTCCAGGGTTGTTGGTTAGGGCCTGAAGGGGCCGCAACACTCCACATGTCAGCGGCAGCAACTTCTGCCTCTTGCCCAGTACACACTGCTGTGTGCTGAGCTGCAGAGGATACAGGGAGCAGCAGCAGTCTCTCTCTGTCTGCATGATGTGTGTGGAGGAGCGATGACACTGATAGCCGCCCTCCCTCCCCCCGATCTGTCCCTGGCCTGCCCCTTTTTTCAATACACTTTCAGGGGGCATGGCCATGCCTCCATGATTTGGCCATGCCTACCTGTACCCGGGCCTGTCCCTGCTCTCTACGACTCTGAATGTATAATACACAGAATTATAACTATACTATAGCTACTAATTATCATGTGCAATATATGCAGATAATTTTATCTCATACTAATGAAGAACTATGGCTTAGTGGCATTGGGTGATTGATGAAATCATGGCATAGTAGGCTCACTGAAGAACTCACTAATCAATGAAATTAGATTAATTTAGCTGTTTTCATCCTGAAACAATGAATTTAAAGGGGTAAATTTACTAAAGTGAGAGTTTTTAGAATTGGAGATGTTGCCCATAGCAACCAATCAGATTCTAGCTATTATCTTCTAGAAGGTGCTAGTTAAATGTTAAGTAGAATCTGATTGGTTTCTATGAGCAACATCTCCACTTCTAAAAACTCTCACTTTAGTAAATATACCACTAAGTGTTTTGTAGAGGCTAGCAAATGGGTATATTGTACCTATACTACTATTTATATTCATTCATTGCTTTCCAACACAAGATCAATCACTAAAACAAATATTGTAGTGGGTGCGAAAAAATAAATGCATATTTTATAATTGGATATAAAGACCACTTACAAACTACAGTAGGATGCATACTTTGAACTTATAATAAAATACTGAAAGGGGGCTCTGCAAGTCCGGATGAGCATCTTTTTGAATATACTTGGCAAAGGTTGACTGATTAACCCAGCCAATAAGTAGATATGCTTTATTAGGTACTATATTTTCACTAGGAGGCAGCTGAATAAATATTTTCAAATCATCTTATTATTTATTGAGGGATATGATTTTTTTTTCTTTAACTTAAGAGTATAGTAAACAAACGGATAATAGGGAAAGATTTCATGCCTGAGACAAGTCTGCATATTTATGTGCTGGATCTCATAAATCTCACACAGGATGTTGGTTGGCAGCATTCTACAGCATGAAGAGGGGCTAGCAGCAACTGCAGTGTATGTTGGCACTAGCTAAAACATGGTGTCACTTTCTCCCTTTCCTGTAATGTAGTTTAAAGAGACAGAGGTAAAAATTATGTATATATATATATATATATATATATATATATATATATACACCAAGTGAGACATTGATTCAATTATTAAAGTACATCACTAATACTTATGAACTTGCTATCCTTAGGATACATGCCTGAGTCAAAAGACAACAATAATGAAAGCATTTAAGGGACAATCAACTATAGTTTGAAGATGACACTTATCACTATAAAAATGTATGCCACATAGAACACTAAATATTTAGTCTTAGAAGGAATGTATGATTCAGTATTGTAGTGTTTCTAGCTTTAAAGACAGACTTAAGCATTAAGTGTTGCTTCTTCTCAAAGATGTTTAAAAGTGTATGGAGGTCATTTATGAAAGTGGTAATTGTATGATGTGATTGATGTTACAGTTTTGCCCAGTCCATAGCTTCGTATCTGTATGCCTCTCCATACACCTAGGCGCACTTCTAGGTTGCAGAAAGTGTCTACCGAGAGTGGAGACACCAAGTGGCTGAGTTTGAGTTGAGAGCAAAAAAACAACACAAAACATGGTTTGTCCAGGTACAAAGTTAAGGTGCATACACACTAGGCGGCATGCACCGTGAACGATATCGGCTGACGATTTTCCTTGAACTTCCCTGAGTCCCGGACAAACAAAATAGTGCGTACACACTGGACGATAAAACAAAATTGTCGTAATGATGTGTTTAGGGGCATTTCTAGAAAGGAGGGGGCCTGTGTGCAGTCTCCGACAAGAGCCCCCTCCTCTCCGCCCGGAGGCCGACAGCACACTGTGCTGTGCACGGCCAGCGCCGGAGTTATAGACTCTGGGCACTAGAGTGTGCCCAGAGTCTATAATGTATGCACAGGTCACCGGGAAAATCGCAGCGGCGGCCATTTTCCCTGTACTGCGCATGTGTAAATGATGGGAAAATGGCTGCCGCGGCCATTTTCAATCGTTTGACAGCGCCAGACCCCGCGCCGACGTGGGACTCCAGAGAGGTAAGTATTATTATTGGTGCAGGGTGTCCAGTGCGGGGCCCCCCTGGACCCAAGGGCTCGTGTTCCCCGCACATCCTGCACCTATTATAGATATGCCCCTGGATGTGTTGTTATCGGCAATATCGTTTAAAATATCGTCTAGTGTGTACTTGTTTTTTTTGTTTTTTACTTTGTAAGTCAGAATCAGCCCCTAAGTGTGTACCTTGGTGTGTGTTGGCCGGCCATCAAGACTCAACAGTACAAAACCACAGTAAATTACCACCTATAATTTTGTAGAACTATGAAGATCATTCAAGTGAATTCTCTTGGTGATTTTGTTTTTATTAAACTCCGTTTTCAAAGATGTATCTGATTTGCACGATACAATTTTGCCAATTGTCCCTAATTTCAAAGAAAAGTCAAAGATTATACAGTTTGTTCTTTGAGTTGCTTGTCCCCAATAATGTCCTGTTTTTCGGGACCAACTACTTTTTGTGCATAGGATGCAATCTATTCATATTTTTCAATGAAGTGGAGTAATTAAAAGGGAAGCAAGCAACAGCTCCCCTCCTGTTTACATGTGAAGCAGGAAAGGGCAAGAAGACAGAATATGTCATCTATGGGGATGGAGAGGAGCTTCGAAGAGGAGACACCCGCCTAGGGCCAGATCATCCATAGTGCGGCTGGAGGTTGAGCTCCAGGCATGATGATGACCAGCTGCCTAGTTGGCCACACTGTTGGTCATAAATAAGCAGGGCCGGCCCGAGGCATGTTCGACCAGTGTGGTCGAACAGGGGCACCACCCCATATAGGTGTGCACCCCATATAGGGTGCACACCTCCCAACCATTCCCAATTTCAGTGGTATAGTCCAGTTTTTTGGGCCCTGCCCCACTGTTCCACCCGCGGGGCAAAGTGTCCCGCAGGTGGTCGTGTGATTGGGCACCTCCACCGTCGCAGCCGTACAGCGGTGCCAGCCCCGGGGAAGAGGAATGGATACCGCATGCATGCACGCGGCATCCTTTCACTGAAGCAAGAGGGCTGGGGGAAGCCCAGCTACTGACCTAGTGCTGGGCTTGCCCCCAGCCTGACGTTTACGGGAGGCATGCCATACGGGCATGCCCCCAAATAACATAATTTAGGGGATGTGTTCTATGGTAATTAGGCCTCGCCACCATTTTCGGTCGCGTGCGGCTAAGGAGCGCCAGGTCCTTGTCTTGCACAGGGGATTGGCTAACCCTGGAGCCGGCCCTATAAATAAGTATTAAAAATGTTTTTCTAATTATGTTTTGTATTTAGGGAGACAGTGGTGCTGATAGAGTAGGAGTGTATATGCCCACATGCCATTGGCAACATCCACACATTACTGGTCACAGCTCCTCCCCTTCTCAGGATAAGCCCTTGAACTTTTTCAGCCCCAGGCCCAAGTGGCCCTTAATCTGGCAGTGCACCTGCCGAGCCAGGGAAGTGGACAAGAAAGAGAATTAAAAGAACTGGGGAAGAAGGCAAAAGTTGAGAGAAGAGCATGTAAGTAAAAAAGGGGACATGTTTGACAAAAGTTGGTGAGTATGGTGCATAATATGGTGAGTAGGGTGAGCAGAGAGGCATGTGTATGATAAGATAGTAAATAGAGAGGCATGTGTATGATAAGATAGTAAATAGAGAGGCATGTGTTACAAGCTGCTGAACAGGGGACCATGGACCTGATTCAGAGCCGCTCGCAAGCGCCTGCTCACTCGTATGCGGCCGATGGTATGCGAACATGCATGCGCACGCTTCGTTCTGTCCGTACGCGAACTACTCAGAGCGATCAGAATCTGCTCGCTCGCCAAGCAAAGACAACCCAGTGTAATGAGTGACAGGAGAGGCAGTTTGTGGGTGGTAACAGGGGCAGGACACTAATAACGGGGGAGTGGAGGTGCGAACGCAGGTTTGCCTGAGTGTTTCAACGCCGTTTCTAAGGCGTGCATAATTAACAGCCAGTGTCATAGTACACGTCACTTTCCTGTTTTTTACACTGAAGTCCTCGCAGTGCTTGCGGTAGGGTAAGACAACCACAAGCGCTGCCTTCGCTTCCGATGGTCCTCAATGTACCAATGTTTTAATACACTTCCTGGAGATGACGTGCGCTAGTGGGTGTCTCTACATAAGTTAAAGGGCGTCTAAAGAGACAAAGTGATCGCTCGCAAAAACAAAGTGGGTGTGCTTATGCCTTACCGATCGAACGCCTGCCATGCCGTCACTTAGCCGAATTTGCATACGCTTGGTGTGAGCGATCACATCTAGCAAGCGGGTCTGAATCAGGTCCCATGTGTGGAAAAAGCTGGTGAGTAAGGAGGAATAGGTCTAACAAGCTGGTAGGCACAGGGGCATGTGTGAAAAAAGCTTGTAGGCACAGGGGCATGTGTGAGAAAAGCTGGTGAGCCAGGGGGCATGCTTGAGAAAAGATGCTGGACACGGGCATGTTTGAAAAAAGCTGCTGGCATAGGGGCATGTGTAAAAATTGCTGGTGGGCAGGGGATCATGCACATACAAATATTGTTGGGTGGGGGGGTTGAACAGTACACAGAGCATACAGGCATGGAATTACATTTAAATCTATACATATTTATTTACATATTTTTTCTTGCTTTTTGGAAATCCCCTTCTAGAATGTCTTAGGCCACTGTTAGAACACACTTAGGCCACTGTTAGAACACAGAAAGAGCCTGAGAAACTTCCAAGTAATACAGTCAGCAGGAAGAGGACTGTAGAGCAATGAGGACCTCATTCAGAGTCGGTCGAAGCGGTCGCACGGTCGTACGGGAAAAGGGGCCTGATATGCAAATGATTCCCTCACAAGTTGCGTCCCTAAGTTCGGATAGGTAGCTGGCCGACCAAGGGGAGGAAGCGGCCAGATTTCAAAAAAATACGCCCCCTTCTCGTACGCATTGCACGTCATCTCCGGGCATATAAGGATTAATCGAGACCATCGGGAACCATCAGAACTGGTCGTAGAGCTTAAGGTTGACCATACCCTCTCTTAAGCTCTACGATCATCTCAGTGTAAAAACCTCCCATGTCACATGTGCCATGACGCTACTTTGTTAATTATGCACTCCCATAAACCGTATGCACTCCCATAAAACGCCGTTCGCATAATTAGGCACGCCTGCGTTCGGATCTCCACTCCCCCGTTTTCAAGCACCTTCCCCTGTTACCACCAACAAACGTCTCAATCTGTCACTCAAACTACCGACCTGGCTGTGTTCAAGGAGAGAGAAATTTCTGATCGTAGCGGCTAGTTTGCGCACGCGCATTGCAAACTTTACGCATGCGCAGTATAGCAAACATCGGTGGCGTACTACCGTGTGGCCGCTTCGACCGACTCTGAATGAGGTCCTGAATGTCAATGAGAGGTACTGTAGGACAATTTAATTTAAAAACTAAAAAAGTTACACAATTTTTGTTTTGGTGATTTCTTATTTTTGTCAGATTTTGGAAAGAGTATTTATGTGGGTGGGATACGGTGCCAGGAAAAAACGGTTACAGAGGATGAGGTATGGTGTCATGGAGTGGTGGTGACTGAGTGATATTTCTGTGGGTGAGATGTGGTGTCAGGCAGTGCTGGTGAGTGAGTGATATTTCTGTGTGTGAGATGTGGTGTCAGGGAGTGGTGGTGAGTGAGGAGTATTTTTGTGGGTGAGGTAAGGGGTCAGGATTAATGTAGAGTGAGAGGAGTTACAGAGGGAGAGGTATGGGTCAGGGAGGGTGGTGAATAAGGGGTAGTTCTGTGGGTGAGGTATATTGTCAGGGAGTGGTGATGACTAATGATATTTCTGTGTGTGCAATATGGTATCAGGGAGTGGTGCTGAGTGAGAGATATGTATGTGTTTTAGGCATGGTGGTGAGTGAGTCGTATTTCTGTGGGTGAATTATAATGAGTGATGGATTTTATAGTGGCTGAATTATGGTATGATGGAGTGGTGGTGATTGATGGGTAATGGCTAAGAGGTACAATATGCTCATTGGCATGTCTATAATGGGTGCAGGGTATGTGGTGTGCACCCTGCACCCATATATTATACTTAACTTGCCGTCGAGCACAGCAGAAATCACTTCACCAGCACCATATTCCCAGGGTTCTGTGCATGCACAGTACAGAAATCTGTGGGAAAATGGCACCAGTGCCACTTTCCCAGAGATTTGCACATGCCCAGTAGATTCTGGCTGAGTGTAAGAGTCTGCTAGGCACATGTTCTGGCGAGAGAGGGGAGCCTGCATGGAGAGTGAACATGGGTTCCTTCCTCTCTTGAACCTCCCCTGTATATTCTGCATTGATGCGGGTGAGATTAATTTCAGCTGGTGGGTGGTGTATTTGGTGAACGGTGTGTGTGATGGATGAGGTAGTTTAGTACAGGCAGAAATGTCTCTGCTATTCGCTCTTCCATGCATGCTCCATTAGAAATGAAGACAATCTGGACATCACATATATACAGAGTTGTAGCTAAGACAGTACGTTATTTGTCACCACCACCGGTGTTTGCAAATATGTCATAATGAAGAATTTAGTACCAAAATCTACTCTAGATATTGCCACAAATAACTGATATTCTTAGAAATACTTGTTCAGCATAAGGTGGCACTGGAAGTTATTTTTAAATATTGGCAAGTATGTAAAGTATACTTTTGTAAAATACCTCACTACTTATTACATCTTTCAAAACAGTACCCTTGGGACTAACCGTTCATGTACTTGTTCAATGTTGAAATACTGTGCCCACAATTTTGATGGGCAATTAGGCCACTTTCGATTTTTTTTTCATTCAGATCACATCACAGGTGGGCACCAAACAACTATTGATCTGGGGTCAAATCTTAGTGAGGTAAATTGTACAATTACAATGAGACATCATCCGGTCGAGATGTACTAAAGGGGAAACGGGGGTTTTACCGCATTTTACGATGTGCAATGCATTCCGGTGCTTCGTCCCAGTGGGTAACTACACCTTCCTATGGGATTCTTATCGGGACCACCCTGAGAGAAATCCGATCGAGGTGAGCAGAAGGATGCCAGAGGGACTTCTGGGTGTTAAACTCATATGTTAAAAATTGGTGAATGCAGTAAAATGGAACAAATAGCATTCCAAAAAATGCATAACTCATGGAAATGGATATGTTCTCACTTGGAACAATGACACTAGAAAGCACATGGAAAAGGCATACTGTAATTCAATTGCCAATTAGTGTATAACCTAGTACAAGGTGAATAAGCAATACTTTCTACCAATCCTCTTATACCATTTTTATACCAAAATTCAGAGACTGACCCAGAGGTTGGAACAGGGTTCCAATCCAGAACAGACCCAGAATTTCCCTGGCGTTGACCAAGGATATTCCCGAGTCGGCACCGTTCACACCGGAGCCGGGTCTGCATAGACCCGGCTTTTCTGGCGTTGAAGTGGCCGCTTAGAGATTACGTCATCTTCAAGCACCACTAAAGCTGGCAAATCAGCAGGCATGCGGCACGATCCAGGTCACCCTGTCCCAGATCGCGCCGTTTACACTGCAGGGTTTCACGGGTTATTCCCTTGTTAAACCCTGCAAGTTACCTTGGTTGGATTGCCGGGTCACTCGATCCGGCACTCCAACCCCTTCCCCTTTTACACCAAGGAGCTACCCTGGTTAACCCTGCAAAAACCCATGTTTTAGCTCTGTTGTAAAAGGGTATAAGTCAGGAGTTAGGCCTTGTTTATTTTTGCTTATTAGTAATAAATAAAAATAGGGAATAATAAAGAATGGTCTGAGATCCTCCTTTTCTACTTCCCTGCACCCAAAATATACGTACCATGCTCCGGCAAGCGAGTCTCTCCTCCACGGCGCCATCTTCCCAGTGACCTCTTTGGCAGGATGGTGCTGTGCAGTGACAGCAAAGACTCTTGCACTGTGCCAGAGCCTGTGCTCTCGAGAGCGCATGCGTCATCTTCCCATATATCACTGGGAAAATGGCGCCACAGAGGAGGAGGGACCCGCTTGGCCGAGCCTGGTAAGATGCCTAGTTGTGGGGGTGCGTTTGCTGCTTAGAAGACTGGTCCTTTGCACATCCTCGGGCATTTATACGCCACAACTGTAAGCATTATTCTTCTATATTATAGAATCTTTTGGGGGCATTTAAGAAAACTCTAAAGAACATTTCAGAAAATAAGAGTTGTCTGTCAGTAATATTTATAATATTGTTAGTAAAGTACATTTTCTAAAGTTGGCAACCAGGCATAAATGCACTCTCTTGTGCCCTAAATCCTTACAAATTTCACTTAAGGTTTGGAGTGATTGCAGGGTTCAGTTAATTGTAACATCTCAGCAGAGATGAATCAGGAGTGACACAGTGGAACAGCAGAATGTCACCTGGACCCACATCAAGATATACTGTATCTGAAGTGAATCATTTGTCATACTTTGTAACTTCCCTTGGACTACATTTGGAAAACCATCTGGATCTGTACACTTTTCCTTCATGATGTCATCCCATAATGTTGTTTTTTATGTTTTTTTCCTATGGTTTTTAGGGTTTGTTATTTCATGTTTTTGTTCTATGTTTTTTTGTGAAAACTTTATTATTTGTCATGAGAACATCCAAAAAGGGACAGTGGAAAACTGTTACACGTCTATAGGTAAAATAGCTCTTATTTGTAAATGAATAATACAATGATTCAATGACAATGTTCTTAGTCTTATCGTAACAAAATTAAATAAAACAGAAGTAGATCTAGTGAGTGCTGCGATGTTACAAAAAATGGTCATACGTAGCCATGTTTAGCCCGGAAATGTTTGTTATATTATAAAACACACACACATGTTTAGCACTAGGCATGCCAAAGTAAAAACATCTGGTGATCATGGTATACGAATTCCAAGGTAAGTGATGTTTTCTGCTTAAAAGCAATTTCTGTCAGTGACAAAATATGTTCAACGAGACCTAAGAGTGGACACTAGTGTGGTTTGGATGGATAAGAAGGGTTGGCAGGCTTTAGGGAACATGCCTGAGGAGGCCCTATGGTCATTTATTATCCTCTGCAGTGGTAGAGAAGCATTAACTAATTTAAACCAATGCAATAGTTTTACTGCACCTTCCTTTTTCAGTATTTTTCCTTTTGTCTTGTTTAGCTTCTGAATTTTCCCCTAGTATCACCTCTTCAGTCACCGATACATACTCACACCACATACACGTTTAGGTTCATAATTATCAAAGAGGTTTTTCAAAAACATGTAGAAATTATACTTTACGCATATTATTGGGTGGTTTTAGTTTTGACCAGATGTATAAAACTCAAAATTGTTGTCAAAAAACCCTTTCATGGGACTCTATTTCAAATTCTAATGTCACGAAATGCACAACTATATATATATATATATATATATATACGGTATATATATATATATATATATATATATATATATATATATATATATTTGCCATGGAGCGGCACTCATAGCTCTTTTCATCCAAAATAAAGACTGCGGACAGCATGTCAACTTTCAATGTTTCAATATATTATTTCATATTGTCATCAGGATATATATATATATATATATATATATATAAATACTGACACAGTCTGCCAGCACTCTGTAAGCAACAGGACAACTTGCTCCGGTGATGTGAATACACGGATTGTTTGCCTTTGAAGCTGTCTCCTGAGTGCCATTGCTTCTGGATTTTGGATAGTGATCATTTATGTGATGATGTGAATACACGGATTGTTTGCCTTTGAAGCTGTCTCCTGAGTGCCATTTCTTCTGGATTTTGGATAGTGATCATTTATGTGATGATGCGAATACACGGATTGTTTGCCTTTGAAGCTGTCTCCTGAGTGCCATTTCTTCTGGATTTTGGATAGTGATCATTTATGTGATGATGTGAATACACGGATTGTTTGCCTTTGAAGCTGTCTCCTGAGTGCCATTTCTTCTGGATTTTGGATAGTGATCATTTATGTGATGATGTGAATACACGGATTGTTTGCCTTTGAAGCTGTCTCCTGAGTGCCATTGCTTCTGGATTTTGGATAGTGATCATTTATGTGATGATGTGAATACACGGATTGTTTGCCTTTGAAGCTGTCTCCTGAGTGCCATTTCTTCTGGATTTTGGATAGTGATCATTTATGTGATGATGTGAATACACGGATTGTTTGCCTTTGAAGCTGTCTCCTGAGTGCCATTTCTTCTGGATTTTGGATAGTGATCATTTATGTGATGATGTGAATACACGGATTGTTTGCCTTTGAAGCTGTCTCCTGAGTGCCATTTCTTCTGGATTTTGGATAGTGATCATTTATGTGATGATGTGAATACACGGATTGTTTGCCTTTGAAGCTGTCTCCTGAGTGCCATTTCTTCTGGATTTTGGATAGTGATCATTTATGTGATGATGTGAATACACGGATTATTTGCCTTTGAAGCTGTCTCCTGAGTGCCATTTCTTCTGGATTTTGGATAGTGATCATTTATGTGATGATGTGAATACACGGATTGTTTGCCTTTGAAGCTGTCTCCTGAGTGCCATTTCTTCTGGATTTTGGATAGTGATCATTTATGTGATGATGTGAATACACGGATTGTTTGCCTTTGAAGCTGTCTCCTGAGTGCCATTTCTTCTGGATTTTGGATAGTGATCATTTATGTGATGATGAGAATACACGGATTGTTTGCCTTTGAAGCTGTCTCCTGAGTGCCATTTCTTCTGGATTTTGGATAGTGATCATTTATGTGATGATGTGAATACACGGATTGTTTGCCTTTGAAGCTGTCTCCTGAGTGCCATTGCTTCTGGATTTTGGATAGTGATCATTTATGTGATGATGTGAATACACGGATTGTTTGCCTTTGAAGCTGTCTCCTGAGTGCCATTTCTTCTGGATTTTGGATAGTGATCATTTATGTGATGATGTGAATACACGGATTGTTTGCCTTTGAAGCTGTCTTCTGAGTGCCATTTCTTCTGGATTTTGGATAGTGATCATTTATGTGATGATGTGAATACACGGATTGTTTGCCTTTGAAGCTGTCTCCTGAGTGCCATTTCTTCTTGATTTTGGATAGTGATCATTTATGTGATGATGTGAATACACGGATTGTTTGCCTTTGAAGCTGTCTCCTGAGTGCCATTTCTTCTTGATTTTGGATAGTGATCATTTATGTGATGATGTGAATACACGGATTGTTTGCCTTTGAAGCTGTCTCCTGAGTGCCATTTCTTCTGGATTTTGGATAGTGATCATTTATGTGATGATGTGAATACACGGATTGTTTGCCTTTGAAGCTGTCTCCTGAGTGCCATTTCTTCTGGATTTTATATATATATATATATATATATATATATATTTATATATATGATTCAGAGATGTATGCTAGTGCAATCACAGCTGTGATTTCGCAGTCCAGTGAGTATTGTCAAACTATGATGATTATTAATAAATGTGCCATACTTGCCGAGGAAGCAGCCAGGTCGGCTCTGCCAGGGGATGTGGTGCGGCAACATGGTCAGTGGGGGCCGTAACAGAGAGGTTGCATCATTTTGGCCCCATGACACAATGTTGCGATTATCGGCATTATGAAGCTGGGACAGGGTCACTAGGAAGTGATTTGGCGCAAATTGCGTCAGCGGTTGCCCGAACCACCCACATTACTCGGAAGATGTTCCAGGTAAGTAGACAAGTATGAAATATGCCCCAATGACAATTATCTCATATGACACAGACCTCTTTACCTTTCCCTCTGTTGAATAGTGCTGCTGATGTTCATGAATGTATAACCCTATAAAGAGTAGAGATGTGCGCAGACCCCATTGTTGTGGTTTTGGTTCTAAATCATCATTGTGTTTTGGTTTTGGCAAAACCACCCTCAATTGTTTTGATACAATATCGGTTTTGGTTTTGGATTTCTTTAAAAATTTATAAAAACAGCTAAAATCACGTAACTTGGACCTGTTTTTGTTCCTATAGTATTAGTAACATCAATAACATTAATTTCTAGTCAATCTTGACCACGTCAGAGCACCTGAAATCACGAGAGAGCAACTTAAATGCAATCCAAAATACGCAATATCCGTTTTTTTAGATCCAGGTTCTGAACATGGCGAGAAGACCTGAGTTGTGATTTGGCTCTACTCGGCACCCCAAAGTGATTCAAGTCGTGACTTGGTTCGACTTAGAACCCCAAAGTTCAGGTGTATACAGTTTTCAACTAAACCAAACTGCTAATCTCTAGTTCTCATTGTTTAGAGTTAGAACCATCCTTAGCAGAATCACCTTGACGTGGCGGGTGGCTTATCAAATATTTGCAAATATGTATAACTGAGTCTTCTGCATTTTATATACATATAGAATGCTGGCTTTTGTCACTGGCTTATTGGAGTGTGATGGGGAAACTTTTTTTCTGTTTATTCTTTTATAAGTTACTATTAATATACTTTATTTGCTGTAAAGTAACTCATACATGCTAAAAGGGAAGAATTAAAATTTTTTATAAACAAACTACATTCATACATGAATTGCTAAGTGTATATAAACGTCTATTAGGCCAGTCCACAGCAAAAGTAAACCTTTTTTTATCACAGAACAGTGTAATTTGTTTATAAAAATTTTTTAATTCTTCCCTTTTAGCATGCTCTCTATTAAACACCCTATGGTTGATATGCGTACTATACCTTACAGACTTAACACAACTAAAACTTATCTAAGAATAAACACACGGACAACAGGAGTTGGATTTAAAATTAAAGGTCAGTTTTATTTGACATGAGATTATTAATAATGAATTCATAATTAATCATATTAAACTTGGGTTATCTAAATAGATGTTGCCAATTGAAATTAATTGTGAGCTTAAAGTTAGTATGGTGGCGGACAACAAAGAACGGACACTCCCACAGACACATGCAGACCAAACACATCACTCGTTGGGGTTCAACTCTCCCCAAAAAGCACGCCCGGACGAGCTCTGTCATTCCCGGAAGGGACGGGTTTGGCCTATCATTGGACCAGGAGAGCGCACCCATCTAATTTGTATAACTAAAAGCACACTACCATTCTTTTCTGCCACAACACTCAAAACAAATAAACACACAACAAACAGGAAGGGAGGGTGGGATTTCCAGAAACAAAGAGGAGGAGTCTTTGGCTGACAGACCTAATATACTAACAAGGCCAAACCACCAAAGATTTGCGCAGCTAGTGAAACACGAAATGCGCCATGAAACGCCATTGCAAATGCCAATTTGAGCAAATGAAATTCAAATTGGTCCATCCAGCTAACGTTACCCATTTTTGCAACGCAACCAATCTATTCAGCAAACCACCACACCATCAATCTGGTCAGCAGAGGTCATAGCCGTAGCAACACCTGCAGAGGAGGGAGAAGGGAGAACAGGCACAAAAAATCCATAGCCACATTGACAGGCGTAGAAGGAGAGACCAAGGGCACAGCACCAGAACTTAAAATCCCCTGTAAAGCAAAAACGTACAAAAGCTGACCCATCGGGGATGGGGGCCAATGTGTTCTGCAAGTGTGCAGATAACTGTGTCGATGCTGGGGAGGTGGACGTGAACTTCACTGCCAACAAATTAAATTTTCCATTTGCATGCTTACTGGCTGTGATGGAATAGTTATGCATCATGTTCTGCTGCTTATACTCCTGCTAATAAGACCGGTGTTTGATTTTTATTTTATTTATTTATTTTTTAATTGTATTTTGCATAACGGTGGGTTTCGTTCTGATCGAAATTAAATAGTACACACATGTGACCAATATGAGTGAGTACAAATGAACACACTTTATATACAAGTAACAAACAAACAATTAACAAACAACATACAAAGTATACTGTATACTCAACTTTTGTCTATGTTTTCAGATGACACCAGTAATTCATCAGCAGCATAAGATGTACTTCATCTTATCTTCTCTCTGGGGAGCACATCGTTTCACAACACCCAGATAATCAATATACATTGGCAGCACTCTACTGCAGTCTCAAGTCTAGCATGAGCTAATGGGTTTTTTGTGTACCTCTGGTTTATATACCCTAAAATGGAGTGTTGGCTTTCCAGATACTAAGCCCATATCAGTTACATACAGTGCTAGGTATCAAGCACTCATTGGTCCAGCATAGCATTGACCAAACTTATCTCTCTTGCACATGCTCCATAAGCAGTAAGATATTACCAGACAAAGACATACATTAATGACGTATCCTAATGCCTGGAGATGAACTCTATTTCAAGGCTCCTTTGTATAGAGTCTGGACATCACTGTTAATTACCCATAATGCTTAGCATCTCTATACAGCTTATGATGGTCATTCCAATGGAATGTGGTTAACTGATAAGAACATAGAAGCTATGAATGGCTCATTATACTTATAGTTGCAATAGAAATGACAGGTAGAGTAGGCCCCTCAAATTATGGCTTATTTGACCCCAAAAGGTCATTTGACCATTCTATGGAAAAACAGCAACTGCATTAAGACAATCTCATTTCAAACCTCAAGAGGCCTAACAAGGGGTATATATGTGTTTGTAACTTATATGCCTATGTAGAAATTAACTATTTAACCCACTGAGTACATATTTTTATACATGACCATGACATAGATTTTTATACATATGTTTTTAATGTTTTTGTGTATTCAGAGCCGGATCCGTGCTTTACAGATATAGGCAATAGGTCCTATGAATTATTCCATCTGTATTTTGAGTAAATTAATAGGTCTTAATTGTGCAATGTGCAATAAATTATAATATTACTCAAACCAACGGCCATTTACAAGCGCCCCTATTTTCTATAGTTGTGAGGTAATGGAACCTGTTGCACTACAGGTGCAGTATCACCTAGCAAAAGCGGCCGGGGAAGTAACACGTGAATTGCTTAAATGCGCCTGCCGCACACGTTGTGCTAATGGCAGGGCGTAGGTGTGACCCAGCGTTAAGTGACCCCCACGAGTGACTAACAAAGGATTTCTAGAGAGGTGGTGGTGGGGGGGTTCACAATGCTTGATTTTAGAGTGAGTGTGGCCAATTGCTGATGAAATAATAATTAGCACTTATCCAGCTTTAATATGTGTCATACTAAATATTTTCAGTGTGCATTAACTCCAGCATATACAGGACCAGCAATCTCAATAAGCCATTAGGTTCGGCAGTAGGGTCATCCTGCCTGAGCTGAGTGCCTATATTTCAGATGTGGGCACCATTCCAGATCATTGGAGCGGGTCTGGAGTTGTGGGGGAGCAGCATAAGGACCTAGCACTGCCCTGGACAGATATGTACATATTGGACTCTATAGCAACACATCCCCAATAGTGCATGGTTTCCAGATCTCCCAGTTGGCGCACAGGTCACCCATCACTGGCTGATACATGTCAAAAGGTTGTGCTAACTATGTATCTGTGACATTAAGAGAACAGGCAGCACTAGCAAACCTCCAGTATAACTATATTCTATTGTATTGGGCTTTTCATCACCTATCCCTGAACAGAAGCAGCACTCTACACCTGATCTACAGGGCTAAGCCGGCCTGCAGGAACCCGACGGACCTGTGATGCCAAGCTTCGCCTCCTCCCAGAACTAGACTCCCCGAGCAATGGTACAGATGTGGCTGCTAGCCCCGCCCCCTGTCTGGAGCGTCGCCAACCCCGGCCGGGGTCCGCAGCAACAAGAGCAACCAACATTGTCCGGCACCAGCAGCGGTGACAACCGTAGGCACCGCTGACCCTGCCGCCACCATGTTAAAGCGCACTTCTGGATGCGCTCGCTGCAGCCACGCGGGCCGTGGCCTGACTCCGGGCTGGAAATTTCCAGATCCTCATTAATATGCGTTGCGACAGGACACGTGGAATGGACAGCGAGGAAAAAGGAACCGAGGAGGTAGAAGGCAGAACAGCGCAACAGGGGGTGGACCAGAAAACACAGGGAATGAGACAAGAGAAGACAAGTATAAGTTAGAGTTATAAGAAAAGCAAAGAGACAATAAAAGAAAATACTGGGAGACAAGAAAAGAGAGAAGGGAGATGACAAAGGTTAGAAAAAGAAATAAGAAAGAGCAAGAAAACAGACTATACACAAATTTCCAGAAACAAAGAGGAGTTGTCTTTGGCTAACAGACCTTATATACCAGCAAGGCCAAACCCTCAAGGATCCTTATAGGCTAACACTAATGACTGACACTTAACAACAAAAGTCTTTACAGGTATACTGCTCCCACAACCACGGGGTTTAAATTGGCTCAGTCAGATTGCACTTGCCTTACGCTGTTCTTCCATTGTTTCCTCCACCTCTATATTCCTATGCCTATAAATAATTCAGCTAGGAGTTTAACAAGGTATTTTTGTTTTGTTCTTTTATATCTTATGTTGGTTATTTAAATAAAAACTCTGTAAAATCTCTTGTAACAAAAGTAAAAGTAAATTTTTACCCATAGGCACAACATCCACTAAATAAGAAATGGAAAGGTAAATATCTCTTCTCAGGGCTGCTGCTCCTTCTGATTGGCTTCCGTTCCGCAAGCTCTGATTATCTCGTGGCCAGTGCCTTATTTGGAATGCCGCTGGCACTGTTTCTTCTCCATGGCTGCTGGTGCAATCCACACCGCTGCTCGGCAGTCCCAGGTGTAGGGGTCTATCTGTTTGTTCAGGCTAATCTCTTGAACCACTGAACAGATTTTGATGAGGTTTTCATTATTCTATACAGCATTGGTCGAGGAAGGTTTAGGAGAACCATTCATCTGTGACAAAAGGGAGCCAAGCAGTGACAATTTTAGTGAAGTAAGTCACAGAAAAAATCTGTGTATAGGAGCTGGTCAGGGTGCTGAAACAGCAAGAGAGCATCTGAAACTGTGGCTTGGAATGAAGCAAGTAAAAAAAGATGTTGTGCGGTGTGAGTGACTGACTACGGCTGCAGGGCCCAGGGCTGCGCACTGATTGACTCTCTGAGATGGTGAGAGCCAATGTGCCCTGCTGCTTAGCAGCAACCTAGAGAGGTGAGGGACTGAGCAGGGTCATGTCTGAGGCAGACAGAGAATAGAGGCAGCCTCCAAAAAACCCCTGAAGCCCCACAGTTATCTTTTGGTATGGATCTGAACCAGTCATTTCACACCAAATGTTCATGTTATAGTGATTGTTTTTATTGGGCTAATTAAATAAAGATAATTGTACCTTTGTTATGGCTAGTTACCAATTTATTTTAGGTAAATGAGCAGATTAACTAAAAAGATTAGTACATTTTTTTTTTTGCCCTATCAATATCTCTTGTGAGCAAATTTGTGCAACATATACACATTGGATATTATGTAGATAGCTAGATTGAAATATGTATATGTGATTTTTAAAATAAACAAATATCTATCTATCACATACACACTAACCTTGACAAACACCTAAAAAATATTAAAACCAGAACCCATAATATAGCTAAATGGAGGTGGTCACGAGGTCAGCAGCTGCACACTCTTTGGCTGCATACTTAAAAAGGGTTAGTTCACACACGCAGGTGATACGTATACGCAATGCGCACACATGCTATTTAAACACCAGCGTATCGCCAGTTCAAGGTATCAGGCAAAATGGATCCCGGTGCTCATCTTCAGAGAATGACTGAAGAACTTAGGCTGGGTACACACATAAAGATTTTCTGTCCAACCATCCAACTAGTTGATTGGTTGGAATGAAAATCGGGTAATGTATATGGGAGTAAATGATGATCAGTAATTTGCTCCTAAATGCCAGAAAACAGATGAAATTGGTAGTCAGACAAGTTTGTTAAATGTTTGATCTAAACAATTTGCTCAAACAACAGTTTTTATCCATTTTCCCGTGTTTGGGAGCAAATTGCTGATTGTCATTTGCTTTCATACCTTATCAGATTTTCATTCCAACCAATCAACTAGTTGGATGGTTGGACAGAAAATCTTTACGTGTGTACCCAGCCTTAGGCAAAGATATCATCCTGAAAGTTTGTATTATATTTTTCAAAAAATGTTTAATTTTCAAACAATAAAAGATGTAAGTTTTGTATGTGTAAAAACTTCTGTTCTACATCAGTTAAGTTATATCAATGTGCATATGTTATCTATCAGGGCCTGCTAGGATAAGATACCACAAGCATGGTCAAGTCAACCCCAGGAGGTTGCTCCACAGGAGTGAAGGAGACAACCACCATTCTGTAGGAACTGAGCATATTGATTAGCCATGCGATGGAGAAAATCCATCATGGCCCCAGGAATATGGGGGCCGCTCAGAAAGAAAGAATCTGGCAGGAGGCACTCATCGCCCGCTCATCAAATGAAGTGAAAACTGTACAAAAATAGATCTATATCTATATATTTATATATTTTATAAATAAATGAAATTTTACAAACATTTATCAGAAATGTGCAGATGTGAAGGATGCATGTAATTGTAACATTCCATAAAAATTATTGTTTGCAATGTGTATTATGTTGTGAATATCACCAGTGCTTAGGAGTTGTTTTTTGTCTTGCAACAGTATATCTATCTGGTGTTAATTATAATAGTTGAAATCATTTTTACATAGGAAAGATGGCTGGCACATCCCAGAGTCATTGGAATACACCCCATTAGTAGAGATGGCTGTGAGGTGTATTGAAGAAGAGGAGGTGTTAGGAGGGTCCAATATAGACACTGACATGTTTAACATGGCAGCCCCTCATGGTGTCTAGGGTAATAATTTTCACATACTAATATTTTTAAAAAAATTCCAGGAAACCCTCTTCCCCCCAGTGTGAAAAAAATAAAAATTATTCTTTGAGTGTGCGTGTTAGCCACACTTATCAGCAATGTAGGTGCACAGGGGTGCTGTGCTGCCTGTGTCTCATTTATCAAGGGGCTGCTGTCTCATTCAGGGGTGCTTCCCCCCCAGTGCAAAACAAAGAAAAACTATTTTTTGTGTGTGCGTGTTAGCCACACTTATCAGCAACGTAGGTGCACAGGGGTGTTGTGCTGCCTGTGTCTCATTTATCAAGGGGCTGCTGTCTCGTTCAGGTGCTATCCCTCCCAGTGCAAAACAAAGAAAAACTATTTTTTGTGTGTGCATGTTAGCCACACTTATCAGCAACGTAGGTGCACAGGGGTGTTGTGCTGCCTGTGTCTCATTTATCAAGGGGCTGCTGTCTCGTTCAGGTGCTATCCCTCCCAAGTGCCCCCCAAAAATTAATTAAATCAATCAAAATCAATGTGTTTTTTTGTATGTGTGCGTGCGCGCTAGACACACTTATCACCAGCAACGTAGCTACTCGCGGTGATGCCTGTGTCGTTTATCAAGAGGCTGCTGCCTCGTTCGGGTGCTCTCCCTCCCAAGTGCCCCCAAAAATGAATTCAATCAATCAAAATCAATCAATCAATATGTTTTTGTATTTTTTTGTGTGTGTGGTGTACTATGCCATGGCATCACAAAATGCCTCTGCTGAGATTTGCATAAACATTTTCAAAATTGAAAATAGAGGATATGGTTTAAAAAACTTTAATAAGACAGCTAAAACTGCGTTCTCTGATTAAAGTGTCTCTACTCCCAGTCCCTACCCATGGCCCCTCTACCTGAATTTTAGTGGGGCAGAGGGGCAACTCCATGTAACTGTATTCCAGAGTGCAGCTGCTCCTCCTGTAGCCCAGGTCAGAAGATGTGTAGGTGGTGTGGTGATGATATCGACTAAAATGGAGCTCACATCCACTAAAGTGGACAATAAATCCCCAATCTAACAGGGAGCACAGCTGTAATTTATACACAACACAGGATGGGATGACGATAGAGGCTTGGGTAATGGTATAATCTGGGGTGATGTATACATCATTTTCTTCACACAATATTAACTTGTCCCCACTGGAATCCACCATTACAGGTGCCTCTGTAATTTTTGCATGTAATTGACGGTTAAGGTCTTTCTCATAGAATTTGTAGTTAATTTTGATGGGCAACATATTTTCCATATTTTGGGGAAGTGGCCTCAGGGGGTCATTCAGACCCGCTCGCGAGCGCAGGACGCTCGCAAGCGGGTCGATGTTCCCCCACTGCGCATGGGCACGACTGAGGGAGCTCCGTCGTGCGCATGCACGAGATCCGGCGAGCGACAGGCTCTCCATCGCTCCGGGTCTCGCACCAAAGGAGGCGTGCTGTCGATGTTGATTGACAGCACGCCCCTTTGGTGGGCGTGCCTGCCAGACGGAGGCGTTCCCATGGGAACGCCTACCGTCTGAAGCCGGCCCCACTGACATCACTAGTGATGTCAGTGGGAGTGATTTTGGCTCTGATAGAGCCAAAATCACTCCTGGGCTTGCGGCAGCGAGACCCTACCGCAGGGTCTCCGTTGCAAGCCCGATGGTCACGATGGTCAAGACCATCGTGACCATCATCATGGACGCTCGCATATGCTGTGGGTGGTCACCCACAGCTATGCGAGCGGCCAGGAGGCCGCTCCATTTTCATGGAGGAGGGCTCTGATTCAGAGCGAGCGCTCTGGTAAGAGCATTCGGCTCTGAATCAGGCCCTCAGGCCGATCACTGACAAGGTTCCCGGCTGTGCTGAAAACTCTTTCTAAGTACACACTGGAGGGTGGGCAGCTCAAGTAAAGCAAAGGCAGTTTTGTGTAAGGGCCTCCAAGGGGTATATTTATTAAAGTTTCTAAATATGAAAAGTGTTCATGTTGCCCATAGCAACCAATCAGACCCTGTCTATCATTTTCTAGAATGCAATAGAGAAATTATATTGCTAACTACAATCTGATTAGTTGCTATGTGCACTTTTCATTTTTAGAAACTTTAGTAAATATACCTCCAAATTGCCTCTTTTTCCTGGCAGTAGTTATTTACATGTATCTCTTTCTCTTCAGATCTGTGTCCGTTGGGAAGAAAAAAACAATGTCTTAATCCCTCCTGGAATGAAAATCCACTCCCAGCAAGCAGGAGGCTACTTCCTCAGAATGCAGAAAAGATGATGTTCATCATTATGAACTATAAATTTCACGAGGAAGATCTTTACTGCCAAATACATCCAAAAATTACAGAGGCACATGAGGCTGTAATGGTGGAATCCAGCAGGGACAAATTAATATTGTGTGTAGATGATGTACGCACTGATGAGGATTAGGAATCGGATGATGATGGCGACAACATCTTGCCTCTGTAAAGCCAGTTTGTGCATAGAGAGGTAATTGACAGCTTGTTTTGTCGGGGCCCAAATAAACCTATCACTTCAGCCACAATTGGCAGTCCTGTCGCTGAAGTGATTGGTTTGTTAAACTGTGCATGTCCTATATACAACATAAGGGTGGGTGGAAGGGCCCAAGGACAATTCCACCTTGCACCTCTTTCCTTTGCATTATACACTGTTTGAGGCATTGCTGTCTGACATTTTTAATTTTATAGTTTATGAAACTGCTATCCTGTCTGCCACTGCTGTGTTGCAAAAGTTTAATAGATGTCCTATATTTTTTTTAAATTGCCGTGCTTTTGTAATGCTGTCCTGAGGCTTACTTTTTTTATATAGTTTCATACTGTATTTATTTAAACTAAAATCACAAATAGGAATGCTTGCAAAATACTCTTATGCCATTTTCCAACCTTGATTTGTAGATACCAACCTGGTGGGCTCGGATTTCCTTGATCATAACAGCCATGTTTGGTCAGATGCAACTCAAACACCAAATGGAAAGGCTATTTTGTGATGGTCTCTCGAGATGTTCTCTCTCCTCCCCTCCCAGCCATCCCATCCATAATCCCAGAAGCACAATGATAACAGATATGTAGTATCAGACTTAAAAAATCCCTCTGCCAGCTTCCTGTTCAGAGCTTCTGTTTTGTGTGCTGCCACAGATAGCATCTCCTGCATGCCCCTTTCATTTAAAAAATAAATAAATACTGGACCACCACAAGAGCTCAACTGGGGCAAGGACTGATGTGAATGAGTCAAATATTCTTTGAAAATGACTCTCCATCTCCCTCCCTCATAAATTTGCTTTGGAATCCAAAACCTAAATTAAATGTACTATGAATCAACCCTTTCTTTCCCTGCTTTCAACTACATACATACTTCATCTCCCCCAGGCCTCTTGATTAATGAAAACATATGTTTCTTTATGTACCATGTTTGAAGTTGTACTACCACGTGTTTGTGCCGCCCACTGCTGCCACTTAGCTTAGTCAGCCAGGTAACTTGGTTCAAATTATGGGCCTAAACTGGATGAAAACAATATTGTGAGCTATGAGGTGGTCAAAATTGACTGGAAACAAATGGAAATTAATATTATTGAGGTTAATAATACTGTAGGAACAAAAACAGGCCCAAATTATGTGATGTTAGCTGTTTTTATGATTTTTTTAGGAAAAAATACAGATCCAAAACCAAGACACGCAAGGGCAGTTTTGCCAAAACCAAATTCAGATCCAAAACACGAAGGAGATACAGATCCAAAACCAAATCACGGGGGTCGGCGCACATCCCTAATAATAATACATATTACACACAGGTGTATAACAGCAACATCTAATAAAAATCAATCCTTATAAGTTGTGTGTAGCACATGATTGTATTTTTGATGAAAGGACGCTAAACAGCATTCCCTTGTATCAGTGTGAATAGCATCAGCTGCACAAGTTTAATGTAATGCGATTACATCACTATACTCAGGCACTCACTCCCCAAAACTTACATCCGCAACACCTTTGCAAGTGTGCCAATACATCGGTAACATTGAGTAGCATCGGACCCACACGCACAATTGTGGATGAGCTATCCTGTACCAGAATTTGCTAAAATTCCTGTCGGTGTCGTGAGCTCAGGCTGCATATGTCATTGTACAGGCTGAAATGTGTACGCCCTGCACGGCGTTGAAACACATCGGCATGCCTGCGTTCCTTCGACCACCCCCACTCTCCGCCCACAAATGGCGCTTCCTGTCAATCAGTTCGGATTGGGTAAGCGTAGCTGATGTGCTCGCTATCATGATCACATCTGTTGCTTTGCGCAGGCTCACTGCGTCTTATATGAATGCGCACACTGCTAACATCGCCAGGTGCGTGTGAACGCAGAGTTGCGATCCAAGCTGAATGTGACCCATAGATCACAGTTATGACTATCTGTGTAAATACTGAAAAATATAGAAATTACTCAAAAAATAAGCTTCGGCAATGTGTTTAGGCACTGGTAGATGTAGTATACTGGCAACATACTGGCATAATCTGGTCATGAATATGTGTATTAAAGAACAACAAAACTGAAAGACAAGGTCTTTGCATACATATACTGAATTGATGAAGCCAAGTAAGTAGTCAGATAAGTAAGAAACATTGGCTTCTACTGAATGTCTGGGACTTGGCATAAAGTCACAGAGAACTGTAAACCAACAGCTGCAAATGTCCCTAATGACTAATAACGCAGGTGGTTCTTTTGCATAGTTAGAATAAAGGAGAACAAATACCTATAGCTGAGCCTATTTCATATGCTAAACCACTTATATCTTGAGATGCTTGTATGCTTTTAGCTGCTACTACCAATAATAACATCTGGGGCTTGTTGAGTAACACAGGCCACAATTGGAGAATGGTATGAAAATACACGGTTGAACACACACAATGAATTAAGTATGAGAAGAAACACAGATAACAAAGTATGTTTGCTGACGTTTAGTGAATGAGGATGATTGTCAGTCTTCCTTAGTTGAGTGGAACTGAAAAAACACGAGTAAACTTATTAAAAATATAATTATTAAATAGATAATTGACTCCCGACATATCTCCACAAATCCTCCAAATAATGCCCATCACAAAACTATAAAAAAAAACAGGTTGGAAGCTTAAGGTGGTGGCATTAACCCACTGAATATTCAATGGCTCCTGCTGATAGCGAAAAATAGGCAGCAGAAGGAACAGGAGAGAAGAACAGCTAATGATAACTTATGTGCCCTGTCTGAAGAACCAGATTATTAAAATGTGCATGATAAAACTGGGAGAAGTAGGTGGACAGTGAGGGGAGATTAATCAAAATAAGTAAAGCAACCAGTGCACAGAGCTAGAACCAATAAAACTAAGCTTAAAAATGTCAGTGCATTAACACCTACATCACATAAAGGGCACACTTTGGAGACTTGATAAAGACACTTAAAAAAGTATATTTTCTTGTCCAATATTTTCTTACTTGAAATATTGTTGCTTAAGCACACGTATAATGGATATGTCTCTGGTATGATCTGGCCCAGAGTTTAGCAAGATATAAGTGTGGATAGTTCAGCTAAAGATTGGCCAGTAGCCAGAAAATGTAAAGTGGCTACTAGCCTCTGCTCAGCAGGAATGGCTATCGGTAAAACCGTGTCTTCCCTCTTAATATAAGGAGTGACAAGTTCTAGCAACTACTGAAAAGTCTGGTCATCCATACATAGGACGTTGCACAAATCATCAGTATTCTTCTCTCTGATTTCTTGTAAAAAGGGAATGTAAAAGCCAATCCTTAGCCCAGTATATCCTAATCCTGAATCCTGGATCTTTTCTTTGTCTTCTGAAGAGAAATCACAGCTTTAACAAAGGTTATTGTAAATTGAGCCAGGCTTCGCTGATAAAAAGGGATCCATTTTTTTGTAAAACTACACAAGGTACTGTGACACAAATGTAGTTATAGCAACAGAGGATAACAGAAACAAATCCTATTTCCTTTTCCTGTTGGCTCATTAGAAGGCCAGCCCATTAAGTAAATTGCAGGAAGATTTGGTATATGTCACGACAGATATATCTTTAGATGGCAGTGATGGTTGTTCAGTGTGTATGAACACGATCTGCAGATATATCTTTCAGGTGTGTACCCAACTTTTGGTGCTGTACTATCTTGCAACACATTTGAGATACTAACTGGCTACATGCTATATTATATTATTGTGTTTAGTTTTCAACGTTAGTAGTTTATTGCATTAAGCAGACACATGCCACATAATACACCTAATTTATACAATTCATAATTGTAACTTGTCCATCACATAATATAGAACTCAACAGCAGGGGCGGGCTAGGCTAGGGGACATGTGCCACCCTTGCCAGTCCCATTGGAGTGGTACCATTCGTGCAGGACACCTATTTTTTTTCTATAAAACATCTACAATAGTGGATGGCAAACCAATTCTGCCCGGCACAAATATGATGTGGCCAAGCACACTGGCTACATGATCCCCTAAATGCAGCATGTATCATGTGGTAATTTGACTTACACAGGGGTGTAGCGCCATAGCCTCTTTCTCTGCATACTCATGTTTTCTACCATTTGCCCCACCACCTATGTTTCCACTGTGCACACAACCCAATTTTCCTCTTGCCCTACACCTTTATCCACCTACCCCTTCTGCCCTCTTCATCCCTTAGCTTCCTCCTCCTCTTCTGCTGAAGTCGCTGGAGACCTGGGGGTTGCCTATAAGAGGCGATGTGGATGAACTCGAGGCTGACAGGTATGTACAATCTAATTTTAATATTTTTTTCCACACATGCTAATTGGGTTTTATGAGACTATAGGTCAGGGATTCCAGATTGAAGAGGTTTGTATTTAGAATCAATTTTATTAAAGGGCAAAAAGCCCTATTACAGCAATGGGGCTTTCTTTGTTTCACCCTATAGATCAAAGGTTAGTCTGTTATCAATGGCGAAAACAGATTAAAATAGAATTTATACTTTGAGTAAAGCAATTCTATTTTAGATAGGTTTTTAACTATTTTGAACTATTTTAAAACTTGTTTTTACTTTTTTTTTTACACTTTAGTAGAAAAGAAATCCCAAATCTGCCAAACTGACTACCATATGCACTCATCTACTAAGACTGGCTTGATGCAGTGCTAAATTAACCTTTGACAACTTTTTAAATTGCAGTTATTTTTTTAATATAGTGACTTTAAAATATCAGGCGATTACATAGCATGTTTACTTTGTATAGCAGTATGGATGGACTTTGCTGCCCTTAACTGATCCAGAGATGCTACAGAGGAAAAATAGACAGTCCAGACTTCAAGCTGAAAGGTAGGCGAGTCAGTAACACTTTGGTTTAATCAGTGCCTTTGGCTCATCAGTACTGTGTAATTACAAAGTACAACATGTTCTGCCAGAGGGCAAGCTGTAACTTGTAGTTTAATATACTGTAGCTGGAGACCCATAGGGTTCCCATATCAGGACCTAACATCTGGCCCTTTGTCTTTGTGGTAGTCATATGGCCTTACTGTTGAGAAGAGCGCTCTGCACCGTCTCTTTCTCTGCAGAGTGCCTGGGACTCTGTTGCATAGTGAAGGAGGTGCACTAACATCACAGCACGACCTCTGACTCAATGCGCTGCTGTACACATGTGGCTTGTCCACGCGTTTTCCTCCTCCTTCCTCCGTGAGACAAGGATGTGCCCCTGACCATCTCCTTGAGGGAGATTTGCAGACTAATAATAGACCTTGCTATTACCACTGTGTCACCACTACTAGGCACCGCATACATTCCAGCTCGTCACTAGGGTTGGTGTCACCCGGTGCAGTAAATCATGGTGTCCCCCCCCACCAATTTTTTTTTTTCTAATCAAGTACAGGGGCAAACTCAGGATTTTTATGTGGGGGGCTTTACACACACACACACACACACACACACACACACACACACACACACACACACACACGGGGTGCAGGGGGGGCTACCTGAAAAATTGGGAGCCTTCCACGACTTCTGGGAGGATAGGCAAGTATGGTTCTACCTGTTAATAATCCAATCCCTGGTTAAGTTATTCATCATGTAGGCTGATCTTTATCATAAACCGCCGACACCTAGATCGACACCTTTAGGTTTTGCCTATACTTACTACCAACCGCTTCTCCTTTCAAGAGTGCCCCAAAGCAGTCAGCACTGTTATCAGAAGTACAGAGCTTCCCCAAACAAATCCTTATATATGTTGAGGGAATTGTCCACTATGGAGACATTACTTTGCGCCTGATATCATATTTATAAACCTAAGAGAATAACTGCTGCACTGCTATGATTGTATCTGGAATGGGGAGATAACTTCCTCATTCTTATACCAATTCCATTATGCAAAAGGGGCCAAGCTGGGTAAATTGTTTGTATGGGGATATACTTTAAATCCCAACGGTCAGAATCCCGGCGCCAGAATCCCGACACCAGTTAGAATCCAAGCGGCGGCATCCCAACTGCTGGCATCCCGACTGTAGTAGTGAGGTTAGGGGTTAGGCACTAGGGGGTGGGTTAGGTTTAGACACATGGGGTGGAGGTTAGGTTTAGGGTGCAGGGAGGGAGGGTTAGGATTAGGAGTAGGGGTAGGTTAGGATACTTACCGACAGGTGTCAGTATCCTAACCAAGTAGGGATGCCAGCGTCGGAATTCTGTCCGCCGAGATCCTGAGCGCTGGAATCTCGTACCCAACCCATTTGTAGGTAGTGGAGAACATTTCACATAAAGCAGATGCACACAGTAATATTGAACATACCGTTGCAGTGATCCCCAAGCATAGCTTTCTTGGATACTGTCAGCAGCGCTACCTTGCAGCTTCTATGGGGTTCATGCAGTTAAAGTGTCCATTATCCTTCCAGTAACAGTAACATGTAAATGAATTGGGTGGAGCAGTTAAATATAAATCTGCATCACACATATATAATATAAGGAAACACCTAAATCAAAGGGGATCCTTCTCCTTTATTAAGAGTTTAGCTTTATAATATATTAAATATTTTAACAGGACAAAAAAATTGTACAGCAAACGTTAAGCCAGAGAGGATTATGAGAACATAATGTTCCATACTAGTTTGATTCTTTCCTGGAACATAGAAATCCACAAATAAAAACTACATTCATGTATAATTAAAAGATGTATGTTGTTGACATAACATCATTTTGTGCCAGAATAAATAATGTACATGACAAGATAGAGAACTCGATTAATACAGTATGGCCGATATTTGGGAGTGGTGGAAGCTGTGTAATCTAACTTTGTGCGCAGTAAGTAATCAGTATGTCATTGTGTGACAACTGTCTAATCTCCTAATCTATTATGCACCATTCTTTCTCTTTGCTGGCTGTTAATCTTACTTAAATGTCAATGTATTTAACAATACAACAATTTAAAATGACAACATAATAAATAGTAGCAATTGTTACTATAAAACACCACTTACCTACTTTCTACTAACAATTTCTCCTGCCTTCACTAGCCATACTGCCACAGATAACTGGGTTATGACAGACCTCCCAATGATAGTCATCACATGTTCCTTAATGGGAAAAGGCATTATAATTCTCTAAGGTCTATCCCGTTGCCTATATGCATGCATCACCCACTATTAGGGGACCTAACCGGGGTGGAGGAGGATCTGCTAGGCTGCCAGGAACAGGGGGAATGAGAAGCAGCCAGTGAGGGTGGCTGTAGCAGCGGAGGGAGGCAGGGGTGGTAGCAAATATAGCAGGGCAGCCTATGGTGACCTGGCTTATACCAGGTCCCTTTACTAGTAATGTTATAATTCTATCCACGCCTCATACATAAAATGCTTTTAAAAGCAACAGCCCATATTATTTGAAAGTTTCTACAGTATATATAAAATAATGTGTATGTGTTTGTTCAAAAAATAGATAATTTTCCTAAATGTACAGTGCTACAGAATGTGTTTGGCGAGATATAAAGAATTGATGATCATGATCATACGGCATGTAACAGCACAGCGTCGTTCATTGTGTCCCATCTGCCATACAGAACAGCAGATGGGATGATAGAAGCGAACTACAGATTAGGCGTACACACTATACGATGTGTTAGATATATCATTCTGATCCGCGTTGGAACGATATATCGTATGATATATTGTAAAGTGTGTACCCAGCTTTAGAAATTTCTGTATAGATTTCTGGAAATAGAAAAACTGTTTAGACAACCCTTAATAATATGCAATATTTCATTTATTTTATGGAGAAAATAAACAAATGTTAGCCATTCACAGAAACTTGGGGTATGCAGTCGGGATGACGACAGTCTGAATGCAGCCCGCCGGCATCCCGACTGTCTAATCCCGGAAAGGGTCTAATGACAGGTGTCGAAATCCCGACGCCTGTCATTTTACCTACGCCGGTAGCCCGGCGCCCGGCATCCCGATCGACGGTAAGCCGGGCACCAGGCGTGGACAGCCGCAGGGGGAGGCACCCCCCTGGGAGGGTTAGGGTTAGGCTAGGGGAAGGGGGGGTTAGGGTTAAGTACCCCCGGGGAGAGGTTAATGTTAGGCACCCCATGGGAGACTTAGGGTGAGGCTGCGGGGAAGAGGGGGTTAGGTTTAGGCATTTAGAGGGGGGGTTAGGCACTTGGGGGGAGGTTAGGGTTAGGCACCCCTAAAGGAGGGTTAGGGTGCGAGGGGTTAGAAAGATTAGCGATACTTACCTTAATTTACGATTAGGATTTTCACCCTTGCCGGGCTGCCGCTGTCGGGATTTGAACCAAACTTGGTTATGCTTAGTGTTGTACTTCACATAGATGTAAGAATGAGATTTCATAGCACTACTGAAGTCAACCTGAATTTGCTTACTTCTATTTTTGTGTTTTATGCCTTTATAAAAATGATATTTAAATTTGCAAAACAAGAGTCACTTTTACTGACTGCCAAAATGTTGTCATGATAACCACATTATTGAGAGGTGTTTCTCCTGTGTTCAAATTTCTTTCCTGAGGACAGTTAAAGTAATCCAATGTTCTTCACAGACTTTGGTGTTCTTAGTCAGTATGAGCTGTGCATAATAAAATAACACACATTGTTGTAAATGTACTATACATGTTTTATCTTATATATAAAATTCAGTGGTCTATCTGTTTCTTTGCCTGTCCGGTTATGCATTTGGACACCCCTGGATCGATTGTGATGAAACCAATGTGAGGTGGTCCAGTTGAATTCTGGCCAGGTTTTAGGGGGGTTAGGGTCCTGATCTGGCAGAACTTTGACCTGGGAAGCCTGTTCTGAGCTTTCCACTGGATGGATTTGGATGAAAACTCCACAGAGTGGTAACATTGGATTCCAGAAGACATACTAGGGAGGTGAGATCCTGGTCGGACCTCCCGTTGGTATACGTTGGGCAGAACTTTAACCCAGGGAGCCTGTTCTGGGCCTTCCAGTGGATGGATTTGGATGCAAACTTCACAGAGGGGTGGCAATTGGTCTGACCTCACGGCGGAGTGCGCTGGAAAGAACTTTGAACCATGGAGTCTGCTCTAAGCCTTCCACTGGATAGATTTGGACGACATCACATAATTTGGATGAAAACTTCACACACAGAGTGGTAACATTTAATCACAGAAGACATACTAGGTGGTAAAAGTAGCGGTTGGACCTCTTGTTGGTGTACACTGGGTAGAACTTTGACCCAGGGAGCCTGTTCTGGGCCTTCCACTGGATGGAATTGGAGTGACAATTGGTCTGGGATGCCTAATGGCATTGTTGGGGCCCCATTTGGACCTCACGGCGGAGTGCGTCTTTAAGAACTTTGACCCAGGGAGCCTGCTCTGTACCTTCTACTGGATATAACTTGATGATTTAATTCGGGTAACACCAGGCACTTCAGCTAGTTAAAAATATTTAGAATAATAATGGTATCCCTACCTAAAAACTTGACTAATAGGAATTCTAGGGAACTGAACTAACCTGCAAGAGCAAGACACAATACACTAATATGCATAGCTAATAAGTAAAATGCACACAGTGGCCATTTTGACAGTTGGTACTTTATAACAGTTCAGTTTGGCAGGAAACAATTACCCTGCACCACTTGGGTAAGACGTTTCCATAATAGGTCATTTTTAATGTGTTCAAAATATATTATTATAACAGAGATTATGGCAATAATGGGCATTATTATATTTACTTATTGTTATGGTCTTACGTTCTTTAAACATGTATGTTACAGACATATGTTACTGGGCTTTCACATACTGTATATTGTATTTTCTGCAATGACATTGTTTGGGTAATCCAACCAGTTTTAGCACTGCAGTGTGTGCTCCAGGGCTCCAACTTTAAAGTGGTTAAAAAGAAAAGGAACATGAGGTCAAAAAGTTAAGTTCTAAAATATATTATGATTAGTTTAGAGTCAAGTGGAATGACTTACATTGCTATTTTGGTAACATTCTAAGCAGTCAATTTTGAAATCTAATGAAAGAACCAAATAATGGATCAGTGTAATAGTATTCTTTGTTTGCAGCTATCCTTACTGTAATAAATGCTTCCATTGAAGGCACCTGAATTTAAAGTGAACATGTACATTACTCTTTTAGAAGACTATTCATTATGTTAATTATTGGGGGAAGGGCAGCCCCTGATAATTAACATGCTGAGTCAGCACGAGTACCGGAGCAATTCATCATTGCTTTGGCGCAAAGACAATTGATCTGAAAATCAGCTGTCTCCACGAATCTTTTCACTGCTACTTCTGTAGCAGTGAAAATTAGCACAGCTGAGTCTGACTAGGGTTCACGCAGTCGCTCAAAGCCCTGGTATCCGGCGGAAGGAGCCAGACAGTGGCGGAGGGATCCGAAAGAATCTCTCTTCGCAATGCAGGACTCCTCCCCAAATGTTAATCAAAAAACACAAATTTGCAACTCAGGCTTCTTTAACTTCCTGGAGAGTGAGCAGTTATTTTACACCTGTCAGAGTGGTCAATGGGCCTGATTCATTTTAGGACGGAATTGCAAAGCTGCACACAAGCAGCTTTGCATTTCTGTCCTTGCAATTATGGTAATGAGGCAGGCGGCATTACCCCTCCTGAATGCATTACTTATCCAAGCTGCGTTGTACAACGCAGCATCTGATAATCTGCAAGAACATCGGCCGGCTAAGTGACCCATTGGGTCATTCAAGTCGGCCACTACAGATGAGAGAAAGAGGGCAGGAAATCTCTGTCAGCAGACGGAGATCTTGGCCTCTACCCTCCCCCAACAGCGTCAACACGCCTCCAAAAACGAAGGCCACTGCTGCCCCCTCCCACCCACAAACTGCAGCAGGCTGTCAAACACAGTCTGCTGCTGCTCTGCGTGCAAACACGCAGGACCCGTACTGCGCAGATTCCTGAACATCAGGAATCTGCATTCATCAGTGCACGCTGAGTCAGACCCAATGAGGCTCCTACTCTCCAAACCAAAATAAAAGCGAGGGAACATCATCATCTATATCATAATGTGAGTTTTTAAAAATATTTCTTTATCAATTCAGCAGACAGGTTTTTTTTTATGAAAATGTCAGGGTAAATTGTGAACTTTAAATGTGCTGTAAATATTCAAATTGAGATGAGTGGGTCCGGTTCTCCGAGAACCGGACCCACCAGAACTTCGTGTTCCGAGTTTATCATCCACGTATTTGTGACTGGTCTGTCTGCACTCGGCAGGGGTGCTTTGTTGTCCATAAAGAAGGGGTGCTTCTGTGTCGTTCATCAAGGGGCTGCTGCCTCATTCAGGGGTGCTCTTCCCCAGTGTCAAAAAAATAAAAGTGTTTTTTTGTGTGTGTGTGTGTGTGTGTGTGTGTGCATTAGCAACTTAGCTGTGCTATTATTGTTTGGTGACACTGCCGGCCAGACCGCAGTTTATTGTCCACATATTGTGTCACTATAAGTCATAGCACAGTGTGTTATTCTTATTCATAAAAAATATTGTGACACTGTAAGTGGTGGTGCAGTCTAATATTCAACTTTTCACTTCTTTCCTCAATCATGAATAAATGATTAGTCTAGACTACAAGACCACAACAGTGCTAAATAACATGCGTTATATACTGTATAAAACATAATGACATCACTGTAAGTGGCAGTGCAGTGTGTTATTCTTTTCTTATTCATAAATAGCCCTGTGACACTGTAGGTCATTGATGCCGCAGTGTAATATTCAAAATTGGTACAAATTGACGTGTGTGCTGTACCCCACTTCATTCGTGTTTACTGATATGGAGAACGAACAGTGGAGAGGAGAGCAGGAACCACATACTAGTGCTAGAGCTTCTGCCAGTGCCACCAGTCATGACGATACTAGTCCATCTACATCATCTACTAAAGCCGATGCCCAAGGGCATACAGGGCTTAAGTCAGGGCATCTAAAATCAAGAACCAATCTTTTACAGTAGTAAAGAAAAAAACATCAAAGGAAATTTAGCTGCAGAAGGACATAACATTGGCAATATGCCTTTCACCACATGAAGTGTCAAGTAAAGGCTAATGCCTTGGCCTTTATTTATGAATGGTGGTTCTGCCTCTTATGATGATGTAAGCACAAGTGAACATGCTGACATAGAAATTAAGGATGCTTCTGTGGAAGTGCACCAGGATGAGGAGGATATTTGTGTAGCTGACGCTATTAAGGATAATGTTGTTTGTGTAAATCAGCCACCAGTGGAAGAAATCATTATTGCCCATGATAAGGAAAAGCCCATTGTCATGCATGGGCACAAGACAAAAAAATCCACTTCTTATGTGTGGAATAATTTCTACACAAATCCGGACAACAATTGTCAAGTCATCTGTACCCTTTGTAAAGCCAGAGTAAGTAGAGGTAGAAACCTTAACCATCTAAGACTTTCCTCCCTGTTATGTCATCTGCAGCGCATCCATCCAAAAGTTTTTGTGTTATGCGTTGACTCATCTGCATCACAAGTGGGTCTTTTGGGAAAGTTTATTTTTTTCTCGGCATATGCCCTTGCTGGAGAAACTGAAGGAGAAGCCATCACTGCATCATATGCTACTTGAGCTGACAATTTGCTTACCAACAGCTCTTTGCATCTCTTCAGATCTGTGTCCGTTGAGAAGAACACAACGTATGACTTAAACCTTATATCTTAAATCTTGAGTTTGCTCTGTTCAGCTTGTCCATATATCTATGGTTAAGTGGACAGTGGGTACAACGGCATCTTGGAGGCCAGTAATTAAGGTTTTTTTAATGTCCTTGTACAGGTTGGAAATTGCTTTTCTAGTGAAGTTGAATCTTGATGGGATTGGGTATCGGGGACACCGGACCTCAATTAACTGTCTAAAACCCTCTGCATTATTGACGGATATTGGATGCACATCTAATACCAGCATAGATGTTATGGCATTAGTGATCCACTATGCAACTGGGTTACTGCTGTCAGACTTGCTCGCCCTTGCAAAGGATTGTTTAACAGTCAATTGTTTTTTAAAGTACTACTAGTAGTCTTCCTGGTCCCCTTCTGGGATGAAAATCCACTCCCAGCAGCAGCAGGCATAGCACTCAAGGATTCTTCTGGGGCAAGGACTAATGTGAATGATTTAAATCTTTTTTGTAAATGCTTTCCCTCTTCCCCTCTCCCTCATAAATTTGCTTTGGAATCAAACAAATTAATTAAATTTACTACTAATCAAATCTCCCTTTCCCTGCCTTCAACTACATACATACTCCAACTCCCTCAGGCCTCTTGAATAATAAAAACATTTGTTTCCTGATGTGCCATGTTGGAAGTTGAACTGCCACTGCTGCTGCAATCTTTGAAATGCAGTTGCTGAATGCCAAGAATGTCAAGAAATGTTTATGGCCACAGACAGCATCTCCTGCATGCCCCTTTATTTAAAAAAAATATTCTGAACCAGCAAGTTGATTTTGTGGGCAAAACATGGGACATATTGTTCACCCATGCTCTCCCCTCCTCCCTCATAAATTTGCTTTGGAATAAAAAAATGAAATAAAATTTACTACCAATAAATCCTTCCTGTCCCTGCTTTCAACTACATACATACTCCAACTCCCTCAGGCCTCTTTCTTAATGAAAACATATGTTACCTTATGTGCCATGTTGGAAGTTGAACTGCCACGTGTTTGTGCTGCCCATTGCTGCCACTTGGCTTAGTCAGCTAGCTAGCTTGGTGCAAATTTTGTGCCTAAACCGGATTAAATCAATATTTTGATCTGTGAGGTGGTCAAAATTGACTGGAAATTAGTGGAAATGAATGTTATTTAGGCTAATAATACTGTAGGATCAAAATAAAAACAAATTATGTGATTTTAGCAGTTTTTATACATTTTTGAAAAAAAATACAGATCCAAAACCAAAACCAGAAACACGAGGAGATACAGATCCAAAACCAAAAACCAAAACACGGGGGTTGGCGCACATCCCCAATTCAAATATGACTAAATTCTATGTACAGTCTGTATTTTATCTTCACGCCAATATAATTCCCATATTATGGGGTTTATGTAACAGGGTAATGGGGTAAAGGTTGACTGCTACGGCGTAATTTATGTGAATATGTAACCTTTTTTTTATTTTTTAAATATTGCAGCCCTAATTTGATTGTTAGTTAGGAATGTTAAATATTGTGTGTCCTAACTTAATTAATCGTATTTGCATCCTTTGAAATGCAATATATCCAGATGCAAATTTGTACCACAAAGCTGGATTTGCTCCTAAATCTAAATGAGTCCATATATGCATAAATTAGGTTACAGGATTTTTTTTACTCTTAAATGTTTATACAGTACCTGTTGCTGGATTAATATTTTAATATAAAATAGAAATATTTTTGAGCAAGCAACTAGGCAGGGGCTGAACTATCAGCAGTGCAGCCTGTGCATTGCATCAGGGCCCACCACAATGAAGGGACCCACAGTCAGCGGCATTGTCAGCAGGTACTAATAATGAGTCAGACTGATTCATTATTGTACGCCGCAGCGGACACAGGCCGTAACGAGGACAGAGGAGGCGGTCTGGCCTGAGGAGAGGAGGGGTGCCCCTTCCCACCACTCCCCCCCTCTCACCGCTGGCTACTCCTCTCTGAGTCCTGCTATTGGTGCCCGAAATTTTACATCATGATCTCATAACCATCCCTGGCGCAAAGACCCACTCATAGGGGAGAGGTGCCACCCTGCCCCTGCCAGCCCAGCACAGCCATGTGCTGCAGTCCTGGCATGGCGATAGCATGAACCTGCTGTCCTGCACACTCCAGTCAGTGGGAGTCTGCTGAGGATGAGCTGCTGCATTAAAGATAAGTCAGTGAGAGAGTTTATATTTTTATTTGTAACTTTGTTTTTAATCCAGTGTATCTTCCCTTAAATAATTCCATTTTGTCCTTTTTACCTTTCGATTCATTTAGCTCCAGGTGCATAAAGGTGTTAGGTCACCTAGAAGCAGCACTGCCCAAAGACACATTTGTTCTGTGGGGATGAACAAGCACAAGCCAACACAGCAGTTGACAATGACAGTAATTGCAGCCACTGCTCACACATTTACAGGCTTTGGTGTGTCCATTGTAGCATTCTTCATGTTTGCCTTATTTTAAGGTTTGGGAATATACAGAAACTATACAGCCTTCAAAAGTACAAAAAGCAGTTACACATCATTAGAAACTCTTGTGGTGTATATCAAAATATATTTACTTTATTTCATCTTACCTCAACAGTTGATTGATATTTATTATTATGTATGAAATGAAACCATGGTCATTCACTTCTCCCTCCCCTGGCGTTCCCCGAATCATGCTGTGCTAATGGGATGTCTTGCTGTCTGCGCACCATTCTCTCTCCAGATGGGCCTTTTGTTTTTTTGTTTTCTGTAACCTTACCCTAAGATGAAATAAAGTAAGGTCAAACATATTTAATCAATAAAATTCTGCATGTATATAATTATTACCTGCTCTGCCCCCATAACAAATACTTCAAATACCAAAAGCAGACCAGAAATTGTTTCTAAGGAATAGTGGTCTGCTGATAATTACTTCTGTCAAGTAAGATTTGCCCATTTCTTGTTCTTAATGGTAACTATGAGAGTGCGTCCAGATAGTGAAACAAATCTGAAAACAGATTAGGACTCTGTTGTTTCCACGGCTGTTTTAAAAGCAATTGTTTCAATTCCATTATGGTCTACAATAATAAACAGGTTAACAAAAGGAGCTGTCTTACAAAAGATTAAATTGATTTCTAATTTTTTTATGAAATTTAGAACAAATGCAAAATAGGTGAAAAATGGTGTTACATAAATAATATTAACAAACATTTAAATTCATTTTTTAAATTTCTACGAGGAAAATGACAGACATAGTCTTATAACTGTAATTAACTCATTACCTCCAGATTTAACACAAATGTTATGTATCCCCCTTGTCCTTCTGACCCATAGGGGCCTATTCATCATGACATAATTATCACTAGTGATAATTATGTTTTAAACTCGCTGCAAGTTTAAAAAAACTTTTTTAGGCATTCATCATGCCTCCCTAACAAAAGTATCGCTTCAGAAAAGCTGCTCTTTTTGTAGAGTCAGCTTTTTGGAAAATTGATTCTTTTCCCCCTTAGCACAGAGGTATCCATAAGGATTACCTCACTGCCTGTCTCCCACCCCTCCTCCGCCTCCAGTGTCCATACCGGGACCCCCTTCCTGCCGCAGCCACTGGTGTCCGACCCCCCTCCCCAAGCCCCCCGATGTTGGTGTCCTCCCCTCCCTCCTCCCCGCGGTGTCTGTTCCGGCACCCCCACCATGGGTGTCCATTCAGCCTGTGAAGATTATCAGGGGCTGTATGCCATCTGAGGGTGGCATACAGTTTCTTAGTCAAGTTCCGAAAAAAAAGCATTTTCGGAATAAATGAATGAATTTCATAATTTGTACATCCCCATACTAAAGTATGAGGATTGTGGAAATTATTGAGGCACATTTGTAACCAGGAGATATCTGTGATATCTCCTGCATTACAAGAATGATGAATGAGGCTGATACTTACATTTTACAATTTTAGGAGAAAATTTTATTTTTCACCTGCTTTTGTATAAATTGTATAAATTAAATGATGATCAATAGACCTCTTAATGTCCAGGGAACCACAGGAGCTATATGCACTAAGATCCACCCAAAGTGGTGTGTGGACTACACAAAGATGGCCACCATTTAGCTACTAGAACGCCATCAGCTCTGTCTATGATAGACTTGCAGCTGAGTGATGCAATCAGTGGCAGAGAGTGTGCACCCCCAGACCAGGTGGGAAATGGAGAAGCAAAGCCCACTGGCATGTGGCTGCCAAAGCACGAGTGGTGCGGAGCTGAGAGACAGGGCAGTTGATCCCTGTAGCAGCGAGAACAGTGTGGAGCTGACGCTCACCCCTTGGGAGAGTCAGGCCAGTACATATATGTTACACCCCGCAAACTATTAACAACCGGTGTGGTGTGGTGTGATGAGGTTCTATCTTACCAGATGCTTGATCCTTTGATATGTCTCGGAGCGTGAAGGAAGCTGATAATGAATAGGAGATGTAAACGGGATGATGCCAAATAATAGTCAGAATTTTATTGAAAGACACTTTTTTACAATCTATTACTATTACTCTCTACAAAGAGTTTCCAACAACATATAACAGTACAGTTTCTACTTTGAAACTATAATACACACTTTTAACAAATGGAAGATTTTATTTCACCGGAACAGTGGTAATTCTTTGATAACTAGGAATAAATTGGTTAGATGCATAAACATTCAAATAGTAACGCAGCAAATTTAGCAGATCATTCATAGTGGGATTAATTATATCTAACAGGAATTTAAATTCCTCATAGTCAAGAGTAACAGTAACATTTCATAACAACATTTAAAACATATGGGTGATATACTGAGCTCACTTTTATTAACCTCACAAAGTCCTGACTGCATGCACATACAGTAGAAGGTCGTTTCAGTTTTGCTGGCTGGATCTCTAGAGCTGGTGCACTTGCTGGAATTATAGCCTGATTTTAAGTCAATTATTCTTGTATTATAGTTATTTTCCGTTGCCTAGGATGACATTTTAAATTGTAGTTTCAGACACATTAGCTTCCTCTTTTTTTAAACTTTGCTACCACTTTATTACAAGTTCTGCAACTATTTGTCCACTTAGTTATAAAACTGGATATTTTAGGTAACATAGTGAAATTAGCAACAAAATTACTCTTAAACTGTTACTCCAGAGTTCAATAGTATATGTAGCTCTGATGGTTTTCTTTTCTCCCTTGCAACTATGGGGTTACAGCTGTACAGTTAATATATCCTTTTTTAAGGCATATGATGACTAGTCTCTGTAACTGGCAGCAGCTATAATGTAATTATCTATATGTAGATAGCGTTAGTCCTGTGCTGTCTGATAGGGTAATTACTTTTCCCCAGAGTACTGTACTGGGTATGTATGTCTCGGTGTAGGAATCGGGGAGATACTCCTCCTGCTTACCAGTCTCCTGTAGTGTTGCTCACTGGGAACCACCCCCCGGTCTCCGGGTTTGTTTGGGTACACTGGGTAGTGTTCGGGGCATTGTCTGATTGTAGCCGCCTTGATCCGCCTCCACCTCTCAGCTTCCACAACAAAAGACAGGCAGTCTGGGTCACTCCTCCAGAGATCTCCGATCACCGTCCTAATTATGTGTTATACTCTGCGTCCCAGTCACGATCAGCAGTTATTGGACACCGGTAAGTAAAACTGTGCAGCCCCTCTCTGCCTCCTCAGAGCCCCTGTAACTGCCTTAACTGTCCACCTCAGCCACCTGCTGCTAGCTTCAGTCGGACCTGGTGCTGACTCACCCTTGCTTTACTCACTAAAGATACATAAATTAATTTAGATTTATATAGATACAGGTATATCTCACATAGGACCCAACATTGGTAGGCACACCTAGGGTCTGGGATACCACATATAGAGCTGGGCATTTCAAACTAGTCCCTGAACAAAGGAAAGACTCTGGGATTCTAGGTGAATGTTGTAAATGCTTTATTCAAGCAAGAAATGGTTGACTATTACCTATCTTGAGTTCTTTGTAGATAAATGACTTTACCAGATTTTCATATCTTCGCTGAGTGTATTTACTGAGAGCTGTGGATAGTATTGCAGGAGCGATTAATTATAGCCAAGTATTTCTTTGGATACATAAGTGAATGGTATAGTGTCATATAGTGCAGAAAAGACAATTATCCAGATAAAGAGCATTCAGAGTGCAAAAGCAACAAACTAAGGACCTCATTCAGAGTCGGTCATTGCAGCCACTCAGTCGTACGCCACCAATGTTCGCTAAACTGCGCATGCGTGAAATTCTCAATGCGCATGCGCAAACTAGCTATTACGATCAGAAATTGCTCTCTCCTTGAACACAGCCAGGTCATTAGTTTGAGTGACAGGATGAGGCGTTTGTGGGTGGTAACAGGGGAAGGTGCTTGTGAACGGGGGAGTGGAGATCCGAACGCAGGCGTGCCTGACTATGCAAACAGCGTTTTATGGGAGTGCATAACTAACAAAGTAGTGTCATGGCACATGTGACATGGGAGGTTTTTACACTGACTAGATCGTAGTGCTTAAGAGAGGGTATGGTCAACCTTAAGCTCTAAGAGCAGCTCCGATGGTTCCCGATGGTCTCGATTAATCCTTATATGTCCGGAGATGAAGTGTAATGCGAACGAGAAGGGGGCGTATTTTTAGTCTTACAGCCGCATCCTCCCCTCGCTCATCCAGCTAACGATCCCATCTTAACGAAGCAACTTGCGAGCGCTTCATTTGCATATCCGGCCCCTTTTACCTTACGCCGTGCGGCTGCAACGACCTACTCTGAATGAGGTCCTAAGTTCTGAGAAACATTGTTTTATATAAGTCTGCATCTGACATTCAACATTGTATGTGGCCAACTCCTATGGTATCCACTAACAGACCGAGCTCACATCGCTAATAGACTTTATGTTGCATTTCTGAGAGTGCAAGAGAGTGTGTGGTTGTGTCCATTGATGTGTATAGGTGATATCAGAAGACAGGAAGGTTTGAGCTGATAAGTTCAAAGCGCTATTGGTAGAGTAATTACCATATTTCTAGTAATGTGGGTCTAAAGAAGTTATTTTACGATTTACAGAGTCAAAGCTGTGAATTGGAGTGGAGTGTGTATTGATTACTGTGCAGTTTATGGGGCTGATTCCGAGATGGACGCTGTTTTAATTCAGATGAAAAATTTCCCTCCAATGATTCATTAGTAGCTCCCAGTTTAAGCTCATAGGCAATTGCAGGGAAGGTTTCCAGTTGCCCATAAACACGCATGTGTCTTGATTATTTCTGTGCTGACTCACAGTTCTTATTGTAGGCACACGCAGAGAGAAGTGTAGTGAAAATTTAGAGAGTGTTCCTGTGCGGCTACTGGGAGGTGACTTAGCTCAGGCACAGAGACGGTCTGTCTTATTGGCGTGTTATGGGAGTGTCGCGGGGTTGTAGGTGAAAGCAACTGTGTTAATAGAAACTAAAATAATACACAATTAACAACACAGTTTTCCTTCAAAGGGAGACACAGCTATAATAATAACTACTCTGTGCTATTTGGGACTCTATTACCATGGTTGTTGCCATACTAAACATATTGCTATTCAGTAATCCAATTAAAATTATATACAATTTCTGCAATATAAATATATAGATGCATGAATATAAATTATATATAAACACATATATAGACACAAACAATTTCTCCATGTCTGCCTGGTTTTTAAGGGAAACATAAGGCATAAAATTGTGCCTGAGCCAGGATAAACCCTGAGGTTGAAGCATCAGTGTATCTTTAATATTATGATTAAGGGCTTTTTTCATGGAAAAGTGTGGTGTTTCCATTTCACTTTTCACCATACTTCGCAATGTATTACCGCTTTTTTTTAAAACTTAGTATTCATGAACACTTACCTTATCCCTGTTGCGATTCGATATTTGTCTCTTTGGCGTTTCTCATTGTTTTCTTCCTCTTCTTATCACGGCTTCTGTCTTCTTTTTTTCTTTTGCGCATGCGCTCTCTGTCTGCCCGATATCTGCCTCCTGTTCATGTCTCTTATTTGCGCATGTGCCTTCCAATTTCAAGTCAGTGCTGTGCGGGTCATGTTGTGAGGCAGTGCGCTAGGGGGCAGCACCGGGGAAGGTAAGTGATCATCACCCGGCATATGCACCTTACTAATTACAGTGGGGGTAGGGGCAGAGTGAGAGGGCACATTGGAGCAGCGGGCAGCATGGAGGATGTGACCTAGCTTATGTATATGTTGAGTCACCTTAGTATAGTGGGGGGGGGGGTTGGGGCAGAGTGACAGGGCACACTGGGGCAGCGGGCAGTACAGAGGAGGTGACCCGGGATATGCATATGTTGGATCACCTTACTATAGCAGCAGCGGGGTTAGGGGCAGAGCGAGGGGGCACTGGGCAGAGCAGGGCAGCTAAGTGGAGGCGAACCGACATATGCAAAAGACCAGGGCACCTCTGATTGGCTGCTGCAGCTGAAGAGGGTGGGGAGTACAGGCAGAAGGCTGGGAGACAGCTGTCTTTTCTGCTCTTCTCCTCTCAGGAGGCTCTTTACACCATCCTGAGATGAAGAAACATTTCTTAGAAGTGAAATGGAAAGCTAAGCTTTCCGTGCTTCTATGAATCACTCTCCCCATACCAGTGTATGGGGAAGCGATAGCTTAACTAATCAAGGGAACCACTGGAGAAATCTGAGATTTCTCCATGGTAACCCCCTACTATAAATAAGGATAAGCAGTGAAAAGCCCTGTTATCACTGATAAAGGGCTTTTCACTGCTACATGAATAGACCTGGATATGGTGGGTAGGCCCATAAGCTTGGCCATGATTATGCTAAAAACCTCTATTGATTGCAGAATTTTATTGCATTTATATATATTATTAGTAATTTGGAGTTGTGCACCTGAGATTTGTCTGTTTCTGTGCCTGCAATTAGTCTCATCAGGTAGCACCTCCCATCATACTGTATATATAGTCAGGTTGTGCAGTCCAGAAATCTTTCCCATATACTCCATTTAATGTGCTTTACTGCACTTCTGAGGGAAATGAGACTCCCTCATTCTGGACTAGCACCCTACCTTATTGGTTTAAAAGCATGGAGTATGGTAATGTATATGCACACTGTATTAGGCACAATTCTAGGTAGGTCCTAAAAGTTATATACTGTAGTGCAACTTTGGTTCATTTTTGGGGCGTGGGTCCCCCTGGATTGCATTGGCTGATTTGTCTCAGGGCACTGCATTATAACACATTTTCCATTATAACACATTTTAACCCTTCACTGTGTGTTTAATATATATGTACTTCACTTTTTTATTTTCATTCTTTATATGCAGCTGCAGCTGCTCCTAACTATCTCTTTACACTGCACTTTTCTTACTATGCTGGTGCCCTGGGGCGGCATGGCTGGGGCGGTTTTTTGGGGGGTCCTGCGCTCTGGATTTGAACCTTAGTATGTTAGGGACCTACCCGAAAGAGGTTACCTGGATATGGTGGGTAGGCCCATAAGCTTGGCCATGATTATGCTAAAAACCTCTATTGATTGCAAAATTTTATTGCATTTATATATATTATTAGTAATTTGGAGTTGTGCACCTGAGATTTGTCTGTTTCTATGCCTGCAATTAGTCTCATCAGGTAGCACCTCCCATTGTATATATAGTCAGGTTGTGCAGTCCAGAAATCTTTCCCATATACTCCATTTAATGTGTTTTACTGCACTTCTGAGGGAAATGAGACACCCTCATTCTGGACTAGCACCCTACCTTATTGGTTTAAAAGCATGGAGTATGGTAATGTTTATGCACACTGTATTAGGCACAATTCTAGGTAAGTCCTAAAAGTTATATACTGTAGTGCAACTTTGGTTCATTTTTGGGGCGTGGGTCCCCCTGGATTGCATTGGCTGATTTGTCTCAGGGCACCGCATTATAACACATTTTCCATTATAACACATTTTAACCCTTCACTGTGTGTTTAATATATATGTACTTCACGTTTTTATTTTCATTCTTTATATGCAGCTGCAGCTGCTCCTAACTATCTCTTTACACTGCACTTTTCTTACTATGCTGGTGCCCTGGGGCGGCTTGGCTGGGGTGGTTTATTGGGGGGTCCTGCGCTCTGGATTTGAACCTTAGTATGTTATGGACCTGAAAAAGGTTACCTGGATATGGTGGGTAGGCCCATAAGCTTGGCCATGATTATGCTAAAAACCTCTATTGATTGCAAAATTTTATTGCATTTATATATATTATTAGTAATTTGGGGTTGTGCACCTGAGATTTGTCTGTTTCTGTGCCTGCAATTAGTCTCATCAGGTAGCACCTCCCATTATATATATAGTCAGGTTGTGCAGTCCAGAAATCTTTCCCATAGACCCCTAACTCCCTTCCTCCTGGGGTGATTTGCATTTTATTTAAATATAGCCTATAGGGTTTCTAGGGGTGTGTTTTGGGTGTAATAATAGTGCTTGTTCATTGATAACAGCCTCTCTTGCTTACGGAAATCCCCATCTCCCATCCCTTTTTGGTTGTGTTGATATATTCATGTTGTGAAGGAAAGAATTGGAGTTTTTAGGTGATTGGTTATGTGTTTTAGCTGGGTGCTCTCTCCTTTATTTCATTATAGGCCAATGGTCCCTGCCAGGAAATGTCACAGCCCATATGAGTGTGCTTTTCAGGAGAGTTGAACACCGATTGATTTGCATGCATGTTATTTTTTCACCACCACCATACTAACTTTGATTATTAATGATTGAAGAAAATGTAATTAGATCACGTCAAATAGAATTGACCGAAATGAATCCCAACTCTACAGGGTATATTTACTAAAGGTCGATTCATTGATTTTGATTGATTTAAAATCGATGAAAATTGATCAACATTGATGTTGTGTTTCTGAGATTTACTAACAGACAATTTTTTTTTTTAAGTATTAGAAATGTGTGATTTAGCCTCAGAAACATCGATGTTATTACATTTTCACCGATTTTAAATTTTATCAAAATCGATTAATCCCAAGCTTTAGTAAATATTCCCTTTGTTGTCCCTCTGCTGTCTGTTGTGTTTATATTATTTAGTTATTTTAAGTCTGGAAGATGTCACGGCCAGGGTTTCTCGGCATGGTAGTCACTCGGGTATTACCTGTGAGGTCGTTATGGCGGGGGGTCTCTGGCAGCGGTGCTGGTGTTTGGCAAGGGGCATTGGCTGTGCGTGGTGCTATGCGGGCACATTGTCACTAGGCCTGGTGAGGTCTGGCGGTGTTTCCGTTCCGTTGGCATGGGCTCTGCCATCTTGCCTGCGGCCATGTGATTCCAGCTGTCCAATCCTGGTAGGTCATGCGCTCATTCCAGCCAGTCACAGCGCGGCACTGAGTATTTTGGATGGTCCAGAGCCTTCCTTCCTTTGGCAGTGCAACGTGTTTCTCAGCTGCGGCTGAGAGAGAGTACCTGTGCCTTACCTGCCTGCCTGTCTGTTACGCTACTAGTCTGAACCTTGCCTGCTCCAACCTGCTGGATTTACCCTGCATCCTCCACATATCTTTCACCTGCCTGAGTACCTGAACCTGCTGTTCTCTGCACCTTGCCTCTCTTCACTCCCAGGTGGACTTCATTACCACAGCCTGCATTTGTTACAGCTCATCATACCTGCATTCTGTTACAGCTCATCATATCTGCACTCTGTTACAGCTCACCATATTTGTTTACTGGACTGTTCCTGCTTGTCACTATCTGGACATTTCCCATTAACCCCCACTACAGTTATCAAGTGCACTTTAGTGCTATACCTGGACTTTTTATTTTGCCATTCCCATGTCTTCTAAGTCACTTATTAAAAACTCCACTTTTCCATTTAAGTCTGCTTCTGTGTCTGCTCCTATCACCTCCCCGGGTCCACAACAAATTCAGAACCTCACAGTTTGCACTGGCCCCATGGATCCGGCCATGGAACAGGAGTCTGGAGTGGATTTATTTTGCTGTATTGCTGGTCATTTAGAAAACCTGGAAGCTATGCAACATCAAATGGCCCAGTTCCTTCAGGAGATGTCTAAACGCCAAGATACTCTGCAAACCTCGTTAATCACCCCTGGGGTATCAGCAACTTCACCTCCTCCTGTGCCTGGTAATACAGGCCCCAGGGTATCCCCTCATCTATATCTACCCATGCCAAGAAAATTTGACAGCAATCCTAAGCTCTGTCATGGTTTTTTAAATCAGTGTGATATACACTTTACGTTACAGCCTGATAACTTCCCCACCGCTAAAACCAAAGTGGCATACATTGTGTCCTTGCTGACTGGCTCGGCACTGGATTGGGCCTCCCCACTCTGGGAGCATTCAGACTTGCTGCTGGATAACTATACAGACTTTGTATCTTCATTCAGGAGGATTTTCGATGAACCTGGATGCACAGTGTCAGCATCGTCCAGCATCATGACACTGAGACAAGGAACCCGTCCTGTCAGCCAATATGCTGTACAGTTTAAAATCTTGGCATCAGAGCTTAAGTGGAATGAGGAGGCCCTCACCTCAGCCTTTTGGCATGGACTGTCTGACCGATTAAAAGATGATCTGATTACCTGTGAGCTTTCTGCCAATTTAAATGATATGATCTCACTCTGCAACAAAATTGACCTACGCTTCAGAGAACGTCAGGCTGAAAAGCACAGAACTGACCAGCAAAGGTCATTTATGTCTCCCTTGCCTACCCATCCACCCCATCCTCCTATAGATGAGGAGCCCATGCAGGTGAACCAAATCCATCTCTTCAAAGAGGAACGTCAGAGAAGGATGCTAAAAAACGTCTGTCTGTACTGCGGAGATTCTGGTCACCTGGTGGCCTCCTGCTCCTGCAAGTGGGGAAACACCCTTCCTAACTGACCTTGGGGACATCAAGTTAGGAGTTATTTGCCCATCCCCAAATACTAAAGATTTCAAGATTTCCTTAGCTTTGGATCTCAATCCCAACCCTGTCATTGTTTCTGCTCTATTACACTCAGAAGCAGCCGGAAACTTCATGACTTCCAGCCTAGTTGATAAACTACAGATTCCTTGTTCATCTCTCAAGCAAGCAATTTCCCTGACTTTTGTAGATGGATGTCCTCTAGCTAAAAGACTGGTCACCAAGGAAACTCAACCAATATTAGTTCGTATTGGGGAACTCCACTCCGAGTCTTTAAAGTTCTTAGTGATACCAGAGGCTTCTCAAGAAATCATCTTGGGACTACCCTGGTTACACAAGACATGGGAAGATTCTGCACAGAGCGGATTTTCTCAAATCAAATCAATAGTATCCAAAAAAGACCAGCCATAAGTAATCATTGCTTTCAAATAAGATCATTCAGAAAATCGTTGGTGGTGCTCCCATAGCCCAAAAAGACAATTAGCTCATTGTTTATACTAACAGCAGATCATTTGTGATCTATGCATATCAAGTAACTCTAACAGCAGATCATTTGTGATCTATGCATATCAAGTAACTCTATCATTGTGATAAGATTTTTTCAAGACATTTGTGATATCTATGACCAATTGAAAGTATTTATCTTGCGATATACTATTTTACTTAGGGTGAGTTACATAGGGGATGATGTGATATTTGAATATATGTGATATATCTAATTACTGTGGTTACGCCAACATAATCCCAGGATAGACTGGTTCTCAATGCAGATTCTTTCATGGGGAACTGACTGTCAGAAATCCTGTCTTCCCAAAATACGACCTGTAAGATAGACAACTTCGTTACCATCTCCAGCTATATCCGAGGAGTACCAGATGTTCTCTGATGTTTTTTCTGAGCAACAGGTGAACGTCTTACCTCCCCACAGATAATGAGACTGTCCTATCGAGCTGCTGCCTGGCAAGATGCCACTCCGTGGTCACACCTACCCTCTATCCGTGCCTGAAACTCATGCCATGTCAGAGTACATCCAGGACAACCTAGCAAAGGGGTTTATTCAACCTTCCACCTCTCCTACTGGAGCCGGCTTCTTTTTCATTGGAAAGAAAGACGGAGGCCTAAGACCTTGTATAGATTACCGGGGTCTCAATGATATAACGATTAAGAATTGGTATCCTCTTCCCCTGATCACAGAATTGTTTGACAGAGTTAAAGGGTCCATCATATTCTCAAAGCTGGATCTGAGAGGGACTTATAATCTCATTCGCATTCGTGCTGGCGATGAATGGAAGACCGCCTTTAATACTAGAGATGGACACTTTGAATACCTTGTGATGCCCTTTGGGTTGTGCAATACCCCTGCCGTGTTTCAGGGCTTTGTTAATGAGATTTTCCTGGGACCTGTTGTATGTCTCGGTTGTAGTTTACCTGGACGATATATTGATTTTTTTCATCTTCTGTAACAAAACATCATGAACATGTGAAGGAAGTATTGTCCCGTCTAAGAAAGAACCACCTTTACTGCAAACTGGAGAAATGTGTCTTTGGGGTTCCCAGTGTGCCATTCCTTGGTTACGTCATCTCTGGCTCCAGTCTAGAAATGGACCCCAAGAAGATGCAGGCGATTTTGGATTGGTCCCGTCCTCAAACGTTGAAAGCCATCCAGAGATTGCTTGGGTTCACCAACTACTATAGGCATTTTATTAAAGGATTTTCATCATTGTTGGCTCCCATTACCACCTTGACCTGAAAAGACGCTAACCCTGCCCTATGGCCACCTGAGGCAGAGACTGCCTTCCAACTTTTAAAACATGAGTTTATTTCAGCTCCAGTCTTATGACAACCAGATCTGGATAGGCCATTTCTAGTGGAAGTGGATGCATCTTCAGAGGCCGTGGGTGCAGTTATTTCCCATCATTATGACGATAATCGAGTTCATCCCTGTGGGTTCTTCTCCAAGAAGTTTTCTCCTGCTGAGAGAAATTATGCCATTGGTGAACAAGAACTTTTAGCAGTAAAGTTAGCCTTAAAAGAATGGAGATACCTGCTGGAAGGGGCCAAGTTTCCCTTCACTGTCTTCACGGACCATAGAAATCTGCTCTTCCTCAAGAATCTTCAGTGCGTGAGTCCTCGTTTGGCCCGATGGGTGATATTTTTTGCTCGGTTCCAGTTTACCCTGACCTTCCGTTCTGGAGCCCTTAATCAAAAGGCAGATGCCCTGTCCAGATCTTTAGACTGTGATGACAAATCAGAGAATCAACAAAATACCCCTGTTTTGGAGTCAAGAGTCTTGGCCACCTTACAGCTACAGCCTCTTACAGGGATGTCCTTTGTGGCCCCAGAGTTAAGGAAGCAGCTCCTCACCTGGGCTCATTCCTCTCGCTTTGCAGGTCACTACTCAGGTACCCGGAAGACCGTGTAATTTTTAAAGAGAGGCTATTGGTGGCCATCCATGAAAGCAGACGTGTCTGAATTTATTTCTCATGTTCTTCGTGTGCCCAGCATAAATCTTCATGTCAGGCACCGGCTGGTGAGTTATTGCCACTACCTATTCCATCACGTCCATGGACGCATCTCTTCATGGACTTCGTCACGGATCTGCCAAATTCTGAAGTGTTCACTACCATCTGGGTCGTAGTAGACATTCTCTAAAATGGTCCATTACATACCACTAAAGAAATTGCCTTCTGCCCCTGACCTGGCTTACTTGTTCGTTCAACATGTTTTCCATCTCCATGGTCTTCCAGCTGAGATAGTTTCTGACCGTGGTGTTCAGTTCACAGCAAAATTTTGGAGAGCCTTATGTTCTGTTTTGCAAGTAAAGCTAAATTTTTCTACGGCTTATCACCCACAAAGCAATGGCTCCACTGAGAGGGTTAATCAAGACCTTGAGACCTTCCAGAGGATTTTTATGACATCTTCCCAGGACAATTGGTCTGCATTGCTGCCATGGGCTGAATTTGCTCATAACGCCTCCTACCACTCTTCCACGAATCAAACACCATTCCAAGTGGTCTACGGCCTTCATCCTCGGGTCCCTGAATTTCAAAGCCTGCCCGTCTTTGATGTCCCAGCTGTAGAAGACACGGAAATTTGCTTCAATCTGGTTTCAAGTTCGTACTGACCTGGAGAAGGCATCCTCCCATTACAAATTTCAAGCTGATAAGAAGCGTAGGAAAATACCACGTATGCAAGTTGGAGACCAGGTCTGGTTATCCACATGGAACCTACGACTTCGAGTGCCATCCATGAAATTTGCTTCACGCTTCATCGGGCCCTTCTCCATCATAGAAGTCATTAACCCCGTGGCTTATCGCCTTCTACTACCCCCTTATCTGAAAATTCCCAATTCCTTCCATGTCGCCCTGTTGAAACCCTGGTGCTAAACAAATTTCACAGAGTCCTGCCTGCTTCTCCCCGTGTCCAGACTGAAAGGGGCATAGAGTTTGAAGTCTCCCAGGTTTTGGATTCCCATCTCCGCAGAGGACATTTGCAGTACCTACTGGACTGGGGGGGCTACAGCCCAGAGGAACGTTGTTGGACCGATGCCTGAGATGTCCATGCTCCTACACTCATCAAGAGGTTCCATGCTGCCCATCCGGAGAAGCCTGGTGAGTATTCAGAGGCCACCCATAAGGGGGGGGTACTGTCACGGCCAGGGTTTCTCGGCATGGTAATCACTGGGTATTACCTGTGAGGTCGTTATGGCGGGGGGTCTCTGGCAGCGGTACTGGTGTTTGGCGAGGGGCATTGGCTGTGCGTGGTGCTGTGCGGGCACATTGTCACTAGGCCTGGTGAGGTCTGGCGGTGTTTCCGTTCCGTTGGCATGGGCGCCGCCATCTTGCCTACTGCCATGTGATTCCGGCTGTCCAATCCTGGTAGGTCATGTGCTCATTCCAGCCAGTCACAGCGCGGCACTGAGTATTTAGGAAGGTCCAGAGCCTTCCTTCCTTTGGCAGTGCAATGTGTTTCTCAGCTGCAGCTGAGAGAGAGTACCGGTGCCTTACCTGCCTGCCTGTCTGTTACGCTACTAGCCTGAACCTTGCCTGCTCCAACCTGCTGGATTTACCCTGCATCCTCCACATACCTTTCACCTGCCTGAGTACCTGAACCTGCTGTTCCCTGCACCTTGCCTCTCTTCACTCCCAGCTGGACTTCATTACCACTGCCTGCATTTGTTATAGCTCATCACTCCTGCATTCAGTTACAGCTCATCATATCTGTACTCTGTTACAGTTCACCATATTTGTTTACTGGACTGTTCCTGCCTGTCACTATCTGGACATTTCCCATTAACCCCCACTACAGTTATCAAGTGCTCTTTAGTGCTATACCTGGACTTTTTATTTTGCCATTCCCATGTTTTCTAAGTCTCTTATTAAAAACTCCACTTTTTCATTTGTCTGCTTCTGTGTCTGCTCCTATCACCACCCCGGGTCCACAACAAATTCAGAACCTCACAGAAGGTAAACTGTGGTTGTCTTCTATTAGACAGTTTAATACTGCAGCACAAACTTCTACCCTACAACCTTGTTCCAATATTATTCAATTTTAAATGATAAAGGTCTTTCTACACTGAATTAGCTGAAACTCAGGTGATTTTAGACTTCTGAAACACAAAAATTTACCAAGAATTGTGTTTTGCTGAGATCGTGTTTACCGATGGTGTATGTGATCGAGATTTCTCACCCGAGTTCCCTGAGTTTGACTGCAGCCAAACTCTCCAGAACAAGCATCCTGCACATATCAGTGAGATATGCGAAGGTTGCTTGTGTGGGTATACTGCAAGTGTATTAAAGGGTCAAGTTTAGAAGAAAAAAAATACATAGCCCCTCCTTCCCCCTCAAAGAGCATAACCAGCCCCAGGCTCCTGGTTCTTAAAATACAGGGGGGGGAATGAGTAGGGTTCCTCTATATTTTAAGGACCAGCACTGGGTTTAAAAATAGGAGGAAAAAAATGTGTAGGATTCCCCCTATTTTGAAAACCAGCAATTCCAGCTGGGGATTTCCACAGCCAGGGGACCGTTTCACCGGGTCACCCCAAGCTGGTCAGCCCAAGCTGGGGATCTCAGGGGAGGTGGGAACCCCCCAATAAAGGGGTCCTTCCTCTCCCAAGCACCCCAGACTTAAGCTGAAGCCCGGGGCTCTTCCCTGCACCCCTGGGCAGTGTGGGCAGGTGTAATAGTGTTCAAAATAGAATGAAACATTTGTTTTTTACAGTGGAACTTCAGGTGCTAGCATGTCTGCCCTTTGGAACTACAAGTGCCAGCAGATGGCTGGCACATGTACCCCCACTGTAAAAGAAATAGTAAAAAAAAAACACAGGACTCAGACACCGTAGAAAGTATACGGGTACTCATGTTTTTATTTTGGCAAGACCCCTGGACCCTACTTGGAGAAGGGGACCGACCTGTGCCAGCAGGTAGGTGAGTATAGGAGTTTTTTAGTTTTTTTCACAAGTACAGCCATGGATTTCTACTTGGACAAGGGGCTGGACATCTAGCAGCAGGTAAGTATGTGTGAGTGTGTTAAGTGTGAAATCAAATTCTACGTTCTACAGTGTATGAGTCTTGTGGTTTTTTTACTGTATTTTTTACAGTGGGGGTACAGGTGCCGAACGGCCTGCTGGTACTTGTAGTTCCACAAGTGCCAAAGGGCAGGCACACTGGCACCTGTAGTTCCACTGTAAAAAAACAATAGTTTCATTCTATTTTCTATTGGATTTGACTCCGGTACTAGTTTTAAAAATAGGGGGAATCCTACACATTTTTTCCCCCTATTTTTAAACCAGGACTGGCTCAGCAGTCCAGTGATGGTTCTTAAAATAGATGGGGACCCTACTAATTTTTTTCCCCGTCTCTTAAGAACCAAGACTGTCTCAGGAGCCCGGGGCTGGTTATGCTTTTTTGGGGGGAACCCTACAGTACATCATTTTTTTTTTTTTACATTTAACCCTTTAGAAAGTATTTACTGCCAGAAACATAAACAGATCACACTGATCTGTGCATGTTTCTGGCAAACTCGCAGCTCAGGGGGTGGTCTATTTAAAACTTCTATTTAGGGGGCATATCCAATTAGCCGTGGTACGTCACCCGCGGCTAATTGACAGGCAAAAGTCCCGCGACACGGTGTTTAGCTACTCAATCAAATAGCTATTTCCCTGCGTCATTAGACCGGGACTCCCAGCACGAGAACACACTAATTTTGTAATACCCTCTTGTGCAAGGCCTCATGCTGATTTTACCTCGCACCTACATGAGGTGTGAGGTAAAGTCAAACAGCGGGGACTTGTGCGCGGGGTCTCAGGGACACCTGTGCGTGGAATCCCCGCTAATTGAATCCCGTCCAGCGCGACATTTAGCAGCGGGGTAAATTCAATATGCCCCTAGGACTGAGTTTGCTGTAATTAAAATCATGATTATAATCACGATTCTTGGTAAATTCCCAAGTTGTATTTTTTCCATGAAAAGTACTTGCGAGTTTGGCTGATGGTGTATTGAATCGTGTTTGCAATCTCACCCGCGTTTTTCAGTGTAAATAGAGAAATCTCTCCCGAGTTTGTCTTTAGTAAATTTGCGAATTGAAAAAAAGCGCAAAACACACCCGAGATTGCAATCTCGACCAAACTCGATTCTTAGTAAATTTACCCCCAGCATTCTGGTTGTTAGTAAATGCAACTTTATTGTTAGAACTTTACTACTTAATATTCAAAGTAAACCGTCTTGTGCTGCAGTACTCTGAATGTTTTTCTATTTTGTTTATAACATATATTTCTAGAATGTAATAAATATAAGGATAGGCACAAAGCTCTGTACTAGGGAATCCTTTGCCCAGAGAGTTGTGTGTATGTGAATATACTGTACACCTGTTTTCAGATGGATCCTTTGCACCAAGGTTAGGCTGGTACGAGTGTGCACTAATAATGATGTCGGTTATGGAACCAAGCATGCAGATGGGTAGCGGTCTGGCCACTGAGGTACGTGCAACTCAGCATACGAGTAAATATCCGCACGCAATGGGGCAGCAATTATGTCCGACTTCCGTTCAACTCTACATTGTGTTCAGCATCCTTACAATGTGAAGTATTTTACAGTTGCCTGCAGGTTTTCTGTGAACCTTTGATTAGTACCTGCTGTAATCTTCCATTTTGGATCGGGTTCTGTGTTTAAATTTCTTTCCTTCCAGCATTTTAGAAAGAACAGGCTGATCCTTTCCAAGTGGGGTCAGGGCAGAGGCAAGCTACTAATAATAGCTTCTAATTAGGCCAGTTGTCAATAAGTACTTTTATACTTGTAATTGTGTCATAAGATGATAATGGCAAATTACTTCTCTGACACTTTCAAAATAGCTACGTGATTATTTGCATACTTAAGAAGCTTTCTCACGCCTGAAATAGGTTAAAAGTATTATTTATGAATTCGGTAGCCAGCAGAAACTGACTATGTAAGTCTTCAAGTTCTTGTGCTAATATTACTTAATAAAATAAAGTATTATGAAAAGGGCCAATCAAATATAAATGTAAAAATATAATATAAAAGGTTCAATAGAATCCAGAAAACATATGAGCATATACATATGGCTTCCTGCACATGTTATTTTGTTTGTTGGATGTGTCGGGCTTGATGCATCTTTTATCATTCTCCTAGATGTCCCATTCCCTTATTGTGTGACAGCAATACACCATTAACATACGACTATAAATGACCCCACCAGCAAATGTTCAATTAAACATTCATAGTGCGATATTGGACTTATTTGGTTTGTGGCTTTTTGTGGTTTTAGTAAATATATTTTTGGTGTATTTATTGCAATTTAAAGATATTATATATTCACATTAAATTATTATACTCTAGCATATTACAGTCAGCCAGTGGCATATTATAATTGGGGCAAATGGTGCCACTATGCAGGGCACAAGGCATTAGGGACACCTACGACCAGGGGCATATTAAGAGAAGAGTGGGCCCTTGTGCACTATCTGTTCGGGGCCCCCTCCTCTCTACCTGTCGGCCAGCAGCAGACTCCAGGCAGTAGAGTAGACTCTAGAGTACTATGCCAGAGTCTACTGGGCATGTGCAGGTCAGCGGGGAAATGGCACGGCAGCCATTTTCCCAGCGATTTCCCTACTGTGTCTGAGCAAAATCCTGACAAAATGTCAGGAGCGCCTAATTTCCAGACAAATTGTACAGCGATGCTACGGCAGATGCGGGACTCCGAAGAGGTAAGTATTTAATAAATGGGTTCAGGGTATGCGGTGTGGGCCCCTCTAGATCCAGGGCACCGCACACCCTGCACCAATTATAGATATGCCCTTGCCCACAACTCTTTCCTCATCTGCCATGGCAGCCCACTGCCTCTCTGATTTATTTGGAAGAGATCTGTCCTAGGGCTGGCCAGCCTGGAAAATAGTTCCTATAAAGGATTAGTCTGGGTGCTGGTCTTCCCTTCTCCACAAACAGAGCTGTTCTATGGGAGGAGCTAGAAAGAGACTTCTCAAAAAGGTAAGACAAATAATAGTAAAAAAGATTTAATGCAGCAATAACACTTATAAATAACACACATAAAAACTAAACAATAAAAATGCATATTTCCTTCTCCACCTGATTTCACATCAGCTATTATCTGTCTGATCCTGACTCATTTTTCCCAGATTCTTCTATGTTTTACCTCTGCAGTGTTGTTCCAGCTAGCGCTGTGGTCCACTCGTGCTGTGACTGCACATCACTCCCGGATGACGCAGGGGTGTGCCTGCACTGCACATCGCATCAAGCTGGCTATGAGGTCTGTCTACATGGTTCCTGCTCTGTGATCTCAGTGTGTTTACTCAGCATGCTAGCACTCAGGCTGCATACCTGAGTTCCCTCCAAAACGCTGTATGGGCACAACCATGTTAGATACAGTCACCTGACTCTCCTCCACCACTCAAAGTGCAGCTCCCAGACCAGCTGATAGCAGCATCCAATCCCTGGGGATCCACCCCTCTAAATTCCATTTCCTGACTTGCCTCCATTGCCAGTACAACATCACTTCTGCTGAAGTTACAGCTCTGTGCTGAGCTCCCAGGTACTCTGTATCTGAACGGTTCCAGTCTGTGTGATTGCAGTTCCAAGTCTGGTTGCAAGTCTCCATTCCATAAGTGCTCCATTCTGGGTTATCCACTGAGACTTGTTCCTAACTACAACCATCGGTCCCAGTTGATATCTCCAACAATCGGTCCCAGTCAATATCTCCAACCATCGGTCCCAGCCGATGTCTCCAACCATTTGTCCCAGTCGATATCTCTAACCATTGATCCCAGCTGAAACTTCCATCATCAATTCCGAACTGACCCAGTACTGCAATTCATCATCATCGGTCCCAAACCGATCCAATACTGCAATTCATCATCTTCGGTCCCAACCAATCAAGTTCATCAATTCATCAACATCGGACTCATATCAATTAAGTTCCTCAAATCATAAACATTGGTCCCAACTGATCAAGTTCATCAATTCATCAACATCAGACTCATATCAATTAAGTTCTTCATTTCATCAACATCTGTCTCAAACCGATCAAGTTCATCAATTCTTCAACATCGGTCTCAAACCGACCAAGTTCATCAATTCTTCAACATCGGATTCAAATCCATCAAGTTCTTTAAATCATCAAAATCGGTCTCAAACCGATCCAGCATCATCGGTCCCAATCCAATTCTGATCATTCATTCAGTATTATCATCTCCAGTTCTCATTCCAACATGCTGTTTAATTAAAACATTTTATTTCTGTCCTTGCCTTCGGGCCAATCATCCATGGCCATAACTCTATCTCCCCGTTCAGCCTTCTATGCCTGTTACTACCCAAACCAACCCTCAGGCGTGACAGTTTGTTCTGGCCCAAATGGATCCAGCCAGGGATCAGGCACAAGCCGCAGGATTTGCACAAGATTTCGTAGCACGCTTAGAACATCTAGAGGCGGCACAAGCTTACGTGATACAGTTCCTGCAAGAGCTGACCAAATCAGCTGGATAATATCCATAATACACTTGGAGATCCTGAGGCATCCAGGACAGTCTTCCAGAATCCTTCTGCGTCTGTTCCTACAGATGCACCCCATCTTCAACTATTTATTCCAAACAAATTCAATGGTACTTCTAAAGAAATTTCTCCTGAGAAGGTGACTCACCCTCTCAATTGTTCTCGGACTTCTCAGTTCACTATTTTTCTGATTATTCCTGAGTTCCTTGGTGACATTCCTGACACAATTAAGTCTTCCGCTCCTTTGTCTGAAGAGACTATTATCGCAGACTGTTCTAGAGCTAAGGTTTTTCCTCCTAAGCAAAACAAAGTGAGTCACTGGAATTACCTGTGCCCCAAGCTCTCCGTGGCTGGATGCCAACGACACAAGGAATTACATCTCTGTCTCTACTGTGGGAGTTCAGATCATTTCATTAAAGGCTGTTCCCTTCACAAGTCAAGCAATGGTGACAAGTGTCAGCGTCACAGTGTTCATGACGCCAATTCTTTCCAAGTGCAATCCACAGTTCCAGTTTCCTCAGCCCTGGACAAGGGGGTTATGATTCCCATTCAAAATGAGCTTCAAATGTACGATTGGGGTCCCGTAACAAGAAGGTCCTACTCCAAATTTGGGAATCAAAAGAGTATGATCAATTTGGGAATCAAAAGAGTATGATCAAGTCTCTCATAATCCAAGAGACATCTGATTCTTCAGCCTCAGGAGAGGCATCTTACTCTGCAGACCCAGGAGGGCCATTTGATTCACCAGCATTGGAAGAGGTATCTGACGTTCTGACCCCAGGTGCGCTATCCAATGTTCTATTTCCAGAAGAAGCATCCGAGCCTTTAGCTCCAGGAGGAAAATCTGATCTGCCAACCCTAGGAGGGTTATTTGAGTTGTCAACCCCAGGTGGAGTCTCCAGTGCCTCAGCCCCAACAGGGTCCTCAATGCCATCGAGGCAGTTATGGACTCCTGTCAGCAACTTCTTGGGGGTGCCATCGTGATGTCAACCAGCATAATTCAGGTCCTAGATGAGCCATCTGAACATAAGGATTCTGCCTGTGCCGGTACTATCCGGATTCTGCTACCTTCAGTTCTTACTGATTCAAGTTCCTCCGGACTCCATCTGGTTCCATCCGTCAGTCCAAGGTCACCGGCGGTTCTAGCTGGTTCAAGTAAATCTGATTCCAATCCAGTTTTGACTCCTCCGGTTCCAATCGGTTCAAGCAAATCCAATTCCAATATGGTTTTGACTCCTTCAGTTCCAAATGATTCAAGTTCCTCTGGACTTCATCCTGTTCCACCCATATGTCCAAAGGCTCCTTCAGTTCCAACTTATTCAAATTCTTCTGGATGCAATCTGGTTCCACCCATCTGTCCAAAGGCTCCTTCAGTTCCTACTGATTCCTGTCCCTCTGGACTCCATCCAGTTCCATCCGTCTGTCCAAGGGCTCCTCCGGTTCCTGCCAGTTCAAAAAATCCAATTCCAATCCAGTTCTGCCTCCTGGGAAATAACCGGCCCCTCAGCTGCTGCTGAACCACACACTCCGCCACAGCCTTAGCATGCCCTGATAGAAAAACTGAGGCAGGGCATGCTGGGATGCACAATCCCACAGCAATTGGAGGACAGACTACAGCTCCCGTACATGCTTTCTTGGCAAACTTGTATACCTCATACCTCTGACTAAGGTTCCAGTGTGAGGTATATCATTTGGTGGGAGGTTTCACCTGCTAGTGCAATGCTGGCCATCTGTATGTCGCTATACTTGCCTTTTTGAAGAGGCTGAGGACCTACAGTAGTCACATCTTTTGACTCACAGTCCACTGAAGAGGGACATGGTGGACATATATATCAGTAGAGTTTATTAGTGGAACATTGGGTTGGGACCCCTTTTGTCTTAAAAGGATGTCCTAATGGTGCCATCTTCAGGGAGAGGTACTGTGCCAGCTATGGGCAGGAGAAATGTGTCTGATACAGACACTGGTGGTTTGTCACCTCCGGGCAATTTCAGGGAAGGATCCATTTTTGCCTGAACAGGCATCCCTGTGTGAATTTTCCTCCATATTCACTTTTGCACCTCATGTTTTGCCACCTCCAGTCAATTTCAGGGGCTGCTACATTTCTGACTGAACAGGCATCCCTGTGTAGTCTCTGGAGGGAGAGGTGTCTTTTGACAGTGACTTGTACCTCAGACTTTGAGATAGTAAAAAAAAAAAATTTAGTCCACTTGAGAGAAAGAATCACTGCTAGCAGGAAGAGGCCATTTTACTTCTATTTCTTGAACAGAGGAGAGAGGTTACTTTTGGCAGTGACTTTACCTCAGACTATGAAGTAGAAAAACAAATATTACACTCACCTGATTTTTTAAATAACTGTGTAAAAGATAAATAATCACTGTCAGCACTGCTTAGTGGCTCTCCTGTCACATTATGGCAAGACAAGGAAGGACAGCTGTAAGTATTCTGTCAGAGAAACAGGCCTGGTTGTATTTCACACTGAAGTGATCGCAGTGCTTGCGATAGGATTTAGTCAACCTCAAGCGATGCATTCACTTCCGATGGTGCCAGATGTACCGATGGTTGCATACACTTCCTGGAGATGGCGTGTGCAAGTGGGCGTCTTCAGACAGGCTGATGGGCATCTGCATACACAAAGCGATCGCACGCCAAGACATAAGATATACATTGTGGTGAAAGCTGAGTTGCTATTGCTCACCACCATTTAAAATCCCTTGGTGCATACATGAAATTATTTATTATTGTATAGTGCCGCTTGATTAAACATACCATAAAATCCATGAAATATTATGTATTATGTTGAAAACGGAGTTCACAACGCCCACCACTGCCCCAAATATTATTTTTAGCATATGGGAATTACCCTTGTGCAGTTCTGCTGAGCAAGATATATGCTGTGTTGAAAATTTAGTCCATACTGCTCACCACTGACTAAAATCATTAGTGTGCATACATGGAAATTATTCACTATTGCATAGTGCCACTGATTAAACATACCATTAAATCCATGAAATATTATACATTATGTTAAAAACGGAGTCTACATCGCTCACTATTGCCTAAAATACTGCTCTCAGTATATGGAAGCTACCAGTGTATAGTATCATTGTATATATGCCACAATAATTGTGGAATGATTGATGCTGGTTTGTGGAATGTTTCTTGAAATTAACATTGCTTATCACGGCTTTGATTCTGCAGTCTTAAAATATACTGGGGTCACTTATTATTACATGACGTCATTGATTATAAATATCACAACTTAAGGGGCATAACACGTCTAATATACCTATGATATTGGTCACTATTGCCCGTTACTGCAGACTCAAATACACATGAATTATTTATTAATGTGTAATGCCGTTGGATACATATTTGCATTACTCACAAAGGAATAGGTCCTCAACTGGGAAATATATATCAGAATATGGATTAGTCCTGTTTCTTAAGCGGGTGGTATAGCATAATTCTACTCTATGTGTAGAGAGGACACAATGGCCCTCATTCAGAGCCGTACGCTCTGAGCAGAGCGCACGCTCTGAATGAGGGCCGCCCTCCATAATTCTGGAGCGTCCTCCTGGACGCTCGTATAGCTGTGGGTCACCACCCACAGCATATACGAGCGTGCAGGATGATGGTCACGATGGTCTTGACCATCGCGACCATCGAAACTGCGAGCAACAGCCTGCGGTTGAGTTTTTCAACCGCAAGGCCCGGAGTGATTTTGGCTTTATCAGAGCCAAAATCACTCCCACTGACATCACTAGTGATGTCAGTGGGCCGGCTTCTGACGGTAGGCGTTCCCTTGGGAACGCCCCCGTCAGGGAGGCAGGCCCCAGGCATGCCCACCAAAGGGGGTGTGCTGTCAATCAACATCGACAGCACGCCCCCTTTGATCAGACACAACGAGCGAAGGAAAGTCCTTCGCTCGTCGCGTCTGGCGCATTCGTACGACGGAGCTCCCGCCGTCGTGCGCATGCGCAGTGCACAACATCGACCCACTTGCGAGCGGACAGCCGCTTGCGAGTGGGTCTGAATCAGGCCCAATGTTTCCAATCTGTTACAATATATTATTGAAACATACTGCAATGTGATACAATTATTAGAATGATAAACTGGAATAGAAACATGATGGTTTCAGAATGGTATAGTATTACAAAATAATATAAAATACTGCACCAATAATGGTCACTTACACATGGCATATTGTCATGAATGACTTAATTAATGCAATTAACACACATGGTTATGTATCTGAGACAAAATTAAAATTTGAGAGTCTTAGATAATCGCTCTAATAAATTGTGTACAGCGATATTCACATATATGAATTATTTAATAGATGAAGAAAAGTGTTTAATATAATTGATTTGTGAGTCTGTGATCTGAATATGGAGAGATAACTGATGAACCCCACAATTTAAATCTTTGAAAGAGGTGACATTATATTTAAAATATTGTCACAGGATGTGTGGATTTAATTTGAATTAATCCAATAGTTGTAAATTATTCTCTATACTGATAATTATTTTCTTATAATAAGCCAATAACAGGCTGATAATATTTTCCTTTCTCAGTGAATTATGCTGACAATATAAGGATAAACAGAGAGAATAAATACACAAAACAGGTTTTTGTCAATATTTTAATCACTTTATTTTCTTGCACATATTTGTTTTATATATTTCACCTTAATAAAAGTTATGTTTTAATTTGATAAACCAGGTCCTCACTGTATTGTATATATGTAAACTTAATATAATCTGTGTGTGCCTGCTATAAGAATACTTTTTCTTGTTTTTGACTTAGATTATGACATGTTTATTCTTAGGTGCACCTCCCCAAAATTTTTAATTTAATTCAAGACTATGGAATATATTTGGGGAATAGATTTATAGGAATATTAGTTCCTGTGCGGATATTCTCTGTACCTAGTTAGAAACCTTAAAACAGTCAGAACTCTCATCTGCATTTATAGTAACTGTGGGCCTGATTGAGCAAGGAAGGCACAGGAGAGAATGCACGCATGCATATACATCTCACTGCACATGTGCGATCTACCCGGTGAGATCTGGTAAGCATACACATACTAAACGCAGCGTGTACGCAAACCCCTTCCGATATTGATTGACAGGAAGTGTCGTTTATGGGTGGTGACGGTGGGTGGTTGGGGCGAACGCAGGCATGCTTGTGCATTGGAATGCCGTTTTAGGGGCATCCATAATTAAGCCAGTGCGGCAAAAGACACAGGGATGAGATTCCATGCATACAGGAAGTTGCCAAGATCCTGCGCAAAGTCTGGTCAACCACTATTACGCAAATGTGGTCGATGGTTCTCGATGTTACCGATGTTTTCATTATTTTGCGTACTGATCAGGCTTTGAGTAAAGGAAGATGGGCGGTTTAATATGGGGCTGGGCGTCTGCATCTTGTGCTGTGGTCTCTGTGCGTATGCATTGATTAGCATATTCTCACAGCAGCTTGGTGCGTGCGTCTGCTAGCGTGCGTTCCTTGCTGAATCCGGCCATGAGTCTCCATCCTCTTATGGTCATGGGATACAGAGCTAGAATCTATGTATCCCATGAGCAGCAGACTCTGCAGTCACCAAGGAAGCACCTACTGTACCTTCACAATACATTTACTGATATTATATAAAAGTGGCAGGTAGAGCACAGACCTGATCAGCCATCTCTAGCTGCTACATGCATTCATTGTGATGTCACAATGCAGGTCACAGCCCTATATAAAGGATGCCCAGCTACTGGCAGCCATTTTGTGGTGACATTTTATCCTAGATTGTTACTCTCTGACTACTGTAGTTTTTGCTTTATTTAAGTGACTTTGGATAACGATTACTGATAAGGACTATGGATTACATTTTCCAATAAAGTCCTGAACCACAACATCTTCAGAACAAAAACCTGAAAAACATCTTCAGGTAAGGACTATGGGCCTGATTCAGTATGGATTGCAACTACAATCGCAGCTGTGTAATCACATGCAATGAATCTGCGAAAATATGCTAATGTCTGCCACCGCTCAGCCACTATAGCGATGCCCAATACTGCCTTCTCACATCTGTAATACCTCGCAGCCCTGCATATATATATGCAAACATCGGAGAACATCGGCCCCTCATGCACAATAACAGAAGCTCTGACCTGTCTTAGAATTTGCAAATCTCGCATGCAATGAGTACTCAGGCTGTGTATGCAATCACAGTGGCTAATTTATGCATGCCCATGCAATGGCATGCCTGCGTTCTCCAACCACTCCCCCTTCACCAACCCAAACACTCATGGCCTGTCACTCATTCTGCGATGGATTCCACAGTGCATCCATAATCGCAATTGCTACTCTAAAGTTGTTAAGCACACATCACTCCAGTCACACTAGCAGCCTGAAGGATTGTTCAGAAGAGGGTAGTTATAGGCAAAGCAGCAGACGGGGCCAGTCTGGCGGTGACACGCTCAAAGTGATGTCTCTGGAACCTCACCCACTGCACTTCCCAAACAGCACTCATCAAGGATTAAGCAGCCTCCAGACAAAGCTGCTGAATTCAGGCAGGAGGCTGTAGTGTGGCCGTCCATGTTCTACACTATCTATATCTACCTATTCAATATTATTTACATACTGTATAACATTTAAGTTAACATAAGCTTACCTTACTACCTTACACTGTAAGATGTCACAGCAGAAGATGCAGCTGGTCACTAACTGCTTTCTAGCAACTAATGTAATTATGATATTTTTAGCTCAGTCAATGATTTTTTTTTACTTTGTCATCCAGTTCATTGTTAGTGTTACTTTCTGGGATCATCTTTCCTTTCTCCATCCCACACTCCATCCCTAAATCCCTCCTGCCCACTCTTTCCTACACTTCCTCCCTCCATCCCTAAATCCCCACCCACACCCCCTCCTTCCTGCCCACTTTCCCTCCCTAAATGCCTACATCACTCCCACCATCCAACACACACTCTCTCCCACCAACCCCCCCACACCCTTTACCTCCATTCTACCCTCCTACGCTCTCTCCCTCCATCCCTAAATCTCTTCCACCCACACTCCCTTCTTCCAACTAACCTTCCCTCTCACATTCCCTCCCACGCCTCTCACACTTCCTCCCTCCCTCCCCTCTCACACTTCCTCCTTCCCTAAATCCCTCCTGCCCTACCTCCCACACTCCTTTCCACCCTCTATCCCACACTCTCTACCTCCAAAATTCCCTCTATCCCATCATCCCTAAATCCCTTCCTCCCACTGTCTTCCCACCCCCACTCTTTAACCCCCATCCTCCCTCCTCTCTCCCTCTTCCCACCCTTCCTCCCTCTTCCATACTTCCTACACTAAATCCCTTCCACCCTATATCCCACACTCCCTCCCACCCACTTTCCCTCCTACCCTCTGTCCCACACTTTCTGCCTCCCACTCTACCTTCCACATTCCCTCACTCCCAGACTACCGCTCACCATCCCTAAATCCCTCCCACCCTCTGTACTCCCACCTCCACTCCCTAACCCCCACCCTCCCTTCCTCCCTACCTTCTCCCACCCATCATCCCTGTTCCCTCCCTCCCAACTGACTGTTTTTTTTACAAAGCTGTGACAGTTATACCAAATCTGACATCACAATGGCTGTTTATGATGTAACCCTGTCATATGACAAGCATACTAAGCAGTGACTCACACAATAAAGCAGGCTGACATCACAATGGCAGTTATGGATCTAAGCCTGTCACATGATCATCCTACTGAAGTGATAAAATTCAAATTTCATGCATTTCACCTCTGAAGTCTTTCTATGTATCTGTTTGTCATCTACAGATGTGTCCACATAAATTTTACCTCAAGTCGCATTAAACATACACCTTATTTGTAAAGCGATGCAAATAGGATGTACAAGCAGCTTCTGCTGATTAAAATTATGCGACATGTCTATATTCTGTGTGCAATGGCGGGTGTATCTGCAAGCGAAATACTATGATACAGTGTCAGCGGCTGTTTGTAGAAGGTCAATCTAAAAATGTTATAGTGAATTAGTAACAGCTACAAATGAGTGCACATTCAAAAGAAGAATAAAAAGATTATAACCAATCATTTTTAATTTTCTAAATTCTATCTGGGTGACACAATACATATTTTCCCAATGTGTAATGAGTTGGCCTATATAAGGATAGCGTTCCCATTTATGGGGCCAGTTAATTCTCGCTGGCAGTGGTCTGGATGGCACCCGCAGCTTTTTAGCTAGCAGCTGGTCCAACCCTGAGTATAGGTCTTGCTGTCAGGCAACATAGTCAATTACACCATATCACAGTTCCTACCTTTTTATGTCCATTAACCAAATAAACAAGCTTTAACTAGGAGTTTATATTATAATTTTTTTATAATGTGCTGACATAATACACAGCACTGCACACTGAAGGTATTATAACATAAACAAAGTACTGTACATACAACATCATGAAACAAAATGTAAATCTGGCTCTGCCCCAATGAGCTTACAGTCTAAGAGGGTTTGGGAACACCTAATAGACAACAAAGGGAATTATTATTGTTGTTTATTTATAAAATTGGTAGCAGATGGATGTGAAAGCATTTTATTATAATACAGTAGCCTTATCCTTGGATAATGTCTTTTATGGCTTGACCCAGGTCGGACTATTCACACTGCAACGTGAACCAGGTCATTCTTGTGTCCAACCTTGCTTGCCACTTGGGTTATATTTCCGGGTCACTAGACCCGGGTTGTTTTTCAGGGTCTTTTCACACCAAGCTGTGACCCCGGTCAACCCAGCAGAAACCCGGGTTATTTTAGCAGTGTGAATGGGGTATGAGTCTCCATCCTTTCCTGGTTGAGGGATACAGAGCTAGGTTTTATGTATCCTATGAGTGGCAGCAACTGCTGTCACCAAGGAAGCACCTGCCTTCACAAACATTTACTGATATTATAGAAATGTGGCAGGTAGGGTCCGAGCTGATCTACAGGTAAGCTACAGCCATCTCTAACTGCTACCTGAATGCATTGTGATGTCACAATGTAGGTCACAGCCCTATATAAAGGAAGTCCAGCTACTGGCAGCCATTTAGTGGTGACATTTTGTACTATATTTATAATCCCTGAGTAGTTTCTGCTTTATTTAAGCGACTTTAAATAACGACTACTGATAGGCAGGGCTACCATCAGAAATTGTGGGGCACAGGACTGACAAAATCAGCAGATTACCCCCCACCACCACCACCCCTCCTTCTGTATTCCTACAAAAAAATGTTGGGCAAAAATAATCAAGCCTGCCCTCTTCTGTGTCCAGCCAGCCCCCCTTATGTGTATCAAGCCAGCCCCCTTATGTGTCCAGCCAGTCCCTCTTTTCTGTCTGTCCAGCCAGCCCCCCTTTTCTGTGTGTCCAGCCAGCCCCCCTTCTCCGTGTGTCTAGACAGGCCCCATTATGTCCAGCCAGCCCCTCTTTTCTGTGTGTCCAGCCAGGCCCCTTATATGTCCAGCCAGCCCCCCTTCTCCGTGTGTCTAGCCAAGCACCCTTATGTGTCCAGCCAGCTACCCTTGTGTGTCCAGCCAGCCCCCCTTTTCTGTGTCCAGCTAGGCCCCCTTATTTGTCCATCCAGCCCCCCTTCTCTGTGTGTCCAGCTTATGTGTCCAGCCAGCTTTCGTTATGTGTCCAGCCAGCCCCCTTTCTGTGTGTCGAGCCCCCCACCTTTCACAGGCACAGCACAGTCAGCCTCATACAGCACAGTGCGTTTAAACTAATTTACCGGATTTGATTGCCGCTCACTGCTGTCTCCTCTGCTGAGACCAGGACATTGATGCCTGGCCTGTTAGAGTCGCGGCGGGACTTAGTGCTCCCTGGCTCATTCTAATCTACCAGAGACAGCAGCAGTGCTGCCGCTCTGCATAAAAAACTGGCAGAAACTACATGGGTAAGAGCGGCCAGTAGGTAGGAGCGGGCTCCCCCTTTTCAGCCAAGTGTCCGGGCCTGGGACTCCAGTCCCAGCAGTCCCCCCTGATGGTGGCCCTGCTTATAGGGACTTTGGATTACATCTTCCAATAAGGTCCTGAACAACAACACCTGAAAAAAAATCTGAATAACAACTTCAGGTAAGGACTATATAATAACTTTTGGCCTGTCACCCGTCCCCATTCAGGCACCTCCCTCCATTTACCTGCAGTTTTTAATTTAGAAACAATGGAAATTATCCATCTAATGTGACACTGCAGGATTTAAGATGGGTACACGCATTCAGCGGGACAGTTTCTCTGGGACTGTCCCGCTGTCCCCACCCGCGGGCCACAGTGTCCCGTGGTGGGGGGGGGGAATTGAGGGAAGCATACACCACTGCTCTGCAGAGCAGAAGGAGAATAGATGCCGTGTGCATGCGCACAGCATCTGTTCTCTAGTGTAGGGAGAGATTTGGAGCTGCCCAGCATTTTGGAGAGTGCTGGGCATTCCCCACAGTGATGTAAACGGGGGGGGGGGGTGTGCAGCGAGGCTCCGCCTTATTTTCCAGATGTGCCACCCTTTTGTGATATGACCCACCCCCTTTTTGGTCACGTGACCTGTCCCTCCTTACAAAGCTAAAATGTTGGGAGGTATGCACTTGTCCAATCCTCCGTGGAACCAACTCCAGATCAGACTGTTGACACAATCCTACTGAAAACCAGGTCGCAGATTCAATATCCAATATATCCCTACACACCTGTCCAATTTTGCAACGGTCTGAGATCTATGGGCCTGATTCAGAGCCGAACGCTCTGACCAGAGCGCTCGCTCTGAATCAGTGCCCTCCTCCATGAAAATGGAGCGGCCTCCTGTCCGCTCGCATAGCTGTGGGTGACCACCCACAGCATATGCGAGCGTCCATGATGATGGTCGCGATGGTCAAGACCATCGCGACCATCGGGCTTGCGACGGAGACCCTGCGGTAGGGTCTCGCTGCCGCAAGCCCTGGAGTGATTTTGGCTCTATCAGAGCCAAAATCACTCCCACTGACATCACTAGTGATGTCAGTGGGGCCGGCTTCAGACGGTAGGCGTTCCCATGGTAACGCCTCCGTCTGGCAGGCACGCCCCTGGCACGCCCACCAAAGGAGGCGTGCTGTCAATCAACATCGACAGCACGCCCCCTTTGGTGCGAGACCCGGAGCGATGGAGAGCCCGTCGCTCGCCGGGTCTCGCGCAAGCTCACAACGGAGCTCCCTCCATCGTGCGCATGTGCAGTGGGGGAACATTGACCCGCTCGCGAGCGTCCTGCGCTCGCGAGCGGGTCTGAATGACCCCCTATGTCTGCTGAAAGGATTGTATCATCGTACACTCTCTTCCAATCTTTGGCAGACCAGCTGCTACTCATAGGGATGAACTGGGATGAAAGTTTATAACACAGGGATGAAATAGGAGAAAAATTTATATTACCAAGTTATTCCTCTGTGAAATTAAACTTGTCTGCTCTCCATTGAGAACATTGAATCAAAGAAAATAAAATATATATAAATGAGAGGGAGAATGTTTTTATGTTTGTATCCTTTTTATTTGCCTTTTCAAGTAACCAGAAAAATGTACTGCAAGTTGCAAATGTGCAAATGTGGTGCTTTTGCTATGTAATAATGCTCTACATATAAAAATTAGTCAGTGTTATCAATGGAGAGCAGAGGCGTTTAGTTTCATCTCTGTGTTATCAATTTGTATCCATGTTATCCCTGTGAGTGACAGTGGCAGCTGGTCTACCAAAGATTGGAAGAGTGTGTACGGTGACACAATCCTTTCAGCAGATCGTTTTAGCAGATGCAGTTCTAAGATCTGCTGCAAAATTGTAGAACTTTGTAGGCATATATTGTTTGTAGAATCTGCATCTCAGTCTCAAGTAAGATTGTGTCAACAGTCGGATCTGGAGTTGGATCCCTGGCAGGGCCGGCGCCACCGTTAGGCAGCTTTAGGCATAAATGGTGTTGTGTACTATACTATATGGATCATGGCTGCCTGTGTGAAGTTTGAGCGGCGGCTGCAGTGCTGGTGTAGCCAGCTGCAGCCACCTCTTTGTCAGTGACTGAGACAATGTGCACTGGCAGTGCTGCACACTGTCTCCTCACTCCCCCGCAGCGTCTGCCTGCTATGTCCAGGCTCAGGCTGCCTGTGTCAGCGCTGCCGCTGATGTGCTACTCGCAGCTCTTGCTTTCACTAGTTTTTTATGAAAGCAAGGCAATCGTGAAGCAATCACCCGCCCCCTTGCTCTATACTTTCCCTTTGCTCCTCCTCTTCCCTCTTACAGAGATGAGGAGCAGGGAAAGGCTGCCACCTGGCCTGAGAGCCTGGGAGTGGGAAGGAATGAGATTTTACTATTTTGATTGTCATTAAGTGTAATGGGGTGAGGGGAAGGGGGTGTAGGCTGAAGTTCTGCCTAGGGTGCCAGGAAACCTTGCCATGGCCCTGATTACTGGAGGATTGGACAAGTGTGTACCCAGTGGCGGAACTCCTGGAGACAATGGAGTCATTTGCCGCCGGGCACCAGCCCTGAAGGGGGCACCAGCCCTGAAGGGGGCACCTGGCTCCATTGTCCCCTGGCAGTTCTGGGCACTGCATGGAGAAGGAGCGCCGCTGATCGGCGCTCCACCTCCAGTGGCATAACTATGGGCTTTGCAGGGGGTGCGGTCGCACCACCTGCACCCTCCATTTGCCGGGCGCCCGCTGAGTGCCGGGCTTCTCTTCCCTCCCTCCCCCCGGTGCCAGCGGCAGCCGAAGCTCACTCCTGAGCTCCGGCTTCTGGGCCCCACAATGCACTATGGGAGTTCTGAGGAGCATGTGCCGGGACGGACGGCAGCTGCACTGGAGTGGGGATTAAGGTAAGTATTTTGTTTCTATTTTTATTTATTTTTTTTTTTGTGTGTGTGCACGAGCGTGGAGGGTGCTCACTACTGGGGGCCTACAGGAGGCATTACTGGGGTCACTACAGGGGGCTTACTACTGGGGTCCTACAGGGAGCATTACTGGAGTCACTACAAGGGGCATTACTTGGGTCACTACAGGGGGCTTACTACAGGGGGCCTACAGGGGGCTTACTACAGGGGGCATTACTGGGGTCACTACAGGGGGTTTACTACTGGGGACCTACAGGGGGCATTACTGGGGACACTACAGGGGGCATTACTGGGGTCACTAAAGGGGGCATTACTACTGGGGGCCTACAGGGGGCTTACTACACGGGGCATTACTGGGGTCACTACAGGGGGCTTACTACTGGGAGCATTACAGGGGGCTTACTACTGAGGGCATTACAGGGGGCTTACTACAGTGGGCACACTACTGGGGTCACTACAGCTGCTTACTACTGGGGGCAGTACAGAGGGCTTACTACTGGGGGAATTACTGGGGGCACTGCAGGGGGCTTACTACTGGGGGTACTATTGGGAGCACTACAACTGAGGGCACTACAGGGGCCCTTACTACTGGGGGCACTTCAAGGGGCATTACTACTGGGGCACTGCAGGGAGCATGACTACTGGGGGCACTAAAAGGGCATTACAACTGGGGGCACTACAGGGGCCCTTACTACCAGGGGGCGCTGCATAGGGGGACAACTACTGGAGGTACTGCATAGGGGGACCATTACTGGGGGGCACTGCATAGGGGGACCTCTACAGAGGGCACTGAACAGGGGGAGCACTACTGGGGGAACTGCATAGGGGGCGGTGGCAGCTGGGGCTGGCATAGGTGCTGGGGGGTGGTTAATTTTAATTTGGGGGGGGCACCAATATTTATCTTGCCTCCGGGCACCTGGGATGAAGTTAAGCCACTGTGTGTATGTGTACCCATCTTAAGTCATGCAGCATCATATCAGATAAATAATTTGCTTTACCCATTGTTTCTAAATTAAAAACTACAGATAAAATGGAGGGAGGTGTCTGAAGGGGTCAAGATGACAGCCAACATTTGTCATATAGCCTTACCTGAATATGTTATTCAGATTTTTTTTTCTGAAGATGTTGCTGTTCAGGACCTTATTGGAAGATGTAATTCAAAAACCTTATCATTAGTCCTTATCCAAAGTTGCCTAAATAAAGCAGGAACTACTCAGAGTATCAATGTAGGACAACATGTCACCACAAAATGGCTGCCAGTAGTTGGGCATCCTTTATATAGGGCTGTGACCTACATTGTGACATCACAATGCATGCAGGTAGTAGCTTGAAATGGCTGTAGCTTAGATCAGGACTGGGCCCTACCTGCCACATTTATATAACATCAATAAATGTCTGTGAAGGCAGGTGCTTCCTTGGTACTTGCAGTTGCCCATGCTATACATAAATCCTTTACAGGTACCAATATGGATTCTACTGGAGAAGGGGACAGACTGGCACTAGGGACAAGGTAAGTATGTAGTGTGAGTGCAGGCGAGTGTGAGTGAGTGAGTATATGCTGGTATGTGTGGTTTGCTGGGACCTATAGTTCTCCTGTAAAAGACAATATTATTTTAACTCTTTAGTACACTATCAACTTGGCACTAACCTCCCAAGAGTTGCTGAGGTGTCCTGGAGAGGGGAGATCCACAGGGATTCCTGGCCAGGGCTGACTAGCATGAGGTGCAATTGCTGTGGCAGGGGGACCCCGTGAAGTGGGTCCCACGGCTGTGGCATTACACCACCGCTAGATAGAGTCCAGTGCTGGTTGTGGGTAATACGGGGGACCCCTACTTATTTTGTCCCCCGCATTTCCAAAACCAGTACCGGCTCACTGAGCCTGCTGCTGGTTGTTGAAAATATATGGGACCCCTATGTCCTTTTACCCTTATATTTTCACCACCAGGACTGGCTCAAACAGCCCACTTCTGGCTGTGCTTTTAAGCGGGGACCTCACATCATTTTGTTTTTATTTGAACATTTTACTAGCTTTTTATACACAGAAGCCTTCATGGATCTCACTGATAAATGATGGCTTTTGTCTTGGAAATGTGATTGCAAGACTCCATTTTGCGAATGGCCGCATAAGCGCCATTTTACATAAACTCACACTTTAGTACATGTGGCGATATTACTATTAGCATCATGCGATTGCATCAGTGACCATCGCCATAAGTTACGGCGATTCATCAAAAGCCCATTTCATGACTTTACGTAGTTTGGGTGCTCTGGATAAAGTGTATATTATTATAATTCCCCTAAAGGATATATTATATATTTCAGAAATGGCTGTACAGTATGTCAAAAATAGGATTGCATTAGCTAAACAGAGCAAATGGCCACGTGACAACTAGCTTGTGTAGACAAGCTTCCTGGACATAACGTCTGCTCTCACTCCAGGTGGCCCTGCTCGAATATAGCAAGAGGGTCGTTTGTAGCACCTTACATTAGCAGGCTTCCTGCAATAAAATACCTTTAAAGCCAAGAGTGTTAACTGAGGTTTGGGTCTTGTAGCTGTGCTAATTTGCATTTACACAAGAACCTGGAAGAACAAAGGAGTGTACTTTTGAGCCTGGGAAGGGTGGGGGCTGCTGAGAGAGGGGGGGCGTGTGGCTCAGCATTCCACACTGCTAGGTGTTCACTTAGTTTAAGTGAGATTTAAGTGCACCATTTCTCATACACACATTAATACGCAAAATTGCGCTGGTAACTAATCGCATATTAGCGAATGCATAAGATCCTCTATGAAAACGCTGTTTATTAGCTTCATGCGCACGCATCTGCCCCAAGTTAACTAGCGTCTTTACATCACACCCCACATACTTACACATTACATATTCACATAAAAGGTTTAATAAGCTTTAAGGTATAAGATTCAAGTATGCACATTTACTATAATTGCTATGAAATAAAGGTTATTTCGTAACTAAGGTTTTATACGTGATAAGTAAGCCATGTTTGGAATTGTACTGATGCGTACTCTCTCAACAGTATTCCGGTACCATCGGTGTGGAGATCGCATCATGCATTCTCAACTTATGGACCGCAGAGACTTCAAGCAACAAAATGTTCATAATATGAACAGCTGTTAGGATGATTGCAAGAGGCAGGAAACCAGAGACCCCCAGTTGTTAGAGGCTCGGTGGTGTCTATTTGAATCAACCTGTTAACTGCCTTGTAACATATGCCCTCCCCGTTAGGACCAATGGTATTAGCAACAAACTTCTCTATTGTGTTGTTTATTTCTGGGGGGTATAAATATGTTCTGACCCTGGGTTCCTAGTCTTTGTGCTGAATGCTGATTGATGAGGGGTTTCTTGCTGATGCCTAACATCTGGACCAGAGAGCGCTGCATATGTATAATTGTACTTGGGTCTGTATAATCTCTTTGCGCTAAGATTATATGAGGATCATAGCATGTAACTGCTGTACTTTTACTTGAATAATACTTTGTGCTTTGGAACCACATGTTCTAAGTCTGGAGTCTTTATTTACTGGATGACTGCGTACGCAAATTAGCGTCATCCTTAGATGTTTATAGGAAGGATATTAGAAGGTATAGGAAAGGGTATATAGAGGTTCAAAGGCAGTATCCTTAGTTGGGGGCTCATCGTGAAGTCACTTACCTACTCACACGGCACATATGGTTATCGATATCTCAGCAAAGGGTGGAGTGGCTTTGTGCTGAAAGATCGCTATACGTTTTCGTGTGAGCCAAGGAAGCTGACTTGAATCCAGGGACAAGAGAGGAAAAAGTTTGTTTTCCTTTGTTGATAGAACCTAACATTTAAAGGGGTGCCGCAGTATTGAGCACGCGGCTGAGTCGCAGTTTTGCGCACAGTAAAGATGCACTTTTGTGTACGCAGCTAAAAAGTTGTCATACGGTTGTGTGGTAGTCGCATTATTGTGTATGTAACTGGTCGCACAATAGCGTATACGTACTTCCGGTTGTGCTGCCACATGTTTAAATAAAGCCGCTGAGGTTTACATTTTTCAATTGTTATCAATATCTGGGTTAACGTGTATTTTTCTGCGCAGGAAACAGTGTGTAACAGTGAGTATTTGTTGGTAGTGGTAACTTGTTCCCTACAGTTAGAGGTACCGTATGACCTTTAAGGGCTAAGTGCTAGTCGCTCGGTAAGCAGCTTACCGTTCTATACACAGTAGCAGGTGTACATGTTGTCTTTGTTGTAGAGAGGTGCATGGAAGTAGCCTACTTAAACTTCCATAGGTGTGTAAGTTGCCTTATTAAATCTTATCCGGGTGTGGAAGTTGCCTTTTTCAAATCTTATCCAGGTGTGTGGGCGCTGCCGTTTAAATCGTCCACAGGTAAGTGAAAGTATCTTGATTGTCTTTCACCAGTTTAAATTAGGGATGTGCAGGCTCGGTTTTCCTTGGATTTACTCGGTTCTTATTGCCACTTTACCGCAAATTCTGATTTATTCTATTGGCTATCCAAAACACATGATAGGCGATAGCCAATAAAAAGATCCGAGTAAATCCGAGTAAAACCGAACCCGCTCACCCCTAGTTTAAATCTTTATTGAAAAGCATAGGAGTTGTCTCAGAATGGGGACCATGCAAACAATAGAGATGTTAGACAATGATGTGCTGCTAATGGAAGCGCCGTTTGGATTGGCCTGTCGTATTATGCATACTAAGTACGGTACTTATGCGATAAGGTATTGTGATGTATGGTTTAAAATGACGATGAAGAGTGTTAGACCGTTTCCCAGAATTGGTAGTATTGATAAAAATGTACTAGATAATGTCCGGGATCACTTCAGTCTGATGCGCTCCCGAGAGAAAAAGGTCAAATATTATGAATGTTTAAAGTTGTGGCAGCATGAAGGGGATGCGTGGCTTAAAAATGTGCAAGCGACGCAAACTAGCATTGCGAGCGCATTGCCAGAGAATACATCTGCGATGCTGAATTGCAATACGGGCGAGCCGCAAAATGGCGCGCACGTGCAGCAAGGTAGCGTTGTGGAGAGTATTGCCAGCAGTTCACGCTCACCACCCCCACCTTATGTGGATGGAGGTGCAAGTATAGTTACCAAAAATACCCATAAAAATGTAACAAGCAATTTGTACCCTCTCCTAAGCAACCATAAAGAAAATGTTTATGATGTGGATGATGAGCCTATTGTAATGTCTGCCATTTCCCATGCTGTGCAAATGATAGATGCTGCATCACCACAATCACGAGTGGTGCCGCCATCTTCATGCTGCCGGTCTGCATCCTATTCGGACAATAACCGTTCCGAATGGAAATACAGATGCGAATGGTGTAGTGCCCATGAGGGAAGTAGTAATGCATTGTCCCTGGACAAGAGCAGAACTAAATTCCATCATAAATGATTTCCCCGATCCCAAAAAGGAACTAGCCAAATGTCAAAGATTTTTGAGAAATTTGGGTAGTTCTCATGAGCCAACTAATAAAGATTGGCGTGTGGTGTTAAAGGCCTGTCTACCATGCAATACCGACGTGACAAAATTCATCACGGATTGTGTATTGGATGGTGACGTTCCCTTAACAGACCAAGTAAACCAAGGTAACATTTCCCGCATTGTAACTCAATTGGGTATATATTTTCCGGTAGTAGTTAACTGGAACAAAATTTTCACCATTAAGCAAAAGGAGAGTGAATCTGCAGAAGATTATTGCGACCGGGCTCTGCAGGCTATCACCCAGTATACTGGGTTAGAAGATATTAAATATAGCACTCACCACAGGGGAATGATAGTCACGCTACTCATGGACGGTCTGAAAGAGAATTTAAAGACTCGGGTTCAGACCTCACAACCTGGCTGGAGGGGAGTCACAATAGATACCCTCATAGAATCTGCCATAGAACATGATAAAAACATCTCAAAGAAGAGAGAGACCCAGAGCGAAAAACGAATGGCTGTCAGTATACAAGCTCTGGAGGGAATGACGGTAACATCACAGCCAACAGACACACTCGCATCTGCACACACACTTACAACTGAACAGTTATATGCCCTCACTAACCCCATGCAACAACAAACACAGCTCTATTGCACAAACCCTATACAACCACAGGTCCCATACTACTCACAAACCTCATATCCCCCACAATACCCTTACCCTCCCTATCCTTACCCATATCCACCACCTTTACCCTCTGCTCAAACCTCACAACAACACGTGTCTTCACCCGATCCATGAACATGTTTTAATTGTAAACAAACAGGACACTTAAGTAGAAACTGTACAGTAAAAAGAGTAGGAACCCCAAATCAGGGAAGACCTGGACATCCCCATAAGGGATATGCACAGAGACCAGCAAATATCCAGCAGGCACCAGCTCCAATTGCGGCCGTAAATGCTTTATTGGAGAATGGTAGCCAACGCTAGGGGTCAGGTCATACCTGTAGTTTACAGACAGTCAAGTTAATGGGAAGTTCTAGGGAAGAACCGGTCATGATGGTTGATGTAGCTGGTACTGAATATCCTTGTCTTGTAGACACAGGGGCGACCAGGTCAGTGATAAAATCTCCCGTTAATTTACAGGTGACCAACGAGACAATACCAACAATGGGTGTAACAGGTAAAGTGGCACATTATTCTTTAACAAAGTCCACAGAGGTTACTATTGGGCTGTTGCATACCAGGCATTCTTTCCTTCTGGCTGCTGCGACTCCTACTAACATGCTGTGTAGAGAATTATTATGAAGATGGGATGTGTTATATATTGCACCCCTGATGGTGTATTTTTAGATATCCCAGAGAGAGTTGCACACGAGGTGCTCCCCAAAGGATATTGTGTCACTCTACAAGTTTAAATGAAAATCCATCTCAGGTAGATGAAGTGTTGTCCCAAATTCCAGTTTCTCTTTGGACTAAGGATGGACAGGACACTGGATTAATGGCAAACGTAAGCCCTGTAATGGTAAGTTTAAAAAGCGGTAGGCAAGCTCCAAAAATTCCCCAGTACCCACTAAAACAGGAGGTAGAATTAGGGGTTTTTCCAATAATTGAGCGATTATTGCAACAGGGAATTTTAGTTCGTACAGCTAGTGTAGCCAACAGTCCCATCTTCCCAGTGAAGAAGAGTGGTGGGAGGGGGTTACAGGCTGGTCCAAGACCTTAGAGGTGTTAATAAGGTAGTAGAGAGCCAATTCCCTGTAGTGCCAAATCCAGCTGTCATCCTGATGCAGATCCCACCAAATGCAACCCATTTCACTGTCGTTGACCTCTGTTCTGCTTTCTTCTCTGTGCCTCTCCACCCTGACTGTCAGTATCCATTCGCATTTACATACAGAGGTGTACAATACACATGGACACGGTTACCCCAAGGTTTCATAGACAGCCCCAGTATCTTCTCCCAGGCATTGCACGACTGTTTACAATCTTTTCAACCTGCCAATGGATCTGTTCTAATTCAATATGTGGATGATTTATTGCTATGTTCTGACTCTTTTATGTCATGTTTGAATGATACTAAACTTTTGTTGCTTCATCTCTCGCATACAGGACACAAGGTGGCTAAGGACAAACTACAGCCGTGCCAATCCAGAGTAAAATATTTGGGACACTGCCTAACACAGGGGTTACGACATCTTACAAATTATAGAATCCAGGCCATACAGAACATGACACTGCCGCAGAATCAACAGCAAATTCGTACCTTCTTGGGAATGTGAGGATACTGTAGAATGTGAATCCCAGGTCTTTCTATTTTGGCCTTGCCTTTACAGGAATTAGTCTCTATCTCAAAGCCCGATCGTGTCATACACACAGAGGAAACAGAGCAGGCTTTTCTTAATGTTAAGGATAGTCTGACAAAAGCTCCTGCATTGGGAATACCTGATTATGAAAAACCATTTGATTTGTATTGTATGGAAGCCGATGGTTGTGCTGCAGGTGTCCTTACACAAAAACATGGTGATGCCAGTAGGCCCGTAGCATACTACAGTGCCCAATTGGACACCGTGGCAAGATCACTCCCCACTTGTTTGAGAAGTGTAGCAGCTACCGCTTTATTGGTGAGTAAAAGTGAGGATGTAGTATTGGGTCAGGATATGATTGTCTACACTCCCCATGCTGTATCTGCTCTGTTGAATTCAGCTCAAACCAGACATGTCTCTTCGACTAGGTTTACCAAATGGGAACTAGCTCTAATCGCACCCGCAAACATCACTGTTAAACGTTGCAGCACGCTGAATCCAGCAACGTATTTACCATATGTACAATATGATGTACAAAGGGTGGAAGGAGGCGAGTTGCTGGTGGGAGGTGAGTTCAGCGGACATAATGGTATGCACGATTGTATGGAATATCTGAATCAGACCTTTACTGCTAGACCTGACATACACGACACACCTTTAGAGAATGTGGATGTGACTTTTTATATGGATGGGAGTTGTTATAGACAAACAGACACAGGTGAATTATGTACAGGTTATGCTGTTGTAAATGACACAGACATCATAGAAGCTAAACCTCTTGGTCCTCCTCACTTAGCCCAGGTGGCAGAGTTAGTAGCACTAACTAGAGCGTGTGAACTGGCAGCAGGCAAATCTGCTAACATTTACACTGACTCGAGGTACGCGTTCGGGGTGGTGCACGATTTTGGGGCTCTATGGCGTCTGAGAAATTTTATGACAGCAGCAGGCACACCAGTTGCACATTTCCGACACATAAAACTTCTTTTAGAAGCAATCCAACTGCCCAAAGCAGTGGCAGTAATTAAATGTAAAGCCCATACATGTGAGGATGATCCGGGGTCACTGGGCAACAACAGAGCCGATGAAGCTGAAAAATGGGCAGCAGGGTTAAAAATGTTTTCTCCCACTGAAAAAATTATGTCTTTCCAAACAATTGATATGCTGAAATTAATTGAGATGCAAAATTTGTGTTCAATTCAGGAAAAGTCTATTTGGAAGTCCAAGGGATGTGGGCAAGAGTCCTCTGGGCTCTGGAGGGATGGACAAGGTTAACCAGTAGCCCCCAAGGCATATTACCCTAGCCTGGCTAAGGCAGCACACGGTCTGACTCATCTGGGAAAACAAGGTATGTGCAATTTGGTGAGAGCATACTGGTGCGCACCAGGTTTTTCTTCATAGGGAAAGCGATCCCTACTGAACCATCCCACATTCCACCGACTGATGGACCTTTCCAGGTGATACAAATTGATTTCATCCAATTACCACCCTACAGGAATCTTAAGTATGTATTAGTGTGCATTGATGTATTTTCTAATTGAGTTGAGGCCTACCCAGCGGCCACTAATACTGCTGCGTTTACTGCCAAGAAAATAGTTCAGGAATTTGTATGCAGGTACGGTATCCCTAAAATCATTGAGAGTGACAGGGGTACTCATTTCACAGGTGATGTTTTTCAAAATATGTGTAAGCTGATGGGTATTAATAGCTGACTTCACACCCCCTACCGACCGCAAGCCAGTGCCAAGGTAGAGAGGATGAACAGGACTATTAAAAATAAGTTAAGTAAAATCATGGCAGAGACTGGACTAGGATGGCCAGAAGCATTACCTTTGGTCCTACATAGCATAAGGACCACTCCTAGACCCCCTCTAAATCTGTCCCCATTTGAAATACTGTTCGGTAGACAACCTCATTTGATTATAAGTCCACAGGAAGACTTGAAGGGTAACAACGAGGTAACTGTAAAATATCTTATATCAATGAGTAAGCAGTTAAAGAAACTGAAATTGTTGTCCCATGATATGCCTGAAACTAACTGTCATGATGTTGAACCAGGAGAATATGTCACGATCAGAAATTTCTTGCATTCAGGTTGTTTGACTGATCGGTGGGAAGGTCCGTACCAGGTGCTGCTGACAAGTACTACATCTTTGAAGGTGGCTGAGAGAGATACCTGGGTCCATTCCACTCACTGCAAAAAGGTCAATCAACCGGTGGAGAAACAAGTCGGAGACAAGGCTGATAGCGTGGACCTGTCGCTCGCGAGCTTGTTCCGGGAGGATTGAAAAGGTCATAGTGAGATACCTGAACTAAGAGAAAGGTCTTGTTGTGACAATGGATGGGCCTGCTGTGTTCATTTTCATATTCTCTTTTAGAGTGTTCACCATCCTGGTCGGTTCGGGAATATCCAGTTTCTGTGATGGGAGACCGATTGAGGAAATGGGAGCTGATGGCAGTGCTGATGGAGTGGAGTCAGGAGGAGTGCAATGCCAATCAGGGGAGTGTCTGACCAATCTTAGTACTGTTATTGTTAAGAGAGCTATCATTCCGGATACTCGGGGATAGTGTGGAGGTTTATCGTCTGAAGATTCCTGTATTTGTGAGCTTTGTGGGTCCCTAGTCTAGTTGATGAGAACTGTATCCAATGGTGCCAACCTAAATACAACCCGTACTGGGGTGGGTAACCTTTAGAGGATTATCATAGCATGGTAGGCCAAGTGTTAAATCAAACTGATTGCTGGGTGTGTTCACATGTGCCACAGGGACAGCATAATGTAGGGTTGGTGCCATTTCCGCTGAATATCACGGAAATTTTAGAATTGCAAAAAGGGAAAACATTGGATGGAAAATTTCTCTGATCCAAACCACCTCATTTCAAACTATATCAATTCCAAGTAGATAGATCACTTTTGTGTTTAAACATAATCAACTCCAATAAACCCGGGAGTTGGGAAGTGATGGGGAATAATCAGACGATGACCTTCTCACAAAGAGCTGATAATGAGTCCATAAACCATGATCTGTTACGCTCAATTAAATCTAGTGGGAAACATTTTAGGTATCGGTATACATTGAGTTCCACCAAAGAAATTATTGGTAAGGTGCCAGATGGTTATTGTGCTAAAATAATACAGCCAGAAACTTGCATGTACCAGATGGAAGACCCAGAAATAGGATTGTTTGCAAGGGAAATGTGCTTAATGATAATGATGCATACCATTCCTTATGTTCTCCCTGATAATGTATATTTTATATGTGGAAGAAAAGCGTATAAGTGGCTCTACCCAAGTTCCGAAGGTTTGTGTTACCTGGGAAGAGTAGTCCCAGAAGTTATGACCCTCACACATGTTGAAATGCTTGGTATACATAAAAACACACCATCACCATATCTTCACAGACAATATGAACACAGAGGCAAACGAAATATGATACCTGGTGACGTGCACAAAGCCACGCAGTTAATTAGTGAGACAACTGGCTTTCAAGTTTTAGTCGCATTGGATCCCACCAGGATCGCTCGGGGCACATTAAACTTTAGATATATTCAGGAACTTGCTAAATTGACAGATAATATCACCGAGATGTATGATGACACATTCAGGTATACAGGGAGAGAATTGCGAGCGTACAAGAAAGAACTGGTGCAACACAGGCTAGTGTTAATTTATTTAACTGCTGTTACTGGAGGGTATTGCGTAACGTTGGCCACCCAATTTGCAGTAAAATGTTGCACTTATGTCACCAATGATACCAGCGACCCCAAGGAGGTGATAGACCGGAAGATAGATGAAATTCTGCAGCTAAAATGGGAGTTTTGTAAGAACCATAACGCTTCAGAGGCTGAAGTAAGGGAGAAGATAGAAGGATGGGTTTCATGGCTGAACCCAGTGAAATGGTTCTCAGGTCTAGGGGAATGGGTCCAGGAAATGATCGCCAGTGTAGACAAATTCTTAATCCTTATACTGATTGTCATCATAATAATTGGCATATGTGTCCAGTGTGTTCCTATTGTGTTGAAGTGTGGAAAATGTAAAAATAGAGTAAAATGAAAGAACGAAATTATGATGGTGGTCAGTATGAATACCGAGGTAAATGCAGAACTGCATTACAACCCTGAACTAGGAAATACCATCATTTAATGTATTATATTTAGACATGCATAGAATGGATTATTGAAATGTTATTTTTAAGAACACCTCAGAAAATGTAAAGTCTCAATTCCCCTTCAAGACTGCCTTTATAGGACTGGTGTATGCCCACACCTTTCACAAGATCTTCCAAGATCCGCGGTGTGTGTATAATAGTAGTTTTATGTCCCCCCTCAGAGACACATTATTGATGGATTAAGAACCACCTTGTGCCATCCCATAATAACACTAAATAGTATATAAATGTAAGCCTAAATTATATTTTAAAATCAGATTGTGATAGCATGTTGTTCGCTATCAAAGGGTGGACTGTCGAAGCTGGATTATTGGCTGAGACAAGATCAGTTTAAAATTGAATCGCAGTGACACCATCTTGCGACTGGCCGCAAGACGCCATCTTGGAAATGAGATTGCAAGACTCCATTTTGCGAATGGCCGCATAAGCGCCATTTTACATAAACTCACACTTTAGTACATGTGTCAATATTACTATTAGCATCATGCGATTGCATCTGTGACCATCACCATAAGTTATGGCGATTCATCAAAAGCCCATTTCATGACTTTACGTAGTTTGGGTGCTCTGGATAAAGTGTATATTATTATAATTCCCCTAAAGGATATATTTCAGAAATGGCTGTACAGTATGTCAAAAATTGGATTGCATTAGCTAAACAGAGCAAATGGCCACGTGACAACTAGCTTGTGTAGACAAGCTTCCTGGACATAACGTCTGCTCTCACTTCAGGTGGCCCTGCTCGAATACAGCAAGAGGGTCGTTTGTAGCACCTCACATTAGCAGGCTTCCTGCAATAAAATACCTTCAAAGCCAAGAGTGTTAACTGAGGTTTGGGTTTTGTAGCTGTGCTAATTTGCATTTACACAAGAACCTGGGAGAACAAAGGACTGGGAAGGGTGGGGCTGCTGAGAGAGGGGGGCGTGTGGCTCAGCATTCCACACTGCTAGGTGTTCACTTAGTTTAAGTGAGATTTAAGTGTACCATTTCTCATACGCACATTAATACGCACAATTGCGCTGGTAACTAATCGCATATTAGCGAATGCATAAGATCCTGTATGAAAACGCTGTTTATTAGCTTCATGCGCACGTATCTGCCCCAAGTTAACTAGCATCTTTACATCACACCCCGCATACTTACACATTACATATTCACATAAAAGGTTTAATAAGCTTTAAGGTATAAGATTCAAGTATGCACATTTACTATAATTGCTATGAAATAAAGGTTATTTCGTAACTAAGGTTTTATACGTGATAAGTAAGCTATGTTTGGAATTGTACTGATGCGTACTCTCTCAACAGTATTCCGGTACCATCGGTGTGGAGATCGCATCATGCATTCTCAACTTATGGACCGCAGAGACTTCAAGCAACAAAATGTACATAATATGAACAACTGTTAGGATGATTGCATGAGTGACTGGGTGGTGTCTATTTGAATCAACCTGTTAAATGCCTTTTAACATATGCCCTCCCCGTTAGGACCAATGGTATTAGCAATAAACTTCTCTATTGTGTTGTTTATTTCTGGGGGGTATAAATATACTCTGACCCTGGGTTCCTAGTCTTTATGCTGAATGCTGATTGACGAGGGGTTTCTTGCTGATGCCTAACATCTGCATCAGAGAGTGCTGCGTATGTATAATTGTACTTGGGTCTGTATAATCTCTTTGCGCTAAGATTATATGAGGATCATAGCGTGTAACTGCTGTACTTTTACTTGAATAATACTTTGTGCTTTGGAACCACATGTTCTAAGTCTGGAGTCTTTATTTACTGGATGAGTGTCATCCTTAGAGGTTTATAGGAAGGATATTAGAAGGTATAGGCAGGGGTATATAGAGGTTCAAAGGCAGTGGGCCTGATTCAGAGCCGGACACTCTGACCAGAGCGCTCACTCTGAATCAGGGCCCTCCTACCTAAAAATGGAGCGGCCTCATGGCCGCTCGCATAGCTGTGGGTGACCACCCACAGCTATGAGGTTGACCATACCCTGCCGCAAGCATTTTACATATCATGATATGGTGTTTTACAAATCTGGCGAATGTTGATTTAAGACATTTGGTCACATGATATTTTTGATCATTTGCAGTATACTGTGAAAATTAAACACACTTAAGGCTTTATTCATCATCACTTCATTTCTACAAAGCAGGTGAAAATGCAATTTATAAATTAAGTATTCGGGCCATTCATCAAAAAGGTATAGCAGGAGATATCACAGATATTTCCTGCTTACCTTCCTCTTGTGGAATGGCCCGATGTCCCCATGCACTAGTATGTGGACAGAATTCTACTCTTCATTCTATTTCTATACAAGAGGTCTACTATTAATAGTATATACATTTCCATAGATTTAAACAGTAGACCTCTTGTATAGAAATAGAATGAAGAGTAGAAGCCAATCCTATGGGGCCTCCCAGCTTCTGCTTGCTTGCCATGTGTCAAAGCATTTTACGGCAGATGAGAGAACTGGTGGGTAAGTACTGGCGAGAATTAGATGAGAGGGTTCTTCTACTGTACTGTCAACAATGCAAAGGGAACTGAAGTTCTGATATCAAAGGACATCTTGGGGGAGATGTACTAAGCCTTGGAGAGTGATAAAGTACCAGCCAATCAGCTCCTAACTGCCACTTTACAGGCTTTGTTTGAAAAATGACAGTTAAGAGCTGATCACTGGTTTTAAGCTGTTTCACAGTAGATTGATCCCTATTTCCACAGCAGACTGGACCCGGGATATTGCCGGGCCTTACCTCTGCCGACACTTGGAGATTACATCATCTCCAAGCGCCAGAAAATGCGGCTCTCCCTATGCTGCAAATGACACAAGATACCTGTTTTCATTGAGCCTTACCTGGGTTTTACTCACGTAAAACCGTGCTTGAGACCCGTGAAGAAATGCCGGGGCAGACGACCCAGGATTTTTTCCTAGGAGCCTTTTCCACTGAGCCGCGACCCAGGTTGACACGGCAATAACCCGGGTTTTTGTGGAAAAGGGGTACTAGTCTAATAAGTTAAGCATGCTGATCTATTTAAAGATCAGGTATGTAACACATGGGAAGCTTCAAGCAAAACAACCAGTAGAGCAATTATTGTCCAGTTCCCATCGACAAGATGTTTTGTAACTCATACATAGTTGCAGCATCAAAAGGAAAAGAAAAATAAGTATATTTCGCATTTAGCATTTATTTCCCTTTGTGTAAGAAATCACATATAAAGTTATACATACAGCATATATTTCCCTTCATGTAAGATGTCACATATAAAGTGATACCTACAGCATATATTTCCCTTCATGTAAGATGTCACATATAAAGTTATACATACAGCATATATTTCCCTTTATGTAAGATGTCACATATAAAGTTATACATACAGCATATATTTCCCTTCATGTAAGATGTCACATATAAAGTTATACATACAGCATATATTTCCCTTCATGTAAGATGTCACATATAAAGTGATACCTACAGCATATATTTCCCTTCATGTAAGATGTCACATATAAAGTTATACATACAGCATATATTTCCCTTCATGTAAGATGTCACATATAAAGTTATACATACAGCATATATTTCCCTTCATGTAAGATGTCACATATAAAGTGATACCTACAGCATATATTTCCCTTCATGTAAGATGTCACATATAAAGTGATACCTACAGCATATATTTCCCTTCATGTAAGATGTCACATATAAAGTGATACCTACAGCATATATTTCCCTTCATGTAAGATGTCACATATAAAGTTATACATACAGCATATATTTCCCTTTATGTAAGATGTCACATATAAAGTGATACCTACAGCATATATTTCCCTTCATGTAAGATGTCACATATAAAGTTATACATACAGCATATATTTCCCTTCATGTAAGATGTCACATATAAAGTTATACATACAACTGATACATTTAATGCAAAGCAAATATAATGTAGTGCTATTCTTGTTCACAACCAAAATATACAATAACCGATTTATATCTGCTACATAGATATGTCACTTTATTGTTATCTTGCATATATTGCAGTTTTTTCTCATATAAATGGCATAGCCATGCATAACCCCTGTAACAACTATAGTAGGTTTGTAAATTGACAATTTCTTACAAGAATAATTGGTGATTATGTATCTTTAAGTTGATAATTGAGCCATCCAGTGTTAACTATAACAGTGTCAAGAAAATTGCATACACCCAGTTCTAATAAAGTCGCTAGATAAGCTGGGATTAATCTGTGCACTGAGAGTGTCTAATTTCTCTTGTTAAATTAAGATACAATCTGATGCAAATATTGATACTCATACCCACTTGTTAGCGCATGGAATGGCAATTTGTATCTTTGAAAAATAGGAAGACATACATCTCAAGTTGGGCGAGATGTAATAGGGTCTGCGTCAGTGGTGCTACTAGGGTATTTGGCACCCAGGACAAGATGACCCCCCGCCCAACTGTATGCGCGCACCAAAAAGTGGACCTGGCCACATGCCACAAGGAACTGAAAAATGGCGGCGTGTCAACATGACACACCATGTTTCTCATGACTCTGGGAAATTTCCTTTCCATTCCATATGCACATCAATGCCCCCAGTAGTACTGCCCCTTATGCAATGCCCCAATAGTACTACCCCTTCTGCAATGCCCCCAGTAGTAGTGCCCCTTATGCAATGCAATGCTCACAGTAGCAGTGCACCTTATGCAGTGCCCCAGAGTAGTGCCCCTTATGCAGTGCCCTCAGTAGTGCCCCTTATGCAGTGCCCTCAGTAGTGCCCCTTATGCAGTGCCCCTTATACAGTGTGCCCAGTATTGCCCCTTATGCAGTGCCCCTTATACAGTGTGCCCAGTAGTGCCCCTTATATAGTGCCACATGTAGTGCTCCTTATGCAATGCCACCTGTAGTAGTGTCCCTTATTCAGTGCCCCCAGTACAGGGGCATATTTATAAGGGGTGCAGGGTGTGCAGTGCACACAGGCCCGGGGGGACCACACCACACACCCTGCACCCATATGTTTTAATACTTACCCCTCTGAAGTCCCGTGTCAGGCTGTAGTGCTGGACAAAACACCTTCCATCACGGAAATGTTTCCGGTGTTTTGCGCATGTGCACTAGGGGAATGACTTGCGCACATGCTAGTGCTCAGAGTCTACAGGTGCAGCACTGAGTGCTGCTGGCTGCCCGAGAGAGAGAGGAGGGGGCCTGGACAGAGACTGCACATGAGCCCCCTCCTCTCTACAAATGCCCCTGCCCAGTAGTGCCCTTTACGTAGTACCATGTGCCCCCAGTAGTGCCCCTTAGACATTGCCCCCAGTAGGGGGCTTACAAAAAAACACACAGAACACAAAATTCTACTTATCCAAATCCCCGCTCCTGTGCCCACTGTTGCCCGCTCCTGCTGTCCCACTCGGCCCTATGGGAGAGACGTCATGACATTTCTCCCTTCACCCACTGTGGGAGCTGGAAGGTGGAGCTTATGAGTGAGCTCCAGCCCGGCACCAGGCCCTGGGTGCAGCAGCCAATAAAAGTCTGTCTGACTCTTCTTGGCTGCTAAAACAACACACACGGCCGCCAGGTAGTACACTCACTGTCAGTGAATGTACGACCCAGCGTTGGTGGCGGTGTGTGTTTTAGTGTATAGTGCCACTGTCGGATACGCACTGACCTGGCCGGCGGCAGGCGGCACCACCCCCTACCCCACCCCCAGCGCCAGGTACGACAGCACCCAGGGCACAAGTCCCGCTCAACCCCCCTATTTACGCCACTGTACCAAATTTTTTGTGTCAGACAAACTCAGACCTTCTTGCACATTTAAAGGTCTGAGTTCAATGGTGGGAAAGCTACATTGAAGTCTGTGGACATTATAGTCTATGATGGTGACTGCAAGGTTAAATAGGCTACAATGTAGTGGTTCCCACCATAGACTTCAATGGAGCTTTCCCACCATTAAAGTCTATGAGAGAAAGTGTCACAGACAGGCTGATCGCTCACAGCCAATCAGATTAGCTGACGGCTCCTGTAATGACAGGTCACACGGGTCACACGGGTCCCGGTCATTCGCGTGGAGGAAGGGTATGTGTAAACACATACATTTCCTCTGGCCCACCCTGAATTTGCATGCCTGTTTTTTTGTTTTTAACCCCTTGGTTGCCTACTTGGAACGAAGATGATCTATGCTAGAAATAGGTGAGTATGGAATTTTTTTTAATAGGTGCCGTGGATTCTAATGGGCAAGTTTTACTGTCTTGTGGTTATTTTAATATTTATTTTGCAGGTGAACTAGAGGTACCATCGGGCTCTTTTTGCCCCACATGCTGGTACTTGTGGTTCTCCAAGAACTAGGATGTGGGGGAGGCTTGCAGTGACCTCTAGTTTTCCAGCAAAATACAATATTATTACTTCTACTTTTTACACATACATTTACTCCATGAACCCAGCACCCACCACCCAGGCGGCCATGGATAGCCCAGGGCTATCAGCCCAGACCTGGGGTCCCCTGAGGGGGTCAGATGTAATGCTTTGGTCGGGGGACCCGGTGAAAGAGTTTCCTGGCTGTGGCATTACAACCCTGCTAGAAAGAGTCTGGTGCTGGTTATGGAAAATACAAAGGACCCCCTACTCCTTTTGTCCCCTGTATTTCCGCAACCAGGACTGACTCAAGAGAGCTTTGTGCTGGTTCATAAAATACCGGGGTACTCTACAAATTTTTTCACCTGTGTTTTAAGAACCAGGACAGGCACAACAGAGCCCGGTGCTGGTTATGCTGGGGGGTGGGAGGGCGCACTTAATTTTTTATTCTTTTACTCTTTTCTTTTTTTTTTGAACACACAGAAACATGCAGGTCTGGTTTTTTCAAGTTTACAGACAGTAATAGTGTGCAAGTTAAACACTCGCACTCTATAACATTGCCCGACTTGCGGAAGTGTGAGAAACATGGGACATTGCATGTTCTCACACCCTATACTACATAGGGTGAGTTGTCAAAATGTGCGAGTATAGAGCTACTTACAAACTCAGACCCTATTACATTTACCCCGTGGTGTAATAGATAGTACTGTAAGTAGAAAACCTGTAGCTAAATATCACTCCCCAACAACACCAAAATCAGGTGTGTGTTTAAGCAGTGCTAAAACAGTGAACAGCTGCCAGGGAGAGCCTGAGTGAGCGGCGCTAATAAAAAACAAGCTCACTTCTGCTTTTTGTATAATAGTTAGCCGGTGCGATCCCTGTAGCTGTGCATTGCAGGAATCCGCCACTGGACCAGATGAGAGAGTGATGGGAGAGAAGGGAGTGGGTGCATGTGCACTGTATCTGGATAGGCCACTCTCACAGCTTGCCCCAGTCACTTCATGTCGGCGCCAGAGTTCAAAAGTCACGCATTTCGCCCCTTATTTTTTTTGAGTATTTAAAAGGGCAGTTTCTAAAGTTCATTGATGCCAAGTTGAAGGAAGGTGTATTTGTAGGCTGTCAAATTAAACTACTTTGAAAAGACAAAACCTTCAAAGATAAACTTAATGCGGCAGCATTAGCTGGATGGAAATACTTCAGATCTGTGATTGGTGAGTTTTGAGGAAATAAAAAAGCAGAAAACTGTAAAAGTAGTGCATAACTACGAGGGCTGATTGAAAAGTAATGAGACTGATTTTTATTATTCTGAATCAGATCACTCCACAGGATCTGAACATTTTTCTTTTTCGAAGTAGCGTCTTTCACATTCAATACATTTTTTGCAGCATTTCAACAATGATTCAAAGACGTGCAGTAGACTGTTTTGTGACATCACTTTTAGTGTTGCAGTTGTGGCATTTTCACTTCATCATTTGTTGAGAACTTCTTTCCACACAGTTGTTTTTTCAGGGTTTGGATGCCCAGAAATCACAGGGCACTAAGTCCGGGCTATATGGAGGGTGTTCCAGCGCTGTCCCATTAATTTGAGTCAGTGCTGCCAATGCAACTGCAGCAACATGTGGTCGGGCATTGCCTTGGAGCAAATACCACTGTTTCTTCAGCAAATGTGGTCTTTTCTTCCTCATGGCTCCATGCAAATAGGTTTTCGGGACGTTTCCATAGTAGTCACCATTAATTGTACATCCATGGGGAACCCAGTACTGTAGGATCAAACCATGCGCATCACAGAACAGCAGAAGCATGACTTTACACGCCGAAGGAAACACACTGAATTTTTTGGATGGAGGCAAATTTGTGTGTTTCCATAAACTGGACTGTTGTTTGGATTCCGGATCATAATGACGAATCCACTATTCATCACACAGCACAATCATTGTCAGGAAATCAGGTATCCTCTCTGACATTCGAACAGTGTTCTTGCACAATTCAACTCGTCATCACTTCTGCTCTTCTGTGAGATTTCTGGGTACCCACCTGGCACACACGCAATGCATTTTCAGTTCCTTTGTCACAATATGCTGAACCCGTTCGAATGAGATGTCAAGTGAAGGCGAAAGTTTGCGTAAAGTTAACCAGTCTTTCACATTCAATGCAATATCTCTGCAGCTTTGGCAATGTTGACATTTGTAACCTTGGTGGATGGTCTCCCAGAATGCGCTTCAACAGTCACTCGCATATTACCCTCTTTGAAATGCTTCCACCACCGAAACACTGCAGCACAGCTAACTGTTTCTCCACTGTATGCTTGCCGTAATATCTCATGAGTTTCATTTCCGCTTTTTCCAAGTTTAACGCAAAATTCAATCACACATCTCTGACGTAATCTTACAGAAACATTGGGCCAAATATAATAGGTTATGCATTTGTTAAAAATGCCAGTTTAACTCTAAACTGGCAATTTTACTCAATCGCAATTGTGAGTGAGGGTGCGACTATAGTAAAACTCTCATTTTTCGCATTTTACTATTACTTGCAAAAATGCATCTTGCATCCAGATGTTTTACCATTCTCTAGATAGAACTCAAGCATTGTAATAGAGTGCACACACATATTACTGCCTGAGAAATCGCAAAAACAATAGACCAGCTTCAGGATAGCAAGTTTATCCTGAGTAACACAGAAACATGCACATCCATGAGATACGTGCATGTTTCTGTTGTCCATATGAAAATACTTTTTTATTTTAAAAAAAATGACTTGCACCCCCTCCCCAGAAACATAACCAGCCCCAGGCTCTGTGCAGCCTGTCTGGTTTTTAAAATACATGGGACAAAATGTGTAGGGGGCCCCTGTATTTTAAGTCCCAGCGCAGGGCTTTTCTGATCTAGTCCTGGTTGTGGAAATACAGGGGACAACACCAATAGGGGTCCCCTGTAATTTCCATAACCAGCATCAAACTTTTTCTAGCAGGGGGGTAATGCCAGAGCCAGGGAAACCCATTCACCGGGTTCCCCGGGCAAAGCATTACCCCTGACTGCTAGTCAGCCCAGGCTGGGTATCCATGGGCAGGGGGGGTACCCTCCAATAAAGTGGTCAACCTCTCTAGGGAACTCCAGTCCTAGGCTGACAGCCCGGGGCTATCTGCAGCATCCCTAGCCGGTGGGTAATGGGTTGATAGTGTAAATGTGTGATAGATAGTGTAAATATTGTCTTTTGCAACAGAACTACAGGTCCCAGCAGGCCTCCCACACATGCTGGTACTTGGAGAACCACAAGTACTAGCATGCGGGGCATTACGGGCCCACTGGTACCTGTAGTTCTAATGCAAAAGAAATAAAAAAAAAAGACAAAAACACACACACCATAACAGTACAATTTTATTTAAACATACAGGCACACACACACATTCACACTCACTATCACACATAGTCACCTAGTATCCCTGTAGCCAATCACGTCCACTTCTCCAAGTAGCATCCACGGGTACCTGAAAAATAAAAACCATACTCCGTTGTTCATGTCCTCTTTGGTCCATGTAGGCATCCAGGGGGTTAAGAAAAAAAAACGAAAAATCCCAAAACCATGTTGGACAGAAGGTAAGGTGTTTTAATACATACCCTTCCTCTGCGTGAATGACTGGGGCCCACATGCGCCTAGTCATTGCAGAAGCCACCAGCCAATCACCGGGCGCCTCCATCGGAGCTGTCCACCACCTCCCCAGGGATCCCCGACCTGGGCTGACTAGCAGTCAGGGGTAATGCTTTGGCCGGGGAACCCAGTGAAAGGGTTTCCCTGGCTGTGGCATTACCCCCCTGGTAGAAAAAGTTTGGTGCTGGTTATGGAAATTACAGGGAATCCCTATTTGTTTTGTCCCCTGTATTTCCACAACCAGGACCGGATCAGAAAAGCCCTGTGCTGGGACTTAAAATACAGGAACCCCCTACTCATTTTGGTCCCCTGTATTTTAAGAACCAGCACAGGCTGTACAGAGACCAGGGGCTGGTTATGCTTCTGTGGAGGAGGTGCACGTCATTTTATAAAACTTCACGGATCTCACTGATCTGTGAAGGCTTCTGTATACCTATGAGGTTACACAGGCAAATACTCGCAAAGATTCACATAGTGTAGTAGCCTCGAGCTCAAAAGTTTGCAGGCTATTACATTTGCGAGTCCCGGCACCAACTCACACCTTTAAAAAATGCGAGAAGGTGCGAGTTGGTTTTAAACTAAATCTCGCACCCTATTACATTTGGCTGGTCTTCCTCATCCGCCATGATGAAGCATACGAAGATCTTCCACTCGCTGTTACCAAACAAAGAAGACTATGGCAGTCAAACCGCAGGTTCATACACATCGATGTATGAACTTTACAATAACCAGCACAGCGTTGCCACATCTACCTATGGGACAAGAAAACAGAGGCAGTCTCATTACTTTTCAATCAGCCCTTGTACAAAAAGTTGGGTTGCTGTATGCTGTTGAAGATACATTTCTTATATTCGCACCTGGATTCTTTGAAGACAGTTTGGGAGCTGTGAGTGAGGAATATAAGAATGGAAGTTGATTGACTTTTACAGTTTTTCAAAGTGCAACTCTAATAATTTTTCCAGCTCTTCGCACATAACAGTGCATGCGTCATTTTTTCAGCAGCTGCTCCCAAGCACAAAGAGGGGCAAGCATCACTATGTGCAGGGCAGGCTGTAGAGGGGCAGTGGTGGAAAACCAAGGTATTTGTTTGGCTGGAGGCTTGCTGAGAAATGGAGGACTTTGTGGCTGTCTATGTCACAGACTCTCTCCATTTGTACCCATCACTCAGTAATATGTCTAAGCAGCCCAAAAAGAGGCTGCTGTCTGACACACAGGAGAATTCCTCCTCAGAGGAGGTGATATTTAAAAGAAAAGAACAGGTTATCAGGTCAACCCAGAGCCTAAGGGTATGCCCCCCAATGTACAGTCTCTACCACCTCTTGCCTTTTCATCAAATATTGTGAGGAAAAATAGGCCCAAAAAGAAAAATTTTAACAATGTTTCACTCAAAGATGCCCACTCAGAGAAAAACATCTCATTCCCAAGTATTGCCTGTAGCTGGAATACCTCCATGGTGAGTAGTAAATAGCCATCTCCTGCTAGCACAATATTTCTGCCACTGGCCAGCAGCACTCGCTGGCCCGCTCCAATAACGGGTCCAGAAGACATCCTGCAATGTTTCACAAACACAAATACGATGAGGCAATTTTTTCATCTGCAGACTGGAACTCAAAAGAGGTTACCAGAATGTCTATGTCCTCTAGAAGCAGCGAAAATAGTGACCTGCAAATTGGCATAAATGAGTAGGGGTGTGGATTAACAGATAGACAGTAAAAAGGTTGTCAACTGGTTGACTGGGACAAAAGGTCGACAGGGACAAAAGGTCGACAGTTACAAATAATTGACAGGGTCAAAAGGTCGACATGAAAATGGTCGATATATAAAAAATTTTGGTTTTTTAGCTCTAATCATCGCCCTAACCCTCCCTCCTGGTTCCTAATCCTAACCATCAGGGTAGGTGCCTGACCCTAACCATCTCTTCTAGTGCGAGAAAATATGTAAAATGATGTGTGGATTGTAAAGTTATGTGTGGACCAAGTGGATGTAATTGGATAGAATATTGTATGATGGTTATGTGGATGTTCTGGAATCATAAGCTTATCTGAAGAAGTGAACACTTGAACAGTTGGAGATTAGAGGAAGTGTTATTATGCTAATTCTGCAGGAGGCGTCTAAATGCTTGTAAAAAGATGTCTACTGCTAGCATCGTACATCTGAGGGCTGCATCCAAAGATGTAGCATCAGATCACTCTGTGTGAATATCAGTCATCAGTGACAGAGAAACTGCTGAATCGGAAATGCAGAAACAGGCCCCAGCATGCCTCGAAACTGGGCCATCACGTCCCCATTTTTTGAGAGTGCTGTACATTGTGAAATGACCACAGCATGTCAATCAGACTGTGGTTTAGGGGGCACTGCAAGCGATCCCACAGAATAAGATTTTCACATGCGCAGTACAGCATCTTTGCATGTGAAGATGAGATGTCACACCATCGGAGATGTACATAAACCATTACATTTGTGTACATCTCTGAATTACTCCCATTGTACCTGGATAGCTGCTCTACTGCAATGATAATCTTGTTCTACCCTCAAACTGGCAATAGATTTCTGGGCAGCCAAATTTGAAACACGCTTGGCCTCAGCTGCCATACGCTCATCTTCCTTATTGGTCCCAGGTCTTAGGGAGACTAAACTTTACCTCTGTTTACTCAACGGAGTTTTCTTGTCTAGACCATGTTGTCTGCATTACTCTAGTACAGGGTTGGCCAATTAGTCAGAGTCAAAGAGCCCAAAAATATCTATAGGTATGTCAAAGAGCCGAGATCATGTGCGCGCCGCAGTCACACATGCAAAAAGGGGTGTGGCCTTGTGCCAGCTAGGCCATGCCCCTGGTATGATTTCTGCAGGAGCTTGTAAAAGCACAGTGGAGGTAACTATTAAAGGGAAAGAAAAAGCCAGAACAATATAAAAACATTGAAAAAAATAGACCCAAGCCAGATCCACATAAAATACACTGAAAAAGCCACATCCACAAATAATACACTAAAAAGCCACATCCACAAATAATACACTAAAAAGCCACATCCACAAAAAATACAAAGAAAAAAAAAACAGATTCACCTCATACAATCCAGCCCCCCATGGTCACTTCAACCTCTCCATGTGTCACTCCAACAGCCCCTCATGTGTCACAACAGCATCCTCTCCATGTGTCACTCCAGCAGTCAGTGTCAGTCAGGGGAGCCACATCAGGACAATGGAAGAGCCGCATGTGGCTCAAGAGCCACAAGTTGGCCACCGCTGCTCTAGTACATGGGACATCAAAACCTTCTTGGGTTTTTAACTACCATCAATTCCTCCACTGAGATTTCCTGATTGTCTAGGAAGTTAACATCCCTTTTAGTTTTAGTCTTTGTCACTATGTGTTGAACTCACTTTAATAGATATTACAGACCCTGTGATTATGCAATATTTTGGGGGTTGGTCTGGGCACAAGTATTGACACACTAAATCCATGTCACAGATAAAGTTTTTACCGGTAATTATTCGTCTACCTCGATAAATATTTCTAGAGACAATAAACAGTTTTATCTGTTGCCGGTGGTGCTCCCCTAGAGTCAGTGAAAATATTTATAGAAAAAAGAGAAAAGAAGACTCTTGTTTGGGGGCACACTATGGGCCTGATTCAGAGCCGGAGGCTATTTGCGCTCGTTCATTCAGAAAAAGGGGCCGGCTATTTAAATTGAGCGCTCGCTCTTTGCGGTCTGTTGACGCCTCTATGTCAGAGCGAGCGAGCGAACGAAACATGCGCTCACTATTTTGTAAAGACGCCCCCTGGCCGCTCGCATCCTATGTCATCTACGCTATTTATTTGATTAATCGAGTACATCGAAAGGCGTCTGAACTGCTCGCAGTGCTTGTGGTTGGATTTTCCTACCGCAATCATGCGAACAGTTCAGGCTAAGAGACAACCAAGTGACGTGGTCGATGACGCTGCTTTGTTAATTATGCACACCCTTAAAACGCCCATTTTGACCGTTAGGCATGCTTGCGTTCGGATCTCCTCTCCCCGTTTTCAAGCACCTTCCCCTGTTACCACCCACAAACGCCTCATCCTGTCACTCAAATTAGCAGGCACTCGCTATTTTGCGAGCGATTGATTTCCGACCGCAATGACTGGTTGGCGCATGTGCATTACAACCCATACGCATGCGCAGATGTGCGAACATCGCTCGGAGCGAACGAGCGGCCGCTTATGAGCGGCTCTGAATCAGGCCCTATGTTGTTTAAAACGTAACTTTTATTGGATGTAATGTTGATCAAACATACTTACTCAACATAAACATTTGGTACCTTGGTGAGACAGAGCCTTTGTTTCACACTGGCACCAGGACTAGCACAATATTTAAAAATAAATTAAATAAAATTCTAGTATCTGGTGATACCAAACTTATCATTTTGACCATTCAAATGGCTGTATTAAATTGTACAGTAGATCTCTCTCCGCATGCGTATTTCTGTATTAAGACAGCTTCCCAGTCTTATATGTCAAGTCAGTAAGCATCTCACTTAAATTACCGTTATTTCACCTTAAAGACGACAAGATTTAGCATTGTAACACCATAATTGGCAGGAAAAACTACCTACAACGTACCATATAAAATGTTAACGGCTGTGATGCAACAAGATATCTAGTGGAAGCTATATATATATAGAGTAATAGTTACATGGCGGAAATATTGTATTAACTGACAGCAAGATTAACACAGTAACCAATGAGGGTTTTATACACATGTTGTTACAGTTGTACGGCAGCAATATTATGGTAATTAATAGCAAAATTATTCAGAAGTGTTCATATTGCAAACAATTCTTGAAAATTTATTTATTGTAGATCAGGATTATAACTTCTCCTGGAATAGAATAACCATGTATCTTATATGTGTCTATTGTTGATGTAGGAACAGTAAATGAAAAGGGAGTGATCTACTTTTGATCATTTGCCCATCGGCAGTCACTCACCTCAAAACATGTGTTAATAGATTCCCCTGCATCTGCTGTCAGCTCTCAGAGATGGAACTGATGTGATTACAGAAAGTAAATAAAGGGGGGAAGAGAAAGGAGAGATCATAGTCAATTACACATTCATAAAATATCACCTTTTGGTCACTTATAATTATTGGTGTGGTATCGCTCTTCTCTAAAAATTCACAATAATGATATATGTGTTCAATGTGGGTGAATTAATATTTGTTATAATCTTATATTATTCACATATGTACTGCTAACATATAGGCAGTCTTTACAGTGTTAATATACTCATAAGCAGCTTTAACCCATAAACTTCCATGAGATATTTAATCTGATGTATAATCAATTGTTTCTTTATATAAATATTACATCAAACTGAATAGTGTCATCATTCTGTTTGTACTGAAAGAGTAAAGGTAGAAAAAGAAAGCCTCTGTTCTATTCAAATCTGGCAGAGCTGCATTGAGTATGTACAGATTGCAGTGAATACTCAGCAGTCAGAGCCAGACGCCCTACTTGGAGGCACAGAGGTACAATACTTTTATTCAGATATGGGGGAATGATTCACTTTGTGCTGCTCCCTACATTTGGAATGCTCTCCCTCTCCCTATCAGACTCTTCACCTCTCTACAAATCTTCAAACGGGCTCTTAAGAGCCACTACTTCATCAAGGACTTCCAGCTCTCATCCTAACCCACCTCATGCTCTTTCCTCACTTTGTTCCCCTTCTGTGTCACGCCTGTCTGTCTGCCCCTCCCCTTTAGAGTGTAAGCTCTCACGAGCAGGGACCTCTTCTCTCATGTGCTTCTCTTTACATTTTCTTCTACTCCTTACTCCTCATAAGGGCACCTAACATGTGACTGCCAACTCCTGGCGGCTTATTGTGAGTGCTTTAATCGCTATTGCAGCAATGTATATAAATCGTGTCCTTGTCCTGCACTGTAATGTACTGTAAGTTACTTGTTTCTTGTTCACTTATTAGTTCTATGTACTATGTAAGGTGCTGCGGAACACTTGTGGCGCCATATAAATAAAGGATAATAATAATAATAATAACCCTCACTATCTGAAAAGAAAATAGAGACCGAATTCAGTACCTTACTTAGTGTACAGCAATGTTTGAAGTCTGGGAATCTGCTGCAAGGTGAGAGAGGACCTGGTGTGCACACTCCAGAAAGAACCCCTCAAGTGACCGATGCGCATTTCACCCTACAAGCTTTGTCATAGGTCCGTGTGTTTTTCAGTCCTCCTTACTTGTTTTATAAGGAAGTGGCTAATTCAGCATTGAGACAGGCAGGACCGTCCTCCAATGATCACATAGAGGAGTGATAACAGAGAGTCATGTGACCATATGTCATAATCAGCTGTTAGGAATTAACATGTGTGGGCGGGGCTATGTCACATCATGTGTGGGCGGGGCTATGTCACAACATCCACTGTGGAGTAGAGAGACATCTCATCCCTCTGTTTGTTTACCTTATTGTCAGTGGGAGGAATTTGTTACAGTGTTCAGGCACAGGAGCTAAACTCCATTTATCATATCAAATCATACGGTTGTACAGACGAGCTCCGTCCTGAGTGATTGACACGGTCTGTAACCTCTCCACTGTCTTATTTGACAGTGTTCAGTTGCACCGTGCTCTGATTGTTTTTAGGAGTCCACCTCACCCTCCTGTCAGTGTAACCTTATTCTAAAAAGGGGCTATGTTGTCCTTTGCCCTAAGGCTCAGTCTACAATTCTGGCTTATTACTGTGTCGAGTAGATGTATATGTACATCCACGTGCGCATATCTTTATAAGCATCTCTCTGTGTGTATATATGCTGTGTGGATGACGAGTTATCCACACCATCAGTCAGTTATATCTTGATGTCAAAGTATATATTGATAATATAGCGGCTAGCATGTTCTTGGTGGTACTAGGGAGAGAGGGGATACAAATAAGCATCTCTATTTAAAGAACGCTTGAACTTATTATGGGTATAAGTATATCTTCGCTGTTTGCTCATTTTGGAGATGTATTCTCCCATCTGTTCCCTAGTAACCAGTAATACCTGCAGATTGAGTAGATTTATTATAAAAAAAGGATATATAAACAGAGGGATGTATAAAAGGGATGTTAAAGAATCTCCTCATTAAGTATACTTGTGTGCATACTTTTAGCACAAGAATATTCCTATAGCCTTACCCCCATGCCCAAATATGAGGGGTCAGCAGTGGCGTATCTATAATGGGTGCAGTGTGTGTGGGGCACACGGGCCCCCAGGTCCAGGGGGGCCCCACACTGCACACCCTGCACCCATATAATTTTACCTGTCTGTGGTCCCACGGCCATTTTTTCCGGTGTCCTGCACATGCACAGTAGACTCTGGGCACACTCTAGTGCACGGAGTCTACTAATGCTCCAGTGGCTGGCCAGCCACGTCAGTCGCCTGCCAGCCATCGGGAAGACAAGAGGGGGCCCTGCACGGGGAGTGCCTATGGGCCCCCTCCTCCCTTAAGACGCCCCTGGGGGTCATTGTGGAACAAAAAGCAGTCCCACACTAGAGAATGTGGAATACAATGTATGTTCAAAACATATATAATTTCAAGTAATATTAATTTTCATTTTAATGTTTATCATTCCAAGTGTTTTAAAGTATTATAAGTTTTAGTTCCAACAATATATGTACTTTATCACTTGGATGGTGCCACCAATACCTCTATATATCACATAGACAAAATAACAAAAGAAAAGAAAGATAGAGTTCCTATCTTTTGGTGCACTCTAATACATTATTGTATACCACCAGTTATTATAGCATAATGTATGTATTAAAATATATAATCTTTATTAATCATTATATTAAAATATGTATACTAAGGGTAACATATAGCGAAATATGAATAAAATCAATAACTCATAATTAAAGAAAGAAAATGTAACACACATTAAACAAAAATAATATTTGTGAATAATATCAAAAAAATTATAGTGAAAATTAAAAAAGTTTTCCAAAAATCCCACTGTCTAATATTTATTATTATATGTCTTCACCATAGATATTTTCCCTACTCAGGTAATAATAGGAGAGAAAAATAAGTTGAGTTCAATGCAACAATCTATTCATTTGTATTAATTTCCCTAATATTATACACTGTTGCCAATGAATAAAGTTTCCATATGTTGTATTAATTCTCTCCGTTTAAACCATCCAGTGGGATATAAGCAAATGATGTTATACTGGGATACAATTAAACCAACTTTTAATGTCACCATAAGAAAAAGAAAAAACAAATATTAAATCAGCCTATCATAGGTATATGTTTTCCTCAATCTTTTACAAAGCTGCAGGGTGCTTAAAGTCCCACTTTTAATATCATGAGCTGCACTCCTGATATAGTAATGCTGTAATCCTGTCTATGATTACATGTGTTGCATCCATGTCTTCAGAAATTTCTGATAGACATATATTTCCCTTAGTAACGTTACATATATAAATCGTATCATTGGGAAAATTCACAGAGATATATTGTCTGGGAATTCTAAGCGGAGCTCTAATATGCTTCACATTTTATATGATATCACGCATGAGAATACTACAACTCTGTTTGTCATTACACGTGCATGTGTTAGGGCCGTGCAATCAGTGATTACAGGCAGACAAATGTTTCCTTCAATAACATCATACATATTATTCGTTCTAATAGGGAAAATATACTGGGATATTTATTCTAATAATTGTTAGCGGAGCTCTGGTTAGCTTCACACTTTACATGCTGTTATGCATGAGACAGCGGTATAGATGGAAACGCCGACGCACGTTTCGCATAAGGCTGCTTTGTCAAGGCAAATCAACCAGAACGTTGTTTCCTGTAATCATATATACCCTAAACCTTTGTCCTCATTGGTCCATTTGAATTATCTCATTGGCTCATTATCCTTTCACAGACTCCGCTAGGTTATACCGCGTCCCTCCATGCACCCGCTGTCAGTATCACTAAGTATGCGGGGAGTTCTTAGATCGGAGCTGTTAAGTCTCTGACATCATGTATTGAACTAATTGTAATGCTCATAAACATTATATACGTGGAATATTCCTTCATATAGTTAATAATCCAATAAAGTCTCTTTAGAATGATTTGGTTATTGACAATATTTCATGAATTCTATAATTATTATTATTATATATCCTATAATAAACTAATAAAAAATATATAATATAATTAATTAATATAATTTATATCACAGATTGTCCATTATCATTTAACATATATAAATATTATCTCTCCACTTCCCATAATCTGATAGTTTTCTATATAAAAAATTATAAATAATATAATACACTTTCTAAACTGACATCCACACTGTACCATTCCATAATACTCAAATGCTCTCCACTCTATCAATATATATTGTGTGTTGTGATTTAAATTATTAAAATATGTGAATACAAAACACTACCCTATCATAAATGTGTATAATTAATGTGCATTCATAATTCTATTATTACATCTCCTGTGTCATACTAAAATATAATAGTGAGTAATCTAAATATTAATATAAATAAACTGTACATTAAACCAATCAAATTAATATTGTGTACAATTCATATTAAATCATGTTATATATTATAACTAAACTGATTCACTATAAAAACATGTGTGAAAAAAAGAATATATAGTGTACTAAAAAATATTTTAAATAAATAAATTGAATAAACAAATATGTAAAAAGTGTATATATATATCATGTTGACTACTTAACCAACCACCACTGTGTGTATATTAATATATATTATGTGTAGAGAATATATATCATTATAATGCAGCATTATAGGTGCCAAATATCAATCCAGATCTATCGAATTAGTTTATATATAGGGTGACAAAATTCTTTATTCTATTCATTATTATGTATAAAGATGTTTAAATATCCAATCAATAATCTTATTTTCTTAATTCTAAAGATTTGTCAGATGAAAGAATAACTATATATATATACTGTTATTATCAAAAAATAGATAAATGACATAAATACTTATCCATACACTGATACTGTTATATAGATGGAAAACTGTCATCATAAATATTCACATAAATATAATAAATCCAATCCTTATCCACATATTTTATAAATACACTCTCCTAATCCTATAGGTTTCCAGGGACCTGGAATTCCCTTATTTCCCTATCCTCATTGTCAGGCTTAGGGTACAAGGAGTGTGTACTCAACATTTATAGGATACAATATTTAATTATAAGAAGGCAGAGTATTGATTACTTTCGTTCAATCCATGAGGTTCAATACTGTTCATCAGACATATCATTCTTGCTTCCCTCTTTAGCAATTCTCTATGCATATCTCCTCCCCTTATTCCTAGTTTGATCTTCTCTATACCAAAAGCTTTCAGATGACTTGGGTCACTGTTGTGTTTTCTCAAAAACTGTCTAGCAACACTGGTCAGTGGCTTTGATTTAGATTGATCAATTCTAGCATTTTTGACATTCCCAACATGCTCTAGAATCCTCTGCTTCAGTTGTCAACTCATCATCCCTATGTATTTAAGGTTACAGGTACAATATAAACAATAAATTACTCTGATGGTACTGCAATTTATATATTCCTTGATTTTGATACTATTACCATATCTATCCATGGTTTTTTTTTTTTTCTGTTCTATATAATTACATGCTTTGCATTTTGTGCATATATAGCATCCCATGATTTTATCTTTTCGTTTACCAGCTCGTCTAAAATGACTGTGAACTAGGTGGTCCCTGGGAGATTGGGATATTTACGCCAACTAATATCAACTCCATCTCCAAGAATCTCTACCAAATCCGGAACTAAGGTAAGTACACTCCAATGTTTTTGTAATGTTTTACGAATTTCTTTCCATTCATTACAGAATGAAGATATGAATCTTACTTTTTTCTCTTCTCCCTCTTTCTTATTTCTTTTTACTACATTGGGTGTAATTAAAGATTCTCTATCTTTATTACTAGCTATGTGGTATCCTCTCTTGATCATTCTACCACTATAGCCTCTATTTCTTAACCTACTGGTTAATTCTACCGCTCGATCTTCAAAGGTATCTCTTTCAGAGCAATTCCTTCTTGTCCTCAGAAATTCTCCTCTCGGTATTCCTTTGATAGTCGCAGGAAAATGTGAGCTTTCAGCATGAAGAATGCTATTTGTTGCAGTTGTTTTATGGAACATATCTGTAATGATCTTTCCTTCATCAGATACTTCAATCTTTAGATCTAGAAATGTGACCATCTTTTGACTTGCTTCCATGGTTAAACTCAAATTCAAGGTATTACTATTCAAATCTTTATAAATTCCAGTAACATGTCTTTTTCTCCTTCCCATATGATGAAAATATAATCTATATACCTGTACCAAGCTGTTATATGTTCTGTATATAGATCAAGTTCTGAACAAAAAACATGCCTCTTCTCCCACCACCCGAGGCGTATGTCAGAGCACATGTACTCCCCATCGCTGTACCCCGGGTCTGTAGGTAGAACCTTTCATTAAAGGTAAAGTAGTTTTTGGTAAGTATGAACCTCAGAAGTTTAACTATGAAACTATTAAACTCATCTTTTTCCCCCATATTTAGGAAGAATTCGACTGCTTGTATACCTACTTCATGATTTATACTCATGTATAACGATTCAACATCACATGTACAAAACCATGTGTTCGATGTAATTGTCAAATTTTGTAATTTTCCCAAAATGTCTAAAGTGTCTTTTGTATAGGAGGGTAGCTCTTCCACAAACTTTCGTAAGTTCTTATCAACAAATGTGCTAGCTTTTTCAGTTAGTCCTCCTATACCTGATATGATCGGTCTACCCGGTGGTTTCTCCATATTTTTATGTACCTTAGGTAAGGCATAGAAGGTTGGTGTTTTGGGTGATCAATCCATAGGTACTCTTTTTCTCTTTTTGTAATTGTTCCATTTGCATAATGATGTTCAATGATCTTTTTATACTCTCCTAAAAAGTTGGCAGTAGGATTGAATATTAATCTCTTATAACATTCTGTGTTCTGGAGTTGTCTTAATACCTCATTAGTGTAGTCTTCTTTATTCCAAAGGACTATATTTCCCCCTTTGTCTGAGGGTTTGATCTCAATATCCTCCCAGCTCTCTATATCCTTCAACGCTTTATATTCATCTTTAGTCAGATTGTAATTCTTATAGGAATGCTTTTCTACATATATTTTATCAAGATCTCTTGAGACCAATTCTAAATATGTTTTTGCCTGTGGACAGATATTAAAACTTGGGAAGAAGGTTGATTGTTTTTCACTATAATTTTTTTTATATCATTCACAAATATTATTTTTGTTTAATGTGTGTTACATTTTCTTTCTTTAATTATGAGTTATTGATTTTATTCATATTTCGCTATATGGTACCCTTAGTATACATATTTTAATATAATGATTAATAAAGATTATATATTTTAATACATACATTATGCTATAATAACTGGTGGTATACAATAATGTATTAGAGTGCACCAAAAGATAGGAACTCTATCTTTCTTTTCTTTTGTTTTTTTACCCCTGGGGGTCAGCCAACATACTCGTGATTCCTAACAATATGATCCTAACTCAGTTGATGTCAAATGGGGGCAGGTAAAGGAAAGGAGAGAGGGAGAAGCCTAACATAGTTTGTGCGAAATAAATGTTTATTGTTTGGTAATACCTACATGATCCTCTGTAAGGAGAAATTAAATCTATAAGATTATAGTATCTACTCAGAACAGCATATACTCACTTATAGGTAAATGTATTTCATTTAAATATAACAGATACACCCCAAAAAGAGAGGGAGAAAATAATAAAATAAATATATCAGATCTATTAAGGAAAAGAGAGGATGAAGAGAGGCAAAGAGATGAGATGCGCTCTGAATAAACACATGGAGACAAAGGATTCCAGCAATATTCAAAGGATGAAAGATTGAGGAAATGGTCCATTTGCCTCACACAAATGAGGCTTCAGGTTCAAATCTTAGTATGGATTAATATGGCCTTAGTGTTTGTAATGAAAAAATCCACTCACTTTCATTTCGTAATAGTGATTTAGTCATATCACCCCCTCGGATGCCCAGGCTGATCTTCTCAAGACCATATGCACTGATGACCTTTGGTTGTCCATTGTGTTTCAAAAAGACATGTTTGGCCAGTGTAGTGATCTGTATCTTCTTTGCCTTGTCTATTTGTACATTTCTAATATTACCATAAGATTACTCAGACTCATGTCCATGTCATTCTCAAAGACCCATTTCTAGAATTTGATTTAGTCAAAGATGATTCAGACCCTAAACTTTGTCTGGTTGCATGCCTATCTTCTTTACCTGAACTTCACGGCCTCTATCTGCGGTGATATTTCCTAACTGTTCATCACCTGCCACACCTTCAACCTCACCAGAACCTTCACAATCCAGGAAAGGATAGTTACAGCCATGAGATGCTCAGGAATAGAAACTTCCCTTTTTAAGGGTCGTTGTCTATGTGGTGCAAAAGGGTTTCCCTCACAATCAGGGACATCTTAAGAGAGGGGGAGGCCCGCGTGCACTCCCCGTGCGGGGCCCCCTCCTCTCTTCCTGGTGGCCGGCAGCTGACTGACGCAGTTGGCCAGCCACCGGAGCATTAGTAGACTCCGGGCACTAGAGTGTGCCTGGAGTCTATTGCGCATGCGCAGAACGCCGGGAAAATGGCTGTGGCGGCTATTTTCCGGCGTTCTGTGCATGCACAGTAAACTCTGGGCACTAGAATGTGCCCGTAGTCTACTGTGCATGCGCAAAACACCGGAAACATGGCCGCGGCGGCCATTTTCCGGTGTTCTGAGCAGTGCTGACACCCGCCGTGGGACCACGGACAGGTAAGTTTAAAATAATATGGGTGCAGGGTGAGCGGTGCAGGGCCCCGCACACACTGCACCCATTATAGATACGCCACAATCCATAATGCAGGCTGCCCGCTGGTCTTCCAGCCATACATTTATCAAGCACTACTGGGGACCTTCTGGTCCTCAAAGGATATAATTTCTTAGAGCAACCATCAGGTATTTGGTAGTCTGCACACCAGCTGTTACCAAGTGGCAAGCCTCCCAAAGAACAATCAGTAGATTGCAGGACATAGATTCTTTGTTCTAAGGATTATAATTGCACTTTAGCAACAGCTCCCGCCCTACCCACCCTTATAACTTGCAAGGTTGGCTCATTCCTGTTCTGCTTTTGTTTTAATAAAGTAATTTTATTATCAAGCTTATGTGTAATCAGTATATATTGGATGAAATTAATGCTATTTGAATTGATTAAGATGTATTATGTGTATGAGTTGCTTAAAAGAATATTAATCTATTTTTTTAATTTAGCTTCCTCCTTTCGATAATGACTTTTCCAATTGTATCATCAAACTTATGTTGAATCTCACTGTGTCCCTGTCATCCTTCACCATGGATTGTAAGACTAGGTATTCCTCTTTTCCTTTTCCATGATTGGATTTCCATCCTAGGGGTGAGATTTGTCATGTACATGACATTGCACATGACCAATGTGCTCACACTGCCTAGTTCTATTGGACAGAAGAGTGAAAAATCTTTTAATTTCTCCTTCCCAGTGTAGTCGGCAGGCTTGCACACCCAGCTCCATAACAGGGCTAAATAGTGTGCTGGCACGCCCCATTAAGGCCAGACGTCATGAATCAGGAGCATGATGTCACTACGTCGTGTGGAGGGGGTGGGGCCGGCAGCATCGGTACAGCATCAGATTTTTACGTAAACCATCAGGTTTGCATACAAATCCGAATCATGCCCTTTGTCTATTGTAAGGACTTACAAGAATAACATCAAATTTTAGTCAGACTCATGCAGTAATATAGATTATTTCAAAAGGTTAACAAACTTTCTCTCACCACCATATTTTTTTAACCTACAATTGGTTTTGGGATACATATTTTATAAGACAAATTATCTGAAATTAAAGAGACCATTATACCATTACATAATATAGATAGGATAATAGGAACTTGCATTTAACATAATTACCATATATTAACGCATACATCTTTATCCTGTTCAAGGGGTCATCATTTGGCATTTAGTTCAAAATTACAATAAATTGGATTATATCTGCTTTCAGTGTTGTAATGTGTCCAATTTAATGGTGGCCATGCAAAATGGAAATAATTTACATGACAATTAAATATGCATTAATTCCTTTAAATATATACTTAAATGTGTTCCAAAATGCTAGTAATGTCAAGAATAAAGAAAACATTTAAAGAAGAGAAAAAAAAAGCTTATACTGTATGTTTCAAAATCAAATGTAACTTTGAAGGCTGACACTAATTGGACTGTTTAAACTACTTACCCAGAGAAATTATGTCTTGCTATTCATATGAAATATATTTTTTATTGTTATTAAATTTTTTCTATGAAATAACAGAATATTTTGCATAGTTTTTTATCTTTAAACAAAAGTGAAAGCCACAAAGTTGAATCACATTATTGAAAACACTAGCTAAACCTTGTTACTCCAAGGCAGAGGTTCCCAAACGCAGTCCTCAAGGCTCCCCAACAGTTCAAGTTTTAGCGATATCCATGGTTGAGCAAAGGTGACTTAATTAGTACCTCAGTTAATTTGATTTAACCACCTGTGTTCAACCATGAATCTCTCTATAACCTGAACTGTTGGGGAGCCAGGAGGACCGCATTTTGGGAACCTCTTCTCCAAGATTTATATATTTACTAAAGTGCGGGTTTTTAGAAGTGGAGATGTTGCCCATAGCAACCAGATTCTAGCTATTATCTTCTAGAAGGAGCTAGATAAATGATAATTAGAAAGAATCTGATTGGTTGCTATGGGCAACATCTCCACTTCTAAAAACCCCTACTTTAGTAAATTTACCCCTAAATATGCTGAAATAGTGTAAATACTCACTATACACTCACTATACACTCCAATGTCAAGGTTTTCCGTGGCAGTTTTCCAGAAAGCAATATTTTGGCATATATGCAGAATATTTAATTGCGAGAAAAACAGTATTATGCCCATTTGCTCAGTAGGTTATCATAATGCATTTGTGGCAGAGAATAGTGGTGTTCTAACATTTTAGCTGACAAGTAGAAATGTGACCACTTAAGATCTTAAATGAAATGTAATACAAAATATCAGTTTTCTAAAAACATTATTTAATCTAATAAAAATGGAAGATTGTTGTCCTAAAAACTTAATATACACCGACATCTGAAAGCTATTAAGGAAGTAATTTTTGAGTGAGCCGACGTAAGACATTCATAACATAACAATTCGTGAATACAGATAGATTATGTAAGATAGAGAAATAACAGATACAAGAGCTATATTCATATTTAAAAACATGATGACATACTGTACATTACAAGTAATATGTTGTATTACTTAAACAAATTGCTAAAGGCGAAAAAAAAAGGGGTATTGTTTTTGCATTTAGTTATAATTGCTAACTCTGACCTTTTCTGGTTCCAAAAGGTTAAAGAATAAATGCACTTCCCCAAGGCAAAATTTCCCAGTCAAGTGAAATGGAGAGTTTGGACTACAATCGCCCCATGGTACATCTGTATTTCATTGAATTAGACATTTCCAAATAACATATTAGTGTTTATTTTTTATTATTTCTTTTTTAACATGGTGTTAATCAGCTGTAATAATGAATTGTAAGGCCAAGTAACTGTGATAGGTAATAAAAGATTGCTAAACATAAAACATCATTTTGCATGATACTGTACAACAAAAAGTAATAATTTGTAAATCAATTAATGAAAAAGGAACAATATGAAGTTTATTTTGCATGTTGTTGTCCTGCTGAGATCTTCTTAAGTTAAGAAATTCATTACATGACACCATGGTGGCCCTGTACTTTGTTTGTATTGATCATTTAATATTTACTAAAGAACAAGCATCAGATCATCATGGGCAATGCCAATCATTGGTTCCAAATGAAATGCTTTATATGGAGTGACAAATCATGCTTCACTGTCTGGCAGTCTGAAAAACAAATTTGAGTTTGGCTGAAGCCAGGAGAAAGCAGACTTATCATTGGAATGTATAAAGGTCTGGTGCTGTTTGTTATGGTTTGGTCTGGGCATCCTAGTTCCAGTGAAGATAAATCTTAATGCTATAGTACAGCATACAGTAACATTCTAGAAAATTGTGTGTGTCCAACTTTGTGGCAACAGTTTGGGGAAGACCTTATCCTGTTTGAGCATAACATGCACAAAAAGTGCATAAAGCTGCATAAAGTACAAGCTGCAAATACACACCATATTTACAGCATAGATTGTAATAGACTGGCTGCACCTATAATAATAGCATAATATGTTGGCAGGTATGCATAGTACAAATATAAATTCAACAGATGCTAACCTATATAAAAGAATGATCACAAGGGACCACACTGGTAGGTATTGTCCAAATTGACACTCCAAAACATTATGTCCACATATAGTCATAAAATCCAGGAAAGAGGGGGGTATTATACATGTTTTAATAAATTAAAAAGTGCTACCTTCACCAAATATAAATCCTAACTATACAAAAAATATCAAACTACAGTACTACATAGTACTGAAAAAAAGCACAAGTAACAATTTGTGTGTACAGTATGCATGATATCTCTAACGATGCGCGCTCACGCGGATCGTTAACGATGACTTCCATCGCCCGAATTTGCAGGACAATCTGAAGATACAGTAGTAGAATCTGAAGATACAGTAGTGTTTGCCCGGTAAAGCCCCGGCAAACACTAGACGATATCATTCATGGAGCATGTCATCTGGTGTGTATGAGCCTTTTGGAGTACAGGAGGGAGAAAGACATTCTGAAAAGGGGAAAAAAAGTAGACAGATAGAAGAGAATGTACAGTATTGTACAGTACTTACAAGACCTGGAAGGGCGGCGCTGCCCGGCTGCGACCGCTTGGACATGGCTCTTTTAGGGCCGTTCACTTCCTGTGGAACAAAAAGCACTGTAATGTACAGTAAAGTTTGCTTGTAAACAATTAGACTACTGAATAATTCCTACTGTATGACAAGTCTCTACCCGAATAACAACACAAACAGATACAGTACAGTACAAAAACTTGTCTGTGAAGCTGGCATTGGGCCTGACAGGGTATATATATATATATATATATATATATATATATATAGAACACTTGAAAAAAAGAATGTGCATAACCGGGGCTTCTCTTCAGGTTACAAAGATTAAAAAGCAACCTACTTTAATGTTCACATCAATAAGTTGTCAGAAAGTCGACGTTTCGACTGCATAAACGCGGTCTTCATCAAGACACAAACAGGAAAGACACAGGACATACAAATACCCACCACCTTAGCCATCTTATATACCCTTAGCAATTAAAGATAGTTTTAGCTCCACCCCCAACATCCATCCGGGACCGGAAGTGACACTCGCGGGACAGGAGCAGCTTTTGTGAGTAAATAACAGCCGATATACAGTCACTAAGTATACCCTTAATCTAAAAGACATCCCATTGTACTAAGTTCAACATCTACAAGGCCGAAACAGTTGTAAACACACATCGAGCGCTAGCACGAGCCGCGCACTTCCGGTTTGCGTGCCAACCACCCGGAAGCCCTGCGTTCCACTCACCTGTCTTGTCACTTCCGGTCAGCATAGCACTCTGTATATATCCAGCATAATACTGTATGTACATTGTTACTGTGTATAATATTTAATACATAACTGATTGTAGTGTAGTGTATATTTATTGGGTTACACCACACAGTAGAGCCCTCTGTTCATGTTACATTATGATGTAACAGTATCTCATAACAGATGATGAAGCATCAATGGTGTAATGGTTAGCATTACTGCCTCACAGCACTGAGGTCATGGGTTCAATTCCCACCATGGCCCTAACTGTGTGGAGTTTGTATATTCTCCCTGTGCGTGCGTGGGTTTCCTCATGGGTACTCTGGTTTCCTCCCACACTCCAAAAATATACTGGTAGGTTAATTGGCTCCCAACACAAATTAACCCTAGAGTGTACAGTATGTGTGTGCGCATGTGATATGGAACATAGAATGTAAGCTCCACTGGGGCAGGGACTGATGTGAATGGCCTAATATTCTCTGTAAAGTGCTGCGTAATATGTGTGCACTATATAAATAACTGGTAATAATAATAATAATAATAATAATAATAATAATAATAATAATAATAATAATAATGAAGCACTCACCTCATGGACAATCTGTGACATGGCAGGGCAGGCAAGGGCTGTCTGACTTCACACAGTTGTGCCCCTTATCCAGGTTACGTCTCAGTAATATTCACATCTTGGTGGTAACTACAGTAGGTATGCTCAAGCAGTGCCACCCCACGGCCTGTGCTTCTGGGTTGGCAAACTGCAGCCAGAATTTCTGCAGTAGTGCCGCCCTTAGCATACTTCGGACGCTACAGGCACACCCTGTCGTTTACAGCTTGCTGTAGAATTTTTATGACTCTCTCGGCACTGCAGTAGTTTAGAGATAAGGCGAACCTGCCACCTACAGTACGCGTGACATCATAATGTCACACGTAAAGGGGGCTGGGCCAGCACAGGGCACTGTGACCCCTAGCTCCGGCACTGATTCACATTACTGTACGTCACACAGTAGTGTCCCATATGCAGGTTACTGTAGTGCTTATTCACGTCATGTCACAAGTTCCTTTAGTGCACCTTATTCACGTTACAGTATGTCTCAGGGTTTCGGGCTTTATATAAACAGTGTCTAGGTCAACATTGATTAGGTTGACACCACATGGTGGACAGGTCAACTGGGACAAAAGGTTGACTGGACCTAATGGTCGACACCGTATTTGCTGACATGACTATAGATCACAATGGATGAAATGTCGACAAAATGCTTTAGTTGGCACAATATAGTAATTATTGGCACACATATGGTGGGTCAACTTGCCTTTTGTTGGGTTTACTGTAGGTTTGTTATGTTAGGTTAGGCACTTACCGGATGGTTAGGATTAGGCACTAGAAGGGACAGTTAGGGTTAGGCACCAAGGTGAGGGTTAGGGTTAGGTTTCTGTAGCGGATCATACTGTATTACAAATTTTGACCATGTCGACCATTTTTGTGTTGACCGTCACTACTGTATTTTGACCTAATGACTGTAAATGTGACAATGGCAAACAAGCCCCATGTTGACCAATAGTGTGACGGCCATGAGTCCATGTCGACCTAATGACCCTGTCAACCAAATGTCTGTCGACCATGTGGGTGCGACATAACGACTGTCAGTCATTGTCTGTCAGTTATTCCACACCCTACAGTACAGTATCTAGACAATAAATATAGAGATGATCCCTAATCATGCTCAACTAATACAAAACATTATACAATAAATAAAGTAAGTAAAACGTAATAAAAACCAATCTCAGATTAGCAAGCTAGGTGTAGTCTCTCTGTAAGACTGTTTTTTTGTCTATTGTCCCATGTAGGTCCAAAGGTACTCCCGATAGAATGTTCCTTTTCTTTTAGTTCAATTCCTCAGAAAAGGGCGACAAGAAAACATAGGAGGTGACCCAATAGTGTAGTATGAATTTGACAAATATTAGGTGGAGTCCCAAACAAAATTACTAGTGATCCCCTTCACCTCTCTACTACAGTATGAATAATTGTACCATACTCACTCTGTGACCCAGATACCGTAAAGGTATCTTTGTCCGTAATTCTTTCACCACCATGTGAAAAAGGTACAAGGAATAAAAAATTGCTCCATAAATGCCTCGGAGCCTCTCTAGCCATCAGGTGTCTCTGCGCATGAGGTCAGACCAGCACCTTTGTAGCGCTCGGGCGGTTTGGTCCTGGCCCAGTGTGGCCAGGATCTCCCTCCTTGCCCTCCCGTAGGCGAGTTCCTTCTCCCGGTTTTTGGAGAGAGGTCAGTCCCTCCATTTAACCAGGATCAGGAGCTCACCCGAGGTGCATTGCCTCCGTCTGGCAGCCATGTTACAGGAGTATAGGATACACGCACGACACACAACACACACTACAGTATGTGCTTATTCGCAATGTCATAGCGGTTGTCAGTAGTTAGCTAAAGTACAGTATGTCTGTGTGTCATTGCAGGGTGCAAGACATTTGTGGAGCAATATAGTGCTTTCAATACCCCTTCATTACTGAACATTAAATCATACCATCTCAGTGAAAGCTGTGCATACGTCTGACCTGTCTGATCCCTGATGCTGAAAGTGCATCTGAAACCTGACACTCGAGCTCCTGCACCCCATAACTGTATGGGTCTGTCATTGCAGGGAGCGGGGGAGTTGTGGAGCAATGTAGTGCCTTCAATACACTACTGCAACATTATTGAACAGGAAATCATGTGTTCTTATTTAAAACTGAGCTTGCGTTTGAGTCACTGCAAAAGTGTCCTGAACGTGATTGGGCCGCTTGTCAGGGATATCCATCCACTTCTACAGTATGGATCGACGGGTACAAATGGGCAACATGGTTGAAAGGTAAACACAGACAGGGTCGACGCAAAAATCCATGATTTTTATTTATTTTTTATTATTATAAAAAAAAAATTAGGGTTAGGGTTTGGTCAAATGGTCGACACTAAAATGGTATATATATATATATATATATATATATAAATATATATATATATATATTTTTTCATTTGGTTTTGGGGTTGGTGAAAATGTCGACACAAAAATGGAAAATGGTTGACACAAAAAAATGGTCGACACGTTATTTTGTTGTTGTTATTATTATTTTTAGGGTTAGGGTTGGGTCAAAAGGTCGACAAATAAATGGTCCACATGTTTTTTTAATATATTTTTTACAGTTAAGGTTTGATCAAAAGGTCTACACATAAATGGTCAACACAAAAATGGTCGACACAGAATGATTATTTGTCTTTCTTGGTTTGGGTTAGGTTTAGGGATAATTCATCTCATTGAAAGCTGTGCGTGCATCTGACCCATGTCTGAGCCCCTGCACTCCATAACTGTATGGGTCTGTCATTGCAGGGTGCGGGGGAGTTGTGGAGCAATGTAGTGCCTTCAATACACTACTGCAACATTATCGAACAGGAAATTATGTGTTCTTATTTAAAACTGAGCTTGCGTTTGAGTCCCTGAACCTCAACACCTGTGGGTGCATCTAAAACTCGATTAGTGCGGATAGATCTGCCAATGTACTTTATAAAATAATATATAGAGGAATGAATCTAAAGTAATTTACGAAATAACATTGGGGTGTGGTGAGATTTGAATCCTGGACCATGGCAATGTAAAACTTTTACTCAACCACTAGGCCAAGAAGGCTTTCACATCTACTGAATCCTTGTGTACTCTACCCGCTGCCGTTAGGGAGGGCGCAGTGAGGGAAGCATAATAATAATGATAATAATAATAAAAATGTGTCTTCCTTTCAAAATATTATACTAGTACACACAGCCGGATTTAGACCTCATGGGGCCCTAGGCAAGATCCTGGTTTTGGGCTCCACCTCCCTCAAACAGTTCATAGCACTATACTTTTATTCCTAATTCATGCCACTGTACGGCACCCTGAAGAAAAAGTCAGCCGCAGCCTTGAAAATCGGCTATGTATAATACAAGTGTTTTGTTAGCTTTCGCTAAGCTTTTTCTGAGTTGACCCCACTGATTGCCCCCTCTATAGCTCTCACTGCCAGTGCATTCCATATCACGCTGAGTCACTGCCCTCTCACAGCAATCACTTACTCAGCACACTGACCCCTATCCCAGCTCACTTATTGCCCCCCTATAGCACATCGAGCCCCCACAGCACTCATACTGACCCAGTTACTGCCCACTTCACAGCACCACATACTGCCCCCTTCACTGCCTGTCTCACAGCACAGAACCCCTCTCAGCACAGACCCCTTTCCCATCTGAGCACCCCTCTACTCACAGCACAGACCACTCTCCCCTCTTAGCACGGAATCAAATCCCGACAGCGGCTGCCCGACACAGGAGGAAATCCCGATCATCTAGATTGGTAAGTAGAACTAATCTAATTCCCCCCTAAACCTAACCCTCCTTTAGGGTGCCTAACCCTAACCTCCCCCCAGTGCCTAACCCTAATTCCCCCTCTAAGTGCCTAATCCTAACCCCCCTTCCCCACTGCCTAAACCTAAATCCCCGGAGGGGTGCCTAACCCTAACCTCCCCCCGGATATGCCTAACCCTAACCCCCCTTCCACTAGCCTAACCCTAACCTCCCGGGGGGGGGGGGTGCCTAACCCTAAGTCCTCCCCAGGAGCCCTAAACCTAACCCTCTCCCCCCGCGGCTGTCCGCTGCGGCGCCCGGCATCCCTTCGATCAGGATGCCAGGCGCCGGTGTCCCGGCGTAGGTAAAATGACAGGCGTCGGGATTTCAACGCCTGTCATTTAACCCTTGCCGGGATTAAGCAGTCGAGAAGCGAGCAGTCGGCATTGAGTCCGCCGGCTTCCCGACTGCTTCCCCTCAGCACAAACCCTCCTCCTTCACAACACAGAGCCCCTCTCCCCTCAAAACACCTCTCTACTCACAGCACAAGCTCCCTCCCCTCACAGCACAGATCTACCCTCTCACCACAGATCCCCCCTGCCTGCTCAGCAAAGTTCCCCCATCTGCCCTCTCAGCACAGTTCCCCCATCTGCCCTCTCAGCACAGTTCCCCCATCTGCCCTCTCAGCACAGTTCCCCCCTCTGCCCTCACAGCAGAAACCCCTTCTGCCCTCACAGCACACGGCCGTCACTGCCCTCACAGCAAAGACCCACCATCTGCCTTCATAGCACAGACCCCCCCCACACCCTCTGCACTCATAGCAAAAACCTCCCTCCTATCCCATCACAACATATTTCTCCCTTCCCCCCTTCAAACTTACCTGTGGGACCGTTTGTATTTTTGCAGAGGACCTGCATGGCTTCTCAAGTGGCTCACCCTCTGCCTCTCAGTCAGTAAGTGTAATTGTGAAGTGATGTAATGATGTCACCAGGGCCGGATTAAGCCTTCTGGGGGCCCGGGGCCCTGAAGACTGGGGGACACTCTCCCTCTTGTCAGCACCACTTCCCCTGGCTGTATCATCCTCCTCCCCACACACACCTCCACGAGGCAGCAACACAGGTCCTACCAGCACTGCTGCAGTGGGGGCACATAACATAAAACACACACACACTATATATATATATATATATATATATATATATATATATAGTTACCACACGACTGGCACTCCACAATAGTAAAGAAGAACTTGCCTCGTTGCCTTCCCTATGATAAAATCCAGATAATATAGCAGCAGACAGGCGGCACAGCCTTGAGAAAAATCCTCTGTGCAGGATTGAAACGTTGGTACGCTATTAAAATGACTTAAATAGGTTGTATATTTTTCCTGATCATTTACAAGTCCTACGAGTGCCGCCTGTCTGCTGCTATATATATATATATATATATATATATATATATATATATTACACACATCTATATATATATATATATATGTATTACAATTTTGACTATTTCCACCTCCCAACAACTCATCACTCCCACCCTTATAATATAAAATATTTAAGGATTTCCCCCCTTACCCCTTATATAATAGATTTAATAAACCACCCCTTATATAATAGATTTAATGACCCACCCCTCTCATTGTATATTTAATGAACCCCCTTCACCCCCAACCATTATATATTTAATGAACCACCCTCACCCCCAGCCATTGTATATTTAATGAACCCCCCTCACCTCCAGCCATTATATACACGCGTGAAAAGTTTCCGAAACTAAAATGCGCAAAGTAGGCGAAAAGTCTGGCATGCGAAAAAGTATCGCGGGTGCAAAACTAGTTGAATACGGCCCACAGTCAGTAATCATGCCATGATGCTACTTAGAGCTGAAAGTTGTTGCATCCATTATATAGAACCCATCTCCCTGGATAGGACGCAATGAAACATTGGGACTTTTGTTTTTATATTATTTTTGTCTTTTCCCAGTCTTTTTTCACAAAGTAGATAAGAATAGGTAGGTACACTGATTACCACTTGAATGTGGTAGTAATATGAAAATGGGCGTAGTCGCAAGCAGGGCCGTCTCTTCCATTGGGCTTGTTGGGCAGTTGCCCAAGGGCCCAAAGCTTCTAGGGGCCTGCCAACCTGCCCCCCTGCAGCCATGGCCAGTTGGTAACTGGTGACGAGTACCCCACCCCCCCGTGGTTGACGTGTACTTACCTCATCTTCAGTCCAGACTTCTGACTGGTTGATGCGCGAGCAGCAGCAGCTCCACCCAGGCCAGGCAGTTTGGGCTCCTGCTGTGTGTGCCACTCAACCCCTGCCACGTAGACTCAAGTCCCAGACTGGAGGACCCATCATCACCGTCTCAGTCTCCTCAGGAGACTCATCTGCCAGCCACTACCTCTGTCCCGGCGGCACCCGGGACAGAGGTAGTGGCCATAGGCGCACCACCCACACCGCAAAGGTAAGGGCTGAGCTGCGCAGCATAAATCAAATCACTGCACAATCCTATAATTAATTATAACTGGACAAAATCTCACTGTGACAGGGCTTATTGCTGCAATAATATCATATCATGGGTGGCCAGTGCATTGCTTTGCCCAGGGCCCACACTGCTGTTAAGACAGCCCTGGTCACAAGGGGTGTGGTCACTTAAAAATGGGGTATGTCAACATGACACACCCCTTTCTCATCACTCAAAACATTCCTTTCCATATGCACCTTAACCCCAGTAGTGTCCCTTATACAGTACCCCCAGTATGCAATGTCCCCAGTAGTGGTCCCTCTTATGCAAGCCCCTTGTAGTGCTCCTTATACAGTACCCCCAGTAGTGGTCCCCCTTATGCAGCCCTCCATTAGTTCCCCTTATACAGTGCCCCCAATAGTGGTCCCCCTTATGCAGTGCCCCTTATATAGTGCCCCCAGTAGTACTCCCCCCCATGCAGTGCCAACAGTAGTGGACCCCCTATGCAGTGCCCTTTATATAGTGCACCCAGTAGTAGTCCCCCCCTATGACAGGTCTTTTGGGGTGTTCCTGATATACCGTGGTTGGTACCTAATAACAGTGGTCCAAGGATGGACAACAGGTGAATTTGCGACAGGGTCATTGGTACACAGGCTCATCGATGTACCTGGGGAGCTAAGGCTAGAATGTCTGGTCTAATCCCACAGAAGAGCTACAAATTCTTGAAAAAGTTAATGCTGGCTATGATAGAAAGGTGTCAGAACACACAGTACATCACAGCTTGCTATGTATGGGGCTGCATACAGTAGCCACAGATTGGTCAGTTTGTCCATGCTGACCTATCTACTGTCAAAAGTGACAATGGGCATGTGAGCATCAGAACTGGACCAAGGAACAATGGAAGAAGGTGGCCTGGATATGTTGAATAACATTTTCTTTTACATCATGTGGATGGCCACATGTGTGTCATTTGCCTGGGGAAGAGATGGCACTATGGGATGAAGGCAAGCTGGCTGAGGCAGTGTGATGCTCTGGTTAATGTTCTGCTGGAAAACTTGGGTCCTGGCATTTATGTGGGTGTTACTTTGACATGTACTGCCTACCTAAGCATTGCTGCAGATTAAGTACACCCCTTCATGGCAATGATAGCAGTGGCCACTTTCAGCAGTATAATGCGCCCTACAACACTGCAAAAATTGTTCAGGAATGGGGAGCATAACAAAGAGTTCAAGTGTTGACTTGTCTAGATGCTAATTCTTTTCCAAATATACCAACATATATTTTAAAATTGTTTTATCAAACATAGCAATGTATAAAACAATATATTCAAAAATTCAGTTATAACAGCCACGTTTCAAAGAGAAACATTTCTAATAGCTTTAGAAAAGAAAATACTGTATCAGCAGAAAATGGTAAGTATTGTAACTGTATAGTTGTAGTTGTGATCACAAATCTCTTTGTATATGAAAGTGTGAATAATCAGCACAATTGAAAGTTCAACTTATAGTGGAAAAAGTTGCTTATTATATTATTTATTTATCTCTTTGTGTACCCACTCCGTGGATGAATAAATAATAATGGCAGCAAAAAGATCCTTCCAGAAGGATCTTGGAGGTAAAGGGAAGGACAGAGATGGAAAGGTAGTTAGAGAGAGAATAAGTCAGGGATGTTTTTGTAGTGTTAAAGACACAAGGTTATGCCTGAATGAAGAGGGGATGGTTAGAGAAAGGTAGGAGAAATGGTCAACGTTTAAAAAGGCATTGGCAGAGACAGAGTGCATGAGAAGGGAGGGGAGATGATTAAGGGCCTGATTCAGAGCCGAACGCTCTGACCAGAGCGCTCGCTCTGAATCAGGGCCCTCCTACATGAAAATGGAGCGGCCTTATGGACGCTCGCATAGCTGTGGGTTACCACCCACAGCTTATGCAAGCGTCCATGATGATGGTCGCGATGGTCAAGACCATAGCAACCATCGGGCTTGCGACGGAGCCCCTGCGGTAGGGTCTCGCTGCCGCAAGCCCTGGAGTGATTTTGGCTCTATCAGAGCCAAAATCACTCCCACTGACATCACTAGTGATGTCAGTTGGGCCCGCTTCAGACGGTAGGCGTTCCCATGGGAATGCCTCGGTCTGGCAGCCACGCCCCCGGCATGCCCACCAAAGGGGGCGTGCTGTCAATCAACATCGACAGCACGCCTCCTTTGGTGTGAGACCCGGAGCGACAGAGAGCCCGTCGTTATCCGGGTCTCGCGCATGCGAACGACGGACCTCCCTCTGTCGTGCGCATGCGGAGTGGGGCAACATCGACCCGCTTGCGAGCGTCCTGCGCTCGCGAGCGGGTCTGAATGACCCCCTAAGAAGGCAGTTGGAAGGGGTATGGAAGGGGTATGACTGGTTTGAGGTAAGACTGTTTTCAGAAGGAAAGAGCAGTGCTGTATTAGGGGAACATGAATTTAACAACATTACTGCATTAAAGATAATTACCTTCATGCTGTCAGTAAAATGTGTGTTTGAAGTTATTAATTACTATTTATGCATTTTATTTGCTAATAACATTGTGGATTTGTGAATTCCACTTCTATGTACTGTACTTTCTGGAATACTTGTTCCACAATATGTAGACACTCATTGAACTACATGTATGTGTAGCAGAGAGAAATAGAAGAGATTGTTTAAAAAGTTCTGGGACTAATGTGGATCGATAAAAAACAATATCAGCTTTTTAGAGCCGTGTTTTCTTCCTCGTTCAAAATGTGACTATTTGGTGCCATATCGTGACTCATGCTTTCTGGAGTGGATGCTTCATTGTAATCAGTATGGCATTCAGTAATTGGAAGGGTGACAGATAGGTGATGTGTAATGCGACAGACTATCCAAAAAAGCATTACAGTACTATGAATGTGACAATGACAGAAAACAAATTCTCATGTTACACTGGCTGTTATGGCTGAACGTTTATTTAATGCATCTCCTATTATACACTTCAACATGCTTGCCATAGAAATGACAAAAATAATACTGTGCAATTAGAGAACACCATAATTCCATTGTACGTTAGATTTTTTACTATTAGTTTAAAAACAAAAACTACTTGAAAAAAAAACCCTCAATGTCACATTCTAAACAGTAACATTCTCCTCCGATAAAGAAATAAAATAGATGGAAACAGGAGTAATGTGGAACAAAATCAGGACTGTTGGGAGTAGAGATGAGCGGTTCGGTTTTGACTCGGTTCTTTTCACCAAGTTAGCATTATCCTATTGGCTATCCAAAACACATGAGAGCCAGATAGCCAATATGGTGCCGTTTTTGAGATCCGAACATAACCGAGTAAAACCGAACCGATCATCTCTAGTTGGTAATTTTTCTGACCTAGAACTGCCTTTATCAGGACTTGCTTAAACCCCCAACCTACAGATGTAGCAACTGACTAGTTTGCTAGTCCTGTTACTATGAATGTCATGTCATAAATTAATTGACAATTTGAAGTTTGCTGTATTATATCCGTCACACTCAGGTTAATATCATGTTATTATTAGAAAAAAACAGCAAATGAGCTCAGGTTACTACAAAATCAAGTAATGGTTCTCGTAAACAACAATGTATATTCTGAACAATAAAGGTGCAAACACAAACAACGATTTTTTTAACGATTATCAATAAGGATATCATTTATGGTTCAATCGTTGAATAAAATCGTTCACTTTCTGAGTTAAAACGAGGAACGATTATCGTTCGTGTGCGTTCACGTTTGTAGTTTGTAGTTCAGTCAGACTGACCAACTCAACGATTTTCATTAATGGAATATGCAAAAATCGTTTGTAGTTCAAAAAAATCGTTCATTACACTTTAAAAAAATCTGACAGATAATCTGACAGATAATCGTTCATAAATCGTTCATAAAATCGTTGGTAACAAAATCATTGTGTGTGTATGCCGCTTAAGGATTTTCTCTAATGGCCCAAGCCTGAGTCGCATATATTGCAGTGACAATTTTGGACTCCTACTGCGCTCATAAATCCTATATACAAATATATACCTGTATTCTGAGTCACACACATCTATGCAATTGCATTATTAGTAACAGCACTTACACCTACCGCATGCAAGATGGAGGGGTTGCAGCTGAAAATGGCGTACATAGGACATTTGCAAGACAAACGCACAGGAAGCTTCTTTAACATTTGAATGCCCAGCTGTCACAAAGTAACACCCATTCAGCCATTCGTGAGAAGTGACTAAAGGCCTGATTCAGAGATGGTTGTCAATGCAGCTGCTCTCGCAATAGCATCTTAACCTTCCTTTGTGTTCCACTGTGTGATGGAGTGTATAAGTGTAGAGACGCTCGCTTTCCGGCTTTCAGACTGTGTGGTCTGTGCATTTGCGATGGAGTTTGTAAACACACCAATATCAATGCAACATGGGTCGACCCATCCACATTTGCGGTAGCCTTGGACATACTCTAGCTACTTTCCTTAACTCCAACTAAACATGGCCTCTGAAGCATTGGATTTGCAATTAGGAGTGCAAGCAGCGCTCCCTGACACGATCGTGACACTCCCCGAACATGCCTATGAATTTTTTATATCACTGTAGTTTCCACACTGAAATGCCCAGGGATCATAAACCCCTTCTCAAGTGTTAGCAATTCCGTACACAATTACAAAATGGCATGTGAGCACCATCCATCACCGCTGCGGCTCTGCTCGGTGTCACCACCTGAGAGGGTGACACCAAAATAGAAGATAGTGTCACCTGGTACCTCTAGCACCCCACTGATGTCACTAGTGTAACCAACCCATTGGCTAGGTGTGATCATCAATGGGACGGGCATGACCATCCCACAAAGGACATGCCATTTTATGAATTCTCAGATTCCTGTACACAGCACTGTGCCCACTTAAGTCTAATACATTTTACCCCTTTATTCTAATAGTAACATTCAGTGGCAGCATTTGTAGAATAATAATATCAACATGTTCCCACTTTAGTCTAATGGTAACATGTACCCTTTGTGGCTCTCACAGTAGTGTGTGCCACTCACATACACAGATTCATACTCTGTGCCTCTCACACACTGACACACACTGTGCTTCTCACACACTCAGGGACGGATCCAGAAAAAAATGACAGGGGGCATCATTACTGGGGGGAGCGTGGTTGTAGGGGTGTGGCCAGGTATGGAGTGGAGATGTGGCCCCACACATCTTCTGTGAATACATATTGTCCACCTTGCTATGCCAAATGTTATAGCTAATGGACATCCTACTCATAGGCATGTACAGCACATTATATTAGGGTGTGTTACTGGAGTATTCTGTCTCTCCCGAAAGATGTCTCCCATCTTGCAATTTTCCCCTCTCAACCCCTTTGTTATCTCTCCCCCCTCCGTTCTCTGCTCTGCCAGCTGTAGACCCAGTGAAAACCAATTCTCTCACACACTTGCAGAGCTTACGACCCTCGCTTCCTGTGGGGCAGGTTACACCCAATATTTATATGTGAGAGATTTGATTTGACTGTGAACTGAAGAACTTCTAAGGCCTATGATCTCCAAGGACATAAGTATCTCTTTATTATAGTACATTGCTTATATTGACCCATTAGGATATACATGGATGTGTAAACTGTATTTTATATGTGTAACTGAATATATCATTTTGTAGTTTTTTTTATCAGATTTATGTATGTACAGCACTGTGCAACCCTATTTTCTAGTAAATAGTTATTATACAAAGAACTTTGTGGATGTTTTATGTTATTTCATGTGGTGAAAGGACTAAGGGGTAAATATACTAAGATTCAAGATGGTCCCGATTTTCAAAGTGATTTATCTCACTGGAATTCGCCCAAATTTGGGTAATTTAATCCCTTTTCTTTTACCAAATTTACCAACAGGCGATTTGCTGCTAAACGAGATTGCCGATGGTGAAGCAGAACGAGATATCTCTCCCGAGTAACTCATTCTGCAGGAGATTACTCACCCGAGATTGAAGTGTTTTCTCTCTGCAAATCTTTCCAGAGCTAGCAACCAGCACATATCAGTGAGATATGTGCTTGCTGCTTGTGTTTTAACCCTTGTAAAAATTAGAAAAATGTTTTTTTTAAAAATGAAGTGAGGTTCCCTCCCAAAGCACTAACCAGCTTCGGGCTTACCAGCCTGTTCAGGTTCTTAACATTACAGGGAAAAAAATGTGTATGGATCCCCTGTAATGTAAGAACCAGCACAAGGCTGCAGGGACAGAGCTGGTTTTAAATATACAGTGAAAAAAAATGACGTGGGTTCTACCATATATTTAAAACCAGCCCAGAACCCTTTCTAACAGGGGGCTGATGCACACAGCCAGGGGTACCCTTTCACCGGGCCCCCCAGCATCAGCCCTGACCATTAGTCAGCCCAGGCCAGGAATCCCTGGGGAGTTGGTGACCCCCCCAATAAAGGGGTCACCCTCTCCAGGGCACCCCTGGCCTAGGCTGATAGCCCGGGGCTATCACCGCCACCCCTTGGTGGTGGGTGGCAGGTTGATTGTGTTAGGTGAAGTGTAAAAAATAGATGTATCATCATTGTCTTTACAGTGGAACTACAGGTCCCAGCAAGCCTCCCCCCCATGCTGGTACTAGGAGAACCACAAGTATTAGCATGCGGGGCATTAAGGGCCCACTGGTACCTGTACTTCACCTGTAAAGAAATGGTTACAAAAACACACAACACACCTGTAAAATAAAGCTTTATTACATACATACATGCACATACATACTCACCTGTTTCCAGATGTTCACATCCACATGTCAATGTAAAGTATCCTATTGGAATTACCTGTAAAAAAAGATCCAATACTCACCTTTCTGTCCCACGATGTTCTCCGCAGAAATCCAAGACGGGCCCCAGATACAATGTAACAACATGTTACTGCATGCTGTTACACTGCGCTACTGTCTGCTCATGGAAACGAGCAGACTTCAGTCACGTGCTGCCGGCCAATCATCTAACATTAGCGGCCGCTCATTGGTTGGTACCCACGTGGAGGAGCCGCTCATTGGCTAAGCCCACGTGGGTCCCAGCCAATGAGCTAATGAGCATAAATGATGCAAATTCTTATTGCCAGTGCTGTGTTGAAAAAGTGGAAAAGGTATGTACCCTAGAATCACAATTAGAAGAGAATGATTTGAGCAATATTGATAGAGGAAGGCAAATTTGTATGCTCGAAATTCATTTGTTAGGAAAAGAGAGATGTTGATAAAGAGTTAGCAGTACTATATATAGAAATTAATGAATTCAAAAATAAAGCAGCATCCAATTAAGCTTTAATTGCAGAGTTAAAGAATAATTTAAGCAACAAAACCCAATGATAACAAATATGAACAAAACTATAAATTATTTATCTAATATGGTGTCTAGAAAACAAGTCTGTGTAACTGAAAATAGAGGTGGAGAGATGGGAAGCATGGGATATACAATGCCCATACTTACCCCTGAGGGAGTACCACACCCAGTGGGTGACCCCAGGTACCCTGTAACATGTACATTAAATTATTCCCCATCACCCATTGGGAGTGGATCTAATGTTCATGCACATGTTGGTGACCCTGTTTTTGCACTCAGCAATGGATGGGAAACAGTACAGTCTGCTCCCATAACGAAAGTATGACTCCTGCATAGACCCTTTTACCTCTTGTGATATTTTTGAGGGACACTGCAATATATTTAATGTTGCCCCAGAATATTGCATGGAGTTGTTTAAATTATGGTTACCCACTCACCTTAACTAGAGGTATGCTGCAACTGGGAGGACTACTCCCAAAAATTGAAAATTTCATGATAAAGAAGAGAGACTTTCTGCTCTCGTGAAATTGGCAACAGGTCATTGGGAAGTAACCCCAGATATTCTATATAACTCTAAACCCACCATACATGATGAGCCTTTGTCTCTATGTGGTAGGTTTGAAGCCATGTATAGGAGGATGACAAAAGATCACAGTGTGGGTGTCCCACAAGGCATGATATGCATGTTTGTGGAAAAATGTATGTACATTGACAAAGCAATTCGCTTAAGTGCGGCAAAAGAAGCAATGTTTGCATATGCAGCGATGATTATAGAAGAATACTGGCAAGATTTATTGAAAAACTAAATATCACTAAAAATCAGGGACCATGTTGTGGTGAACGGCAGATCACAAGATGGCCGATACACAACTTATGGAAACACATACAGGCAAACCCTTCAGGCAAACCCTACAGGCAAAGCTCCAGCACAGGAGAAATGGGGTAAGCTGCATTGCCATGCATGTTTAAAGTACGAACATATACAGTCAGGTCCATAAATATTGGGACATTGACAGAATTTTCATATTTTGTCCTCTATTCACCACCACAATGGCTTTGAAATGAAACAAACAAGATGTAATTTAACTGCAGACTTTCAGATTTAATTTGAGGGTAATTACATCCAAATCAGGTGAACGGTGTAGGAATTACAACGGTTTCTATATGTGCCTCCCACTTTATAAGGGGCCAAAAGTAATGGGACAAACTAAACAATCCTAAATCTAACTTTCACATTTTAATACTTTGTTGCAAATCCTTTGCAGGCAATTACAGCCTGAAGTCTGGAACGCATAGACATCACCAGACGCTGGGTTTCATCCCTGGTCATGCTCTGCCAGGCCTCTACTGCAAATGTCTTCAGTTCCTGCTTGTTCTTGGGGCATTTTCCCTTCAGTTTTGTCTTCATCAAGTGAAATGCATGCTCAATCGGATTCAGGTCAGGGATTGACTTGGCCATTGCATAACATTCCACATTTTAGCCTTAAAAAACTCTTTGGTTGCTTTTGCAGTATGCTTCGGGTCATTGTCCAGCTGCACTGTGAAGCGCTGTCCAATGAGTTCTGAAGCATTTGACTGAATATGAGCATATAATATTGCCCGAAACACTTCAGAATTCATTCTGCTGCTTTTGTCAGCAGTCACATCATCAATAAATACAAGGGAACCAGCTCCATTGGCAGCCATACATGCCCACGCCATGACACTACCACCACCATGCTTCACTGATGAGGTGGTATGTTTTGGATCATGAGCAGTTCCTTTCCTTCTCTTCTCTTCCCATCACTCTGGTACAAGTTGATCTTTGTCTCATCGGTCAATAGGATGTTGTTCCAAAACTGTAATGGCTTTTTTAGATGTTGTTTGGCAAACTCTAATCTGGTCTTCCTGTTTTTGTGGCTCACCAATGGTTTGCATCTTGTGGTGAACCCTCTATATTCACTCTTGTGAAGTCTTCTCTTGAATGTTGACTTTGACACATATACACCTACCTCCTGGAGAGTGTTCTTGATTTGGCCAACTGTTGTGAAGGGATTTTTCTTCACCAGGGAAATAATTCTTTTGTCATCCACCACAGTTGTTTTCCGTGGTCTTCCAGGTCTTTTGGTGTTGCTGAGCTCTCCGGTGCGTTCTTTCTTTTTAAGAATGTTCCAAACAGTTGATTTGGCTACACCTAATGTTTTTGCTATCTCTCTGATGGGTTTGTTTTGATTTTTCAGCCTAATGATGGCTTGCTTCACTGATAGTGACAGCTCTTTGGATCTCATATTGAGAGTTGACAGCAACTGATTCCAAATGCAAATGTCACACCTAGAATCAACTCCAGACCTTTTACCTGCTTAATTGATAATGAAATAATGAGGGAATAGCCCACACCTGTCCATGAAATAGCTTTTGAGTTGATAGTCCCATTACTTTTGGCCCCTTAAAAAGTGGGAGGCACATATTGAAACAGTTGTAATTCCTACACCGTTCACCCGATTTGGATGTAATTACCCTCAAATTAAATTTGAAAGTCTGCAGTTAAAGCACATCTTGTTTGTTTCATTTCAAAACTATTGTGGTGGTGAATAGAGGCCAAAATCTGAAAATTCTGTCAATGTCCCAATATTTATGGACCTGACTGTACGTCACAAGGGACACATAGAGAGTATGTAAACACAATTGCAGCCCATAGACCAGATGCAAAAATGCATTGCACTGGTGGGTACACACACAGGACAAGTTAAAGAACTGACCCATGTGCAGCTAACAAACACAGAAATGCCTACAGCATGTGAACAACTGCACAGTACAAAAGTGGCACACTTACGTTCTCAGGATCCTCAGCCGGAGGGCTTGGAGCTGGGGCCCTGTGGAATGGAGATAGCAGGAGACAGGGGGCCTGTATATATGTCTTCCTCATTCACTAGCACCAGATGTTGATGAGACCTGACCAAAGGTGCAAAGTCTAACTTACTGGCAGGTGTACGCCAGTGACCCCTCCAATTGGGATTTGGACTTAGCTGCACCCAGCAAGCAGGTCGCAGCCATTTGGTCAGGTATCCTGTACTAGCGGAAAATAAACAAGAACACAGGAAGACACAGGAGAAGTGCTGGGAGAGTATAATAACTCAGACATTCAGGGAGCATCACAGTCGCAGTTAGCGAAAAAGTGCAGTGGGGATCCAGACGCAAATAGAGGTTATAAGTGCACTGGGAAAACAGACGCGAGTAGATGTTGTAAGTGCACTGGGGAACCATAGGCACAGGTGCACTGGGGATCCAGTCGCAAATGAGTGCACTAGGGACCCGGAAGTGGGTAGATGTAGAAAGTGCACTGATGATCCAGACGTAGATAGAGTTCTAATCCAAAGCATTGGTTTCCGGTGGTGTATAGAGTAGCAACAAACAGGGAGAGACTGGAACAAAGAACAAATAAACTTGAGAGGAGATGTAATACACTCGGAACTCGGGACATGGGTAGCACTGGAAGACACACTGGGGGATACTGCGAATAACTCAGCATGGACCAACGTGGAGCCTGGAACAAAACCACAGCGAACCAACACTGAAGTAGCAAAGTTGTTCAGTTAACTTTCTGTTGCCCGGAAAACAGCTAAATACCCGAAGTCCATTGGAGGACCATGTCAGCTGGCTACTAACAACACTACCACAGGACCAAAGGTAGTCAGGTGATATGGACTGTTATGGCTGCGTCCATGATGGTAACCACAGGAACTAAATTACAGCGCAACCCATAAAAATCCTAGTGGACTCTAGGAATAGTCCTCAGCGCATTACTCATCATTGCACCTGACATCTAACCACCCAAGAGATCAGGGGAAGTTGGCGCTCTGGTGAGTAACGGCGATTCCCAGGCCGCAACATGACAAAAAAGCAGTTCGCACAATGATGTCCCTACTGGAAGTCTGGTGCATCTAGATTGACTGTTAGGGGTTAGGGCTCCCTAAGGATCTGACTCCAATATGTGATCACATATTGGGTTCCTCTGGGAGACCCCATATAATGGCCAGAATAAAAAACAAATGATTGAATTGCATGCTTGACACTGGAGCAGAAATTTCAATCACCAGTGTTGAACATGATTTACATTCGGACAGCACTCAATGTGTGGTGATTGGATTTGATCACCATGTGGTAGGTGAGAGCCCATGGACTTGACAAAGTCATGTTAGAAATCAGCAATGACCTCACATTAAAAATCCCAATGCGGTATTACTCTTGTTCTGATAACATCATTGAAACTGATGTGACCCAGAATGGGTGGATCTTAGATTTAGTGAATTGCATGTTGTGGAGAGGCCCAAGAAACTCAAAGGTCTGCGTGGTAAAGCAACATCACCTAAGACCACCCATAAACGCAATTGATGACACTGCTAATATGGTAGTACACAAATGGACAGAGATCTCTCACAATAGAGACCATGAACCAATTGTGTACCAATACCAAGAACTATGGGCCCACAGGAAAAATTACTGTGGAAAGATGGTTTATGTCCAAGTGGACATACAAGGTCCAGATCCACCACCTCAATGTCAATATTGTTTTCCCCGTGAAGCCATGGAATCAGTTACAGAAGCTGTGACTGATTTAGAGTCAAGGGGTGGTCATAAAGGGAAACTCCAAGTGCTATAATCCTCTATGGCCTGTTAAAAAGAAAGAGACAAATACCTGGAGACTTACCATTGATCTCAGAGTTTTGTATAAGTACACCCCAATGTCAGCACAAGTGGTTGCAGAAACACCAGACATAATGGCAATAATAAATGGCAAAAGCCATGTATTCTCTACCATTGATGTAGCCAATGTTTCTTCTCAATATCATTGACAGAAGACTGCTGTTATAAATTTGCATTCACTGTGCAAGATACACAATATATGTTTTGCGCATATCCCCAAGTTTCTCAGACCTGGCTCTCTACAGGAGTTACACAAGTTCATGAGTTGCAAACTTCATGAGGGAGTTCATAGAGGATTTTGCAACAAAATTGAAGCCCCTTTATGAACTGCTAAGAGGAGAGCTATCCTCTCTACACTGTTTGTCACTACTTGGAATCTGACTCTTCACTCTACTACTGAATCTATTCCCTTCTCTCCATTTCCTGGTCAAGACCCCGCGCCCTCCTATACCCTCCCTGATTGTTCTAAACTCCTTTCTGTCCCAGCTAAGATCCTCACCAGGAGGCCCCATCCCCTCTCTTACCCTGTCAGACTATTTTAATCTACCCCCTCTTGTCCCTGCTGAAGACCTCGCTCCCTCATCCCAAGTCTCCACTTCTCTAGTCTATCCTGTCTCTGTTATCTCTTCCAGTACCTGGAGCTCCGCAGGGACCAGACAGATTCTTCTTCTACACCGGCAAGTGCCAGTTGGGGTGTGAAAATATTTAAATGATATTTGAGGGGGGCGGAATACGTATGAAATGGGGAGGGATGTAGTTATTTTTTTCTTGGGGGTTTTTAATACCGTCTGTGCTGAGGGTAGTATAATAATGTGTGTGTATGGGGGGGCATAAATTTGTGTGTGAGGGGTATATTCTTAATATCTGTGTTACATGTAGGTCACTGATGGTCTCTGCATTATTTGGCATTAGTTGGCAATTACATTATCGGGTAGCCACTGCGACACTCCCTGATCTGGCGGTCACTGCAAACCTCTCTGCATTATATGGCACATCACTGCGACACTCTCTGATCTGATGGTCACTGTGAACCTCTCTACATTATCTGGCAGTCTCTGTGACACTCACTGATCTGGTGGTCACTGCAAACCTATCGGCATTATCCAGGGGTCACTGCGTTGTTGTCTTCAGTTTATGGTAGTTACTGCAAACCTCCCTGCATTATATTGCAGTCACTGTGTTGCTCTCTGATCTTGCGATCACAGTGAACTTCCTTGCATTATCTGGCAGTCTCTGTGACGTACCCTGATCTGGTGGTCACTGCAAACCTCTCTGCATTATTTAGCGGTCACTGCGATGTTCCCTGCATTATATGGTGGTCACTGCGAACCTCTCTGCATTATATGGTGGTCACTGCAATGCACCCTGATCTAGCTGTCACTGCAAACCTCTCTGCATTATCTGGCAGTCACTGCAACACTCCCTGATCTGGCTGTCATTGCAAACCTCTCTGCATTATCCAGCAGTCACTGAGATGTTCCCTGCATTATACGGTGGTCACTGCAGTGTTCACTGTATTATGGTGGTCACTGCAATGCTCTCTGTATTATATGGAGTCCACTATGATGCTATCTGTATAATATGGCAATCACTGCAATACTGTACTCTCTGAACTATATGGCGGTCACTGCAATGCTCTACATATTATATTGCAATCACTGCAATGGTCTCTGCATTATATTTTGGTCACTAAGATGCTCTCTGTATTATATGGCAGTGACTGCCATGCTCTTTGTTTTATATGGCGGTCACTACGATGCTCTCTGCATTTTTAGGCTTTCGCTATATGCTGGTCACTATGAAGTTCTTTACATTATATGGTGGTCACTCAGGGGCGTATTTATAATGGGTGCAGGGTGTGCGGTGCACACAGGGCCCCCCTTGACCCAGGGGCCTGTGCGCACCGTACTTCCTGCACCCATAATTTTTTATACCTACTTCTCCGAAGTCCCACGTCGGCCGGAGTAGAGCTACACAAAATGCCTGGAACGTGGCCGCCGCAGCCGTTTCCCAGTGTTTCGCGCATGCGCAGAAGGCAAAACACAGGGAAAATGGCTGCCGTGCCATTTTCCATGTGTTCTGCGTATGCACTGTAGATTCCGGGCACAGGCTAGTGCCCAGAGTCTACTGCTGCTTTCAGTTCGCTGGCGGCCACCGTGGAGAGAGGAGGGGGCCACGGACGATAATGCACATGGGCCCCCTCCTCTCTTAATACGTTCCTGTGGTCACTGCAATGCTCTCTGCATTATCTTGTGGCTATTGTTATGATCTCTGCATTATATGGTGGTCAAAGTAATACTCTCTGCATTATATGGCTGTCACTGTGATGTTCCTTGCTTTATATGGTGGTCGTCGTAATATTCTCTGCATTACAATAGTGGGCACTGCAACACTCTGTATATTATATACCGGTTACTGGACACTGTTTGAAACATCTAAAGTCTCTCCTGCCTTAGAAAAATAAATATGTTAGGTGAAATTAAAAACGAATTCTTAATGACGGGGTGCCCAGGGTGCAAAAATGTCTAGGTACAGCTATGTGTATGACAGTGCAGCAGTGCGACTAGACAAAGGACATAGCTCTGTTAAAGAGCCAGACCCAATTCCAGGATTTTGGGTAGGCTGCTTATATTTACAATTTTTTGCTAAACCATTTTAAGTCAGTGAATTAGTAAAAAAATATGTATTTCACACTTTCACTGCTGCAGCCATTGTTAGATGTGCTTGACTGTGACCTATGAGTTCTCATATGAGGTTTTTAATTAATTGATTTGCCTTTCCATCGCCTTTAAACGGGATGTAGTCAGCATCCCAGCTGACGGGATACTGACAGACTAAATACCAGCGCCGGAATCCTGACAGCAGTCGGGATCTCGGCTCCAGAAGACCTACCGTGGGCATCCCAAAGGTAAGTATCGGGGGTTAGAGGGAGGGTTAGGGTGCGGGGTTAGGTTTAGGCACTAGGGGGAGGGTTAGGGTTAGGCACTAGGGGGAGGGTTAGGGTTAGGCACTAAAGGGGGAGGGTTAGGTTTAGGGTGCGGGGAGGAGGGAGTTAGGTTCAGGCACTAGAGGACACCACGATCGGAGGGTTAGGGTAGGGAGTGGGGGAGGGTTAGTATACCTACACAAGTGTCGGTATATTAACCCTGTCGGGATCCCGGCGTCGGGATTTTTTAATGTTTTTGAGGGAAAAATATATTTTCCGGCATAAATTACGGATGTATCTTTTTAAAGCTCAATGAATAAATCAAATAAATGTGGTTGAGACGATTGAGTTAAGTTTAGTCCCTTCGATAATAATTTGATTTCCATACCTGTTAAATTCTTAATCGACAGATTGAAGATGCCTACTGATTTTACCAGAATCTTACGGTTTTTAATTTCGGTTTGGCCCCCTCTAGTACCTCCGCGTCTATTTCTGTTTCTGTTTCACTTGATTTTTTTGGTGAGTCCACTTTCAGGACCTCATTCAGAGTCGGTCGAAGCGGCCGCACGGTCGTACGGGAAAAGGGGCCAGATATTCAAATGATTCCCTCGCAAGTTGCGTCCCTAAGTTCGGATCGGTAGCTGGCCGACCAAGGGGAGGAAGCGGCCGGAATTCAAAAAAATATGCCCCCTTCTCGTACGCATTGCACGTCATCTCCAGGCATATAAGGATTAATCGAGACCATCGGGAACCATCAGAACTGGTCGTAGAGCTTAAGGTTGACCATACCCTCTCTTAAGCTCTACGATCATGTCAGTGTAAAAACCTCCCATGTCACATGTGCCATGATGCTACTTTGTTAATTATGCATTCCCATAAACCGTATGCACTCCCATAAAACGCCGTTCACATAATTAGGCACGCCTGCGTTAGGATCTCCACTCCCCCGTTTTCAAGCACCTTCCCCTGTTACCACCCACAAACGCCTCAATCTGTCACTCAAACTACCGACCTGGCTGTGTTCAAGGAGAGAGAAATTTCTGATCGTAGCAGCTAGTTTGCGCACGCGCATTGCGAACTTTATGCATGCGCAGTATAGCGAACATCGTTGGCGTACGACCGTGCGGCCGCTTCGATCGACTCTGAATGAGGTCCTCAATCTTTCGTATCGATTTTTTAATTGAAGGTCTTTTACCTGGATGTGACTCAGATCTCTTTTTTCGATGATATTATAACAACTGGGATGAGATTGACTGACTGTAAAAGATTCACTAGCGGACTGTTTTTCAGCATGTCTCTTGTATGATTAATTTTTGAGACCTACTGTATATCTTTGTTCATCTATGTGTTTTGAAATCCAGTTCGCTCTATGAGTTTAGTTTATCTGTTTATTTTCATTGGTCATTCTAACTGGTTAATTGAAATTGGAGACTTGTTGTCTGTATTTATGTTTGTTGTATGTCCTTATTCCCCATTATTATAATCATGTTGATCTCTGTTATATTTTTTACTTTTAGTGTTAATTATCTCTTTTTCAAATTGTTCCACCCTCTTATTCACTTTGTCATCTCTTTCTTTATAGACTGGGTGGTCTTTAAATTGTTCTAGTTTGTGTGCTGTACTAGAATTTATTCGTGTTTGTTGAAATGGAGGATGATCAGTTGAGAGGAGAGCAGGAACTACTGTACATACTAGTGCTGGAGCTGCTGCCAGTGCCACCAGACGTGATGATACTAGTCCATCTGTGTCTGTGTTTATTACACAAAATGCAACCGTATAATTTATACATAAAACACTTTTTACAGTATTTACATATTTACATATAATACAATATATACTCCATCAAATCAACAATGCATCTCAATACCTTATGTCAATAACCCTTACTCCTACCTTTACCGCCCCCAACTTCACACCCAATGACCATCCCCCCTCCCTCTCACCCCCCACCACCAACTCCTCCCACCATCACCAACCCAAGTATTGAAAAGGTAAGTCAATCATCCAGATGTATGTAAAGCATTCCTCTGTAATTTAGTTAATACAAAGTGAAGGACAGGAAACGACAGAAACCAGTTACCAAGGACTCAGGACCGAACTTTCGCTACCCATTCAAGGGGGCCTCAGATGTCGCCACAACCATGACCAACTGATGGCGTCCATTCTTCCTTTGTCCATGTCCATCATCCGCTTCACCTCATGCAAGATTTCCCCAACAACCGATATCCAGGGAAGGACTTTACCCCTAATACCCAATTGACACCGTGCGTTCCATGTGTAATACCGTACTACTAAGCTAACTAAAAAAATAGTGCACAAATCAAATCTACCATACCCCTTGAATGCCCCATAAGCCCATTCAGGGTAACTCAGCCCCGAAAGGCAAGGGATACGCAAGCGCCTTGAAACTCCTTTATAAACCTCTATGTTATAGGGACACTTACAGAAGAAGTGGTCCATCGTCTCCTCCTCCCCTAGACACTCCTCACGTAGACAACCACGATCATCGGCACTTCTTACTTTAAGGTTACCTCTAACGTAGAGCCTTCCATGGAAGGAGAGCCAGGCGATGTCTCTAAATTTCAGAGGAATCCTCTGAGAATTAATCAGAGCCAATCCCTCCGAACACATCTCACCCGGGCAATCCTTTAGGGCCAGCGGAACATAGAAGTAGGTCTGCAGAATTCTTAGCCCCATCTCTCTCCTGGCCAAGCCTCTCACATCACCAACTTCCAAGCCCCACCGTCTCATCACTTTCAGACACAGGACCACGTAGATCGGGAGGTAGCCTCGCCTAACTCGGGGTATCTTAATTCGACCTCCCTCCATCCATTCTTTGAGAAAGGGAAACGCCCATTCCCCGAGACCTTCTACCCATTGAGGGGGAGTCTCTAAAAACAGACTCCCTATGTTTAGCTTACAAAAAGTTGTCACAAAAAATACTACGGGGTTGACCATACTCTGGCCTCCCTCTTCCCTCAATTTGTATGTGATGCCTCTTTTGATAATATTCATCCCATTTCCCCAAAACATCAGGAAAAACAATGAATTTATCTTGGACCACATGGACTGAAGCAAAAAACAGACATAACTGACATACAGAAACACTGGAATCAAGTAGGTTTTGCATAAATCAACCCTTTCCCTATAGGAAGACTTCCATCTTCTCCAAACAGATACCTTCCTGGATGCAATCTCCAACTTTTTCTCCCAATTTAGGGTGCCATAATCACCGTGGTTGAAATAAATGCCTAGAATTTTTATCTGTGGACTGGCCCGAGGGAGGTTGTCCGGAAGGTCAAATTCTGTCCCTTCCTCCCCCATCCAGAAAGCCTCACACTTCTCTTGGTTTATCCTGGAGCACGATGCCTCAGAATACATCCTGATGAGTTCTTCCACCCGCCGTGCCTCTGCCTCTTCAGACAGATACACCGTGATGTCATCAGCGTAGGCTACCACCTTCAGTGCAGGTCCAGGGCCCAGCTGCACCCCCTCCACTGCACCATACTCTAACCTCCTTATAAAGGGGTCAATAGCAAATACATACAGAAGAGGGCTCAAGGGGCACCCCTGACGAACCCCAGAACCTACACCAAAAGTAGCACCCACCCAACCATTCACAAGTGGGAAGCTTTCGGCCTTGCTGTATATTGTTTTTAGCCAATTCACCACCCTCGCTGGAAATCTATACCATTACAGTACCCTCCATAGGTATTCATGATTGACTCTGTCAAAAGCTTTGGATTGATCCAATGCTAGCAAATACTTTCCCCACCTCTCAGCACGGCACCGCTCAATGACCTTCCGGACACCAAGGACAGCACTAAAGGTACTACGGCCTTTCACCATACAATGCTGAGAGGCTGAAAGCAGCCATTCTGTAAATTCAGTCAGTCTGTTAAAAATTATTTTTGCCAAAATCTTCCTATCTGTGTTGAGAAGAGCTATGGGGCGCCAATTCTCAACACACAGGGGATCCTTACCCTTGGAGAGCAATATAAGTGCAGACAACCTCATGGAAGGGGGAAGATATTCTTCACCCAAACACTCATTAAACACTTCCACAAGGCGCGGGGCCAAAATATCTGAAAAGGTTTTATAAAACTCTGACGTTAACCCATCCGGCCCCGGAGATTTTTTAACAGATAACCCCTCAATCGCTATCCTCACCTCCTCTACCCCTATATCACTCTCCAAGCAGTCGAAAGAAACATCAGGCCTCACAAGCCCAGGCGTTCCCCTCAGAAAGACCTCCATCCTTTCTCTAATAAGTGATTTCTCTGATAAAAGGTCAGAGTAATAGTCCACAATGACCCCCAAAATACCCTCCTTTGTTTCCTGAAGGGTACCCTGGTTATCACGCAAACCTCTGATCTCTCTCATCTCAGACGTCATCCTACAGTTCTGGTAGGGATCTGGTGAGTGGTAATTCCCATAATCCCTCTCCAAAACCAAAGATGCCAACCGGTTGTACTGAAAATCTTTCATCAGAGTCTTCACTCGGGAGATTTCCCCACTATCTCCCTCTTCAGAGATTAAGAGGTCCAATTTCCTTCTCAAAAAATAGTAGGAACTATTATTTCTCAAGTTCTTTTTTGCTACAGATCGCCTAAAGAAACTCTGAGTTCTCTTTTTGACCTCCTCCCACCACTCCGATCTACTCCATCCTGCCTCCAACAGCGATTCCTGTGCCTGGAAGAAATCTCTAAAGGATTGTCTAACTCTCTCCTCCTTTAGGAGGTCTGAGTTAAGACGCCACATCCCCCTGCCCTTCTGAAGGGATTGTGCCGCATTCAAGGTTACACTCAGAAAACAGTGATCCGAAAACTCCACCAACCTTACCTCAGGAGGCAAGGTCTTCAGAGTCTCCTTAACAAAAAACCTATCTATTCTTGACCTACGACTACCACTGAAATATGTGTACCCGGTGAGATCTGGGAAATGGCGAATATGCACATCGACCAGACCAGCCTCCCTAATCATCCTAACTAAATAATTTGAATCATAGCTCAACGTTGTCCTTGCGCCTCCCCTGTCCTTAGGCCGAATCACGGTGTTAAAATCACCTCCAAAGACAATTTGCTGAGCTGTGAAGAGGAATGGTTTTATCTCTCTAAAGAGGCACTTCCTATCATATGGCTTCTGAGGACCATAGATGTTAATCAACCTTAGGTCGTGCCCCCTCAGAGTGACATCCAAAATGATACACCTGCCTACCTGTAACTCTATAACCTTGTGTATGGTTACCATGTCAGTAAAAAGCACTGCCACCCCACCGTACGGCTCGGCCGCAAGAGACCAGTAAGATGGACCCCTCCTCCACTCCCTCTTAATCCTATGGAGGGCATCCAACTTACTTATCCTTGTCTCCTGCAAAAATAAAAAATCAACCTCAACTGTGTTGAAAAAATCAAAGGCCATAAAGCGAGCATGATCGGAAATAACGGAAGCCACATTAAGCGTGGCACATCGTATGGGCTGGGGATCCATATTTCTAAGTTATAGAAAGCAGAACCGACCTTGCCTTTTCTTTACTTTTCCCTAGGGGGATCCCCCTCCCCCACACCCTCCACTCTCATACCATCACCATCACCACCCCCCTCCCCATCCCCAACACACATCACCACTCCCAGCCCTCCTGGATCCGGAGGCTTAGGGTCTACTGACCCTTGAGGAACTTCCTCGACAGGATCTACATCAATTCCTTCCTCGTTCCTTTTTTGAGGAACTGCCTCCTCCTCCTCCCCTTCTGCCACTTGACTTTCCCTTCTTCTTACATCACCCTGTCCATCTGTGTCATCTACTCAAGCCGATGCCCAAGGGCATACAAGGCTTAAGTCAGGGCATATAAAATCAAAGAAGCAATATTTTACATTGGTAAAGAAAAAAACATCTAAGGGAAAGTTAGCTGCAGAATCGCTTTGTTTCAACTCCTCCTTCAGTTTCTCAAGTTGCTTTAAGTACATGACTCCAACTGGCAGTATCTGAACTCACTTCACAGGTGACTGCTTTGAAGGGTTTTAGCACTTTGCACAACACGGAAAGTATTTTCCACTGACCTTGAGTAAGGTGCATTCCCCCTCCTCTTCCTATGCCATAGCTTGCTGTGTAGCATTGGATTACTTTTTGCTGTTCCTCCATCCACTGAAGCATGAAGTTTCACCTTGTAACTTCCTCTTGCTTCAGCTGGTGGCAGGGCAAATTCAACATTTCTTGCAGGTGTTGCAATCTTTTACATGCGCCTGCTGAATGGCAAAAATGCCCAGAAATGTTTTGGGCCACAGCAAGCATCTCCTGCACGGCCCTGTCAATTAAAAAAAAAATTTGCACCACTAAGTTGATTGCGTGAGAAAAACATGTTAGAATTCACCCAGCTGTAATGCTCTCACAATATTGGTGGTATTGTCAGAAGACAAAAATCCTGAGGAGAGTGCAAGCAGAGTAAACCATTTTACAATGACTTCCCAGAGTTTTTCTAAAAGGTTGACAGCAGTATGCCTCTTAGTGAAACCAGTGATACACAGAGTAGCCTGCCTCTGAATGAGCTGCAGTTTCTTAGATGCTGCTGCTGTTGGTGCCACTGAAGGCAATATACTCAACCAGTGGGCTGTTACAGTCATGTAATCTTGCATTTGCTCTGTTCCGCTTGTCCACTTATCATAGCTGATAAGTGGATAGTGGGTACAACGGCATTTTGGAGGACACTAATTGTTTTTTTTAATGTCCCTGAACAGGCTGGGAATTGCTTTTCTAGTGAAGTGGAATCTAGATGTGATTTGGTAGCGGGGACACATGACCTCAATTAATTGTCTAAAACTCACTGCATTATTGGAGGATATTGGACTCACATTTAATATCAGCATAGATGTTATTGCATCAGTGATCCGCTGTGCAATTGGGTGACTACTGTCATACTTGCTTCCCCTTGCAAAGGATTGTTTAACTTTCAATTGTGTGTGTTTTTTTGGTTTTAACTACTACTAGTAGTTTTCCTGGTCCCCTTATGGGATGAAGATCAACTCCCAGCAGCAGCAGGTGTATTACTCAAGGATTCTTCTGGGGGCAAGGACTGATGTGAATAATTTACATTTTTTATTTTTTGTAAATGCCTCCCCTCCTCCCTTGATTCAGAATACAAAAATGTAATTAAATTTGCTACTAATTAAACCTTCCTTTCCCTGAATTTAACTACATACATACTTCAACTCCCTAAGGCCTCTTGAATAATAAAAACATTGTTTTAAGATGTGCCATGTTGAAAGTTGAACTGCCACAGCCACGGAAATCTTCTACATGCAGTTGCTGAATGCCAAAAATGTCCCAACATTTTTATGGCCACAGACAGCATCCCCTTTATGTCCCTTTCATTTTAAAAAAAATTATGAACCACAAAGTTGGTTCGGTGAGCAAAACATGGTAGATTTTCAAATGTACCCATTTTTTTTAATTGCTCCCAACCCCAACCAGTTGCCCCAGGACCCTGGTGAATTGATAGGATGTTATAAATAATGGTTCAGCTAAAAAAAAAGCCTGCCTCCTTTGTATGTAGGTGACTCTAAGCGGAATAACTAGGTAATGTAGATTGTAGAGAGACCAGAAATATGAGCAGGTGCACAGAGCAACTTTCTGACAGGATGTGTGCAATAAAGTGCAAATACGTTGAATACAAAAAGTAGTTGTGTATATTGGACACATTACATACATATTTACATGTTACATACAGTGTGTAAAGCAGGATGAGGTAACCTGAGGCACGGCACCCATTGAAAAATAACTTCCAGTAGGCCCGGCAATCTGCACGGATGTTGGGAGTTGTAGTTCAGCCTGAGAGCTACAGGCTGCTTTCCTCTGATGTAAACAGTAAGTCTTGGTCCCATTATCCATAACAACCTCTATGAGCACAAAGTAAATATCTGTTTACAGTGTGTACTACTTAGCAGCACCTCCACAAGCAAGGCCACCGCATTTCTATTAGATGTCTAAAAAAACCTCCTCCAGATAAAAGATGTCTTTTAGGAACTGAAGAACTTGATGCTACATTAATCTTCCCTTATAAATTTTCTTAAGAATCAAAACATTTAAATAATAAATATATTAAAAACTAATCAATCCTTCCGTCCTTTCCCTGTCTTCAGTCCGTAAACATATTCCAACTCCCTCGGGCCTCTAACCTAGTTCTTGATTAATGAAAACATTCTTGGTTTTTAAACTTTCTGTGGGGTCGTATAGTTTATTAAACTGTCATCCTGCCTACCACTGCAGTGCCATGTTGGAAGCTGAACTGCCACATGTTAGTGCCGCCCATTGTTGTTGCTTAGCTAGTCAGCCAGCTATCTCAATGCAACCTTTTGGCCTAAACTGGATGAAATCAATTTTGTGAGCTGTGAGGTGGTCAAAATTGACTGGAAATGACTGGAAATAAATATTATTGATGTTAATAATACTGTAGGAGCAAAATCAGGCCCAAATTATGTGATTTCAGCTGTTTTTATGATTTTTTAAAAAAAATACAGATCCAAAACTAAAACATGCAAGGGTGGTTTTGTAAATCCAAATACAGATCCAAAACCTTGAAGGAGATACAGATCCAAAACCAAAATCTGTGGCTCGACGCACATCCCTAGTACGAATACGTCTGAATCTGTATACAAAGTGCTGCGATGCAGCGTCAACAACTTTTTCTCACGCCAGGTTCTATAATGCTTCATCTGCGACTTTGCACGAATTTAAAACTAATTCCTGTTAGGTTGAAGTTGCAGCCCAGCATCTGTAGTACACTGTGAGTGGTGAGTTGCTGTATCTGTGATAAGAAAAAGATGCAAAATTTAAAGACTATGCTACTCTTAGTCGCTCCAGGCATCTCGCATCATATGGCGCAATGATGCTAGGTGTATGATGACACATTTGGATCTAGCATAGTCTATGAAATCACAGTTAGAATCTAACTGATTTCTTTGTGAAACTTTTACACTTCATTTCTCTCTCATTTAGGGCTCTATACATAATCAATTTCTACAAAAGCAGGTGATAATTTCTACAAAAGCAGGTGATAATTTCTACAAAAGCAGGTGAAAATGTAAATTATGTTTTCGGGCAATTCATCAAAAAGGTAATGCAGGAGATTTCACAGTTATCTCCTGCTTACCTTTCTCTCGCTGAATGGCCTGTTGTCCCTATACACTAGTATGGGGACAGAAATTTATCAACCTCCAAAAGTTCAATATTCTTGGAGCTTGACTGTGGGAGCATTCTCCATCTTCAGATGGCATTTGCTCCCACACTCGGCGCTCACTCCACTTCTTCCCTATGGGAAGGAGACCTGGGTTGCGGAGAGGGATCCTTTCGGATTCCTCTGCCCCTGTCCGGCACCTTCCGCCGTACGCTGGGGCTCCTGTGTGTCTGCGTGAACTCTAGGTCATGCAGGCGCACTAATTTCACTGCTCCGAAAAGGAGCAGTGAAAAGACTTGGGGAGACAGATGATTTTTGGATCAGTTGTCTCCATGATGGAGCAATGATGAATTGCTCTGGTGCTCGCTGTGAGTTGAAATGTTAATTATAGGGAACCGCTCAGACCCCAATAATTAACACAATGAATAGAGCCCTTAATCTTTGGTTTGACCAGTACAGCTTGTCCACATATCTGTAGTTAAGTGGATAGTCGGTACAGTGATATTTTCTAGGCCAAGAATATCTTTTTTTTTTTGGAAAAACTTTTTATTAATGACCTGGTACAAGTGAGGACTTGCTGTTCTGGTAAAATGGAATCGAGGTGAAATTTTAATAGCAGGGTCACATAATCCTCTGAAACTAGATGCATTGATGGTGGATATTGGACGCAGACCTAATGCTAACGGAGCTGTCATGGCTTCAGTGATCCACTGTGTAACAGGCTGGCTGCTGTCATACTTGGTTTCTATTGTAAATTATTGTTTCACAGTCAATTGTTGTTTTAAACTACTAGTCTTCTTGAATCCCCTTCTATGATGAAGATTCATCCCGAGCAGCAGCCCTAGTGCATAAGGTTTTTTCTTGAGAATCTTGGATAGGGGAGGAGTCAGTTTGCCTTTGCAAACAGGATGCAGGAGGACTTTGCTAAATAATTTGCATGAACTCACTGCAAATGATGTAACAGGGAGCAGGTGTCTATATGGTTAACGCTGGGCCATAACTAGGGTAGTGCGCCCTGTGCCATGGCACAGGGCACCACAGGACAAGGGGCACTGTTCAGGCCTGAATTTTCTGTTTATTATCATTCTCACTTGTAGCTTCTCCTCCCCTCTCTACTTACTTTGGCCTCACAAATTGTACAGATGCCTTGACAAATGTTGTCAGGATTTGGGTAAAAATATGTCCACATGGAAGAGATGGATTTTTTGGTCTTATTCCCTGACATAACAATGGCCTTCTTCTTATCACTGGCAAGAACTGCTGCAACTAGTTGCTGACTTACTTTGACACAGACAACATCCTCCTCCTGAATTTTATTGACTTCTTTTCTGCAGCACATTCACCATCAACATCCTTAATAGCAGAAGATACATAAAGATCTCTCCCATCATGTTGCACTTCCACAGTACCATCCTCAATTTCTATGTCAAAAAATTACTTTTACTACTACTCACATTAGCAGAGCGTGCAGAAATGGTGGAAGAAGGCTTCTCTGCGAATACAGTGTCAGAAATTTGAGACTCACACATAGCACTCGTGTGCACCCTTATACTCTTCTCAGGGATCTGTGAAGCTTGTGCACACACAGTTTGTTCTTCAGCCTTAATGTTCTTTTTGTGCACTGATTTCCTTGTTTTAAATGTGACACATCTGGACTCAGAGCAAGAAGGTGTTGCATGTCAGGTTACAGAACATGCCCATTTTGTTGAGCCCTGGCTTCTAGTGTGTGAAACGGCAGTTGCAGGACACCCCTTGCAAATAAAGGCCATGGTCTGAGCCTTTCCTTGCCACTGTGAGTGTTGTATGGCATGTTGGCAATTTAATGTTTCCTCAGCAGTAACTTTTCTCTTCATAGGTAGAGGGGATGTTGCCTTTACAATTTTGAAATCCTGTTTAGACTTGAGGTGCCCCTTATACCTTTGTTCCCCTTGACCTCCTTTAATAGATGTTGAAGTAGTACTATGACTGGCAGCACTAGTACTGGGTTGCTCCTGCCTTTCTATCGACTGATCTATGATTGGTTTTATTTTTCACACCAGAACAGGACTAAAGCCATAGGTGTTATGTCATAGGTGCAAGGGGAGCAGCTGCTATGGGGCCCAGAGCTGAGGGGGGCCCATCTTCCTTGTCAAAGTTACATGTGTTATATACATAAATCACCATTGGGTGGTACATAGGGGTCCTTACAAACTTGTGCTATGGGGCCTTCAAATACCTAGTTACGACCCTGGCTAAAGCTACTGCAGTTGAACTTAACTGCCACCACACCAAGTGAACGTACAATGAGATAGAGAAAGGAGGTACTTTTACCTTTACCATGCAGTTTTATTAAAATATTGGAGACTTGTTTTGATACTAGGAAAAAAAATATTTTTTCCACTTATGATTTTTGGTGTGCAGCAGTTGGAGACACAACAACACCCACTATGTACAGTAATATACACTGCATCTCAAAATCACACTATGCAAATTTTTTTATTGATTCAAAGAATATTGTTTTTACACACCAGGAATGAAACAGGTCTCCTTTTGGATGCAGATGATGGGGATACCATTGTACACAGTAGCTGCCACTAAAAAACACGCTATGCAAATTTTTAAATTCAATTCTAAAAGACTGTCTATTCTTTTTTACACACCAGGAAAAGAAAATTACTTCTTTGCAATAATTATTTTGGGATGCAGATGATGAGAATACCACTGCACATAGTAGCTGCCACACTATGCAAATTAATTAATTTGATTATAAAATACTGACTTCTTTTGGGGGTGCACCTCAAGCACGACACAGTATTGTTTGGACAAATAATCTAAAAATCAACTCTGTCTCTGACCTCATACAGAAGTGCCACACATACACAGTGCAGTGTAGATAGATAGTAGATGGATTTCACTTTTTAACAATCAAGAGTCTATTTTTGCAGCACCACTCACAGTAATCTATTTGCAGTTTGTAGTGTGTGTCTGACAAACAAACACACATACACAGTCCCACGCCCTCTCCATCCACTATCCTGTGTGAAATGCGAGATCAAAAAAATTACGTTTTACCTCATTCTGAGATCAGAACTTGATGGAAAACCGAATCTCAGTCTCTGATTCACTCGGAACCCCTAAGTTCCGGTGTGTTCAGTTTTCATAAAAACCACACCTGTCATCTCTAATATATACATCTACATCAGGGGCAGCCAACCCTGGTCCTCGAGAGACCAACAGTGCATGTTTTCCATGTCTCCTCACAGAGGGCCTGATTCAGACCCGCTCGCAATCACTATGTGCTCGCAAGCGGGTCGATGGTGGAGCATTGCGCACGCGCGTGCGCAAGCCCCGGAGCGAGAGAGAAATTCTCTCGCTCCAGGGCTCGCTACAAACGGGGCGGCTGCCGATGTTGATCGACAGTTCGTGGGGTGGGGGGGTGGCTGGACAAACGGAGGCGTCCCTGAAGGAACGCCTGCCGTTTGTGGGCGGCCCTACTGACATCACGAGTGATGTCAGTAGTGAGCTTGCTCACTGGGGCTTGCGGCAGACAAGACCATATCACAAGGGTCTCGTTGCAAGCCCGATGGTTGCGATGGTCGCGACCATCACCTGGCCACTCGCTAAAGCTGTGGGTGGTCACCCACAGCTTAACGAGCGGACAGGAAGCCGGGTTGTTTAAAACAAAGTAGTCGCCATGATTCAGAGCGAGTGCTCGCTTTTTGCGAGCGGCTCTGAATCAGGCGCAGATTCACCAGTGTAATACTTAGCTCCACCTGTGGATCTTTTCAAATGTGTTAGTGAGTAATGAATACAACTGTGCACCAGCTAGGTAGTCTGGAAAACGTGAACTGTTAGTAACTCTTGAGGATCGAGGTTGGCTACCCCTGATCTACATATATAACAGTACATACATACATACTGTACATATGAAGCAAGTTATACAGCCAGTTTGTGACCATTGACAATGCCACAATTATTCATGAAAATTGCATTAAAGAATGCTAAGAATAACACTTAGAAGGTGACAAGTAGTTAACCTCATGGTCAGTGAATACAAAGAGACAAAAACACTTAAAGCTGTCTACTTTAAGGAAATCATATCTTATAAGAACATGGTCAAAATGAAATGTTATATTGGACAGTAAAACACTTCTTACCTTTATTTAGTTGTATTAAGTTTTATAACTTGCTGTGATGGAGCAACTAATTTACATCCAGAATACCAGGGACGGACTGGGGCTGCTGAGCAGCCGCAAAAGGGGCATGACAGCGCCTCAAAAGAGGCGAGTATGGCGGACTGTATCTGCAGCCATGTTGCCTCCAGGGTACTGCGCCTTACAAGTTTCTGAATAGCATTTCCATTCTATAACTAGACGACAACATAGCCCATCTGACAGTTTTACTCTTATGCCTGACAGCCCCGTGTAAATAATAATGTGGTAAAGGTATATTTATTATCTGGTATGTTTGGAACTGAAATTTAAGGTTTTCTGGATGAAGTTTTGTTCTGTACTGTGGAGCATCAGATCCTAATTACTTTACATGTAACATTTCTTCTGCCTTTTCTCTTACTAACCATGCAAATCCTCTCCCTGCTAACCGTATAGAAAGTGCCAGGAACTGGAAAATAGCGCATACTGGCCCTGATTCAGAGCAGCACGCAGTCCGCACACAATGCCGATTTTCACGGAGCTGAGCGATTTTTTGCCACTGTGCCTGCAGGAAAATCCCTAAGACCTCCTACGGCGCATGTGTTACACAGTGTATGCACAAAGGCGCAGTTGTGATTGAGACTGATGGTATCAGAAATGTATTGGAAAGGTGCTGGGTGTTCCTGGATGGTGACTGAGAGGTGGCTAAGTAGGAGCACGGCGATGGACTGTCCTATGGGCGTGTTATGGCAGTGTCTCGGGGCTGATGATGAAGTGTTTGTGTACACATATTTTTAATTGTTCACATTGGTGACCACACTCAAATGGAAAATCTACACCTGCCACAGGGCTGGTGCAAGTTTCTATGGTGCGACCAATGGTGGCGTCTAAAGACGTATCAAGGGGTTTTACATAGTATACAGGCATTCATAGTGGTCATCCCAGTCTTCGCACATTCATATGCACAGATGTACACCAGAAAAGGGCTTTGTAGCAGTATTTGCATAAAGTCGCAGATGGACGACTGCCAAAAGTCGCAGATGCGGCTGCATCAGCCTCTGAATCAAGCACAAATTGTCTATGGTGCTCAAGCTGATTCTCAGTAAGTAAAAGATAAAACTTTTATTGCAAAAGTTTTAATAAGTTAATACAAGAAGAGTGGATGTGCTTGGTATCAGTGTGGAGAACAGATTGGAGATGAAATCATCTGTGTAATGGAGGCTACAGTTATAGTTAGAGGGAATATTTTATTTGCTTAGTTGAACTATAACTCCAAGATAACAAGGAGAGTGGGTTTTATTGCAGATCTCCCAATCATCTAGATAGCTGCATTTGCATAAAGTCACAGATAAGCAACCAATAGACACAGACACGGACATGGAGATGTCTGACTCATGCCGCAACATGTGAATGTAGATAAAATAAATGGGTTAGGTGTTGGTTGTGAGTGGCATAGTGATTAGTATTGCTGCCTCAGTATTAGAGCAATGGTTGTATTCTGGCCAGGACACTATCTGCATATAGGTTGTATTTTCTACCCAGACATTTATTGGCTTTCTCCAGGTGCTTTGGATCTTTCCACAATCCAAAAATATAATGTTATGTTAATGTTAGTATGTGTTGGTACTTCATATATAAAAGTTAATAATAATACATTTAATAAGTTTTTTGGACATTTATTTCCTATAGTTAACCAAGAGTCATTATATTTTTTCAATGGGATGCCAATGACATCTTCTACGCAGAATGTTTATGGGAACACTCATTTCAAGGTGATTTTCAATCAATGACGTGATAACACACAAAAGTGACATACAGTTTAATGAAGACAACATGATGTCACCCCCACTAGAGTATTGTCAGTTCAAGTAATAAATAAGTCTATCCTGTACAGTAGCTGAAGCAAAGGTACAGTACAAGGTGCTGTAATGTCATGTTTTTACTCACACAATCATTGTCATGTTTTCATTTTTGTTTTGTCAAAACCACCCTCAAGTGTATTGGTTTGGTTTTGGATTTCTTAAAAAATTTATTGGACCTGTTTTTGTTCCTATACTGTAGTATTATTAACATCAATACCTTTCATTCCTAGTCAATTTTGACCTCCTCGCAGCACCTGCAATCATGAGGGAAATACTTAAATGAAATCCAAAACATACGAGATCCAGTTTTTATGTCCGAGTTCTGAACTTGGTGAGAAGACCCAAGTCGGGAATCGGTTCTACTCGGCACACAAAAGTGATCCAAGCCAGGACTCAGTTTGACTCGGAACCCCAAAGTTCTGGTGTGTTCGGTTTTCAACAAAACCAAACCACTCCTCTGTAATAGGATCTGGTAATTTTGTATAACTGTGAATTACACAAACATTCATCATTGCCAAATAAACATCAGAGGGCATCCACCTTCATATGACTTTAATCATTTGTACATGCCAATCTGCAACTTTTACCAAATGCATTGCCTTTTTATTCTAGCTCTACTCTGTCCTTTACCACCATGTCTTTACATAATTAGGTGGACTTATTTTATTTTGTTCATTGAACACACGGGCAAATGCAGCATTTTTAGGTGGAAACGGGATCTCTGTATATACTGTATATATATATTTTTCACAATGACTGCAGGCCTACAATAGGAACCGCGCCCCCTTGCAACGTCTTGTTGCTTGCTAGGGGACCGCAGTCATTTAAAAAAAAAAAACATCTGTCAGCGGGGTGTCTGGGTACACCTCTACCTGATGACAAAATACAGAAGAAGTGCAGAATGAAGCAACACTTATAAAGTACTTATGTAGTACTAACATACTGTAGCAGAACCTGCAGGATGTGATGTACTAGACCAGTGCATTTGAATTAGCAGAAATACCTATTGAAAAAACTGCCTGCAATAAAAACTACTTAACTAACACATATCATATATAGGACCAGTTTTTATTGTGACAAGTAGAAAAATGGTTAATTGAGAAGGAGTAAAGCAACCAAGAAGTTTGAAGTGTTCTTCACATTCTTGTGCTGCTTAAACAGTCCGGCAGAAAATGATTACTCATATTGCACATAAATCGTGCGTAGGCTGCTGCTTATCAGAGGTATCAGGAGAAATCATTAACTTTAATCTTATGTTATATGTGTGTCCCCCTTTTGTTTCACCTTTTTCTGTACTTCAGAAACTAGAATTGGTTGTTAGTGGATAATACCGCCTTTGTTAGATGCCTGCAGAATGAGGTAAGTTTGTAGGACAGAGGCCAAGTTTTTTTTCTGCATACCACAACCAGAGCAGACAGCCCTTTAACCTTTCAAGTTTTGTGACACATTTTTTTAAAATAAATGAAAATGTAATGGATGATCAGCTTACGGTGTTCAGTTTAAATTGTAATTTATTTTTTCAGAAACAACTGTATATGTTAGGGTTCAAGCTGAGTTGGTCAATCGACCATTTCTTTAGTGTGAAATATGCAATTTATAATGTGTATGCCAACAAAAAATGTGTACGCTTACATCTGTATGCAGTTCTGGTAGATGCACCTGCAGATTGGAGAGGAGGAACAGGGAAGGGAAGAGGTCTGCAAATGTAGAAAGAGTAGAGTAAGGTCATGTTCGCATAATTGCAAAGGAAGTACCGCCATTTTTTAGTCAAAGGCTGCTTCAGTCTGTCTGGTCACGTCACAGTCCTTCTCCTCCACAACACCAAGCTCCCCCGCGGTATGTGGCACCCATCCACACCCCTCTCAGTGGACCTGGTTACCTCTGTCTCTGAGGTGCTACAGGGAATGTGACAGAATGTTGGATACCGTCCTAATATCAGAAACCTCAGTCCATCACACAAGAAGACAGGCACTGGCAGACCCTCCAACATGTACAAAATGCTCGGCTACCAGACTTCCCACTTAACTTATGATTGCAGGGACCTCTTTTGAACTAATTAATTGATTAGGAGGGTGTGTTAGCAGGTGGCTATAATCGTATTAAGTGGGAAGTCCAGGAGCAGAGCATTTAGTACCTGGTATAAGGGGTCCTGTTTATAGGCACATGCAGTGGGTGGGTGGTTGCTGCTCTCAGATGGATATATTTACTAAAGTGAGAATTTTAAGAAGTGGAGATGTTGCCCATAACAACCAATCAGATTATGCTTAACATTTAACTAGCACCTTCTAGAAGATAATAGCTAGAATCTGATTGGTTGCCATGGCAACATCTCCACTTCTGAAAACTGTCACTTTAGTAAATTTACCCCAGTGAGTGGACAGGAGTCTGTTCTGTTTGGGGAAGGATGGTTGACTCCTGTAGTGAGATTGATTCAGCCAATGCAGGCACAAACACAATTTGGATATTAGGGCATTTAGGGCAATTTGGATAATATATCCAGTCACATGTGCTTGGACATGATTTTATATAGTCAACACGCAAATACCATGGGAGCGTCTGTGGTCTGGCGGTTCTGCTCTTTGCTAATATGGTGGATTGTTTACTTGGTTGACAGCCTGTGTTTGTATATGTACGGCCGACATGGGAACCACAGGAGACTGCAGATGTGTGTTATGTCGGAACTCTCATGATGGCGTAAGGAGCCTTGTTAGGGAAGAAGAGCAGTGAAGACTGCTGTCTTCCTGCCTTCTCTCTGTTCTCTCCACCCCCTACACTGACAACAGCCAATCAGTGGAGCCCAGGGCATATGCATATGCCGGGTCACCTCCACCTTACTGCCCGTTGCCCCAGTGCCCCCTCGCACTGCTATTACCCTGCTGCTGCTATTTTTTTGTAAGGTGACCCAACATATGCATTCGCCGGGTATTCTCCTCCTGACTGCCTACTGCCCCAGTGTACCCTCGCTTTGCCCCTTCCCCCGCCGCTGAGATGACCCAGCGCATAGGATGAGCCTTACTGAATCCACTTTACACCTGAGGCCCCATGGAGAAGTCTCGATCACTGGAGCCGTTGTTACAAGATCGCATCGCAGACTGTGTAAGTATACATGAATTTCATGTAAACAAAGCTATATATCGCATAGAAGTGATGCGATATATATAGTGAAATGTTTTCAGAATTTTACATGAATAGTCCCCTTTATATGGACAGTATTGCACAGCTGCTTCCCTGTAGCTGTGCAATACCATCCATCTCTGAATCAGACCCAAAGTACCAATCAATCAGCTCTTTACTGTCAATTTTTCAAACACAGCCTGTAAAATTACAGTTAGGAGCTGATTGGTTCGTACTTTATCTCTCTCCACTTTATTGTTCTCCAAGATTTTTTAAATCTCCCCCTTAGTGAGGGGCTGACACTGTTTACAGGCAAAAGGCAGAGAGAAGGAAATGATAGATGATTCTTACCCGATGGTTTGGATCTGTGTTGCACATGTGCATATCAGTTTCTGCAAGATCGCTCGCAGCGCCCCCAAGCCACATCATGATTGACATGCAGCGGCCATTTGGTGGTACCTCCGTTTTGTTGGAGTGCCATCCCCATTCTGTAGGGTCTGCGTCGCAGATTTCCTGGCCCTGACAGAGGAGTTTCGGCGACCATTCTGGGGTGCTCAACATAATCAAGTTCATGTTGAGGACTCGTAAAATGAGATCCAGGTGGAGCAAACCCTACAGAATTTGTAAGGGCCATCATGTAGATTGCTCATAATAGGCCTGATTCTGAGCCACACATCCCGCTGATGTCAGACACAGTGCAGTGATTTTTTTCATTCTGCACATGAGTTTGTCACACTGCAAATGCGTCCTGATAGCGTGCGCACAGACAGAGCGCTATTGAGGTACACAGGAGATGCACAGTCTCAGAAATGCATTGAAAATGTAGTGGGGGTGATTCTGGACGGTGACAAGGAGGTGGCTTAGTGGCCGCACAGAGGTGGTCTGTCTTATGGGTGTGTTATGGTAGTGTCACGGGCTTGTTGATTAAAGCGGTTGCATATAGAAACGCTCAGCCACTCACCTAGGAGGCCATACTGAGACAGGCATGATTCAGAGGTGAACACTATTCCAATGTAATTGTGAGATAATCGGCAATCTGCATGCGTAGTTGCTGGCATCGACTATTTATTCGCAGTGTAAAGGGCAGCCAGGGAGCATTTCTGGGAAGTAACAGGGAGTTGCGACAAAGAATGCAGGGGTGTCGTGATTGTTTTGAGGGAATGTCACATTCTGCATCTGCTATCCCGTATGCAGTGAAAGTGGCTTTGGTGTCTCAGTACATGCAGCCATTCTGTGCGACCCTAGGTCTACTCAGAAGTCTGATTATTGGAGGATCTGTGACCAATGCTGCGTCTTTGTACACAGATGCTTGGATTTGCAAAGTCACAGGTGGGCGTCTCATTACTTTCCTCAGCGTCTGCTACAATCACATATTTTACTGCTGCTGCCCGCTCGGACATGCTCCATATTTATTTAGCATGCACAGTAGAGCTGTAGCTGGCCGAAGTAAAAAGTCATGTGATCGTGGATGTGATCGCTTTACTTCTACTGATCGCCGGGATGGGTTCTTATCGGAGCCTTTGTCCTGGCGACTCAGTAATAATACATTCAAGCAAATAAGAATTCCTTATTATCGGGGCCAGACTGCAAGAAATAATAAATATGACCCAAGATCTCTCTTGGTGTCAAGGCATAGTTGGAATGGGATCCCTCTATTCTGTGCAAGCCATAGGTCTACTTACACGTTATATATCTTTTGTGTCATTATCATAAAGAGTACTTTGCTGTAGCCTGTAGGTTATCTCTTTGATAGATCCTCCATTCCAGTAGCTAGTGTTTGTAGCTTATATCCACATTTATCCTTCTTTCTTATTGTCACAATCATATTGATTAAGATGGTCATAGTAATATTGTTGATTTGTCATTACATTTATTATTATTCAGCATCTATAAAGCGCCAACATTCCACATAGACCAGAACTGTGCAACATGGAGAAAAGGCTGAACAAACACTGAAACAGAGTCGCTTAAAGTGTAAGTGTACACTTAGGGGTAAATTAACTAAGATTTGATTTGGTCCCGATTTGTCCCATTTTTCAACTTGGATAGGATCGATCAAAAACGGACGTTTTTTTTCACTTAAAAAATCCGGAATTTACCAAGGTCCCGGTTTTGACAGGATTGTTTTGATTGATGGTGTATTTGGTCGATCCTGTCCGTTTTGAAGTCCCGATTTCACCAGACGAATTTCTCTCCCGAACAAGCAGCCTGCACATATCAGTGAAGTATGTGCAGACTGCTTGTTTATTTATTTTTTATTTTTAGGGTTAATTTTATTGAAAAAATGTATGTGGGGTCTCCTCCCAAAGCCTAACCAGTTCCGGACTTGTCAGCCTGTCCTGGTACCTAAAATTACGAGGAAAAAAAAGAGTAGGATTCCACCATAATTTAGGTACCAGCACCAGGCTGCAGGGCCAGTCCTGGTTTTAATTATAGGGGGGAAAAATTGTGTAGGGGTCCCCCTATAGTTAAAACCAGCACCAGACCCTTTCTAGCAGGGGGCTGATGCCACAGCCAGGGGAGCACTTTCACCAGGCCCCCCAGCCGCAGCATCAGTCCTGACCGCTAGTCAGGCCAGGGATCTCTGGGGAGTTGGGGACCCCCCAATATAGGCACCCCTGGCCTAGGCTGATAGCCCAGGGCTATCCCCACCACCCAGGCTGATAGTGTATGTGATGTGTAAAAAAAAATAGAAGTTGTCTTTACAGCCAATGAACGGCTCCTCCATTGAAGTCAATGATGGGATTTCAACCTGATAAAATTAACAAATCAGCCAACTTTAATGATAGTAAATTCCCGACTTGCAAAAATGTTATATCACCCGAGAATACAAATTGGGACCAACACAAATCTTAGTAAATTTACCCCTTACTTAAAGTGTTAGGAGAGAAGGGAACTTGCTGAAGAGGAGACTGTGGAAAGGGATAGGCATGCCGATGGGCAGTACCGCATGTTGACAGCAGGTCGGTCATAAGCCCAAATTACAGCATTTAATAAAAGTTCTTTTGAAATTCTAAAAAGTATCCAATGTTGATCCTGTTCGGTTTGTAAAGACCTATCCCATCCCCATCCCAGCACAATACCATCATGGGTGTCCCTAGGACTTGTGTTATCTTTTTTTTTCTGTTTAAATGGCAACATTTGATAAATATTTAAAAAATTGTGCAGGGCTCGTGCTAAATGATTACCAGCACTAGACCTTTAAGCCTAGGCTGGTAGTAGAAAAATTGGGGTGACAGATGGTGTGCCCCCATGATTTTCCTTTAAAAAGCACAAGGCTTTGCCAGCCAGGGCTGGTGGCAAGATAGCAGGGGGGACACTCAGGACGGGGTCCCCCAAACCATAGTGCCAATGAGTCCTACATTGGTTAGCACAGGGCTGTAATTCTTAGGAAATTGGGGGCCTGCAATCCCCTCCTCCCACCTCTTCTAGGGCTATTCCCCACACCTTTTCCTACTGTGGGCGTAGGGTTAGTAAATGATGGTAAATAATAGTTTAAATATTTTTCTTTAGTGGCGCACTACAGCTAGCCTGGCATGGCCAAATATAATAGCTAAACCTGTGGCTTAGCAAATCTTTATTTCTTTTTCTTTTAATGGGGAAAATAAGACAGTATTTCCTGTTATAAAGTATGTTTACTTAGTGGCTTTGCAGCGGTTTTAAGCTTAGTAAATTTACCCCAGTGAAGGACCATCAAACCTTGCTCTCAATGTCCCCCTGCTGTACAGAAGGCAGCCTCACCATTGTAAAGCACTGTAATGGGTGAGACACAGCTCCGTTCAGTACGCCATTAGCCTACTGAGCGTGCTTCCAATCATAACCTCTCCCAGATAAACCAGACAGAGGACTTTTTTTTGGCTATAGGCTTCTGACAGCTTGTAAATAATGAAGAATACCGGTCACAGGGGTGATATATTCTCTTTAAGACAGAAGGGTAAAGTGAAATGGAGAGTGTGAGACATGCTGCAAACTGTGATACTATAAGGTCAAACTGTAGTCAACAACAGCGCAGAAATGAATGGGTGCCTGGCGCAGTGGCAGAGCATGACAAATGGTACTTACTGTATGGTACATACATGTTGTATGGTATTTAGCCTTTAGTAGTGATCCTTTTCCAGATTTTTTTTTTGTTAAACATGAGACAACCATAAACGCAAAGGCACATTGCACAAATAATATTTGCATGATAGATTGCCTGGAAGAACATGATGAGAATATAGCTACTATGATATGCTTTAGTATGACTTGTTACTCTCATTATTCTGAGAAAGTCCTGCAATTGTTAAGCCTATAAAACATGCACAGTAATAGAAAGGATGAATTTGTCACTGACATGAGGCAGCGGCTCCTATGCTTACTGGCAGTGACAGTCACATAGCAGGTCACTGCTGGTCACTTGCTGGAAAGGTATGCCAGGCTTTTCTGTAGGAACACACAAATACATTCTTTGTCACAGTTCAGCAACCTAGCCATCTCTTTTGTTAAATCATTAATGGTACGTACTGCCAGGTACATTTACACAGGCTGTAAATCTATAAATGGCATGGGAAAAGATGTGGTACAATGATTTTCATATCTAACTAGGAAAACATCATATTAAATAGCACAGCAATAGATCATATCAGAGTCACTATGTAAGAGCAGCACAATTTGGGAGAGTAGGGGTGTACAGGAAAACAAGTTTTATTGTCAGGATCATGTGCTATAAATATATTGGTAATTTCTAGAATATAAAAGCATACATTAGTTCTTACAGTATCATTATGCTATAACATTACAGTGTGAGAATAGAACACACAGAGGCCCTGATTCAGAGCCGGACGCTCTGACCAGAGCGCTCGCTCTGAATCAGTGCCGTCCTATTTAAATTTGGAGCGGCCTTTTGGACGCTCGCATAGCTGTGGGCTACCACCCACAGCTTATGCGAGCGTCCATGATGATGGTCGCGATGGTCAAGACCATCGCGACCATTGGGCTTGCGACGAGACCTGCGGTAGGGTCTCGCTGCCGCAAGCCCTGGAGTGATTTTGGCTCTATCAGAGCCAAAATCACTCCCACTGACATCACTAGTGATGTCAGTGGGGCCGGCCCCAGACGGTAGGCGTTCCCATGGGAACGCCTCCGTCTGGCAGCCACGCCCCCGGCACGCCCACCAAAGGGGGCGTGCTGTCACTCACCATCGACAGCACACCCCCTTTGGTGCGAGACCCGGAGCGACAGCTTGGCTGTCGCTATCCGGGTCTTGTGCATGCGCACGACGGAGCTCCCTCCGTCGTGTGCATGCGCATTTGGGTACCATCGACCCGCTTGCGAGCAATGTTTGGAAAGGCAGTTGGTGTGACTCCTCTATTTGAATATTGGACTGCGCTGCAACCCCACCTATGGAACCGCCACTGATAGGGACCATTGTATAATTAGAATATTAAGCCACCGGTGCTGCAAAAAGGAATATCCAATATATGTAATGAATAAAATACTATAACAGATGTCCTACGCTGCTGTTAAGGTTACAAGCAATGACTTTACAGGTAAAACTGTTCATTGGTAATGTCTGAATGTTTCAATAATGATCACCTGTACAGCACAAATGCATTTTATTCATTATCCATTATTTTTCTCAGGACTTTGTAATTTCATATGTACTGAAGAAAAGTATATAAAATTATATAATCAACCTGGTTAGACATGCCATGACCAGGACTGTAGTGCATTGAGGTTCACCTAAACATGATGGACCTGATTCTGAGTCACAGGTCAGTGGATATGTGGGTGAATCTCACAGGTATCTGCTTACTTTGCATGTGCCATAGAAAGCGATCAGGACTGTGCATGCATGTGCCATAGAAAGCGATCAGGACTGCGCATGCATGTGCCATAGAAAGCGATCAGGACTGCGCATGCATGTGCCATAGAAAGCGATCAGGACCTCACATGCATGTGCACACAGACTGAGAATGAAAGTACGGAAGGATTGATCTGTACACTGAGAGTCTATCTGTGAAATGGGCGGTAACTGGGCAGCGGCCATGCAGATCACCTTGTTGGAGCATCATGGAAGTGTTGTGAGCCTGTAAGCCTACTTTTGTGCTCATTGGTAGAATGGGAGATTGAGTTTCAGAAGGATCTTTTGCTCCCAGCATGGAGTGGGTGCAAGTCCTGATAGTAATGATGACAGCTGCAGATCAGAACATTCTCTCTGCATTGTAACAAATTACTAGAATGTTCTATACATTGTACTGTACAAAGGCAACAATAATGCTCTGTGTGTGTATTCGCCACTAAGATGCTCTCTGTTTCGCTTATCAGTCACTGGAATTGTCTCTGTAATGTTTAAGAATGTTCTCTCCATTGCATATAGGTCAAAATTATTGTCTCTGCATATGGGCAGTGTTGAAAATGGGTTGGGTAGAGGATGCTGGCACTCGGGATCCAGGCGATCAGAATCTTGATGCCGGCATCCCAAAAGGGTTAGGATACCGACCCCTGTCATTTGGTATACTAACCCTCTCCCTCTAACTACCCTTAACCCTCCCCCCTAGTGCCTAAACCTAACCTCTCCCTTCCCGCTCCATAAACCTAACTTAACCCCTAACGCTAACCCTCCCCCTAACCCCGCTACTTACCTTCAGGATGCCAACGGTTGGAATGCCAGCGCCGGGATTCTGACAGGTGTCCGGATTCTGGCGCCGGCATTCTGAGCGACCAGAATTCCTGCCATCAGTATTATGACTGCATCCTGTTGAAAATAGCTATTTGACATAACACTTTTTAAAATAAATTTCATTGGCCATATAAAATCATGCCCACATACAGAAATTGTAATTGTGCCCATTTTTCCACTGCAGCATACTGGTAGCTCATTTGCTTTTGTTTGCTCCTGTATCAAGAGCCTCCCGTTTGGCATAACCAATTGTTCACTTTAGTATTGTTTAATTACAAATGCCACTATAATATAATATACAGTAGTCTGTACATTAAGCCAAAACTGAAGCAATAAGGAATAACAAAAATATTACATTAATTTCTAAGGAATCATTTTCCTTAAACGTGAAGAAAATAAAGTGTTTTGTATTAGATTATGCATATTTAATCTCTGTATCCTTTAGTAATGAAACTCAATATATAGTCTGATTATGTAATATTACAAAGAAAATCACCTTTATGAATATTTATGTATAAATTGATTCCTTGTTACAGCTAAATTTTGCAAGTGGACAAATGTGATGTATTTTATAGCCAGATCCAACAGCTTGCTTTTGTTTAGTGGGCAAGATATTTTATTTGTATCAATGTGAAACTTAAAACAAAAATATCCAAGATATTGTTTAAAATTTGATATAGTTGAATTTTTCAATTTGTTTTACACATTTTCTAGTATTTTGTGTTACAACTCCTGTATATCTTCTTGTTTGTTTTCCCTTATCTGACAGTAGATGGCAACCAGGCAGTGCACATTAGAGAGTTACAAAATACGTCTCAGATTTCCCCTCCCGTCACCAGATTAGATGAGCAACAGGAGCATTGTCCCATTCAGCCATACGCTAAGTAGCCATATTGGATAAGATCTACATTTACCCCTTGTTTTAAAAACCTGGATAACTTCCAGCATGATGAGGGCCTGTAAGCAAGGACAGAAGAGAGGATAACTGCACATTTTTGAACATGCTCAATAATAATTTTATTGGACAGTCATTTTCAGGCCACATGCACTGCAATCTAAAGCCAAGCATAACAATAAACGTAAAATGTCTGGTAATAGAGAACTAATAAAATTGGGGTAAATCAACTACAGGTGATGAGCCGCGATGCGCACATATAGCCAGTTATGGTACATCTGGCATTCCGCAGTTTCTTGCTCACCTCTTTGCGAGGGAAAACTTACACTGTTGATGTATGCAGTGTGCAGTTTGGGAACAGCACATAATGTACTTCCTCTGCAATTGAATCGTACCCCTAAGAAAATTTACTCTGATATAATATCAATATAAATTAAAAAACTGGAGAACTGTGAGAAATGTTCACCTTTGTTCCATAAATTTACATCAATGTATTACTAGAGAAACATGTCATCTGTCCAAGAATATAATTATGTGACATTCACTAGGTTACAAAAAGTTGTTATAAAATTCCTAGCCTACCATACACATACAGTAGCAAAACAACCTTGATTAAGAAAAGTTATACAATTATTAAAGTGGCAATATTTAAATTATTAAATAAATAAGTTTTTGAAGTACAGTAAATGAGCCATTTAACATAAGTTAATTAAGGTTAAATAAATTTAAGGTTCAGAAATTTGTATTGATTAACACATTTCTTTGTTATATTTTAAAGAAGCTCTTGTTTCTTTAATGATTATAAAATGTTATTTGTATAAATGTGGGGGTACCATATTTGTTTTACCATGTCAGTAAAAATAAAATGATTAAAAAACCAAAACTTTGTTTTTGCTAATTTTGTTTTCACAAATTTACACTATTTGTATGTATACAGATATAACACAAACTCTCACATCACAATTGCTTAAAACATTTCCAGTTTTATTATGTAGAATGTGCACAAACCCTTCATTTGTACTTTCCAATAAAAAGAACATCATGAAATAAGACAAAATAACTTATGATTATAAGAAACATAACTGTGACAAATCATAAAATTATACATATTAATAGAAATTGTTAAAAACATTGGATGATTTACAATAAAAAATAAGTGAATAATAACAATAAGAAAAATCATCCAGATATACAGTATGATATATGCTGTTTAAATCTATACGTGATTACATCTAATTATGTACAAAAGTTTTTATGATATCATGGAAGACATCCACATTTTCCTGTCCCAAAGTGCTTGTTATAAACTACATTACACAGGATAATCTGCTGTTTGTACAGTACAGTCTCTTTAATTATTTCATGTTTTTTCTTACACAGCTATAACCCACTTTCTACCAGATGTGCTCTGTGTAATTACCCTGGCCCCTCTGGATTGAAGAAAGCTTGATTATTTAATATGTGTTTTCTTTATTTTAACTCGTCAAACTATAAGAAAAAGTGCTCAGTAAAAAATCTGCTATAAAGGAATAAAATATATATATATATATTACAGTCAATAGCTGTTTTGATATTTTTTTATACAAACTGTGCACATACAGTAAATGTACAATATACAGTTCTCTGCTCCTTACAAGTAAACTCTTTATGTGAAACTTAATCAACTCACAGTTCACATGTACATTAGGCTTTGTAATTACTTAGGTGTCTTCATCTGAACTAATTATTTGGCATAAATACACTTTAAAATTTTAATTGACAAAAAAAAACATCTTCACGTCATAGTGTACAGTATATATTGCAGTTCACTAAGCAGTGAAACCAAACATGTCAATTGCATAAGACAGTACTTCCAGCTACACTAACACATAAACACTTTATTTTCTAAATTAACATTATTAACACTAAATTAACACTGCAATTAATAAAATTACCCAAACTACTTTTAAAAAAAACCCAAAATCAAAACAATAAACAAACAAAAAACATATGTAACTGGTCTGTTTTACAGTAACTGATAGCTCTGTACAGTTGCGTTACAGGTGGTAGAGGAGACGTTAGGTGGTGATAGCTGATTTCTCTAATTCAAACCATGTTCATTTAATTAACAATAGCGTAGACAAAGTCATGGTTATATATACGGTACAACGGTTCTGTAATCCATTTACATAAGTGTGTGTATGTTGTATGGAAGCTATAATCATATCACAAATGTGCTGTGGTCACAAACAGTAAGATTGGATTTCCCCCCATAAAAATCCTGTTCTCCCTACAGTGCTGACTTTGGAATGTCATTTTTAGTCCAGCCAATGCCTTGCTCAAAATAAAATAAAAACAAAAATTTGGTAACTTTAATATCATGTCACTGATCCATATGCATCAAGGAAATGCTATGGGTCTGATGCAAGCCAGTTTTCCAGACATAACTTGCATGTTTTTGCACTGCACATGCTCCGGAGCCAAAAGTAAGCAACTATGGGCGATGGAAAATAATCCGTCACATCTGCAGTTGAAGGGGCATAATAGGGTGTACTCACATAGGTTATGTTTCGCAATGGCTAAAACATTGTGTTGTGTGTATGCTTTTATCACAGCCATGTGGGCGGCACCATGCAACCAGTAGAGCTGTTGTATAGCCAGTACCCCAAAAGGATGCTCCAGGCAGTGCTCTTCTTCCTGGTGTTCTTGGCCCCACCCCTACAGAATGACATCATTATATCACATGTACGGGGGGCGGCATAGGGCATAAAAATCGCCCTGCTCTGGCACTGGTGTAATTACACCTGTTTTCAAACATATATCTTGCATCAAGTATAGGGCTGATACAAGCACAGATTGATAATGATGATGTCAATGAACCAAAGCATACAGATATGAGCGGTCTGGTCGCAGAGATGCGTACAACTCAGCATACAGGTGAATAGACCCATTAAGTTTTGTGCACACAACGCAACTCTGCAACAGCCCCTATATTTTTTCTTAACAAATACAAAATGTTGCTCTTACTGTAAACTTTCTTTTTTGAACTGAGGTATAAGCACTCTGTTGTGTTACACAAGGCACACAATTCATGTATATAAGTACAGGGGCTTTTCTTTAGAGGTATAGCTGCAGCAGTATACAAAGTTATTACAAGACTTTATCTGTGCATTACACTATTCTGTTTACCACGATGAAAAGAGTTGATCAGTACAGGTTATTCCTTTGTCTGTGGGTGAGTATTTCTCACCCTGTGATCATACATCTGAACACAATGGTTACTTCCTCCCACACACCAGCTGTCTCCCGTTGACACTGAATGCCAACACATTGGTCTTAGCATTAAAGTCTTGTCTTCAACTAATACAATGACCAATTATAGCAATTTACTGTACAGCAAGTAGAACATATCAATATTCTTATATAACAAAGTCAGAATTTTATGACGGTTCACGTTTCTTCAAAAGGACTTTTAAACATGATGTTCTAGAAAATATTGTATCAACAAAACATTTATACAAAAATGATTAAACCATATTGCAAGCTGTAACAACTCCCACTAAATTATGAAGCACTAAACCATTTTTGTCCAGCTTCAGAAAGTTACATACAAAAGTATTTTAACAAAACACTCCAAAATGTTAAGCCACAGCAGTAATATATTAAGTCAGAGGTTCCCAAACTCCGCCATTACAGTCCAGGTTTTACCGATATCCATGCTTGCGCACAGGTGACTTACTTAGTATCTCTGTCAATTTGATTTAAATAGCTGGGCTCAAGCATGGATATTCTTAAAACCTGAGTTTGGGAACTCCTGTATTATGCTGTTGTGTTCCTGCCATGAGAAGTAAAGACCTATTGGCATATTTATTTACCAATGTTATTTTGCAGGGGGAAACCCCCCATAAACAGCCGTTTTCGGGGAATACCTATAAAAGTAAAGTATGCCTTAGATGTAACATGGAGGAGATCTCAGATATCTGCCGCAGCCCCTCCATTACCCACTGCAAAAGCAACAAATTTACCAATTTCGGAATGAATTACCTATCGACTTCAGTACGCAAAAGTTACCACCCGCCATTTCCTACTCGAACATAAGCGGTTGTGTAAAAACATTGCGGGGATGGGCTCCTATTTTGGTAAATCCTGGTGATCTTTAATTTCTTATTGCCACAATAAGCACCTATAAGAATTTAACAATATCTTGTCTAAAACCCAATCATTAATGAATATGCCCCAAAATCTAGTGTCATAATTGTACAGGGGTGACTACTTCAATACATTCTTTAAGTACATAAAAATAGCTATTATCTGGGCGATCAGTCAGTATACTGTAAAGTGCTGACAGGTAGAGGTCTGTGGCACAACGTATGAATGATGTGTGAATTCAGCACAGAGGAAGAAATACGCTGACTACATGAATCGCAACCAGTAAACAGGATTTAAATAAATAAAAAATAAAAAACATAACCTGTTGGAGATGGTTTAGAATCAAAACCTATATTGCTCCTCATTTGTGGATATTATTAAAGTTATTATACAAATGTCCAGTCTATTCTATATTAAGCTTCCAATGTAAAGAATAGTCTCTTTAACTCTTTTAAATAAAAGTAAGGGAATGACCATAAATGTGCAGTGCAAGCATGTTTGTTCCCTAAACTGCATATAAACCCATAGTTGATTGGAGAGATGTATCAAACTTTCTAAAGAGGACAAGTGTAGAAGTTATCCATAGCAACCAATCAGCTTCTAGCTATCATTTATTAGAATGTACTATATAAAGGATAGTTAGAAACTGATTGGTTGCTATTGCAACTTCTCTTTAGTAGAAGATTTGATAGATATCATCCTAACCCACTACTCTATGCTCCTTCCTCACTATCTAGCCCATCTGTGTCACCCCTGTTTGTCTGACCCTCCCCTCAGAATGTAAGCTCTCGCGAGCAGGGCCCTCTTTCCTCACGTGCTTCTTCTTGCCATACTTTTACTTTCATTCACAATGGCACCTAAAACTGCTTACTGACACCCTGCTGCTTATTTAGGTGTTATATGCAGCATTGTTTATAAATCATGTACTTGTCCTGCATTGTCTGTACTGTTAATAGCTGTTGTCTTGTGTGCTCATTTGTTTCTGTACTTTGTAAGGCGCTGCGGAACCCTTGTGGCGCCATATAAATAAAGGATAATAATAATAATAGATATCCCCTATGTTACTTAAGATTGACCATCTATCTGATTGTGACAATATGTGAATCTAAAATAACAGCAACACAAATTTGTGTAACAGACAAGAGCTCAGTCAATAAAGAAAATGTGTTTGGATGAAACTTTTTTTAACATACAACCAGTGGAGCAGTGTTTATACTTGTATACATTGTGAGAAGTAACAAATGATGGAATATATATGTTTAGAAGTCTGACTTATTCTACAGATGTGTATGGATCCCCATGTTTTGGTTTTGGCAAAACCACTCTCAAGTGTTTTTGTTCAGATTTGGCTTTGGTTTTGGATTGCTTGGATTCCGAACTTACAGCAGACCCGATTCTACTTGGAATCCCAAAAGTGATACGAGGTGGGACTTGATTCAACTGGATTTGGCTTTGTAAGCTCGCTATCCTTAATAAGCCTCTTACTACAGAAAAAAATTATAAAAGCAACAAACATAGAGAGAATTGTACACATACAAGTGTAAAACAGGACTTTCTTTTAGCATCACATTATTTCAAGTTAATATTCTAATAAAGAAATACAGTATTGCTTTCAAAATTGTCAACTCACTCCTGCTAATGCAGATGGCTGGGAGGTAAGTCTATTTCCTACTCTCCTACTCTCCCAGAATGTCTGGGAGAGATTCCTGAATTTTGAGACTTACTGTATGGGAGAGTAGACCAGTCTCCCGGTGATTGCCCACTTTCTCAATGAAGTGGACAGTCCAGAGTCTAGATGGTGCAATATTTGGTGAATTGTGTCATCATGGCACTGCCCCCAGCTGCTCCATGACAGAAATTGCGGCACCACACTCTCGCACCTCCCCTTCAGGATCTCCTATCAGCAAGCATGTTATATATCAGTAAATTGCTCATGGCTTAAATAAACATACAGCACATTGGCCCGGAATCTGAGTCACACACAAAAGCGCATGCAGTGTCTACCGACAGTAGCCCGTCTTTCGAGTGTATGCAAATGCTGCTACAAACTCCTTCACTTATGTACATCCATGCATAATGAGACACCAACTTTTAGCATTTGTACACACTGTAGTATTGATTGGTGCGTCCTTATACACCACCATCGGTCGCACCATGAAAGATTGCACCTGCGCTATGGCAGGTGCAGTTTCTCCATCTGACCATGGCCTCCTGTACCTGTGACAGTGCATCTAGGAGCTCAGATGCTTTCACTGACACACCCACGGCACTCCCATGATACACCCACTGAACGGACCATTTTAGTGTGTATTTATAGCCACCTCCCAGTTACCAGCTAAGAATGCCCATCAGATACCGTCTGTCCTGATCGCAAACGCACCTTTGTGCAGGGGGTGCCGAGAGGAGAGGGGGCGGGTGCTAATGAACCGGGCCTGTGCTTGGTGGCCCGGCCACCCTCCAGTACCTGTCAGCGGCAGAAGCCTGTGTCCCCCCAGCCCAGCACACGCTGATCAGCAGTAGCAGTCCTCTTTGGCTCTGCAGGACACTGATCGCCACCACCAACTCCCCCTCAGGATTTGCCACTGGCTGAGGGGCACACAGTAACGCCCTGTGGAATGTGCAGTGCCGCAATACTGTTTTTTCTATTTTTACTTGTAAAGAGGTGTGGCCATGCCTCCTTACAATAGACCATGCCCCCAAAATTACCTGGGCCCGGCATAGGACTCTACGGGCCTCCCTTTGTGCATAGGCTCTCTGTGTAATACATGTGCTTTAGGAGTTTTTAGAACAACTATATGAACATCAGCATTGCGTATGGATTGTGTGCTGCACAGAATCAGGCCCATTGTGTATTATGTTAGATTATAAAGGAGTCGGAAATAGTAGATTCTGAGGCATGACTTATAATAATCTACAGTACAAATATTCCATGTTCTACTAATGTGTAATTTCCTGAACTAAATTTAATTTACTCTGCTGGTAGAACATGGTAGTATGGAACAATATGACACCTTTTTAAATAGGTCTCTTTGTGATGCTTGTTATGTTTATGCTATAAAATGTATTTTTCTACATATTAAAACATGAGTGCTTTGTGTATAGTAGTCTTGTGTTCTCATTCCTTTAGTTATACCTTAATATTAGAACTTCCATCATTAGGTAATACTATAAATTATCAATAAAGATTTTTCAATGAGAAACATTGTTTTGAATAAGTATAAGATTTAATTGTTTTGTATTCAGTAATGTCATGTTTATTTTTAAAGAATGAAGCCACCATTGAGTATCATTCTACATGTAAAATCCAAATAGTACTGTAATAATATTTCCAAAAGGAAATCCCAGTTAATTTGTGAATATTTGACTTTAAGTGGATTATTCAATTATCAGTATTGTGTGGTCATTATATGTGCGATTTTTCCTATGTGCTTCTAAAAACTGTGATGGTGGTGGTCGTTAGTTATTATTATTATTATCCTTTATTTATATGGCGCCACAAGTGTTCCGCAGTGCCTTACATAGTACATAAAACTAATAAGTGAACAAAAAAAAACAAAAAACAAACAAGTAAATTACAGTACAAAGAAATAGTCGGAACGCTGGCACCTTGCGGCCATCGACGTTAATTGAATCGTCTGCTATAATTTTTATTCTTGTAATTGTAAAAAAAAGTCTCTAATGATCAGCGCCAAGCTGTTAATAATGTAAATTAAAAGAGGAGTTATCCAGCCCTTGAAATATGTGGGGGAGATGGATCATATTATAGCTCCCTCGCCTATCTGGGGTAGTATGCATTGGTTTAGGACAAGCTGCTTAGAAAATAATAAAGGTCTAATGGCTAATACTCCATCGCTCACGAAATGAGAGACAGACTGCAAGGATATAACTAAAAACATTTATGCCTTAGCCACGGGTCTACTTGCAGTGCGGCTATATGGGATACGGTCAATATCCCGGCACATGGGATGTCGGCACTTAGAATACCAGTGACGGCATCCCAGAGTTAAGGGTTAGAGGGAGAGTTAGGGTTAGGGGTTAGGCACTAGGGGGAGGGTTAGGGTTAGGCCCTAGGGGGGGAGGGTTAGGCACTAGTCACGGAGGGTTAGACACTGGGGGGGGAGGTTAGGTTCAGGGTACAGGGAGGTAGGGTTAGGGTTAGGAGAAAGGTTAGGATACCTACCGACAGGTGTTGGTATCTTAACCCTGTCATGATGCCGGTGTCGGGATTTTGACCGCCGGAATCCTGGCTCCAGCATCCCGTTCCCAACCAGGCTATATAGCGCACTTACTGTACCTCCAAGCTCACAGATTTTTGTTCGCTGCCCCATAAGGCTGTATCCAAAAATCCTTGAGTACTTGGCAAGATAGGGCAGTGAGAGGGCGAGTTGCAGTGCTATTGCTGGCGTTTCAGTGCAGTTACAACAGTAACTCGCCCCGCTCACACAGAAGAATTTAGCTTTTAATGCAGACATTTCGTTTTAAATTTCTTTAATATCATGGAAGGAAAAATACCTATTTTAAGTCACAAAATAGGAATATGGATAAGCTTCAAAACCTCTAGCACTACACAACCATTGTACCCTACTTTTGAGAAACGCACTATTTGCACATTTTTCACATTGCATACTGGAGCCAATAGCAGCAAATGATTTGCCAGTGACATACTCTGTCTTTATCAGAAATACATCTGGAGTGGACAGAATGTTAGTTCATTAGTCACAATAGGACATTTGTCACATAAAGCCTCAAACGTACACCTAATTCTTAATGTGTTGCATCAACATTTTATGTTTATTTTGGGCATTTTTTGTTGTAAAATATGTAAATCAGGAAAACTAAAGCTAGGTACATGGTGAATTAGAACACATGTTCTCGAACTCGGTCCTCAGGACCCCGAACAGTGCATTGTTTCCAGGTCTCCTCACAGAATCATAAGTGAAATAATTAGTTCCACCTATGGATCTATTAAAATGTGTCAGTGAGTAATGAATACACTTGTGCACCTGCTGGGTGACCTGGAAAATGTGACCTATGTGGGGTCATGAGGACCGAGTTTGAGAACCACTGAATTAGAGAATCGATCCAATGAACATCCAATGTCCAGTGTACACACTACTAAATGATGGTTCCTATCTGAATGATAAATGCCTCTAAAGATTGTTGAGGTCAAATTTTTAAATGCGCTATGTCAGACGATTCTTGTACACACTGCATTTACTGCACAGTATCTGTCAATGGAGACCGATAAACGTTGTGTAGCAGTCCAGATGTTCAGATTCAACTGGTTTTGGAATGACCGTTGGCCCTGGGGCTGTGTACACATTGTACAATAATTTCACTGGGCACCTGAGAATTGCTGTTTGGCCCAATTATTGCACAGTGTGTACCCCACTTAAGATTTGTTTGCAATTTATATCTGAAGTATTGAACTTTTTTTCTCTTTGATATAGGTAATTTTATGCAGTATGTACTTTGTATGTGGCATTAGGGACACCGGGATATAGAGGAGCCTTGACGTGGCCCGGTGCTTAACCATGTATTTGCAAATATATACAACAAAGACCTCTGAATTTCTATTATCATGTAGTATTCAAGCCTTGTGCTGGAGAGAAACCTTTTTTCTTTTTTTCTGTAGCTTAGAGTAGACCATTTCCTTTACAAGCACCTGTGGGAAAACCATTAAGTTGATATGAGCAACCACTGTTTTGTATTACAGTATGTACGTTTGTTTTATATTTTAATCATATTACATATGAAGAAATATAATTGTGTGTTTATTAAACAAAGAATTTACTGTTGCAGAATGACTCAAGGTCCCTATTACATACACATAGTATATTGCTGCAGACATACCGTGGTGGTCTGGATCATGTTTCTCTTGCCCTGACATGGATGCCCCAAAAATCTAAAATTTACGCACCTTAAAAAAAAAGCTTAAAAATGTCCCAATCCTCTTCCCTTTGTCCCTTTCCAAGTCTCCCAAAATGATATCATGCATTCAATGTGGCATTGATCCATTAGTAATGAGTCACTCAAAATATATGTAATCTCAAACCACCACAAAGGCAGTACTACCTCAATTCTTGGTCTGCCACTGCAGGCCCCATTCCTACGTGCTCTCACTTTAAGATCTGGGCCCACAGTTGCAATATAGTTTGAAAGAAAAAAATGCTTCATAAAATAAAATGTATATCTTTGTCTTTATTCCTATTATATAATATTTGGTGACTGTAGTCAGAAACTCTGCATTTTGGGTTTTATTTCTTTGGTTCAACTAATTACCAAAAAGTACTTTTGGGAGGAATCGAGGAAACGTGTATTTTCTCGGTACTAATATCTCTATGAGATATGTCTGACCAATTATACCAAATTAGTATAGTTGTGTGGATTCAAAATGTTATATGGTATTAGTAACTGATGGTTTTCATTTTAACTATACCAAGATCAGATTTCTTACATTATTTTCATTAACTTTAATGTAAAGTAGTTGTAGGCTAAATTTCTGTTCTACAGAATTATATAAAAAAACTCATTTAACATTCAATGTCTTGGCATGTACATACTATAGTGCACTTACGGATAAACCCTTCAGGGATGCAGATACAGGCCAGATGTACTAAGCTCTGAAAGTGATAAACTGGAGAGTGATAAACCACCAGCCAATCAGCTCCCAACTGTCATTTTTCAAACACAGCCTGTAACATGACAGTTGGGAGCTGAGTGGCTGGTGGTTTATCACTCTCCAGTTTATCACTTTTCAGATCTTAGTAACTACAGTAGTACTGTATATGTAATAGGCTGATATAGCACTGGCATGTGCCTGAACAACCTCTCAGGGTATGAATCTGAGCTAGTGAAACGCAAGTTGCACATTATATCCATGGAAACCACATTGAGATGTCTCTCTGTGTGATGCTGCAACCCATGACATTGTACTGAGGATCATCATATGGTTTAGTTCAACAACCTGCCCATATTAATTTAAAAAAAATCCCAAGAGGACATGAAGACACCTTTATCAGCATTGACATTCCCACTCTTTGTCCTTCTCTAGCTTACCTAAAATAAGTGCTGCTACTCAACTTCATGACATTTCTCAAGTGCTTCTAAAACCACTACTATGCTACATTATTACAAATCTAGCTTCCTCCATATTCCATTTAATCAGTTTCCAGGAATCAGTAAACCACCTATATATGTTAGAAGCAATATGTACATAGATGGGTCTATATATTGCATATATTATATACGTGCTACATAGATATAATAAAGTGTAGATACTTGCAGGCTGGAAAACTTGTGTACTGCTTTGACAGTTTCATTTAGCATCAGTCATCTTGATGGCTGCAGTAAATCCTAAATTCATTAAGTTGAATTAAGTTAAGTTCAATTTTATCAGGTCTTAAAGCTGACAGAGGTGCACAAAATCTGTAAAATTGATCTTGATTTTTCGGTTGTTCATTGTTGATGTCTTATTTAACTGCATTTTGGAAATGTAAAATGCTATTTACTTTCTAGCTTTTTTATGCTTTCCCTTTGAGTCGAAACCTATATATTCAGATGGATTGTTCTTCTAAAGAGTTACTTCTTTTCTGAACAATGTCTAGTCTTGTTTTTCCCAGTGGATTAACGCTCATGCTATAGGCATGTTACAGTCAACTTTATCCTTCGGTGTAAACAGACGAAAGTTGGCTAGGACAGCGATCAATTGCATTAATCTGTAAGAAACTGGTATCTTCTAAGTTATTCCGTTGCGAGTCCCCAAAAAGGCCAGCTGATCCATTTGGGAAATCATAAACTGAAATCAAAGAAATCCTAAAATTAGTGACTATTAAGTATATATTTTTTCTTACAGTACAGTATATTACATACATGTGAAGCACATATGTTTATTTTAAATGAATAGTTTTAATATTGTTTTTCTTGCTGAAATGTTTTTCCTTTCAAATTTGGCACAATTTCTTCAATATTTCATTCCTAATGTGCCCATTAGTAAAGTGTTTTGTAGTGCAGATTCTGTTCTATGATGTTATGGGGTGTCAGCTCACAGTACCATTTCATCTATATCATGTTTGCAATAACTTATTGTAAAATGTAACAAGATAGGAAAATGAAAAAGGACTTTGTGTTGAGTGTTCCCAGTTTATCCACAGTCAATGTCAATTGTTAGTTGTGTGAAAAGTGTTCAGTGTAGGCATTTGCAAAAACAATATTCAATTTGGCATCAACCATATCAGTATAATTGGTGTGATTGTAAGGAAGTAAAATAGAGAAAATTAATTTTTAAATAGCTAACGCAGATGTTTAGATTGTTGTAGACGACCTACTTTGGTAGACGTATTATTGATAGTGATAATATTTGTCTATTATAGCATGCACTAATATACACTTATGTTAATTTGGATGAGAAGGGCATCAATACAGATTTAATCTCATGAACCACTAGGTTGTTATTATTTTGAACTTTTATTTATAAGGCGCCACAAAGTATACACAGCGCTGTATAAGGTATACATAGAAAACAATACCAGGATATCAGAGCATAAATACCATACACAATGGGTGACCAAAGCATAAGTATTTAGCATAAGTACCAAACATTAATATCACATCTCAGACTGGTAGGATGAACAACAAGGGCATAGGTAGGGCAACACCCTGAAGCCAGTTGGAGCATAGAGTACATACATAATATTCAGAATTCAATTATTCTGAACCCAGGGTATGGGCGAGCAAACACAGTCATAGTCACTGAAGGGGTGAAGGAGATAAGGGAGAAGAGCACTGGTGACATGTACAGTGCAATGGAGAAACAACAGGATGGAAGGCCCTATCCATATATGCTTAGATACTAAGGGGAAGGGGTAAACAGTTGGACGTTGAACTGAAAATGATATCTGGTAGGGGTAGAGCAGAACAGTGATAAGTTGGTTGGCTGGTATGCTTTTGATGAAACTGTATTTTACCATCTTTGTCATGTTAACTGAATGATAAATATAATAAATATGAACATCTAAAGTCCAACGATATTTACCAAGACAAAAGTTTCATGGACAAATTTTGAATACCTTAGACTGGCCCTGGATATTAGTGACAGTTAGTCACTATGGCCTGGGAGACCTGTCTGCTTGGTTCTTGGCCCTATCACTAGCAAATAGTTCTTATACTTCTGCATTATATAAGGTCTGTCCTGTGATGTCTCTTGGTGGAATCTGAACCAGGACTCCCTGGCCAGCACTTGTATATCTAGGTTAACTGATAGGTAATATGGTCATCTATGGAATTCTTCATTAAGCAGGGACATTTTAAGAGATGAGGGGGCAGCGCATGAAGTGACACCCCCCCCCCCAAATACCTGTGACAATGTTAGATATCATGTGTGTCTGTGTACCCCTTCACTCCAATACTTGCTCCCATGACACCATCATTCCAGAATGAGTCTTTTATTATCTGCTGGCCACATCTTCCTGAATATATCAGCAGAAAGATGGCTACTTTGGAGCAAGTTTTGGACCCCCCCTTGACCAATGGATCTGTGTGAACCACACATCCAGCATCAATTATAGATACACCACTGCTATCAAGAACCAATAAAAGCCTACTTGTATATAGAGGAAATTGTATGGGTGGATTGTTACTAGAACAAAAGAAACTTTTACAGTATAAACAGTTTGTTGTATATTCTTTACCTGTAATACCAGAGTGAGAAGTGAATGCCCTATGAAATGCATCAAAGTCTGTTTTGTTCCCACAACCATCTTCGAAAGGTGGCACCATGCTGCACATATTACCATGTTGCATGTTTCTCTGAGGATCACTGTAATGTGGGGGGAAAAAACGTCTGCAGTTGACCATAAAATCCTGCAAATACAAAAAAATTGACAGGTAAGTGATCATTATCAGCATACTTCCATCACTGACAATCTGAATATGTTAAAAGACCTAAAAATACAGAGCATGAAACAGCAACATGTGCGCCCAACTCTGTGCCCTGTCGTAATGATGGAGTAATGATAGCGCCATCTGGTAAGGTTACCCTGGGAGAGTGTACTGAAGGTATACAGTACATAATAATCCTCATGTTCAACCATTTTAATCTTACCCAGCAGCTACACTCCTCCTGTACATCATGCATATGTAATCACAAATACAATTTACAGTACAGTAAAAAAGATTAGTTGGGTAGGAGAACATACTGTACTAACAGTAGTAGTAGTATTATACCCTGGCCAATCACTGTGTGCATTCAACTGCTGTCAGTGAACAAACATTGGTGAAAAGGGATGGTATATGGTAAGGGATAGGAAAGTATTGTGCATGGGATTATAACACTGGCTGTATAAATGAGAGCTGGCCAATAAACAAAAGACTGTCATTTTTTAAGTTATAAAGTACAAATTGTCTCTCTTGGGGACTGAGGCAATGCTAGCTGTTTCTGGTGGATTAAGAGCCAGAAATTACCCTGACTAAGAGAATTAAATGGAAATGAACAGATCCCTTTTACAAAGGAAATAAAACTTCTCTTTCATAATGCAGTACGTCTTCTTTATTTACACTCTGCAAAACGGTTTCATTCTGCCAATAATATGTTATAGATGTTACTTGATCTCAGAAGGGTTTGCAACATGGTAGCAAAGATACATGGCACTAATTATCCAGGGAATAAACTGCACTAAGATGTGTGCCTATATTACTGAGCAGGGAGATACATATATAAAGATGAGCACTGTGCCAAAGTGTAAACGTCACACCAACCTTCTACCATATTAAAAACACTTCGGTTTTGCCTCATTTATTCGTAACGTAATCATGAGAGTGCAGGATAACCAGGACTTACTGTGGCAAATTTTGTATTTGAGAGATTGTATTTTTATAAAGTGTGTCCAAAGCTGCACTTCTGACGTGCAATCTAAATGTGAAAAATGCTTCATATTATAAATAAAGGGGTGAGACCCGAAATCCACCAGCTGTCAGCCCATACAGAATTCAAGTGTTTTTTGTTCATGGAGATAGCAGTCCATCCTTCTTTACAGTAAGGAATGGGAATGTGCCATCTCCAGACCTATATCTCATCTTGATAATTTCACTCTGGAAAATAAAATATTGTTTTTGCACTTCTCTGTAAAACTACCCACCTGGTTACTCTGTTCTTCACAATGAACCCAATTTGGCCCTACTGTATACTGGATTGCCTTTGTTGCCTTTAGCAGGGACGGATCTATGATTTGGAATTGGCTAAACTAGCTGCCACACAGAGCCCTGAAAGAAGGGTGGTCTTTTATCCTGGTTGTAGTTTTTTCTTTATAGAGATAGATAGATAGATAGACAGACAGACAGACAGACAGACAGACAGACAGACAGACAGACAGATAGATAGATAGATAGATAGATAGACAGTCGTATGAGGGTAATCTTGGCATTACTGCACCTCCTAGTGGCTGCCTGGGACCAGCCACCAGGAAGTGCAGTGTGCATGTTCTGCGATGGTGCTGCGGCTCTGGTCGCAGTGTGGGGGAGGCCATTTGGGAGTGGCAACAGGGAGCAGCATCTAAAATGCAGGCACAGATTCACTGGTCAGCTTACTTGCAGTGGACATTCCTAGCAACCTATGGGTTGATTAAATGTCTGATGATTGCTGCGATGTTGACAATGGTGACCAGATGCTGTGCCTTTGGACGCATGCAGCGGTTCAGAGAAGCCGGAGGTGGGCATCTCATTACACAAGACGTCACTTTCAGCATTACAATAACTTTTCTGCTCCGCTACAGACGAAGACGCAGCACTGACACAACTTGCGACCACCTCCGATTCCCGCATATGCAGGCACGGACTGGGCCACCGGGGAGTTGATTCCAGGCCACCTGCCTTTTCGGGAGGGGGAGAGGGGTTGCTGCCCAGCCTGTGAAAGTGCCACATGGCCTCCAAAGACCAGTACTAGGCATTGCCTTCCAACACCTGCACCTCGTCCCAAGATCCCTACCGCATGCTGCTCTGGAACAGCTCAGCAACAAGGGCGGAGCCTAATGCAGGAGGGCTAGCTTGCAGAGTTGAGCGGGATCTGTCGGCTCACTCGCGCCAGGCATATCGTGCTGTATGGCATTTTGAGGCTACGTGAGCAAGGACACATCTGTATTTGTGGGAATTTTGTTCTCTACCATGAAGTATATGGTACTGTATTTTCCTAACACTATGGAGACTTTGCACAATGAGAATGAAGAACGATTTCAGATATTTGCTTGAAAAATTATTTTTGTGTAAGGTTTCTTATAGTTATTAAACTAAGACATACTAAGCAAAAAAGAAAAGGAGCTCACTTTCTCTGGATGTGTCACAAAACATATGTATTTGATTAAGTCAGCATCTTGCAAGAGCTGTAGTATGTAAAATGGTGAGCAAGCATTCATGACTCAACTAAATGGTTAAGAGCCTTGTCATATTTGTGCCAAGATATGTATCAGAGTTTTTCCAAGAATTACTTTATCACATTCTCAGTTTCTCCTAATTCTTATTTATTACTTTGAATCTGCATTGAATCACACAGAATAGCCAGCTCAAACTACTGTAACAATTTATGCTGAATGTTTTGAACCAGCTCTCACAATATACTTGGGTCCAATGACTGTTGCTGAACTGTAGTCACAAGAACCTTTTTTCAAGCTTGGCATGCTGCATGCCCAGAGATGCAATTGGTGAGCCATTGGCTACATACTCATATCATGACACTCACAATAGTAATGCTTCCACAAAGTACAAATGTTCTAATCCAAAGTTTCCCTCTTAGCTTATTATTCCAGTTATCTAATTAGTCCTTTCAAATGAATAGAGAACAGATTATTGTATTAGTAATCTAAGTGAGACGTTTTGTACCAGACCATTTTGTGCTGGGAGGTCATGCTGTAGTATACTTCTGTGTAGCAGCAGTGTCATGTGGCTGATATGTGGCTGGTATGTGGCTGGTATGTGGCTGGTATGTGGCTGCAGCATTTCACTCCAGAGCATTATCTACAGTAGCAATATTCAAAAATGTATATTCAACTTTGCTTCCCTTTACATTGAGATGATCCAGGGCTTAATTTGTAAAATTGAAGTTCAACACTTAAGCTAAGTACGCACTGGATCGACAGGCGTTCGTTCTGACATCGATTTGATGTGCATTCACACTGGACAACTTTAATGAACGATGTAAGGATCACCGTTACATCATTCATTAACAATGCACTGGCCGCTAGTAATATCGCTAGGTTTTATGTGCAGCACATCAAACCTTGGCGACCGTCACTAGAATCTGCAGGAGCACACAATCATGCGTACATACTGAGTGATGTAGCAGATATGTCGTTACGAAACGGCAAATCGTCCCAACATTGCTCCAGTGTGTAGTGCCTGTTGCTCTGGAATGTGCTGATTTGGATTGTAGTCGGGAGGAATATGAGACATAGGAGCTTATTCAGAGGCGGCCGTACGGTCTACGACCGCACGGCCACCTCGATGTTTTGCCAGTGCGCATGCGCACGAAGGAGCCGGCACCCTCGCGCGCATGCGTGAGACCCGTTACGACCGACAGCGCTGGTCGTAGCGGGTTTCTTTCCAAAGGAGGCGAGCTGTTGATGTTGATTGATAGCTCGCCCCGTTTGGAAGGCGGGCCGGGGGGGTGGCAGCCCAAACGGAGGCGTTCCTATGGGAACGCCTGCCGTTTGGGGGAGGCCCCACTGACATCACTAGTGATGTCAGTGGAGAGCTTCCGGCTCAGACAGAGCCAGAAGCTCTCCGGGGCTTACGACAAGTGAGACCCTACCCATCACCCGAGCGGTCGTTAGAGCTGTGGGTGTTAACCCACAGCCTAACGACCGCAACAGAGGCGGGCGGTCAGGATGCAAGTGGCCGCCCAGTTTCTGAGCGACCGCTTGCATCCTCCGACCGCCTCTGAATGAGGCCCATAATCCCCAGGGCCCCCAAAAAACAAATACCCCCGATTCCACAAACTTGCAACAGTAGGAGCAAAGAACCCCTGCAAAGAAGCCCCAGGAAGAACAGCTTCAGCGTGCACTTACCAGGTCTTTACTGGGACTGGGGAGAAGACACAGAAACAGAGAGAGGGGGAAAGAGTTACGATAGACACACACACACATATACACATGTCAGCAGGTGACTGGAGTGTGACAATCATGGTTCATGAGTGTGGCTCATTGGGACTGATTTAGAGGTAGATGCAGACATGGCTGCAGCTGCCTAATTTGGTGGTCACCTGTCAGCGACTTTCTGCAAGTGCCGCTACAAATCTCTTCCCTGGTGTACATCTGTGCATATAAGCTAAATGTGCAAGGACTGAGATGCCCACTTTGAGCGTGCAATACCGCCTGGTGCGTCTTTAGTTGCCATCATCGGTAGCACTATGTCAAGTGGCATTTTTCCCCAATGTAAATAATGAAATGCCTATATACGGAAACACTTTAGCGACACTCCTATAGCACACCCATGAGATGGGCCATCTCCGTGTACCTGTTCAGCCATCGCCCAGTCACCAACCAAAAATGCCCAGGACTTTTTTAAGACATTCGGAAACTGCGCATCTCAATCACAACTGCGCCTGTGTAACGCATGCAACATACGAGTCTTCAGGTATCTGCACATGTGCGGTTACAAAAAAATCGCTCAACTAGCAGCATTGCATGCTGCTTTAATTTAGGCCCTTTGTGTCTGAGAATGTTTTATGTATGCCCTTTACTATTATACTAGTACTGTATTGCTGGTATCCTGTATAGTAATTGAGCAAATTGTGTTATTGGCAAGGGAAAATAATACAGAAATGGTTGACACTAACCAAGGTTGTATAAAAACAGGTGATTCTCATTTCTAATGCTCCACCTTGCTCTCAGTAGAGGATATGAGAAGTGCACAGACCTTTAGCTCAGAGCTGACCCTGTTTATGTCACAGAGCAGGGTGCTTTTCATGGGATAAGTTATGCAAGTGGAGCAGTTTCTCATTTCCAGAGTAAATAAGAAGATATGGGAGGGTTTTAGAGCACAGAACTGACACCAGCGACTACAGTGTAGGGATGGCCAATCGGTGGTGTCGTAACGATGGATTCACCATGTCTGTCCTTAAATCAGACAATAATTGAAAAAAAGAAAAACATTATTGATCTTTTCCAAGATCAATATTATTTTTCCACATACAAGGTTACCGGAGCTGAAAAGAAATCCATGTGCAGTGAGGCGACGCTAGGGATGCTGGGGAATAGGTATCATTGCTGCATCTTTGGGATTTTTGGATCACCTCTATCAATACATCATATCTCTAGAATCGATCCATATAAGGTACGATATATCAATAAAACGTGATGTATCAGACATGAACATCAGGTTTAGGGGAAAAAAAAATAGATTGGAGATTGATGCCCATCCTTACAACATTGGCAAAATAAAACTGAATGTTGTTTATCTTCCCTGCCATCATCTGTTGCCACATGCAGACACTACCTGAAGTACTGTAGTTCAGTCCCTGAAATGTATATCCATTGTTGGTTCTTTGATGATTGATAGAGCAACTGCATACAACTGAAATCTACAGCAGAAATTAGGGGCAAAGCTAACTTCTCAGTCTCACAATTGGAGCCTAGAGTCTGAACACAAAAGTTCAGCTAACAGACAGGATTTAATGCTAATAACTAATCTGGCACAATGGACAATGAGCCTACGAGGGACATGCAATAGCCTGTCAGATGCAAGCATTGGCGAGATTTCGGCGAGTCTACCCAATTTTTTTTAAAGCGGCAATATGTATTAAAAGGCAAAATATGGTACACTATGAGCATCTCTAGACACTGTAATACCACATGGTTGCACCATCAAACTTGCACCACCCCTATGGTAGCTGCAGATTTTCCATCTGAGTATGGCCTCCAATGTGCTTGTCTGTGTACGTAGCCACACTCCCATAACACTCCCATGAGACAGCCATCTCCATGCGTCTAAATAAACACAACCCTAGCACCACCCGGTCACCGCCCAGGAACACCCAAAACATTTTCAAAACATTTCAGAGACTGTGCGAGTTAATCACAACTGCGAATCTGTGTGCAGGACTCTGCTTGGTACACACTATGCATCGTGATTCGCTATATAACTTTGCGATATGTCGTCACATGCTGCGTGTGAACGTGCAATCAGGCATACAAACTATAGGATGTGTACAATATATTGTTTCCGATCCGCGTCGGAACGATATAAGGTATGATATATCGTATAGTGTGTACCCAGAAGAAGAATGGGCAGTAACAAACAAATCGCTCAACTACGTCCGACATCGACATAGCGTGCGACTCAGCATCAGATCCAAAGTCTTTTAAGTAGGGATTTCCAATTGCTAATAAATAATAAGATAAATTAGCTATAAGATATATAATATATAATAACTGTCATGCTTGCACAGTCTTTGCTTTCATTGTGCGGCACCATCTTCCCGAAGATATCACTGGAAAGATGGCACCGTGGAGGAGGAGAGACCTGCTTGCCGGCACAAGGTAAGTATACTATGAGTGCAGGGGGTGTTGCAGGGCCCCCCTGCATCGCACACCCTGTACCCATTATAAATATGCCTATGTTTTAAAGTATAAATATACACATATATATATATATATATACACATACACAAGTATGTATAAATATAAGCTAATTCACAAATTAAAACCAGTATTTTAATTATTTATTTTTCATTTTTATCGTCTTGTCTACTAATGTGATGAGATTTTGAGTATGTATTATGTACATGTCTGGTGTACCTAGTTTTAGAAGTCAGATCATGCTAACTATACAAACATTTTCTACAGATAAAATTCCAAAATAAAATGTAATTAAGATTTTTTTATTTTTAATACTTTTTTACTTTGCTCTCTGACACTTTACTTTTGATTAACCTATTTTTATGTAGGTTAAGTTACATTTCAATTTAGTCATTCTGTCTCAAGTGAGGTTCTAGATAAATGTGTAGCTATAGTTATATAGAGATAGTAATTATAGATATTTAACCAAACATTGTTTTCTATATTAGATATGAATCATAAGATTCAGATGTGTGTAAAGCACCATTTCTTTGGGTTTCAAGAAGTGCAATTCCAACAAAACTCTATTTCTAAAAAGAATATACAGACTTCTACGTTATTTCTTACATTAGAATGTTATGTTTGTTACCCTATCATTCTGTAATGCACATAGTTTAGTGTTTTGTTTACAGACCAAATTAAAAATAGCATGGGCAATCTATTTTTTTGTGTGACCAATTACAATGGAAATGATCTCAAATCATAACCATATGCTACATACTGTATCGTTCTTCCAAGTAAAATATTATCATATGTGGCTGTGTCTCCTATGAGCAGAAATTAATATACAGTATGTTCAGTATAGTTGCTGACAAAATTGAATTACTTCTTTAGTACCGAAGTCCTTTATATCTAACTTACTATACAGCATTGCTTTTCTATGTCTTATGAAATGCGCAGCTGTGAAAAACTTGTAGAAAATAGAGTGGTTTGATATTTTATTTTATTTTTTAATGTATTAACACTGAAGTGTTTCTATTAGAGTTTAAAAGGAGCTAGTTTTGGGCAGGGAAGTACTGACACCGCCTTCCTGTCCACTAATCACTTTGGATACAAAGTGCTTCTTTTAGTTTTTATTTCCTGGTTATAAACAATTTAAACTGAGCTGACAGCTTGCAGATAAATTGTCATAATAGGTTTGCAACAGCTTGAGTTGAAATTTAATAGTTACAGATACAACCTTTAAATCACTGGGGTTATTACAGAATACATGACAAGATATCCTAGATGAATCATTTTCCACTACAAGTTAATGCACATAATACCATTGCCAATAATGAAGAATCCACATGACTATGAAAAAAAAATGACTCCAAAAAAAAAGTAATACCAATACCATTACCCGATTGCAGAAAAGCCCAATGCCAATAAACAATATGTGCCAAAGCAGTATATAACACACTCTCCATGCCAATGTGTTTATCCATTGATGACCAATAGCAGTATATAACACACTCTCAATGCCAGTATGTGTTTATCCATTGATGACCAATAGCAGTATATAACACACTCTCCATGCCAGTATGTGTTTATCCATTGATGACCAATAGCAGTATATAACACACTCTCCATGCCAGTATGTGTTTATCCATTGATGCCCAATAGCCTAATTAGTTATTTATAGAGAGCAGCCTGGTATCACACTACATTTCAGCTGGAGACTAGAGAATTGCTACCAGTCATATGTCTCTGTCTAATATCACACAGTATCTGTTATTTTAGACTTCTGTAAACTGCCAATATAGCCCTAAATGAATTACAGTGCATTACTCCATGCACCTTCATTTATGAGATGTATAACTTGAGTAGGCTGGGAAATATGTTTTACCAATCTTGGATGTCTCATGCCAAGGGTCTAGGAGGGGAAAGGCACACACAGTATATCTGAAGAGAAGTGAGTTTGATAAGAGAGCAGTGACATTGAGAAAAGCAAAGAAGCATTATTGATATAATTATATGATATACTACCTGTAGTCCCTGACATTGTCTGGGGTTTATCTTCTCTCTATTTCCTTTTCTCTCTTTTTAGCCTCCCTCACTCCATCTCTCTCTTCCCACACTATCGCTTCCCCTGCTCTTTCTTCTTGTCCCTACTGTATGTTTCTCATACTCTCTCTGACATCATTCCCCTTTTTCTATTCCCCTCTTTTTTCTTTCCAACTACTGTTTCTCCTTACCCCTCTCTTTCTTCCCTTTCTCTGTCCTGCCTAATCTTCAGTCTCTTTCTCTCCTGCCTCTCTGTCACTCATTCTTCACTCCTCTATTTCTCATTCTCTTATTTTTATACTATTTTGACACTGAAAATTATCTCCAGTCCCCCTCCGCAGGCCCGTCTTCAGTTGTCATGCCACCGCCAACCAGTCACCATCAGTGTGTCATCATTCGGTTGGTTGCACGTCTGACCTAATGTGCACCATGCACGCATACACCTTAGTGCAGTATATTCGCTGATGGCTCAGTGCAGAGTGTATATTAGGTTTTTTTAAGAATTGTTTTTTAAAAAGCCCATCGGCATGAGAGCACACCATTCACCTAAGGCCTGATATGCACTTCTGCGCACCAATGTGATGACCTAATAATTATCAGTAGTTGATTTTATTACATTTTATTACATCTACTATATATATAAAAAATAAATAGATTGTTTGTTTGCGAATATCTTCCACAGCTCTCAAAGTAAAGCTGACAAGTCTTGAATCTTAGATAGTTATTTAGTATCAAAAAGTAAGCTATTAGACAACGCAACAATGCTACAAATCTTATATAAAATTAAATGTTCTGTTTGTTTGTTTATCTGTCCAGTTATGCATTTATACACCCCTACACTGATTGGGATGACAGGAACGCAAGGTGGTACATTTGGATTCTGGCCAGGTTTTAGGGGTCTCAGGGTCCCAGTCAGACCTCCCGTTGGTGTACGCTGGGCAGGACTTTGACCCGGGGAGCCTGTTCTGAGCCTTCCACTGGATTTGGACGAAAACATCACAGAGTGGTAACATTGGATCCCAGAAGACATACTAGGGAGTTGAGGTCCCGGTGGGACCTCCCGTTGGTGTATGCTGGGCAGAACTATGACCCGGGGAGCCTGTTCTGGGCCTTCCACTGGATGGATTTGGATGAAAACTACAGAGGAGTGGCAATTGGTCTAGAATGCCTAATGGAGTGGTTGGGGTTCTGGTCGGACCTGACGGTGGAGTGCACCGAGTAGAAATTTCACCCAGGGGCCTTCCACTGGATGAATTTGAATGACATCACAAAATAAAACGTAATAACCTTGGCAATGCTGTATACTTCAGCTAGTAAATTATTATTTTTGAAAAATATGGATTGTTTTTCATGTTATAAATAAACAAAAAAAAATCATTATTTATCAGTATCTATTAATGTTTTTTTATTAATTAAATAAAAACTGTAAGCAAAATTTTAAATCATTTTGAGTAATGGCTTCAATGGTTGGGGGAAGCTGGAATACAATTATGGAACCAAGGGGGCGGCAGATGGAAAAGTTTGGAAATCACTAATAAAATCTATTAGCAGATCCCATGATTGTAGTAAAAGTATTGATATATAATTAACTGAATAAAATTAGATTTTTTTAACCCATTATCTACTTTATGTGGTGAGCAGTATATGTTGAACCTAATCTAATTTTCCTGTCTTGTCAAGTAAGTTGAAGCATACTGTCACTTCATAAATTTTACAAGAAATAGGTATGTTTTGTTACCCTCTATTTATTTTAACTTATCCATAATAACTTTTACCAAGTTTTGCAATGCCCAAACCTTCCTGTTAGTCTAACTAGATTTTTTTGGAAGGTGACATTGGAATAACACTAATGACTGCAAATCGAAAAGTAAATATTACACTCAAAATGTGAAAGCTAACAAGTGTACTAACTTAGAATCCATGCTCTTTCGTAAGAAAGACATTTTTTGCACAAAAATAACATTTTACCTTCAATGTAAAATGACATGTTTCAAAATCTTTTGATTCTGAAACTTCGCTCAATGCCTGGAGGCATGCAGATTCTGTTTAATATGTATACATAATCTCACAATTTATTTACTGTATCAGGGAAAAGGGAAACAATATATTGTACACCCTATTTATATGTAGAATTAATGCCCAATTTAAAAGAGTTGTCAGCATTCTCATTTTGCAGTTGTGAGTTCTGTGACTTAAACCATGCTCTAATATTAGTTCTGTGATCACTATAAAACAGTAATGTTATGGTAACGTTTTCTTCTGAAGGCTTAAATGACATTTATATTCAATGATATTGTATTTAATTGAATAAAATAGAACTTTAGCTACACAAGGGCACCTAGAGGCAGTATAAATATATGGTACAGAGGTATTTGCCTTTGTACAGTAAATGGTAATTGGGTGGCATAATTATGCCCCCTCAGTGCACAGTTTCTACAGAGGGTATCCGCCCCCGCATCTGGATATGCCCCTAGTACCAGAGCCCGGACAATCTCTTGGCAGCTCTTTAGCCACACATTAAGGTAATATGAAATTAAAAATACTGCCTCCTATGGGAGGAACATATTACTGTTAGTGGATCACTGTGGAGGGTGGGTGGCGGGCAATTGTCCAGATCATAGAGGTCACCAACCAATTAGTGCTCTCCCCATGCAAATACATAGACGTAAGGAGAATACTGAGACGTAAAACTATCTACTACCTATGTCAGGAGAATATAACTATAAGTGAACCTCCTTGCTGAGTATCTAATGAATGGTTACAAACCTGCCTTGCTCTGCATATGCCTCTTTGCGCAGTGTACATTATCTTGTATATTTGCAGAATACACATGATCTGGAACTATGTGCAAGTAAGTAAAGGCAATCCAGAGCTATACGCACTAGATTGCATTTAGATCTAGCACCTAGCATTTTTGTGCAGGCAAGGGCATATTACTGCAACTGTACGGGCTATGAAGAGATTGTCGTAAATGTAAATATGCTTCCTTTGCAATTAGTATAGATTAAGTACGCAATGCTGGTAATGGCTAGTACATAATGCATATGGATAGGGGAAATGTGAAACCCTTCATACGGGTGAATATACTTTTTTTTTTCCCATGCACACAGTTCAGGAGCTCATGTGTCAGGTTTCTGTCCACCTCTGCATCAAGCTATAATTCACGTAGGAGCTCCTTTACAGCCCTTTGCCCCTTTCCTGCATGATGAACACATGTAAATGATAGAACTTGATTGTGACGGCAGGGATGAGCAAGTGCTTGACTCAAGAAAATGATGAATCAGAAATTATTATTTATGTGCAGTACATACAAAAAGTGCATACATTTCCAGCCACAGAAAGTACACTCATGTTTTCAGTGTGATGGAAGGCATAAAGTATGAAAGCTATGAGAAAGATCAATGTGGGGATGGAGTGAATGACACAGCCACAGAAGTTCCATAGCACTGTAAATGAAGTGAGAGGAGCTCTCAGGGAACATTTTGGATATGAGCATGGTAATAGTGGTTAAAAGACACGTGGAAATGTCTGTGTGGTGACAGCAGATCTATGAGCTCATATTTTACAACACTGACATTTAGAGGAAGCGAGAGGGATTACAAGATGAAGCTGGAGACAATGGGAGAGGGAAATTACTTTGACATGTCACCTATCAGAGTCTAACTGAATAACTGATATAATATAATTTTGTTTTCCACAAGAAGCTACATGAGTGTGACTGAGTGGAGCAAGCCACAGAAATATGTATATAAACATTACGCTATAACTTATCTCAACACAGTTTACATAATTTTTTTCCACAAACTCAGCCTGACATTAATGAAAACCTATGGTATTTTTTTTACAATACAAAAATTCTATACAAGTCACATTTAGAGAAAAGACTTCTTTGTGGAATGATTGTCTTAGTGTATCAGCTAACCCATCTAATGCCTGCGGAAATACAGTATGTGCAAAGGAGAAAAAGGTGAGCGTTTCAACGTTAGTTATGGTAATTTAGAACCAATATGCCTTTATTAATGTACATGGTTGGAAGGACAGGTGAATGCATGATTTGTGTAATGGTTAGCATTACTGCCTTGCAGCACTGAGGTCTTGGGTTCAATTCCCAGCACGGTCCCATTTGTGTGGAGTTAATATATTTGCCACATGTTTTCCCCTGGCAATCCACTTACATCCACACTCCAGAAATATACTAGTAGGTTAATTGGCTCACAACAAACGTGTATGTGTGTGTGTATGTAATAGGGAATATAGATTGCAAGCTCCCCTGGGGGCAAGGACTGATATGAATAGAGAAATATTCTCTGTAAAGAGATGCAAAATATGTACAGTGTATGCTATATAAATAACTGTTAATAAAGTTTCATAGAACCGCTACAGTATAGTGCAGACTCTCCTACTTGATCCCTTCCATCAGGTACAATATGTTCCTCTTCTGGACTTCACTCTTAATTTATGATTGCAGCCACTTGTGGTGAAACACCTTTCTCATCAAGTAACTAGTCCAACATGGGTAATGGCAATCATACATTAGATCCAGGAGCAGAGCATTTTTACCTGATGGAAGGGGTCATGTTGAAGGGTCTGTATAGCATCAACAGGGGCATAGTAATAGTCATGGCATCCCATGCATGCTGCATGATGCAGCTGGTAATGTCATATGGGCAATGACCATGTAAAATCTAGGGCTTGTGTGATTTTATGTTGTATTTTCTTGCACATAGCAGACAGCATAAGTACTAAATTCCCAACAGAGACACTACGCAAGTTAGTGTTGTATGTCAGAGACTTAGCGTCAATGTACTAATAATTGTAGAACTGTCACGATTATTAAATATCAATATCGCAGGGGATATTTTCATTTTGAGTGAAAATATCCCCACTACAGTATGTACAAAGGGGAACTTGCAGGGACAGCGGTTGCAGTATCCGCTGTCCCTGAGAGTTGTATTTCTGGCAAATTGTAGAAGTATTTCATGTTTGTGAAAGACTTCTCTGGGGGAAGCTGCACTGTGCATGCACACAGTGTCAGCTTTCAGAGCCAGCCGGATACTGCGAGAGAGAGATAAAAAAAGATCTCTCTTCTGCTACTAAGCCTCCATAGGCTTAAAGCAGTTTACACCGTCTGAAGATGGTGTAAACTACCGGGGCCAAACTCTGAAAACTTTGCTTTTTGGAGTTTAGATCGTTGGGGTCAGATCATAGTCCCCATTGATAATAAGGGGACTGCGATCTGCATTGCTAATTATCACTCTGCCGAAGATTTCTGTGATTAATCTTCGGCAGAGTGCATTGTGCAATTATTACATAGGTACATAAAAAACTGCTTGGTACATAGGGCCTGATTCAGAGCTGGATGCTCTTTCAGAGCGCTCGCTCTGAATCAGTGCCCTCCCTCTCTTTTCTTAGAGCGGCCTCCTGGCCGCTCGCATAGCTGTGGGTGACCACCCACAGCTATAGCGAGTGGCCAAAAAGATGGTCGCGATGGTTAAGACCTTCGCGACCATCGGGCTTGCGACAAGACCCTTGCGGTAGGGTCTCATCTGCTGCAAGCCCTGGAGTGCTTTTGGCTCTATCAGAGCCAAAAGGACTCCCACTGACATCATTTGTGATGTTAGTGGGGCCGGCCCCAGACGGTAGGCGTTTCCATGGGAATGCCTCCGTCTGGGCAGCAACGCCCCCGGCACGCCCACGAAAGGGGGCGTGCTGTCACTCAACATCGACAGCACGCCCCCTTTGTAGCGAGACCCATACTCGTGCATGCGCACGACGGAGCCGACTTGGCCAACATCGACCCGCTTGCGAGTGCTCAGCGCTCACGAGCGAGTCTGAATCAGGCCCATAGACCCATTTCTTAGTTTTTTTTTTATTAAATTTGCAAAAATCTCAAAAAAACTTTTTATATGTTGTCATTATGGGGTATTGTGTGTACAATTTTGAGGCCAAAAATGAATTTATTCCATTTTGGAATAAGGCTGTAACATAACAAAATGTGGAAAAAGTGAAGCGCTGTGAATACTTTACGGATGCACTGAATGTACATATTAGTCTCCTTATGCCCTGGATAGTGTATTATTATACAGTATTAATAGTTAACCCTACTGATGGTCTATAGAAGTGCAACTCTAACAGTGCATGTTTTCCAGATCTCCTAGTTGGTGCACATGTGTATTTATTACTGGCTAACACATGTTAAAATATCCACAGGTGGTGCTAATTATTTTACGATACTTAGAACATGCAGAACTAGTAACATTCTATTTTATTTACTATTTCTATTGTGGTCATGGTGTGGACTGGGGAGGGGGGGTTTCCAGGTAACCAGAACCCCCCCTGCGTTTGCCAATGCAGGTACATAATGTTTTGCTCCTGGACTTCCCACCTAATTTATGATTGCAGCCACCTGCGTTGAATTAGTTAATTGATGAGCAGGCTGTAATCATAAATTAAGAGGGAGCAGAGCATTTTGTACCTGGTGGGAGGGGTCATGTCGGAGGATTGGCTACTGTTATAGTTTACCACCCTTAGATGACAGTGACCCCCGACTTTAACCTGTTCATGCACAGGGAGGTATATTTGTGAATTGTTGAACAGATCTCAGTGTAAATGAATGCAATCCTAAATTTGTGCTCCAAAGCATTTCAAGCACATGCACACTGTTTAAATGCATCTTTGAACTATTTTTTTAACATCATTTGAGCTGCACCCCCATATTCTCAAGATTTCTTAAATCCTTTGTTCTCAACCTCAACCCTCAAGTCTCCCAACAGGTCATGATTTGAGGATTTCTGTCTATGGATGCAGGTGGGAACATTACTGACCCAGAATTATACATTAACTCACCTGTGCATGAATAAAGTAATCTACAAAACATGCCCTGTTGGTGGTACCTGAGGGCTAGAGTTGACAACCACTGTCCTGAACAATTATTGAATGTTTGAACAATTGTTATGAAGCAAGCTATCCTTCACCCTCACAAAAAGTCTATGCTTCCCCTTCATATATTGTTTCTATATGCTAATATGTATTGGAAAATTGTACCGTAACATCAAAATATTTTATTAACTTACATTTAACAAAGTTATTCATTATTATTATAATAATTTTGATGTGCTATAAAGAAATTGCCCACATTATGTTATTTAATATATTTTGTATTTAAAACTACATTTGAAAATTAGTGTATATTAAAAAATAATGGTGGCAAAAGATATTTTTAATTTATAACTTAACTGCAATAGTAGCAGTTAAAGTAAGGATGACAATGTTTCTTTATTGATAAGAAGCAGCACAGCACTTTCTTTCTCTGTCCTTTTTTGTTATCATTTCATAAAGTTACTTGAACATTTTTCTCCAAGTTTGTGTTGCTGAGATTACTTCCATGTCCCAGAGTTCCCGACATCTTATGTTTTTAATTACTATAACTGTTTAAACTTTGCAAACCTTCAAACTAAAAAATAACCTTTAATTATTTTCTGCTATACATGCTGTCAAAACCTGACATTTACAATGCAATTTACGTGTTGCTAAGGATGACAGTGCCAAGTTTTCCGTTTTTACTATTCAGTGAACGTAGGCAAGGCCTTTTTTGGAAGAAAACAAAAACCTGATGAAACAGCATGCATAAATACTAGAGCTGTGCCCCAACCCCCGTGATTTTGTTTTGGTTGTGGATCTGTATTAACTTCGTGTTTTGGATCTGTATTTTTTTTTTTAGTTATAAAAACAGCTAAAATCACATAATTTGGGCCTGTTTTTGTTCCTACATTTCCAGTCATTTCTAGTCAATTTTGACCACCTCACAGCTCACAATATTGTTTTCATCCAGTTTAGGCCAAAAGGTTGCACTGAGCTAGCTGACTGACAAAGCACAGCAAGATAAAAAATGCAAAAAAATGCAAGTGCACACTCTAACCATGCTAAACCTAATAATAATATTGCTATATTGCATCAAAGAGGTTCTTAGCATAATAATGGCCATAATTATGGGCCTGCCCACTGCATCCAGGTCACCTCTATCAGGCAGGTCCATAATACTCCTATAGCTGCGCATACACATCCAGATAAAATGTCTGTCATACTGACAGACATTTTATCTGGCAGGCTGCCAGCCGCAGATGTCCACGGCATACACTGTGAGATTTCTCACACTGTATTTGCCCGACATCTGTGCTCCGCCACCTGGGGAGGAGACATTTCCCTGTTCCTTTCATGGCAAGGAACACAGGAAATGTCGGTCTGTCGGCCGCGGCTGGGCATACACTGTCCAATGCGGCCGACAGGTTAACCCCTAAATATTGCATCGGACGGGCCTGCTGAACAATCTGGCATGCCCGACCGAACAATATTTAACCCTCAGTCGGCCACACACACGCTACAATTATCGGGGCAATCCGCGGATATCGGGCAGACTGTAGCGTGTATGGCCAGCTTTAGGAACAAATACATAGCACGGGACCCCCCAGGCCAACCCAGCAGAACCGCCCCAAGGCATCACACTAGTGCGAGATTGCAAGTGATGGTTAAAGAATTATAAAGAAACTCCTATGCGTTAAGTCTTACATAAGTAAGAGGTTATAACACTTTTAATTATAATTATAAGGTGACAGTTTAAATTTATTACACACATACACACTCACACATACTCACCTACAATACCTGGATAGGTCCTCTTCTTCATGTAGGCATCTGCCGCCTTCTTAAAACAAAAAAAGAGGAGCCCAAACCACGAACTGTACTGTCCTCAGAAATGTACTTCCTGAATGGCAGCTATTTCTGATGTCTATGGCTTCTTGACAAACTGTGTGCCTTGACAAAGGTCTAAAATCAGACCAAAACGTTGGACTCTCTATAATGACACTGGTGGTAAGTAACTATTAAAGTATCTAAATAATACCGGTGCGTTTGATAAAAACTGTTGTACCATAACAGGGACAGTCCCAGTCTATAAGTCCCAGGTATAAAAGTCCCTTCTCATACAAATGTGAGTTCCATAATTAGCACTCATTTGGACCGCAGCTCCCCTCTTATTAGCCCAGGAATCATGGGTAGAGAAGACATTGTGAAATAGATAACAAAGCAGGGAGAACCCAATCATGCATGAATTGTTTTATTTTAAAATAGAGTGTAATGCTTGCGCCTGATATAAAAACTCTGTGGCCTGAGTACCATATGGGAGGGTTAGTTTTAGGGACCCTAGGGGGAGATTAGGGTTAGGCATCCCCCGAGGAGGGTTAGGCTACGGAGAAGGGGGGTTAGGGTTAGGCACCCCCGGGAGAAGGTTAGGATTAGTCACCCCCTGGGGAGGGTTAGGTTTAGGGTACGGGAAGGGGGGGGGGTTAGAATTAGGCACCCCCAGGAGGAGGTTAGGGTTAGGGACCACTAAGGGAGGGTTAGGGGGAAAATGGGGTAGGGCTAGGCTATTTACTGCCCTTTTCAGCATCTTCCTTTTTCGGGCTTGCGGCACAGGGATTTCGTAACCAACACCCCCAAATGTATGTTTTCTGCCGGTTATTTCTGTATTTTTGAGCTTTTATCTCCACCAGTGTACAGACATCTACACTGCTGAGATTAGTTTGATCATGTGCATCACCTTTTTACCCCAGGAACAGTAATTCTTTTAAGAAACGATAATGTTACACTGGAAGGTTATTAAATTTGTCTGTGGTCACTGTGTTGGTCACCAATGATCCATGGATAGATTACTATTATTATACTAACTGAATTAGCTGGTAGTCAGGAGTTATACCCATAACCCATAATATATGTGCTTTTGTCAACAATTATCTGCAAAGAGTGTGGGTACTAGATAGTTACCTTGTATCACTCTATGCATTATCCTTTTTTTCTTATAGTACAGTGTGTGGCAGTTATAGTATGTTACATGAGACACCACTATCTCTATAACGGTCGGCCCTCAGGACCCCATATCCTGCCCTTACACTTTGTCAGATAAGAAGGAATGTGCTGCAGCTTTCAAATATCTGGCAGTTGGTGATTATGGCACCTGGACACCAACTGTCACAGACTGGCCAGTAATGCCGCATACACACTAGACGATAAGTTGAACGATATGAATGATAGCGATAATGTTATCGTTCATCGCGTTCAATATCGTCCAGTGTGTATGCAAGACAATGTTAACGTGGCGTGCTCCCGCGGATCATTAACAATGTCTTTCATTGCCCGTACTTGGAGGGCAGCCTGACGATATCGTCAGGCTGGTTTGTGCCTTCTACAGAATGTAGTTTGTCACGTGACTCACTGGTGCCAAATTCAAACCCACTAGAGTATAATTTGCTATCTGTGCACAGGTATAGTAATATGACCAATAAAAAAGCGGTCACAGTACAAAACTTACAACTAGTTAAATCTGTCTTGAATAGTATACCAGCAGTAAGTGAATACTCTTTGGGACATTACATTGATCAGAGGGTCATTTTCATGTTCTACACAAACAATGATACCTTTTTTGCATCCATTATAGTTTACATTCAGGCATCACTGCAGAGAATTTTGGTAGAAACCTTAATCAAAACAATAGAGACCATTCAAAACATTCCGAAAGTCCTCAAACTAGCAGACCAAGTTACCAACATAAACAGTGCACCAACGGTTCCAAGGTTATCAGACTTGATGGTGACATTAGTTCTTCAACATTTGCTAAGGTGTTCACCTATACTTCCATAGTCTAGCGCACTGTAAGATAAGGAGTATAAATAATTTGTCAGACCAGCTTACATTGTGTCTGTTTAGGCCGATTCATAATTTAAGCAACCCCTGTCCACTCATTTGTAATGAAATGTCCCTTTATTTCTGATTTCCTTTCACAAAAGAATCCCTTATATTTTGATAACACAATAAAACCACCAAAGTTTTCATTGTGAGGCTGGTTGAGTGTGTTTATCATATACAAAGTTGAGCAGATGGTTTTGCTGTGTTGACACCTGTTTACACAAACAGCCGACTACAAGTAAGAGAAAATAGACAAAATATTGAAAAAAAAAACTTCACTGTGCAAAGTCCTATCAGAAAACATTAAACGTCTCACACGTTCAGTCAATTGCACGTAACATTTATTATACACAAAATCCTAAAAAATGTCATAAACTCACATAAGATATAACAGATCTAAGTAGGAAACAATGTAGATACAGTAACCATTGAAGAGGTTCTTACAACTAGCATCTGTTGCTTCTAACTCCAATTATGCATTAATAGAGCTCTCCTGTGGCTGGGCAGCAGCGAGATCCATCTTGCCCATGCTGCCTTCAGTTCAGGTCAGTGTGTCCACTGGGATTGTATTGTCTGTGGTGCGAGCTGCTGCAGCGCTATCCCACCAGCTGCCCCTCGGTTCACCCCAACTATCAGAACTGAATATTTCTGTGTCCTGAACCTCAGCAGCCCGGTAATGCCAGCATCAGTATGTATCATGGAGATGTGTGAAGGAAAACAATACTCTGTTCAATAAGGCTAATCCCACAGCTGCTGGGTCTGAGCAATCATCCAATAAAATGTATTTAAACATTGCACAGAATTGTATTTCTATTTACACCTTCTTACAGGGATATGCACTGTTACAGCACCGAGTCATATTTATGCACGTTTCAATGTTTTGGAAATAATTTATTTTAAGTGCTTTCCAATAATTGTATGAAGTTCATTTAAGTAAGAGATGTTTAACTTGCTTTGATAAAAAATAAAGCTTCTTGTGGTTGATTGGTTGAATTCCTGTCTGAAACAGATGATCCTTCTAATACAGTAAGTATACTTTTTATCACCTGATTGTGTCTTATGATTGACTCTTTTAGACAATATAGAAACATTCATATTATAAGAGTCCTCTATGTAAGCACTACTTATGTAACAGAGAATAAAGTGTATGCTGTGGGGCTGATGCAAGTCTTTTTTGCAGACTTATCTGTGCATGATCCAAAGCCGATCACACATAGCCACAGGCCAGGCTGAGACCTACAAAACTCAATCTCATCTCCACTTGCAGCTGAAGGGGCTTAACTGGGTGGTAAAGGGGCATTTGCACATCAGTGAAGTTTAGCGAAGGCATATCAATGGAATTGTGGACTATGCCGTGTTCTAGGTATGCACAAATAGGCCTGTACACAGAAAGAGCTCTTACATAGGGCTGGTGCACATGCACACTGACATTGATGACGCTATAAACCCAAGCATATGCATAGGGACAAAGTGGTCACTGATATGTGTATAACTCTCCATGAATGCAATGTGGGTGTTATTACAGCCGATCTGTGGCCACCTCTACATTGGCCCAATCAATGCACATACAATGTTGCATCCCTATTACTATAAACATGCATCATACATTATTCTAGCCCTCTACAAAAATATTTATGTGGTGCTTTATCAATCTCACTAGTTGGGTATTGTGGGGCCTATTCATCATGACATAATTATCATTAGTGATAATTATGATAATTATGTTTTAAACTGCAAGTTTAAAAGATGTTTTAGAGGTATTCATCATGCCCCCCTTACAAAAGTATCACTTCCGAAAAAACTGCTCTTTTTGCTGGAGTCAGCTTTTTGGAAAAGTGATGCTTTTCCCCAGGCAGCTGAGGTATCCACAAGGATTTCCTCACTGCTGCATGGCTCTCCCTTTCCCCCCCCTCCCTCACTCTCTATTCCCCTGCAGGCTAACACCCCCTTCCCCCCTCAGTTGTCCAATGCGGCCCCCGCTCTCCCTGTGGGTGTCAGAGGCCACCCCACGGGTGTCCGGTGCAGCCCCACTCTCCCCACGCGGGGTCCGAGCCCCCCCGCGGGTGTCCGATGCGGCCCCCTTACCACCCCACGGGTGTCTGAGTCTCCCCCCCGCAGGTGTCCGATGCGGCCCCCCCTTCCCTCGTGGGTGCCCAATCACCACCAAAGCCCCCCTCCCCCACGGGTGTCCGATCACCACCATCCCCCTGCCCCCTTCCCCCCATGGGTGTCCGATCACCCCATCAACCCTGCCCCCCCCAAAAGGGTGTACGATCCTTTGTGATTCCCCCCCGCTGCATCTTCTCACACGGGCTCAGCTGTCTTCTCTCGGTGAGTCCGAGTCACATGTCTGCAGTGCACCGGAGCTCTCAGCAGTGCTCCGGGGCTCTGCAGTGCAGACACAGCAGGGGGCTATCTGAGTAGATCCCTCTGATGTGGCTGCCTTGTAAATCTTCACAAGCTGCCATCTAAACAGCCACCTGTGAAGTTTATCTGGGGCTGAACGCCATCTGAAAGTGGTGTTCAGTAACACCATCAAGTTCCAGAAAAAATGCTTTTTCGGAACATAATGAATAGCCCTGACACTTATTTTTTACAAAAGTAAGTGAAAATGTTAATTTTCACATGCTTTTGTGAAAAATAAGTGAAGATGAATAGCCCCCTAAGTCAGCAGGTGAGTCATACATCTTGATTACTCAAAACTAAATCCCTAAAGCACTGTAAAAGGTCTGCTGTTCTGAATGAGAATCAGGCCATACTTTGTAAATAGGGAGCTTGTGAGTCCTGCTCGTACACAAAGTAGCCGGTCATTACAAGTGAGTGGCAGAACTATGCAACTCATAGGTGTCATGGTAAGAGACATGTAACATAGCACCAATTGCTCACACACTGTGAAGGAGCCATTTGTTATTATTTTCCTTATAATTGTCCATAAAAGTTAATAAATCAATTCATAGCAGCCAGTGACACATGTTTTTTATAACTGCTGTGTCCTGCTAATTAGTAACCAGGCTGCATCCTCATAACCCAACCCATAAGATGACTGCTCTCCTGTGCAGCAAGTACTCGTTATAGTGCTTATACCTGGTGACAACATTCTAAACAAGTTTTACTTTTTATTTACCTGCTCTGTGTGCTGCAATGGCTGAGCCCCTGACTGGACTGGCCAGGTCCACCAAGAGCTGAACAGGGTCTGGGTACTGGAGGGGGCATGGCAAATCTGGAAGGTATGGCCAAGCCCCTTAAAGAAAATAAATAAATATATATATATATATATATATATATATATTTGTCCCCCTCAGCAGCACTGCAAAAGGAGACATTTGTCGCACTCAGCAGCTGACCCAGGCCCCTCAAACAAGCCTTAGGCAATGTAATCAGCACCCCCCTTATCGGTACCCCCTGGGATTGCCAAGCAGTTATGATAATATTAAAGTTTTTGTTGGGTCCAGCCTTACTGGACTGGAAATAACTGTGTACAGCATAGTTGATGGAATCTCCAACATCAGTGCCTCCACTCATCTAACATTTGTTGTATAAGGATCTTATAGCACATAATCCTTATTAGTATAGTCGTTCAGACCAAGCTCCAAGCTGATAATAGTGTAGTGCACTGCAGCCACTCTGCACCCTAGTCAGACACCTCAAAGACACGCACAATTTTACTCATGGACCAGTAGCGAAACTATTACTTCAGGAGATAGCAAGCCCACAACGGTAACAATCCAACAGACAATTTGCAAGTAAGATTTAGTACCCTCAGTATAGCCAGTAACACAGAATAGAGCAGAAACACTATGGTGAGGTTCGAGTAACAGGTATACTGTATTTTGGAAATAGCAGCAGCAATGGGAAAAGCAGAGTGAGCCAAGTAATAGCAATGTCTGGTGGTAGGGTACACTGTAAGATAACAGTTCAACAAGGATACCGCTCACAGATCAGGCACAGTAATATCAGATGTGGACTAGATCTTGATGGCAGTTCAAACCGATCCGGATGGATAACAAGGCAGAGTAACATCACAAGCATACGTATGGCCCAAGCATCTAATAGGCAGAGTTGAGGTCATAGGAAATAGGTTGGTCCAGGCAGCAGACAAGGCAAAGTAATTTTCACAAGCAAAGTCAAACTAAGCAGTATATGAGGCAGAGATCAGATTAGAAGGAGCTCGATAGAACTAGCATATGAAAGATATACCGGGCAAGGTATGCCAGTAAGAGACGGCTCTTTGAGGCAGTTGACACCAATGAGACTCAAACCCAGACTGCAATAATAGATCTCAGATATGAAAACCAAGGATGCCAGCCCAGAAAGAAACCATCAGTTACAACCATTAGACAAAGGCAAATCATTGATAAAGTCCATAGAGAGTTCAAAGGGCATTAGGTATAGACAGAGGTATCAATTGCCCTGTATCAGGTCAGAAAAGATTTTTAACATCAGTATTAAATAAAAGGTCACCATGTATAAAGAGAGATTAATTTGATGGTCTTAATGATTTCTAGAGGCCAAGGTATTTCTTACCAGGAATTTTGTTTAGAATAGATTGACTCAGTGACTCTGGTATGAACAGTAAATTATAAGTCATAGTAACAGGTCCTTGGCCCTGTACAGTTTGCTCCTTTGTAGGCAAAGCCTGAGTAAGCCCAGACACAACAGTCTTACTGGAATTAAGAACATATTGATAAAAATGATCCCAATGCTTCAGCTAGAGACTCCCAAACAAAGCATCAGCATTAACATTGACAATAAAGTCAAACTCTAAGAAAAACAGAGCCCGGTGGGCTTGTTTAGTATTAAACAATTATTATTGTTTTCCAGGCAATATCTCCATTCCTCCAACACCCATTTCACTACACAATTGCCAATATCAGAGTTGGTCACAGCAGTAGATAACATAGGGTAGAAGAAAGCTCAACTGAAAGTGGAGAGCACCGTTTCTTCCACCAGACACATCCACTTCCATAATAAATGGTATCTTGGAGTGTGAATGTGGAAGAATGGGAACAGAATGAAATGCTTTCTTAATGTACTCAAGTGAAAGGGCCACAAGAGCCAAAGCAGCAGGGTCAGATCCTGTCTTGATGAGCAGTGTGATAACAGCCACTGTAGCTCACAAATCACCAATGACTACCTGTAATAATTGGCAAATCTCTGAGATTTCTGTATGACATGGTGCAATCGACATGTTCCCTGGCCTTCTCATACAGTATATTTTTACCAAGATGTAGTCAAAAGGTCAACAATGACAATGTTGAAAATAAATAATAATAATGTCTACATTACATTACATCACAATGTTAGTACAGCAGCTGTGATGTCGGCATTGTCACAACTGATTCTCCCTGAATTTTCTCCATATTGATCAGACAGGATCCCGATGATAAGACAGTGAAGTGGAGTATATGGGAATGTCATGTAAGTACACAATGACTAACCTACCCATAAATCCATGCAGAACATCATTAATATATTAATACATATAATATATTCTTCCTGGATTTTACTACATGAGTGTATGTATATATATATATACATACATACATATCAGACAGGCAGCCAATTGTATGTGTGTGTGTATATATATATATATATATATATATATACCTTTATTGATAGGGGCCCCAACACATTTGTTGCCCAGGGGCCCCCACAGACCCTAATCTGGCCCTGACAAATACTATAATAATTCCTCCACTATAAAAATAATAAACAATGATTTGCTTTCTGCCTGTACTGTAAATCTAGCTCGGCCAATATTAATAGTGTTTAACACTAAGGGGTCTGTACTGGACACAGCAGCAGCCACTGGAGGTGGAGAGGTTGGACACGGCAGCACATCAGCCACTGGACACAGGTAGTGTATGGACACAGCAGCAGCCTCTGGACACAGGGACTGTAGTGGACACAAGGCCTGATTCAGACCCGGTCGCAAAAGCTGAGCGCTCGCAACAGGGTTGATGGTGGCCCACAGCGCATGCGCACGACGGAGCCGGCTCCGTCGCGCGCATGCAGGAGACCCGGCTATCGACGGGCACTCCGTCGCTCCGGGTCTCGCACCAAAGGGGGCGAGCTGTCAATGTTGAGTGACAGCTCGCCCCGTTTGGTGGGTGGGCCGGGGGGGTGGCTGCCGAGACGGAGGCGTTCCCATGAGAACGCCTGCCATTTGGGGGCGGCCCCACTGACATCACTTGTTAGAGCCGAAAGCTCTCTGGAGCTTGCGATTAGCGAGACCCTACCACAAGGGTCTCGTCACAAGCCCGATGGTCGCGATGGTCTTGACCGTCGCGACCATCATCCTGGCCGCTCGCAATAGCTGTGGGTCGTCACCCACAGCTATGCGAGTGGCCAAGAGGCTGCTCCGAAAAAAAAAAAGCCCGGCCCTGATTCAGAGCGAGCGCTCTTTCAGAGCGTCCGGCTCTGAATCAGGCCCACAGCACAGCAGCAGCCACTGGAGGTGGAGAGGATGGACACAGCACAGCAGCCACTGGGCACGTTAGCCTAGACTGGAGTGGAGGTGAAATGGCATCCGAATCACAGTGGGAGGAACTTATATAGAATCCAAAACTGGCAAGAATCCAACTCCAGGATGATGGCGTTTTGCCTCGATTTGGAATCCGAGCAAGGCGGGAACACACAAGCCGCCGCTCGGATACACTCGAATCGGGGAAGTTCGGGTGGACTCCGCTTTCAGAAAACCGAGCCTGCACAACTCTAATAAATAAGGATGATTATAAAGATCATGTTTCAGCGAGAAAGTTTGTTAACAGGCCCCGGTGTTTAACTTATATAATGGTTTAACTTATGTAATGGGAAAACATTTTATGTTGTTATTTTAATCTCATCAGAACTGCTTTCATATACTGTATATTTAACAATTAATATGATGTTAGTATTTTATGTAAGCAGGTACAAAAAACCCTTGAAATATATGTGTGAAATAAAGAATAAACAAGAAAGGCCTATTGAATGTTGCACAAAATCAAAGCACCATTAACACTAGACTATTCATACCTTACACACATGTTGCTCTAAGTACTGTAAGAAGAAGTAAGACAGGGCCGCAACTAGGGGAAACGGGGGAGGGGCTAAGGGGGTACGTGACCTGGGTGCCGGACTTAAGGGGGTGCCGGGAGAGGCTGCCGGGAAGCTAGGTTGGTGCTCTTGTGGGTTTGGAGCCACATCCCGGCCTATTGAATGTTGCACAAAATCAAAGCACCATTAACACCAGACTATTCAGACCTTGCACACATGTTGCTCTAACTACTGTAAGAATAAGTAAGACAGGGCCGCAACTAGAGGGAACGGGGGGGATAGGCTGCTGGTCAGTGAGATCCAATTGGTTCGCGAGCGGCGCCACATTACAATGATGGCAGTACTGACAGTTCCCCAGCGTGTGGCAGCCCCGTCCCCGTGCCACGCCGAGCTCACCCACCGCACGGCCCTGGCAGGTTAGAGAAGGGAAATGGGGCCTCATTGTGGCTTAATGTAAAAGAAGCCTTACTGTGGCATAATGTATATGGGGCATTACTGTGATAAAAATGTATAAGGGGCATTACTGTGGCATAATGTACATGGGGCATTACTGTGACAAAAATGTATAAGGGGCATTACTGTGGCATAATGTATAAGGGGTATTACTGTGGCATAATGTGTTGTAAGAGACATCACTGTGGCATAATGTGTTCTAAGGGACAATACTGTGTGGCATAATGTGTTGTAAGGAGCATTACTGTGGCATAAAGGGTTATAAGGGTCATTAATGTGTGGCATAATGTGTTATAAGGGTCATTAATGTGTGGCATAATGTGTTATAAGGGGAATTACTGTGCCACAAAACCACACACCTTTTTCATCCTCTATGTTGTATTTTTTTTGGGCGAGCCTAAATTGATCAGTAGTGATACAATGGTCTCAAATCAGTAAAATTGCTGAAACAAAAAAGTTATATTTTCTTCCACTTGGAACTGGAAGCAATACCACCAGGTTTACCTAATCATACTAAAGTATGGGGATGTAGAATTTGTGTAATCCATCAAATTCTGAAAATGGATTATTTTCGGAATTTGATAGTGAAACTGTTCGCCATCCTGAGATGATGTTCAGTTCCCCAAATGTGCTAACAAGATGCCGGCAGCCTGTGTAGCAGCGTGTGCAGCAGCGGGATCTGTTCAGATACCTCACCACTGTCTCCTGTAGTGCTGTGCTTCCACAGGATAATAAAAAAGAGACCTTGTGTAACTGACACCCACATGCTGTCGTGGCTACCTTATGGACTGGGAAGGCGTGTTGATGGCGCCCCCTGCCAGGCTGGGATGGTGTGATTGGGTAACATCAACTTTCAGCTGGGGAGAGACTATTACTGGGCTCTGGGCTAGATTGAACACTGGTCCAGGCAGCAGCATCAGCCTGCAGCTCCAGCTTCACGATTATTTTTGTTTTCGGCTGCAGAATCCTCCGGCGGAAAGGATCTTCGGACTGCACACAACTTCCTTGTTCGGGTGCTGTGCATGTGCAGCATGCCGAATATGCAGGAGGTAAGTGAAACACATGCAGCTGGAGAGGGGAAATATATCACTTTCTGAAAAACCGTGTCCGCAAAAGGAGAATGAGGAATTCCAATAATTTTTTAAAAGAAAACCAGCAAATTTAAAAGTAAACTTTCACCAAAGAGAATTTGTTCTTGATGAATGAAGCCCAGAGAGAGCTATATACTGTGTTTCCCCGATAATAAGACCTACCCCGAAAATAAGCCCTACCCTTACTTTTCGAAAACGGTCCAAAATAAGCCCTACCCCGAAAATAAGACCTAACAAAATCCCCATTTTGTCCGGTCCCTGCCTGCGCAACACTAAAATGCCCCCAGCTCCGCCCCCCACATGAAATGGATGCAGCTGTCAAAGAGTTAACAGTGGCATCCAATCGCAGCTGCAGCGTCTCACTCTCTCACAGTGAGTGCGCAGCAGCTGGCGTGCGTGGCAGCGTCATTTACAGCAGCACCGCGGAGGAGAGGAGAGAAAAAGAGGAAAAAAAATAAAGGTAAGTAAAGAATTGTATTGAATTATTGAAATTGCTGTCAATGTTAATTAAAATAAACCCTACGCCGAAAATAAGCCTATGGAGTTTTTTTGACCAAAAAAAATAAATAAGACAGTGTCTTATTATCAGGGAAACACGGTATGTCATTTTGGATTTGAGCATTTGTTGAGCATCTATTTTAGTACAAGTGCACCAATTAATTAAATGTTAGGATTTTGTTTCAGAGGCATCACATTTTAGCCCATGTGAACCCACATAATGTTCAATTACCATTTATGCTTGCGCACTTGTGTGGGCATGCTCATGTGACAAACACTTGTGAGTGACCTAATAAGTTTTAGGATACACATTTAAATGTTTCTCATGAGGGGTTTGTATTTGGACCCTGCTAGTTCCTTACTATGTATGCTGCCCACTATTGGTTCAGACCGTTTTTATGTATTTTGTTCTCTGACTGCTGATGCTGTCTCCCTTGGACTTGACCTTTCCTTTTTGTTTTGATTTTGTACCAAGCTGTTTTTTTAATAAAAATGGCTACTCTTACTGCAACTGAATTGTCTAGTCCCTTATCCTCCTTATTAATAACCACAGCTTGATTGGGCGGGTTGGGTACGTGATCCCAGCATTGATAATGCTGGCAGTCAGAATCCTGGCAGTGTACTTCTGAAGGTGGAAATCCTAAAGCATGCAGGTAAGTATTCTAACCCATCCCCTAACCCAACTTTTCCTCTAGACTAATCCTAACCTTCCCCTTCGGCAGCATAACCCTAACCGTCCGTCCATCCCCCCCCACCGCAGCCTGACCCTAACCGTCCCCTACCACAGCCTAACCCTCCCTCTCCTCCTAGTGCCTAACCCTCACCCTAATACTCACTGTCACATCGGGATCATAGCCGTCTGTATTCTGGAGCCGGGATTCTGACTGCTGTCTCGGATTGTATGCACAGGGATGCTGACTACATTCCGATAGGGCACATACTTGGGACAACTTAGTATTGGTTGACATATTTAGTTCTAAGGGAAACTGGGGCTATTATTGGTGAAGTCCAAGCAATGCCTGGGCCTTGATGTTTATGAATGGATTATGGGCACCACACTTAGGGCCTGATTCCGAGTCCAATGCAATGTCAATGTTGCACCCAGTTGGGCGATTTTTTTCAACTGTACATGCACCTAAGTTGCACTGCAGTCGCAGGTGTCCGGAGTCCAGAGTCACTGTTGCGCAGTCACAGAAATATCTTTAAAATGTAATGGACATTGATATGGATGTGGCTAAGTGGACACACAGAGATTGTCCATGTTATAGGAGTGTCATGAGTGTGTCATTGAATAGTTGTGAACTCAGATGTATAATTGCTCACATTTGATTCCATACAGAGAATCTGTACCTAGCATGGGCCAGGTGCAAGTTTTGATGGTGTAACCGATGGTTGTGTCTAAAGACACACCAAACTGTATTTCAGTGTCTAAAGGCGCTCAAAGCAGTCATCTTAGTCCTTGCATAATCTTAGTCCTTGTACTGTATATTCAAACATAAGGCTGTACACCACGGAAGGGCTCGTAGCTGTATTTACATAAAGTCCTAGAAGCAATACTGGCAAAAGACGTTCAACATGGACACTGCAGCAGAATCAGGCCCTTAATCAACACACCTAGTACATGCTATGAGACACCTAGTACTTAGCTTAGGGTTGGAACCGGGATGCCGGCACTCAGGATCCCAGTGGTCAGAATCCTGATGCAGCCATCCCGACAGGGTTAGGATACAGACACCTGTCGGTAAGTATCCTAACCCTACCCCTAAACCTAACCCTCCATCCCCACAGCCTAAATCTACCCCCCCGCAGTCTAAACCTAACCCTTCCCCCTTAGTTCCTAACCTTAACTCTCCCCCTACTGCCTAACCCTAAGCCCTAACTCTCCCCCTAATCCTACTACTTACTGTCAAGATGCTGGTGGTCGGGATGATGGCGGTCGGGATTCTGACTGGTGTCGGGATTCCAGAGCCGCCATTCTGAGCTCCGGCATCCCAACAGCCGGGGGTTTATACTACATCCCGTACCTTACTTCTGTTTTAAATTACACTGTACATGTTTCAAATGTACAAAACGTTCACACATATAGTTCTGAAACAATGCTGCCTTTTTAGAAAAGACAGGAAATGTCTGGTAAGTTGGGCAACAGAACATGCATAGCATAGCATAGAGCAGAGCATACAGTATTTTAGATGACATCATTATATCAATTAAGAGATTGGTCCCCTATATAAACAACAAATAAGTTTAAAAAATGAAAACAAGATAAATCGTATTAGGCCAGTGACTCAGAAATGATGTATAGCAAAGGGCATTCATGGTAATGGCTTACAATAACGTGAACACTGGATACTGTATTATTGAATAGACAAGTCAGTAAATTAGCTACTTTTGGTTTTTCTGTATAACATATGTATGCCCTAGAGGTGAATTCCTAAGAGAAGAGAAGAGCAAGATGTCTGTAATTCTTAGAAATAGGTGCAGTGATCCTTCCAGAGCAAGACTCTATCCTGATTATTACATGGAGCAAAATGTGTTGGCAATTATTTGGAGGGGAAAAAGAACTGGGACTTATTATTGGCTTCCATTATCTCATTTTTGGTGATATCACCCAGAATTTTAATCCCTTGATCACATTCATTAAGATGTAAACTATAGCTGGGTATGTTTCATTAAGGTGAAAATGGAACTGATAATGATCCATCTCCTGATTTATGAGATTATCTTAATCTTGACAGGTATGACTGTGCATGGAACATATCATAAGTAAGAACTACTGATCTAGACCATATGTATTGTTTAGCTTTATTTATTAAAATGACTTCTCACTGATATTTAAAGGTAAAGACCTTGTGCTAAAGTTGTGTGTGGATCCCAAACTGCCTCACCAAAGCAGCCTAATTACCGGCAACATGACCACCAAAAGCAAACTTCCATGTCAATAATCAGTCTACTAAAATCAATAACAAGGTACTGAAAGATGAAGATACAGTAATTATATTTTTCTTTCGTCCTGAACTAGGTCTCAGTTTTAATTTGGATGAGCAAAAACTCTTTCTAAATAACTACAAAGAGAAAACATAGGCAAATCAAAAATAAATATAATTGAATATAATGTTTCCAACTAAAACAACAGAAGATAAGAGCTATAATGTCATGGACCGATATTTTAATAAAACAAATATAAATACAAAATATGATAAGGTTACCAGAAGTATCACCAAGAAATACATTGAGCCCTGTTACTCAATACCAGTTACAAATCAACAATTTATCAAATCAATTTTATGATCAAGAAAACCAAGAAGGGAATGCATGCAACACACATTGCAATTACCAAAACTTGGTTAATTTGTACAAAAAACTAATTGTAAGCAGTATTCTTTAGTAACTGGAGGAAAACCAATTGTCATTTTCTGCACACTCCAGTTACACAGAAGCAAAATGATTTATATGTAAATGTTTTTTTTGAGACACATTTTGCGACACCTGTTAACGATGAACTAACAGCAACCACATATATCAAATAAAAAAGTAACAAACAATATGCAAACATTGGGGAAAAGCAAATATGGAATTGTAGCAGTTCATATGGCAAACCATATCTTAAGTTCCACCAGATCCAAGAAAAAAAGCCCCTGATGAGAAATTTTGTTCTTGCCATAAATCTGAAGCGCTTTTTCTTGGTGAAACATTGATGCACTGCTGGTACAAAAATACACGTTTCAAAGGGATTTTTTAAATAAATCTGTGCATGGAGATTTTCAAATACACAGCCCCTAAGTGGGCCCCACTTATCTAGGCCTCAAGAAGTATCAACACTCGTGAAAATATATCACTTGTCTATGAAACATGTGTTGTTTCTTGTAGTTGACATACATCTGGTAGCAATAGAGACTTTTATCAAGACTTATTGTGTAAAAGGATAACAGTATACAGTGCTCCCGCTTTAAAAAAAGCACTCACCTGTCCCCTTTATAATGCCATACTTGCTAGTAGGCTGGTATAATATATTCTAAAAAAGTCCATTATACTGTTTCATTTCCATTAAATATCAGATTTCTATAACACCACTCTCCTGTAGTACTCATTTTGAGAAGGCGGTTAAAACAATAGAGCTGGGGGCAAGCTTATATCCCTCGCACACAGAAGAGAGAACACAGCGTGACCCGGGTCCTGGCTTGGTGTGAAAGGGTCGACCTACAGTAGGTTGTGCATCCCGGGTCCGCTACCTGGGTCGCTAGCAGGGTTATTGCTGGGTCTGACCCGGGTAGCTGGTCAGTGTGAACAGAGCCGTAACTAGACTTTTTGGTGCCCTGTGCCAGAAAGAGCATTGGCGCCCCCCTCATTTTTCAAAGAGACATAATGCACCCAAAAAAGGGCCATGGCTTCATGGGGAAGTGCCAGGGAAGAGATAGGAGAGGCCAGGAGATGCTGGGGATGAAATAAGAGGAAACTACAAGCAAGAATGATAATAAACAGAAATTTGACAGGCTCAAACAGCGCCCCCTGACCTGTGGTGCCCTGTGTGATGGCACCGGCCGCACTACCCTAGCTACGGCCCTGGGTGTGAAAGGTATGACATGGTTCATGCCTAAAAGGCTGCTGATTGGCTGGCTCATAATTGCTTGGAGATGCCATCTCCAAGTGTCATGTGCAAACGGCGACAACCCAGGAATAACCTGGTCCAACGGGCAGTCTGAACGGGGTAAGTCATCTGAAGCCCCATGTTCGGTATCCCAGGTCGGACACAGGGCCTGATTCAGACCCACTAGCGAGCGCAGAGCGCTCGCAAGCGGGTCGATGGTGGCCCGGTGCACATGCGTACGACGGAGCCGGCTCCGTCGTGCGCATGTGCAAGACCCGGATAGCGACGGGCACACCGTCGCTCCGGGTCTCGTACCAAAGGGGGCGTGCTGTCGATGTTGAGTGACAGCACGTCACCTTTGGTGGGCGTGCCGGAGGCGTGGCTGCCCAGATGGAGGCGTTCAAATGGGAACGCCTACCGTCTGGGGCCGGCCCCACTAACATCACAAGTGATGTCAGTGGGAGTGCTTTCGGCTCTGTTTGAGCTGAAAGCACTCTAGGGCTTGCGGAAACGAGACCCTACCACAAGGGTCTCGTCGCAAGCCCGATGGTCGCGATGATCTTGACCATCGCGACCATCATCATGGCCGCTTGCTATAGCTGTGGGTGGTCACCCACAGCTATGCGAGCGGCCAGGAGGCCGCTCTAAAAATCAGGAAGGACGGCCCTGATTCAGAGCGAGCGCTCTGTCAGAGCGTCCAGCTCTGAATCAGGGCCACAGTACGGAGCCGGGGCTTCAGTGTGAAAGGGGTATTAATCTGAACATAGAAAGCAGACTCCTTAGTAAGAACCACATAGAAGAAGAGCTTATTTCATCTACTCACTGCTTACATATTAAAAATATTAATTATTAAACAGCAAATTGAGTTGTATTTAAACAAAAGCTAACAAAGAGGTTTTCCAACAAGTTTACATTTGTATTAAACAACAACCATATATTTTAAATAACTTAAAAATCAAGGAAATATTACAAAGGTGAGCATACCAATATTGAATAATCGACCATATCTGATCACCTGAGGCTGAATCAAATATGTTTGTTCAATCTCTTGCACTGGTTATAAGCATAGAAGAGTTCCTGAGCATAAATTGTATTAACTTAATGTTCACATCCCTCATTTTACAAATTACTTGAAGGGGATGAAGTCATAATGTCGACATTTACAGTGTCAACATTTATAATGTTGACATTTGTGATGTCGACATTGTGGAAATATTGACATGAACATGTAGGCATATGCAGAATGTTCACAATTTTGACATGATATATCAACATGTGAAGTGTCGACATTCTGCAGGAACCAGTGGGTTAGGTTACGCTGTGATAGCGGAGGGTTAGGGTTAAGCATTGGAAGGTTAGATTACGGTAGCGGAGGATTAGGGTTAGGCACTAGAGGGAGGATTAGGGGCATTACTCTCCACCAGAAGAGCTGCAGGATCGTCCGGAAGTCACCAGGATGACACTGCTCTAACTGCTGTATCAGTTAAGACACCACTAGTCCACTAGAGACGTTTTGTAGACATTTCATCACTGTTGACATAATGAATGCTGATGTGGTCAATATCAACATGCCGAGAATTTCGATATTATGACCATGTTGACAAAATATACCACACCCTCTTGAAATTACAAGATCAATACAGAAGAATTTTGAATATTGATCTGGGTGGATTTGTGCAATTTTTTAAAACTATTTTTTAAAGGGGTTCAAAGCTCTATTACTAAAGTCAAACCCAAAGTCTGCTACAGTTCACAACAATATAATATACTACTGTATGTTCATATAGTATTGCCTATCTAGCACACCAGGTGCCTTAGGAATCCTTTGCCCTAAAGCAGACACTTCCTGGAGCCCGCCCAATCATATTGTGCACAAATCCTTGGGGTCGTGACCATGATTTAAATGGAGCTTCAGCAAAAGGCGGTGCTGAGGGTGCATCCGGGTGCAGGGTAGAAGCTATTGGTCTGTGAAGTCACGTTCACCACCCATCATCCATCTATAATGGAGCTGTGGTGAAGCATTATCTACCATATATAATCACACGGGACCTCTATAATATGTCTAGGTACCTTGTACCCACCCCATCTCCTTTCGACCTTAACTATGTATATGTATGCATTTATTTAATCCTCATAAGCTGCCCGAGATGGCCCTTATGCTATGTCCAACAGAAGTCACTTAGGCTGTATATAGATATGCCTAGAATCCCATCTCTTCTCTCATTGGTATGGAATTATTTTATCTGCAATACCAGTATCCAGAAATCTATGAAAACAGTAAGAACCAAAAAAGTAAATAATTGCTACTGCATGTCATATGCTGCTATGCACTTAAATAATAACCAAGTGTATCCTATCATACTACAGACAGAGTGAAGAGCTTGACTATACAAGGTAATGAGGAGGTGTAGATGAGAATTGGATATACTGTAACTTTCACAGCACAACAGTTAATTAAAACACCTGTCAGTTTTTTTATAACTTGATTTGTTTCAATTAATAGATAAATTCACTGATTAATGAGATCATTTGTTAAACAGGGTCGTCAACCTTATAAATGAGCTAATTCTGACAACCACTACGGTATTATGTTCATCATCAATGCCTCAAAAACTATTTCAAACCCCAGCACACTAATTAATTAGATATTGAAAACCAGCATTTACATTTTTTTATACATGTCATTTATAAAACTGTGCACTGCATGGAAAACACTGGTTGTCAGTGATATACTGATATTTAGTCATCATGTCAGAAACTAGAACACGGAATTCATAATCCAGGGAGAAGAAGTCAATAGAGACAAATGGTGTGGGCCTCAGAGCAATTTATTAGCATCCATCATTAAAAGGATCTGGCCTTAATTGTGCACTAGTCTCATAGGACTACAGGGCTGAGAGTGTGGAAAAGGTTAACCCTTACGCTGCCATAAAGGCTGCAATGTTGTACAATGCACTGCAGGATTAGAACGAAAAAACATTCAACATCCGAACATCAATCATTACCTAACAACATAGTGTAAATAGCATGTGGGCTGTAACCAAGCAACCAGGCATTTGCTTTTATTACTTGTCTAATGCTAGAATGATCAAAGCCAATAACTGATCAGGTTTAGAATCTGCCTCTATGACAGCACATTTTAGTTATTAATAGCATAGCCTCAAATGCCTGAAATAAATATATATTTAAAACTTATTATAGTATCATAGTTTTAAAGATTCAAATGTCCTAGCTATCCTTCAAAAAACATTTTTCCCCTTCAATCAAGCACAGAAATGGTAAAGCATGACGTTATAAATGGTGAGTGGCTTTACTCACAGCAGGTCCAACAAATCATGCTAAGTGGGGCTATGACCTTAAAACAAAGTTGTCAGGAGAGTGGCACTACTGCTCTATAGAGAGAGGCTTGTGCAAACAGGAATACACATTACTGCTATAGCTTAGGGGAAAACACTGCAGTGTAATAAAATATACAGTAATTCATTTTCACCTACAATGGCTTAAGCATCAAGACTTTATACACATCCAGTATACAAATCATCAGACAGCACAGCACTCTTGTGCGCAAAAACTTTCTCTGCTGTGATGTCATGTGGCTGCTTTTTTGTGTGACTGACGTTACTCTGTGACATATGCCTTTGCATGGTAAGAACAAATCTTTTGTGGCTATGGTTTCCAAATAAGCCGTGTAAATCCAGCACTATATGATTTACACATGACTGATGCATGGTTGAACTGTGACTAGTTCACATGAACGTTCAATGCTTCTAATAAATGCATGGATGAGTGGTATGTGTTTTTTCTTTTGATGATAGGTTGAACAGGCTTTTCTTAAGCATAGCAATCTACTTTTAGGAGTGAGCTGGTTCAAAATCACAAAAACGAGATATGTTTATGCAACTTACATGCATATCAGTTATTTAAGTACACTACAAGGGTGGACACAAAGCTTACACCATGGTGTTCCCTAATGTGCACGCCTTTTGCGCTTGCAAAAGATCTTGGTTTTAATACTCCCTTAGAGGTGGCCAATAAGATCTACTTTCAGTGAGGTGCTGGTTGCACATTTTAGGTCACATTTATAGTCGCGGGCTAAACTTACACGTAAAATTATGTATGCAAAATGTAAGTTTCCTGAGTTGCACATATTGTACAATATGTGCAGTTAATAATACTCGGTAAGTATATGTCTGTATCAAGATACATTACAAGTACAGTATAATTATGCATTTTTTAAAAAGGATAACCACGTGCATGTTTGTAGTATTACATATGAATACTTTATGATGATAATGATGGCAGTTTAATATTAATGTTTAAAAACTGTATACACCAAACAAAAAAGTTAATGTAGATCTGCAGTATGGAGTTCCCCAGCCCAGCCTGGTCATACCACTACTGTACCTAAGGAAATTTTGTTTGAAAAATGTGCACACCCTCCTAGGGGACATCTCTGGTGCTCAGGAATAGTTCCTGACCTCATGGTCTGCAAGGACTTAGGCAAAGCGAAAGAAATATAAAAAGAAACATAAATCATGTTTGTAGACATATAAGATGCAAAGATCAAACAGTTAAGGTATAGTGACAATAGCGCTGATGGTGAAACAAAGATCTATCCAGCTCGAAACATGCAGTATCCACTACTACCTACTACCTATATAGAAGCCTGTGAGTGTCTGGAACAGGGTGGTGTCCTGAACCCCTGTTCCCTTACCCGGATTGACACTCACTACCATTATATGGTATGGACAATGGCCTTTTTGTCTTATTCTGATTGCTCTACCACAATTTGGACTTAGTGCACTTTACTTATCCATGGTACTGTCTCATGGGAATTGTATTTGCTGCTATACCTTATGCACTTTGAAGCTTGTTACTATATGCACCTTAGTAGAGAGATATTTTGTAGGCTCTATGCCATTTTTCAGTGCAATTCACTTGTTTGCTGTGGTTTTTATTTATTTCAATTGCTGCTATTTTTTATATTTTTATCTTATTTATTTTCTTTTATGATGTCATGTATTCAATACATTTCAGGCTGCCTCTGCTTATTATAGAGATAGCTGTGATTCATTAGACCATCAGCGCTAGTGTCACTACACCTTAACTGTTTGATCTATACTTCCTCGGGTAGTCAGTGATCACCAGCTGCTTTTGGAGGTGCGATCACGGACTGACCACGTACTTCTGTATATAAGATGCAAAGTTTGGAGCAAAGGATCCAATGTTTTAAAAAATATCAAACATTTGACAACCACAGGTATCGTCTCAACTACTTCCCTAGCTAGCCCTTATTAATTCCTGGGCAAATTAATTCAGAGAACCAAATGCAGTCACACCCCCTGAGGCTGCATGTGCCCCTAGAAGTGACTGTAACAGGGTCCGAGATTACTCTTGGCAGTCCTACTAAAAAAAAACCTGTATTTTCGTAAGTCCAGTAATAATAAAATAAGGGTGAAACAAGGAGATCACTTGGCTTGAACAGGGAAAAAGTTCTATTTAAATAGAAGGGAGTCTAAACAGAAAAGTAGGAATGTTTTTACCTTTAAAATATGTTCAAAATGGACACTCAGTACACAATGCCATTGAACGTTGGAGTTTGAAGCAGAGTTTACACAAAGCACAAAAGCAAATACAATAGTTCTAAAAGAGATGCACAATTTTGGAGCACACCAGTTGATTTTAAATTAACTTCTTGAATTGAAAAGGGAATGATGTAATGACAATGCCAAATAGATCAAATTAAATGACAACTCTTACACATCTCAGCTGTGATACAATTCATATAAGTTAATACTAGAAATCAAACACATAACTATTATTTAAATGTTGTAGGTATACATGTGCCATAGACGTTGCTTTTCAGTAGCTGTGTGGGTTTTCTTTTTATGGTATTAGGGTTACAGCTTAAAAATGTTCTGTATATGTTGTACTTATAAAAACAATTCTCACTATTAAGTGAAATTTGACTGTATTATTTTTCTTTCTATAGCTACATTGTAACAATTACATACCCCACATTTATCAGAGCACAAAAGCCCAGGGAGAGCAGAAGTGTCATCTTTTATGTGTGCAGTGTTTTACACCATGGTTGTGCAATAGGGAGATTTTGACAGACAACGCTGTAGTGTATTAGGATACTTTGCTTGCTTTCAATAAATTGCAGACTTGTTACATAATGGCTAAAATCTCATGGACCTCGTTTCACAAAGAAATACAGAATACTTATACTGCGGAAACTATGAATGAAGTAGGAGTCTCTTTTATGATAAGCAACTTCTTCTGACATGTATTGTATTTTGGAGTGCTATACAACAATATAATTCCCTATCATCCAGTGTCTGAAATCACAACCTGAGTGATATATATATTTCTCAGAGTATGCAGTGACATTTTCTAAATAAGTCTACAGCATTTATCACTTAGATTAATAATAGGCTAAATACAAAGTACTGTTCATCATTATGCACTTCTCACCTTGGACGTGAAGACTGTTAGGCTGCACTGAGGCATTTGCTATTGGCTGGTATGTCTTTGAGTAAGCCCCCCCTGTTGACTGGACTTGGGGCGGCTGTGGAGTTCGCCTTTGCATCATACTCAGGGGGACATTTAGTCTCCTTGGGCTTGAATGATGAGGTGAGAATCTAAAATGTAACAAAGTAACAGACTTTAGTTATAATCCAATGTTTATCTAAAAGATCAAACAATAATCACATTTATTATAATTCAAGTACTTGATATTTACATTTCTGATGGTTATGTAATAATGAAATAAATTATATAATATTACACATCTTTACCAATTACTGAATTAGACTCTGCAAGAGGATATATATGATTTCATTATAAGCAATAGATAGCATTTCTTATATGGCAATTCCGAATGAAACCAGCCATATCCACTGTTTAAGCCACAGATAATTGGTTTTCTGTCTATTATGATAAACATGACTATTTGTGTAGCATCACAATAAAGGGCAAGTTCAGGTGAAACGGACCCATCAGTCTAATAGAAAGGAATCACTCACAGATACCAATAAGCTTAGTAGCCAGAGCATCAGGGACAAACATGGTACATCTCATACAGTACATTGGCAATTAAGTACTGGTTCAAAGTACATACACTGTTCATTTTTCATATGAATCAATGTAATTCTACCAGGAAAGGTAGACTTTCTAAAAGAGAATGTGTACTCATAACCAGCCCTAATATTTCTTCTGCACCATTGTATCTCAGTTATGTATGAGCTCCGTACTAATCTGCTGACGTACATTGCTATACTTATTGTGTAATGTTCAGGAACAAACAGCCTTCAGAAAACGAAATGAAGCCCAACCACATATGTCTTGGATTAGGAAATAACACTGTAAAGCTAAAACAGCCAAAGGTGATAAGTGGCAAGAACTTTGTGCACAAATGCTAGGTAAGGTTTGTGAAGCTGTCATGTACTTATCCAATACACAAATACAATACTACTACTGGACTTACAGACCATACTGTATGTCCCATCCTCTGTATAAGAACCTTCCAGCATACTAGCACTTTAGGGATTTGGAGGAACACATTTCAAAATCTCCGCACAAAAATCGCTGCACGAAACAACTACTGTAGTCTACGCTGAGTGAGATGGAAATATGAAATGTTTGTTAAAACTAAGCTTCAATTACACAACAGAGTAGGCTGTTCAGGCTCTCTTTAAACAATACAGTATACTAGTCTATCATTCACCTCTCTCCAGTAGATTGCCAAAGTAAGGAATTAGCGTTTTTGTAAATGTATACGCAGACTGTGACTGATAGACTTGCTCTGCAGATGGTTACAGTATGTATGCAGTGTTGTGATTGGTACATTCAGAGACACTACTGTACATAAGATTAAGTAATGTCCTAAAGGTGAGGGGAGGTAATAATCTACGAAACATATTTTGAGACTTTTAGTGAAAAGGCTGAATAATACTAAACAATATATCTTACCTCTATATGTTAAAATTAAAATGGGGGCTTGGTTGTCTTTTACATCTGTTGTTTGGCTGTAGTTAATAGTAGGGTGGAGACTATCAAAACTGCCAGGCAGAGGAGCAATACAGATAGGGAACATACTCCATCTCCCCCACTGTCAGCCCGGGCAGGGGGAGCTCACTGGGAAAATAAAAATACTAAACATGATGACACTCATTCAGTACAATAAGCACCTCCAAAATTGGCTGCAAGGCTGTAAATATTGGCACTCTATGTCACTGCCTTCGTTCAATAAAAGGTAGCATATACATAAGAGGACATACACTGTGTTTGGTGTCCAATTACCCACAGAGAAGACAATTCAATTAGCCACAAGATCTGTGCACTTTGCAGGTTATTGTTATGAAACACATTCCCAATTCCCAGTTCAATTACAAATGGCATGTTGTGGATATTGCTGAGATATCTCACATTAAACGGTGCAGTGTACAACATAAATGTACTGTAGTACAGGAAAGAGCGGAAAAATCACCCTGAACCCCCAAAAAGTGGCAAATAACATAGTAGGACAGTGTAGATGGCAGTCAGTGACCATAAGCAAAGTATTGAAAGGAGTAAAAAAGTGTCAAATGGCTGATATTTACAACTTTTATTATGGGAAAATGATAGCCTGCAAGCGTATTTCAACAAATAGAATTGTGTTTAGAGTATTTTGGAGTAGATTTGAAATGTGAAGTTTATAAAATATTGTAAAAAAACCCCCAAAACTTGTATCTCCTATCTGATATTTCATCAATACAACACCGCAGCATACATGTCCCTCATCAATACAACATGACAGCATACATGTACCTCATCAATACAACACCGCAGCATACATGTCCCTCATCAATACAACATGACAGCATACATGTCCCTCATCAATACAACATGACAGCATACATGTACCTCATCAATACAACACCGCAGCATACATGTCCCTCATCAATACAACACCGCAGCATACATGTCCCTCATCAGTACAACACCGCAGCATACATGTCCCTCATCAGTACAACACCACAGTATACATGTCCCTCATCAGTACAACACCACAGCATACATGTCCCTCATCAATACAACACCGCAGCATACATGTCCCTCATCAGTACAACACCACAGCATACATGTCCCTCATCAATACAATACTGCAGCATACATGTCCCTCATCAATACAACAACGCAGCATACAAGTCCCTCATCAATACAACACCGCAGCATACATGTCCCTCATCAATACAAAACCACAGCATACATGTACCTCATCAATACAACACCGCAGCATACATGTCCCTCATCAATACACCGCAGCATACATGTCCCTCATCAATACAACACCGCAGCATACATGTCCCTCATCAATACAACACCGCAGCATACATGTCCCGCATCAATACAACACCACAGCATACATGTCCCTCATCAATACAACACCGCAGCATACAAGTCTCTCATCAGTACAACACCGCAGCATACATGTCCCTCATCAGTACAACACCGCAGCATACATGTCCCTCATCAATACAACACCGCAGCATACATGTCCCTCATCAATACAACACCGCAGCATACATGTCCCTCATCAGTACAACACCGCAGCATACATGTCCCGCACCAATACAACACCGCAGCATACATGTCCCTCATCAATACAACACCGCAGCATACATGTCCCTCAACAATACAACACCGCAGCATACATGTCCCTCATCAATACAACACCGCAGCATACATGTCCCTCATCAATACAACACCGCAGCATACATGTCCCTCATCAATAAAACACCGCAGCATACAAGTCCCTCATCAATATAACACCGCAGCATACATGTCCCTCATCAGTACAACACCGCAGCATACATGTCCCGCATCAATATAACACCGCAGCATACATGTCCCTCATCAATACAACACCGCAGCATACATGTCCCTCATCAATACAACACCGCAGCATACATGTCCCTCATCAGTACAACACCGCAGCATACATGTCCCTCATCAGTACAACACTGCAGCATACATGTCCCTCATCAGTACAACACCGCAGCATACATGTCCCTCATCAATACAACACCGCAGCATACATGTCCCTCATCAGTACAACACCTCAGCATACATGTCCCTCATCAATACAACACCTCAGCATACATGTCCCTCATCAATACAACACAGCAGCATACATGTCCCTCATCAATACAACACCGCAGCATACATGTCCCTCATCAATACAACACAGCAGCATACATGTCCCTCATCAATACAACACCGCAGCATACATGTCCCTCATCAATACAACACCACAGCATACATGTCCCTCATCAATACAAAACCACAGCATACATGTCCTTCATCAATACAACACCGCAGCATACATGTCCCTCATCAATACACCGCAGCAGACATGTCCCTCATCAATACAACAACGCAGTTTACATGTCCCTCATCAGTACAACACCGCAGCATACATGTCCCGCACCAATACACCGCAGCATACATGTCCCACATCAATACAACACCGCAGCATACATGTCCCTCAACAATACAACACCGCAGCATACATGTCCCTCATCAATACAACACCGCAGCATACATGTCCCTCATCAATACAACACCGCAGCATACATGTCCCTCATCAATACAACACCGCAGCATACATGTCCCTCATCAATAAAACACTGCAGCATACAAGTCCCTCATCAATACAACACCGCAGCATACATGTCCCTCATCAATACAAAACCACAGTATACATGTCCCTCATCAATACAACACCGCAGCATACATGTCCCTCATCAATACACCGCAGCATACATGTCCCTCATCAATACAACACCGCAGCATACATGTCCCTCATCAGTACAACACCGCAGCATACATGTCCCTCATCAATACAACACCGCAGCATACATGTCCCTCATCAATACAACACCGCAGCATACATGTCCCTCATCAATACAACACCGCAGCATACATGTCCCTCATCAATAAAACACAGCAGCATACAAGTCCCTCATCAATACAACACCGCAGCATACATGTCCCTCATCAATACAAAACCACAGCATACATGTCCCTCATCAATACACCGCAGCATACATGTCCCTCATCAGTACAACACCGCAGCATACATGTCCCGCACCAATACAACACTGCAGCATACATGTCCCTCAACAATACAACACCGCAGCATACATGTCCCTCATCAATACAACACCGCAGCATACATGTCCCTCAACAATACAACAACGCAGCATACATGTCCCTCATCAATACAACACCGCAGCATACATGTCCCTCATCAATATAACACCGCAGCATACAAGTCCCTCATCAATATAACACAGCAGCATACATGTCCCTCATCAGTACAACACCGCAGCATACATGTCCCTCATCAATATAACACCGCAGCATACATGTCCCTCATCAATACAACACCGCAGCATACATGTCCCTCATCAATACAACACCGCAGCATACATGTCCCTCATCAGTACAACACCGCAGCATACATGTCCCTCATCAATACAACACTGCAGCATACATGTCCCTCATCAGTACAACACCGCAGCATACATGTCCCTCATCAATACAACACCGCAGCATACATGTCCCTCAACAGTACAACACCTCAGCATACATGTCCCTCATCAATACAACACAGCAGCATACATGTCCCTCATCAATACAACACCGCAGCATACATATCCCTCATCAATACAACACAGCAGCATACATGTCCTTCATCAATACAACACCGCAGCATACATGTCCCTCATCAATACACCGCAGCATACATGTCCCTCATCAATACAACACCGCAGCATACATGTCCCTCATCAGTACAACACCGCAGCATACATGTCCCGCACCAATACAACACCGCAGCGTACATGTCCCTCATCAATACAACACCGCAGCATACATGTCCCTCATCAATACAACACCGCAGCATACATGTCCCTCATCAATACAACACCGCAGCATACATGTCCCTCATCAATAAAACAACGCAGCATACAAGTCCCTCATCAATACAACACCGCAGCATACATGTCCCTCATCAATACAAAACCACAGCATACATGTACCTCATCAATACAACACCGCAGCATACATGTCCCTCATCAATACACCGCAGCATACATGTCCCTCATCAATACAACACCGCAGCATACATGTCCCTCATCAGTACAACACCGCAGCATACATGTCCCTCATCAATACAACACCGCAGCATACATGTCCCTCATCAATACAACACCGCAGCATACATGTCCCTCATCAATACAACACCGCAGCATACATGTCCCTCATCAATAAAACACCGCAGCATACAAGTCCCTCATCAATACAACACCGCAGCATACATGTCCCTCATCAATACAAAACCACAGCATACATGTCCCTCATCAATACAACACCGCAGCATACATGTCCCTCATCAATACAACACCGCAGCATACATGTCCCTCATCAATACAACACCGCAGCATACATGTCCCTCATTAGTACAACACCGCAGCATACATGTCCCGCACCAATACAACACCACAGCATACATGTCCCTCATCAATACATCACCGCAGCATACATGTCCCTCATCAATACAACATCGCAGCAAACATGTCCCTCAACAATACAACACCGCAGCATACATGTCCCTCATCAGTACAACACCGCAGCATACATGTCCCTCATCAATACAACACCGCAGCATACATGTCCCTCATCAATACAACACCGCAGCATACAAGTCCCTCATCAATACAACACCGCAGCATACATGTCCCTCATCAATACAACAGCGCAGCATACATGTCCCTCATCAATACATCACCGCAACATACATGTCCCTCATCAATACAACACCACAGCATACATGTCCCTCATCAATACAACACCGCAGCATACATGTCCCTCATCAATACAACACCGCAGCATACATGTCCCGCATCAATACAACACCGCAGCATACATGTCCCTCATCAATACAACACCGCAGCATACATGTCCCTCATCAGTACAACACCACAGCATACATGTCCCTCATCAATACAATACTGCAGCATACATGTCCCTCATCAATACAACAACGCAGCATACAAGTCCCTCATCAATACAACACCGCAGCATACATGTCCCTCATCAATACAAAACCACAGCATACATGTACCTCATCAATACAACACCGCAGCATACATGTCCCTCATCAATACACCGCAGCATACATGTCCCTCATCAATACAACACCGCAGCATACATGTCCCTCATCAATACAACACCGCAGCATACATGTCCCGCATCAATACAACACCACAGCATACATGTCCCTCATCAATACAACACCGCAGCATACAAGTCTCTCATCAGTACAACACCGCAGCATACATGTCCCTCATCAGTACAACACCGCAGCATACATGTCCCTCATCAATACAACACCGCAGCATACATGTCCCTCATCAATACAACACCGCAGCATACATGTCCCTCATCAGTACAACACCGCAGCATACATGTCCCGCACCAATACAACACCGCAGCATACATGTCCCTCATCAATACAACACCGCAGCATACATGTCCCTCAACAATACAACACCGCAGCATACATGTCCCTCATCAATACAACACCGCAGCATACATGTCCCTCATCAATACAACACCGCAGCATACATGTCCCTCATCAATAAAACACCGCAGCATACAAGTCCCTCATCAATATAACACCGCAGCATACATGTCCCTCATCAGTACAACACCGCAGCATACATGTCCCGCATCAATATAACACCGCAGCATACATGTCCCTCATCAATACAACACCGCAGCATACATGTCCCTCATCAATACAACACCGCAGCATACATGTCCCTCATCAGTACAACACCGCAGCATACATGTCCCTCATCAGTACAACACTGCAGCATACATGTCCCTCATCAGTACAACACCGCAGCATACATGTCCCTCATCAATACAACACCGCAGCATACATGTCCCTCATCAGTACAACACCTCAGCATACATGTCCCTCATCAATACAACACCTCAGCATACATGTCCCTCATCAATACAACACAGCAGCATACATGTCCCTCATCAATACAACACCGCAGCATACATGTCCCTCATCAATACAACACAGCAGCATACATGTCCCTCATCAATACAACACCGCAGCATACATGTCCCTCATCAATACAACACCACAGCATACATGTCCCTCATCAATACAAAACCACAGCATACATGTCCTTCATCAATACAACACCGCAGCATACATGTCCCTCATCAATACACCGCAGCAGACATGTCCCTCATCAATACAACAACGCAGTTTACATGTCCCTCATCAGTACAACACCGCAGCATACATGTCCCGCACCAATACACCGCAGCATACATGTCCCACATCAATACAACACCGCAGCATACATGTCCCTCAACAATACAACACCGCAGCATACATGTCCCTCATCAATACAACACCGCAGCATACATGTCCCTCATCAATACAACACCGCAGCATACATGTCCCTCATCAATACAACACCGCAGCATACATGTCCCTCATCAATAAAACACTGCAGCATACAAGTCCCTCATCAATACAACACCGCAGCATACATGTCCCTCATCAATACAAAACCACAGTATACATGTCCCTCATCAATACAACACCGCAGCATACATGTCCCTCATCAATACACCGCAGCATACATGTCCCTCATCAATACAACACCGCAGCATACATGTCCCTCATCAGTACAACACCGCAGCATACATGTCCCTCATCAATACAACACCGCAGCATACATGTCCCTCATCAATACAACACCGCAGCATACATGTCCCTCATCAATACAACACCGCAGCATACATGTCCCTCATCAATAAAACACAGCAGCATACAAGTCCCTCATCAATACAACACCGCAGCATACATGTCCCTCATCAATACAAAACCACAGCATACATGTCCCTCATCAATACACCGCAGCATACATGTCCCTCATCAGTACAACACCGCAGCATACATGTCCCGCACCAATACAACACTGCAGCATACATGTCCCTCAACAATACAACACCGCAGCATACATGTCCCTCATCAATACAACACCGCAGCATACATGTCCCTCAACAATACAACAACGCAGCATACATGTCCCTCATCAATACAACACCGCAGCATACATGTCCCTCATCAATATAACACCGCAGCATACAAGTCCCTCATCAATATAACACAGCAGCATACATGTCCCTCATCAGTACAACACCGCAGCATACATGTCCCTCATCAATATAACACCGCAGCATACATGTCCCTCATCAATACAACACCGCAGCATACATGTCCCTCATCAATACAACACCGCAGCATACATGTCCCTCATCAGTACAACACCGCAGCATACATGTCCCTCATCAATACAACACTGCAGCATACATGTCCCTCATCAGTACAACACCGCAGCATACATGTCCCTCATCAATACAACACCGCAGCATACATGTCCCTCAACAGTACAACACCTCAGCATACATGTCCCTCATCAATACAACACAGCAGCATACATGTCCCTCATCAATACAACACCGCAGCATACATATCCCTCATCAATACAACACAGCAGCATACATGTCCTTCATCAATACAACACCGCAGCATACATGTCCCTCATCAATACACCGCAGCATACATGTCCCTCATCAATACAACACCGCAGCATACATGTCCCTCATCAGTACAACACCGCAGCATACATGTCCCGCACCAATACAACACCGCAGCGTACATGTCCCTCATCAATACAACACCGCAGCATACATGTCCCTCATCAATACAACACCGCAGCATACATGTCCCTCATCAATACAACACCGCAGCATACATGTCCCTCATCAATAAAACAACGCAGCATACAAGTCCCTCATCAATACAACACCGCAGCATACATGTCCCTCATCAATACAAAACCACAGCATACATGTACCTCATCAATACAACACCGCAGCATACATGTCCCTCATCAATACACCGCAGCATACATGTCCCTCATCAATACAACACCGCAGCATACATGTCCCTCATCAGTACAACACCGCAGCATACATGTCCCTCATCAATACAACACCGCAGCATACATGTCCCTCATCAATACAACACCGCAGCATACATGTCCCTCATCAATACAACACCGCAGCATACATGTCCCTCATCAATAAAACACCGCAGCATACAAGTCCCTCATCAATACAACACCGCAGCATACATGTCCCTCATCAATACAAAACCACAGCATACATGTCCCTCATCAATACAACACCGCAGCATACATGTCCCTCATCAATACAACACCGCAGCATACATGTCCCTCATCAATACAACACCGCAGCATACATGTCCCTCATTAGTACAACACCGCAGCATACATGTCCCGCACCAATACAACACCACAGCATACATGTCCCTCATCAATACATCACCGCAGCATACATGTCCCTCATCAATACAACATCGCAGCAAACATGTCCCTCAACAATACAACACCGCAGCATACATGTCCCTCATCAGTACAACACCGCAGCATACATGTCCCTCATCAATACAACACCGCAGCATACATGTCCCTCATCAATACAACACCGCAGCATACAAGTCCCTCATCAATACAACACCGCAGCATACATGTCCCTCATCAATACAACAGCGCAGCATACATGTCCCTCATCAATACATCACCGCAACATACATGTCCCTCATCAATACAACACCACAGCATACATGTCCCTCATCAATACAACACCGCAGCATACATGTCCCTCATCAATACAACACCGCAGCATACATGTCCCGCATCAATACAACACCGCAGCATACATGTCCCTCATCAATACAACACCGCAGCATACATGTCCCTCATCAGTACAACACCACAGCATACATGTCCCTCATCAATACAATACTGCAGCATACATGTCCCTCATCAATACAACAACGCAGCATACAAGTCCCTCATCAATACAACACCGCAGCATACATGTCCCTCATCAATACAAAACCACAGCATACATGTACCTCATCAATACAACACCGCAGCATACATGTCCCTCATCAATACACCGCAGCATACATGTCCCTCATCAATACAACACCGCAGCATACATGTCCCTCATCAATACAACACCGCAGCATACATGTCCCGCATCAATACAACACCACAGCATACATGTCCCTCATCAATACAACACCGCAGCATACAAGTCTCTCATCAGTACAACACCGCAGCATACATGTCCCTCATCAGTACAACACCGCAGCATACATGTCCCTCATCAATACAACACCGCAGCATACATGTCCCTCATCAATACAACACCGCAGCATACATGTCCCTCATCAGTACAACACCGCAGCATACATGTCCCGCACCAATACAACACCGCAGCATACATGTCCCTCATCAATACAACACCGCAGCATACATGTCCCTCATCAATAAAACAACGCAGCATACAAGTCCCTCATCAATACAACACCGCAGCATACATGTCCCTCATCAATACAAAACCACAGCATACATGTACCTCATCAATACAACACCGCAGCATACATGTCCCTCATCAATACACCGCAGCATACATGTCCCTCATCAATACAACACCGCAGCATACATGTCCCTCATCAGTACAACACCGCAGCATACATGTCCCTCATCAATACAACACCGCAGCATACATGTCCCTCATCAATACAACACCGCAGCATACATGTCCCTCATCAATACAACACCGCAGCATACATTTCCCTCATCAATAAAACACCGCAGCATACAAGTCCCTCATCAATACAACACCGCAGCATACATGTCCCTCATCAATACAAAACCACAGCATACATGTCCCTCATCAATACAACACCGCAGCATACATGTCCCTCATCAATACAACACCGCAGCATACATGTCCCTCATCAATACAACACCGCAGCATACATGTCCCTCATTAGTACAACACCGCAGCATACATGTCCCGCACCAATACAACACCACAGCATACATGTCCCTCATCAATACATCACCGCAGCATACATGTCCCTCATCAATACAACATCGCAGCAAACATGTCCCTCAACAATACAACACCGCAGCATACATGTCCCTCATCAGTACAACACCGCAGCATACATGTCCCTCATCAATACAACACCGCAGCATACATGTCCCTCATCAATACAACACCGCAGCATACAAGTCCCTCATCAATACAACACCGCAGCATACATGTCCCTCATCAATACAACAGCGCAGCATACATGTCCCTCATCAATACATCACCGCAACATACATGTCCCTCATCAATACAACACCACAGCATACATGTCCCTCATCAATACAACACCGCAGCATACATGTCCCTCATCAATACAACACCGCAGCATACATGTCCCGCATCAATACAACACCGCAGCATACATGTCCCTCATCAATACAACACCGCAGCATACATGTCTCTCATCAGTACAACACCGCAGCATACATATCCCTCATCAATACAACACCGCAGCATATATGTCCCTCATCAATACAACACCGCAGCATACATGTCCCTCATCAATACAATACCGCAGCATACATGTCCCTCATCAGTACAACTCCGCAGCATACATATCCCGCACCAGTACAACACCGCAGCATACATGTCCCTCATCAATACAACACCGCAGCATACATGTCCCTCAACAATACAACACCGCAGCATACATGTCCCTCATCAATACAACACCGCAGCATACATGTCCCTCATCAATACAACACAGCAGCATACATGTCCCTCATCAATAAAACACCGCAGCATACAAGTCCCTCATCAATATAACACCGCAGCATACATGTCCCTCATCAGTACAACACCGCAGCATACATGTCCCTCATCAATATAACACCGCAGCATACATGTCCCTCATCAATACAACACCGCAGCATACATGTCCCTCATCAACACAACACCGCAGCATACATGTCCCTCATCAGTACAACACCGCAGCATACATGTCCCTCATCAATACAACACCGCAGCATACATGTCCCTCATCAGTACAACACCGCAGCATACATGTCCCTCATCAATACAACACCGCAGCATACATGTCCCTCATCAGTACAACACCTCAGCATACATGTCCCTCATCAATACAACACAGCAGCATACATGTCCCTCATCAATACAACACCGCAGCATACATGTCCCTCATCAATACAACACCGCAGCATACATGTCCCTCGTCCCTCATCAATACAACACCGCAGCATACATGTCCCTCATCAATACAACACCACAGCATACATGTCCCTCATCAATACAAAACCACAGCATACATGTCCCTCATCAATACAACACCGCAGCATACATGTCCCTCATCAATACAACACAGCATACATGTCCCTCATCAATACAACACAGCAGCATACATGTCCCTCATCAATACAACACAGCAGCATACATGTCCCTCATCAATACAACACCGCAGCATACATGTCCCTCATCAATACAACACCACAGCATACATGTCCCTCATCAATACAAAACCACAGCATACATGTCCTTCATCAATACAACACCGCAGCATACATGTCCCTCATCAATACACCGCAGCATACATGTCCCTCATCAATACAACACCGCAGCATACATGTCCCTCATCAATACAAAACCACAGCATACATGTCCTTCATCAATACAACACCGCAGCATACATGTCCCTCATCAATACACCGCAGCATACATGTCCCTCATCAATACAACACCGCAGCATACATGTCCCTCATCAGTACAACACCGCAGCATACATGTCCCGCACCAATACAACACCGCAGCATACATGTCCCTCATCAATACAACACCGCAGCATACATGTCCCTCAACAATACAACACCGCAGCATACATGTCCCTCATCAATACAACACCGCAGCATACATGTCCCTCATCAATACAACACCGCAGCATACATGTCCCTCATCAATACAACACGCAGCATACATGTCCCTCATCAATAAAACACCGCAGCATACAAGTCCCTCATCAATACAACACCGCAGCATACATGTCCCTCATCAATACAAAACCACAGCATACATGTCCCTCATCAATACAACACCGCAGCATACATGTCCCTCATCAATACACCGCAGCATACATGTCCCTCATCAATACAACACCGCAGCATACATGTCCCTCATCAGTACAACACCGCAGCATACATGTCCCGCACCAATACAACACCGCAGCATACATGTCCCTCATCAATACAACACCGCAGCATACATGTCCCTCAACAATACAACACCGCAGCATACATGTCCCTCATCAATACAACACCGCAGCATACATGTCCCTCAACAATACAACACCGCAGCATACATGTCCCTCATCAATACAACACCGCAGCATACATGTCCCTCATCAGTACAACACCGCAGCATACATGTCCCGCATCAATACAACACCGCAGCATACATGTCCCTCATCAATACAACACCGCAGCATACATGTCCCTCATCAATACAACACCGCAGCATACATGTCCCTCATCAGTACAACACCGCAGCATACATGTCCCTCATCAATACAACACCGCAGCATACATGTCCCTCATCAATACACCGCAGCATACATGTCCCTCATCAATACAACACCGCAGCATACATGTCCCTCATCAATACACCGCAGCATACATGTCCCTCATCAATACAACACCGTTGCACACATGTCCCTCATCAGTACAACACCGCAGCATACATGTCCCTCATCAATACAACACCGCAGCATACATGTCCCTCATCAATACACCGCAGCATACATGTCCCTCATCAATAAAACACTGCAGCATACATGTCCCTCATCAATAAAACACAGCAGCATACAAGTCCCACATCAATACAACACCGCAGCATACATGTCCCTCATCACTACAACACCGCAGCATACATGTCCCTCATCACTACAACACCGCAGCATACATGTCCCTCATCAATACTGCACCGCAGCATACATGTCCCTAATCAATACAACACTGGAGCATACATGTCCCTCATCAATACAACACCGCAGCATACATGTCCCTCATCAATACAACACCGCAGTATACAAGTCCCTCATCAATACTGCACCGCAGCATACATGTCCCTAATCAATACAAAACCACAGCATACATGTCCCTCATCAATACAACACCACAGCATACATGTCCCTCATCAATACAACACCGCAGTATACAAGTCCCTCATCAATACTGCACCGCAGCATACATGTCCCTAATCAATACAACACTGCAGCATACATGTCCCTCATCAATACAACACCGCAGCATACATGTACCTCATCAATACAACACCGCAGCATACATGTCCCTCATCAATACAACACCGCAGCATACATGTCCCTCAACAATACAACACCACAGCATACATGTCCCTCATCAATACAACACCACAGCATACATGTCCCTCATCAATACAACACCGCAGCATACATGTCCCTCATCAATACAACACCGCAGCATACATGTCCCTCATCAATACAACACCGCAGCATACATGTCCCTCATCAATACAACACCGCAGCATACATGTCCCTCAACAATACAACACCACAGCATACATGTCTGTCATCAATACAACACTACAGCATACATGTCCCTCATCAATACAACACCGCAGAATACATGTCCCTCATCAATACAACACCACAGCAAACATGTCCCTCATCAATACAACACCACAGCATACATGTCCCTCATCGATACAACACCACAGCATACATGTCCCTCATCGATACAATACCACAGCATACATGTCCCTCATCAATACAACACCGCAGCATACATGTCCCTCATCAGTACAACACCGCAGCATACATGTCCCTATCAATACAACACCACAGCATACATGTCCCTCGTCAATAAACACTTTTTTCAACTTATTGAAAAGTACATGAAAAATGATATGTCTTTATTGGCCATATTTCACACTTTGAACACAACCTAAACACCTCCAGTCCAAATACATTATTTTTAATTGTGATGTGAGTACCAAAGGTACTGCACCATGCCCTGAGATGTTTTACATTAAAATAAGGGACTTGATCCTAGTTTTTATTTTTACCTAGTCTGGAGATGTGAACTGAAAGCTGTGATTTCTCTCATTTAACCTGGCTTTAATTTAACATGGATTTTTAATTCTATAGCAAAGCTTCCCGGCCGCGGGTTTTACCCGCATTAAACATGTGCAACCTAGCTTGCAAATAATTGAATTTGGCCTGTAATGTTTATTTACCATCTGAAAGCTTCAGAGTAGGTGTTTACTGCATTAGATATATTTACTGCTCATGAGATATATTTATAGCTATATTCTGCATGTGCATACCACATAAGCAAGCTATTTTAAAACACCAGAAAAGGGACACATGGGTGAATCAGCTGGTAACTACTTGTAGTTTCTGATTTCAACATCCTACTACAACAACATAAACAACATTATATTTATGAGACAGTAACCATAAAGCAATTTAAATTTATAGATCAAAATTGCCATGGTACACAAAAAAAGATAATAAAAACAAAATGACAAATAAAACATAACAGTGTACCATGACAAATTCACTATATAGACAGTAAAGCACTAGCACAGGAAACAATAACACCATCTGAGTAAACAAAAGCCTTGGTTGATAGTTTAAAAACCTAATATTCTAAATACTTTTAATCCCTAATCAAGAAACCAATATTAGAACAGGGGGAAAAAAAACGCATAAAATAATATATTGACCACACTTGACTGAATAAAATTTGAAAATACATCAGTATTCTGAAACATGCAGTCACGTTGCAATTACAATGAATTTTATATGAATCCATATAAGGCTTTCTGTGTGTTTATGGGAATGCCCCATAAGATGCTGCTTGTGGTTTTCATTTTCTAGGCCGCTGTTCCAGATTCAGTTGGACTGCACAATGTATTAAACAGAAACAGAAGGCAGCTGGCAAGCCTGTTTTAAAAGTACACAGCAAGCCAAGTGGAACACTTAATACAAGTTAACTTAGTACTACTTCAGGGCTAATCACTGAGCTGAATGTTATGTAAAATGCATAAATAGTTATGATTGATTAAGTAGGTGACAGTAGAATTGTGTCATACAGCAGATGTACATCTCTTCATTGTAAAACATATAGGTAAATGTATGGATTTTTGGAAGCTGTGCTTTTTAAACGCTCAGAGCTCTGACACTAAAATTAAAATCACTTACAGTAACAATGAGTTGATTAAGTCAGAACATACTGTCTACAAATAGAATGTTCCCCGTACATCTGATTTTATATGCAAATACAGTAACTAAAGCAACATATTTTTAAACAACATATATTTCCTTGCCTTGATTACATTTCCATGTCTCACTTAACAATGATTTAAGTTTATTTGGGTGGATTTCATACATTCCATTCCCATTTCATAGTGTTCCTCTGCAAATTTCATGTCCTTCTGCTTTCCTCAACCAGCTTATGAGTAAGTCTACATCTGAATAAGATGATAATACAGCATGGTGAGTTGCCAGACCAGCCTCTCTTTCTAGACTTCTGTAGACTTTATCATGATTTATGAATCACGCCTTTGCACTCTCAGCTTACTCACATATGTGACTATAGCACTGGACAGAAAAAGTGAAACTTGGATTTCTTTCCATCTAGATTTGTCCCTGAATGAATCAGAAAGTGTTTCCTTAGAATACTACAGTATGTGGTTATTGACTTTTGTGTCTGAGAAGAAAAAAAAATGGTGTCTGATTGTACTGGACACTAGATAAATGTTTTGTGAAAAGCATACAATATTGAGTTCATCTTAAAATTGTTAAATAAAGAAAAAGTTTGCACGCTATGTATAAGGAGTCGCTAAATTTCACTGTAACATATTGCATGTATTATTGTATGCACAGAGGTATAGTTTCTGCCATTCCAGATAGTATCCCATGCTGATTCATAATGTGATGATAGACAATGTAAGCCTCCCGTCTTCTCAACTCTGTTTGATGCTTTCATAGAATTTCTTTACTGACCAAGCATCTGGTATAAGCCTAGAAGCTCACCAGGATGCCTGTCAATTGAAGTACTGACATTTTTGCGTCACACAATTAGACAACGTACACAATGCTGTTTGCATTCTTTCAAAATGGCAGTTATAACCCAAATAACAAGGCATTTGATATGTTAGATGCATTTGATATGTTACATGATTTATAACTGTGTTCAATGTGTATTTTTGAATCATACTATTGCGACAAAACAGCACATCATTTTCTTGTTCAAGACGTATGTAAATGTGTATGTAATTGTTTTATAACTACATCTCATTGCACCTACATTCACCATTGTAAGTTTTCAATTACAATGACATGAAACAAGAGGTGTTACAAGAAATACATTTTTGTGTTAAATTGTGTATTTTGTATTTTGTACAGTATAATTTTGTAAAATGATTTTATTTTCCCAGCTGATTACATGCACTTAACTTATAACAGAAATGTTAGTTAGTACATGATTCAAGGCTTTCAACTTGCATCTTTTTTCTTGGGATACATACTGTATGACATGTCAATAGCGACATTTTCGACAAGGTCATTGTAAGCAGCACTAAGCCAGCACCACAATGTGGACAAGGTTAAAATGTTATTTAAAGAAGGATAACTTGAAACATACTGGTAATGCTGCTAACACCGTTAAAGTGCTTTAAGAGTCATTTTAACCTTGTCAACATCCTGGTGCCGGCATGGTGTTGCTAACAATGACATTGTTCACGGTTGACATGTGATATGAATCCTGTAATCGTGACACTGGTCCCCTATCACCATGGCTTACTGTAACGATAAGCTACATGAAACTATGGGAACCAGGGCAGCACAGACGGTGTAATGGTTAGCATTACTGCCTCAAAGCACTGAGGTCATGGATTCGATTCCCACTACAGCCCTAACTGTGTGGAGTCTGTATATTCTCCCTGTGCTTGCGTGGGTTTCCTCCGGGTACTCCCGTTTCCTCCCACACTCCAAAAATATATTGGTAGGTTAATTGGCTCCCCACAAAATTGACCATAGTGTATATGTTTGCGAGCATGTGGTAGGGAATATAGAATGTAAGCTCCACTGTGGCAGGGATAGATGTGAATGGTAAGATCTTCTCTGTAAAGTGCTGCGGAATATGTGCGCTATATAAATAACTGGTAATAAATAAAATAAATAACCTCAGTGAAAAAAAAGAAAATGTGGTGTTAAATGCATACTATGGCCCGTATTCAATTAGAAGCGAAAAGCCGTGAACTGCGAAAAAGTATCGCCGATTGCGACGTTTCACCAGGCATAAACCTAAAAAAAAAGCACAAAGTGGGGGGACAAGTTCGAATAAAGTCCCAGGAGTGCTCTTAGAAGGGGTCAAGTGTTTTTGGGATTGCAGGTGCTTTTATGATAGTGGAAATTCGCAAAAAAACAAAACTGAACTTTAGAGACATTAAATATGCTAGCACCCATTTTCAGGTACCCCAAATTTGTTACTTACTCCAAAAAATACAGCTTAATGCTATTCTTCACCACTTGTGCAAATACGCTAATTAGTGGCAATTGTGCGAACTTAAGTACCCCAAACAGTTGTATTAGGACTAATTGGGCACTACTACATTGATCCCCAATGTTTCTGCATCTTTTTGGGGGGTTCAGGCTGATTTCCCCGATTCTGACACCACTTTTTGCCTGTTCTGTGTTCTGACTTTGCATGTCGCCGTTTTCACGTCCTTTGGAATTGAATAGGGCGAATCGCGGGTACACGCATGATAAGTTTCCGGGGCTAAAATACGCAATGTAGGGCGAAAAGTCTGGCAGGCGAAACTTTATCGCGTACGCGAAACTAATTGTATACGGGCCTATGTAGTATTTGCCATAATCACTACAGTACAAATAGTATGTATTCATTTCATATCTACACCATATGCTATATGTATATAAGATTAGTATGTTAATGTGGCAAAACAGGCAGATTTGCTTACAGAGTAGCAAACTGACCCTTATACTTTTTGCATATACTGTATATGACAAATTCTCAAAACAATTGCTGGAGACTCAAAAGAAGATCTGATTAGATCACATAGCACATTTTAATACATAATAATACTTCCGCAACAGGTCTGCAGTAAAGAAAATGTTGTTATATTTTAACATTATTTAAGTTCAGATTCCTGTAAATATACACTATCAATCACGTGAGGATACACAGAAGTTTTACAGATGTTTATTATTATCAGTTATATATATAGCGCACAAATAATGTGCAGCGCTTTTCAGAGACTATGGGCGGAATGTAATAGGGATGGAGTCTGCAGGAGGTGCGGGATGCAGGCTGATCTCGATCGTTTTTTGAAAGTTGCAGTCATTTACAAGGCAAAGACGAACTGGGTGGTAAGTTTACAATTAGGGTCTATGGACGCGAAGAGGTGCGAGACACCCCCTACGCATATTTGTTTTCCAATAAAATATTTCAATATAATTTTAAAAATACTTTGTAAACTTTATTAAGTAAAAAAAATTACAATTACTGACATTCTTGGAGGAAAAAAATGTCAGTTAAGTGGCTAAAGAATCATGCAATTTATTTCATGTTGGGTTGTGAAACTTCGGGTGCAAAACAATGGTCCTAAACAAGATGTACATCTTTGTGTTGTTCATTCCAGTAGCAGGGTGTTTTTTTCTAATCCCGGGCCAGCCCCACCTCCCGAACATAAGATGTCATGATATCACGCTCAGGGTTCAGGGTCATCCAGGACCAGGAAGAAGAGCAATGCCCAGAGCATCCCAAGGATGCTCTATGGGCTTCAGTGTGTTATTACAAGCACCCTGCTAGTCAAATGCAGGTGTCATGGGGCAGCGACTGTACCCCACTCTGGGCCCAGGGCCCTGCTTGGCAGCACTGCTCGCAGAGCCCCTTGTTACGGCCCTGGTGTTATCCATGTAAAAGACTAGGGATATCAAGAGAGCAGTTTATGCGTTGTGTCCATAGAAATTTCTATTGCATATGTAGCTATTTAGTCAACAGCTCTGTAACCATACCCCTAATAACATCACCACATATTTATGTATAAGAAATATCCCTCATACTTTGCCCACAGCTGTTACACCCGTGTTGTCTACATTTCTGGGAGGTATCCAGACTGTCACTTGTTTGCCCATCTCATACTCGTTCACTATTATTACTGGTGTGACCCATTTTGCTGCCCCCACTCTTGCACCCATCCACAATTTGAAAAAAGGTTAAAAAAACAAGTCTGAGTAGATGTTGCTATCACTGCTACCCTTGGCTGTGAGTCTTAAATAAAATCTGTCTTCCAATAGAGGGACAGTTGACAGTTATACATTACTGACTGTACTATATTCAATGAAGTATTATAGAGTGTTATTAAGAGTAATTATGCTCTATTTTGTAACCTATAGCCTAACTTAGCCAGTGACATAATAGCTCTAAACCAAAAGGTTTCTCTGTTTTTTCTTTTATAGTAAATCTTAGTTAGTGCTAGGGACAGGAGTGGATGTTGTATTCATAATCAAAAGATAAACTGTTCTGGACAGTTCAATGTAAATCCTTTCCATTTGGCACTTCAACACCTAGCACTAGCTGAAACCACAGTACTACATATCAACAGGACTTGTATGTGATTCATTGGAAACATTCTGGCATTCAGCTACATCCTCTAGCAGCCAATACTCCTTGTTGCTTCAGCCCATAAAGGAAATTACCACTGTCATGCACAATCTCACGACTTTTATACAAGATACATTTACTGTACTTTGCTTTTTCTATCCTAATCACATATTTTACATTGACATATTAAAAAAAGTATTTTTTTTTCATCTAAGGACTGATGTGTGTAAAGATTATTGTGTAATTGTATTTTGCTACTAGAAATTATATTTCTATGTTTATTTTTGTCATCGTTTTAACTACAATAGACTTCGTGCTGAGTTTGCCTACAAATTTTGACTGTACACGTCCACACACGTATGTAAGAGGTGCTCTAATGTAATCACAGCGTTTTCCAGCAACTGCAGACAGATACAGAGGCCAGGGCCGAAACTAGGATTTTTGTCCCCCGGGGCAAGGCCATAATTTAGCACACCCCCCCCCTAAAAAAAAAAAAAAATACAACATAGAGGACGAAAAGGATGTGTGGTTTTGTGACACAGTAATGCCCCTTATAACACATTATGCCACACATTAATGATCCTTATTACACATTATGCCACAGTAATGCCCCTTACAACACATTATGCCACAGTAATGCCCCTTATTCATTAAGCCACAGTAGTGCCCCTTATACATTATGCCACAGTAATGCCCCTTATACAGTTATGCCATACTAATGCCCCATATACATTTTGCCACAGTAATGCCCCATATACATTATGCCACAGTAATGCCTCTTACATATTATGCCACAGTAATACCCCTTTTACATTATGCCACAGTAAGGTCCCTTACACATTATGCCACAGTAAGCCCCCCTTTACATTATGCCACATTAAGGCCTCTTACACATTATGCCACAGTAAGACTCCTTACACATTAAGCCACAGTAAGGCTCCATCTCCCTTCTATTACCTGCCAGGGCCGTGCAGTGGATGAGCTTGGGGTGGCACGGGATGGGGCTGCAATATTCTGTGGAACTGTCAGTACATCATTGTGATTTGGCGCCACTCGCGAAGCAATTGGAGCTCATGGACCGGCAGCTGATTGGCTGCCGGTCCGCGAGCACTGATTGGCTTGTGACCGGCACCACATTAGACTGACGGTGTCTGTGTGCCTCTCAAGGCTGGGATGCGGCTCCAAACCCACAAGAGCAGCAACCTAATCTCCAGGCAGCCTCCCCTGGCACCCCCTCAAGTCCGGCACCCGGGTCACGTGCCCCCTTAGCCCCCCTAGTTGCGGTCCTGCAGAGACGCATATATGACTGTCAGTATTATCTATTGTGTGCATCTGGGGGCTGGTGCAGATGCACGCTGATAACTATGATGGTGGCTTGTACTAACTAGGTGCTTCTAGTTAGATGATTGTGAATTCCCCTCTGTAGTTAGTGCTAGCGCTGATAGTGCTGTCAACATTGATAATGCATAGATAAGAGGATTATGAACCTGATTCAGAGATGGATGCTGTAGCCAGGGCCGGCTCCAGGGGTCAGAGCACCCTGTGCCGGCCCATCACATGGCGCCCTCTCAGCGCAACCGAATTTGGGGGTGTGGCCTAATTACCATAGGCCACACCCCCTATGTGACGTTATTTGGAGGCGTGCCCGCATGGCACGCCTCCAAATAACGTCAGGCTGGGGGTAAAGCCCAGCAATCCGTCACTGGCTGGGGTTCCCCCAGCCCTCTTCCGTCAGTGAATGGATGCCGCGCGCATCACTCCGGGGGTCCGGCACCGCCGCGGCGGTGGGGGTCCCCATCCTCCCAATTAGACCACCCGCAGGCCACTTCGGCGGTACTGTCCCACTGAAATCGGGATGCTGGGGAAGGGTGCCGCCCTCTAGGGGTGGCGCCCTTGTGCGACCGCAGTGGTCGAACACCCCTAGAGCTGGCCCTGGCTGTAGCTATAGCATCTGCGTCTTTGTATGCAGTAGTTGTGCTAAAATATGCTAATGCCACAAGAGATGTCTTGTGTAAATAGAATCCTCTTGCTGGCCTCTGTGACCCGTTGCTGCATCCACAGATGCAGAGCCTTGGTTTACTCAGGATGGGCAGTGTTTTCATGCTGCCAGGGCCAGTGAAGCTACATCGGTAGAAGAAAACACTGTCCTCAGCATGCCTCGAAAAAGGGATCCACACGCCCCCATTTTTTATAAAAATGACCATCGCCGCCCAGTCCACGCCCCCAGATGGGCGCAGCATGTCTCTCATGCTGCGGCTTAGGGGGCATTGTGAGCGATCTTGCAGAACGAGATCTGCACATGCACATATCTCACACCACTGGAGATGTACATAAAGCATCGGGTTTGCGTACATCTCTGAATTAGGCCCTCGGTATGCATACTTCTAGCTACTTTCATTTGTAAGTGAGATTAGATATTTTATCTCTTTTATTAGATCAAGTATAATAGCAAATGCGTTTTTCACTAGCTAAACAAATGTTAAGAAACATATTTTCGCTTATGACCTGGTTGGGTGTATGAATATTTGGATATATGTACAGTATGCATGGCATAAACCCATATGCTACAGGTGTGTGAATATTTTAGTGGGTGTTTTTTTTAATGCAAAATAATGTCCAACATGTGTCTAACACAGCATCAGACATACAGATGTGTCCACATACATCTAGCCTCCTTACGCATTAAACAGCCCTTCTAGTCGCACCATGCCGTGACTCGGTAGCGCCGAGCGTCTTTACGTGCAACTTTGCACCTTCAGATATGTCCAAACCCACAAGAGCAGCAATGAGCAGATATGTCTGAAGGTTCAAGAACGCTCAAGCAGCTTCTGCTGATTAAATGATATATGGCACGCCTACGGTATATACTCTGTGCAACTGCCAGTGTGTCTACATGCAAAATGACAGAGTTACAGCTGCTGACACTGCAACGTAGCATTTTGCATGCAGATGCACCCGCAGTACTGTAGCACACAGAACATAGGCATGCTGCATATCATTTTAATTAGCAGAAGCTGCTTGTGCGTTCTATTCGCACCACTGCGTGAATAAGACGCATCTAAAGGAAAAAGTCTCACGTTAAGATACTCGGCGTTACCGAGTCACAAAGCACTCACACGTTATGTGGTGCAAAACTTTACTTGAATAACATAAAAAGTTTAAAAGTAACATCAATAAGTACAATATGCATATCTTAGGCAAAGCATAACATTTGCAAACAAACAGTATACAGGAAGTAAAATAATTATGGTCTTGCTATTTCAAATATACTTGGTGATAAAAAAGTAAAGTAAGTATACTACAGTAGTAAGATGACCTGTAAGTTTTATGTTATCTCTACACCCATACCTCCTCCCCAGTGGCGGGCTGGGCCGATGGGCAGGGTGCCATGTGCCCCCCGGGCCGCGGGCAGTCTGTGTCACTGTGACACAGACTGCACCGCGTGTGTAGCGCTGACCGGACAGAGTTCGGTCAGCACTACACAGCACAAACACACAGCCGCCGGAGTCGGCAGCTGTGTGTTTGCTTTAGTAGCTGATGAGAGTCAGACAGACTGCTCCCACTGCGAGAGCCGGACATCTTCCGGCTCCCGCATCACTCCCATAATGCAAAGCGTCACTCCGGCCATAATGCAAAGCGGCGGACGGAGGAGCTGATCTCGGCGGCGGGGCCAGGAGCAGGAGCGGGTGTCAGGTAAGTGTTGTTTTTTTTTTTTAATATTATGTGTGTCTACTGCGGGGGGTCTGGCACTATAAGGAGGAGACCACTACTGGGGGCACTACAAAGGGGGGGACTACTACTACTGGGGGCGCTACAAGGTGGGGGACTACTACTACTGGGGGCACTACAAGGGGGGGGACTACTACTACTGGGGGCACTACAAGGGGGGACTACTACTACTGGGGGCACTACAAGGGGGGGACTACTACTACTGGGGGCACTACAAGTGGGGACTACTACTACTGGGGGCACTACAAGGGGGGGACTACTACTGGGGGCACTACAAGGGGGGTACTACTACTGGGGGGGACTACTACTAGGGGCACTACAAGGGGACTACTACTAGGGGCATTGCATAGGGGGGAGGGGACTACTACTAGGGGCACTACATAGGGGGGAGGGGACTATCACTGGGGGCACTGCATCAAGGGACCACTGCTGGGGGCTCTATATAAAGGGCAATAGTGGGGGTACTGCATAGGGAGAAGACTACAACTGGGGCCACTATTTAAGGGGCACTGCATAAGGGTTACCACTCCTGGGGGCACTATATAAGGGGCTTACTACTGGCGGCACAAGGGGCACTGCATAGGAGGGATCACTACTGGGGGCACTACTCGAGGCCTGCATAAGGGTGTCCTCTCCTGAGGGGGGGGGGGGGCGCCGTAGCAGGCACGTTCTTTTGGGCACCCTGGATGCACGCTACTCCTCTGCCAGGGCCGCCTGCATGCATTTGCCCCCCAGGCTAAATGTTGCCAGCCAGCTCCTGCTCCTCCCCGTACCCAGCATCTGTATTATCAACCAGCATGCACACCTAAGGAAACTCTTGCTATGCCCTAAACCATAATAATTTACATTGCTTGATTTGCTGCAATACTCCTGCTACCTAGTGTTGCTACCAGTAACTGAAAGCAATTGTCTTGTCAAGCAATTCCTTCGGCATTCACAGGCACCTGGTACAGTGAGTAAGTTCATACCGTTCAGTGTTTTATGTACTTAAGCCTACCTCTAGTCTTTCTTTTAAAATTTACGACAATTTTAAGAGTCACCTTTGGCTCACACTTGCCTGATGGGTGCTTGGTATCAAACATTTAAAGCTCACATGCTCACCAAAGAAGTCCACTATCCTTTCTTGTATTCACCATCAGGGTCGGGCTGGCCCACAGGGGTACAGGCAGTGCAAGATTAAGGTCCACATGGGCCTGGATCTGACCTTTCTGGTGGGCCTATTTGTGCTGCCGCAGAAGCTGCGACCACCACAGTGGGGGGGGGGTGACTACTGATGTGGGGAGCGGGGGTAAGCAGTGCTATCAGGGTGTGGTCTGCACAGGGGGTGTGGCTAGCACCATGGAAGGCATAGCTGCTGCCTACTGTCAACCACAGTCCAAGGGTCCCATAATGTATAAATTTGAGGTCCTACCTCACGGTTTCAGAGTCCCATCATAATGTAAAACATTTGAGAAAAATAACAAAACAATAGTGTAACAAACGTTCCTGTAGAGCACAGTGCAGAGGCTTAATTTAATTAGTGCACAACATTTTATACAAACATTCCGGAGCATGCAAGAGGAGCAGTAAATCATATGTATACACTGCATGCATCACAGTTGCAGGGCAGAGGACAGTTAGGGGGGGATAATGGATGGCACTGGATGGGAGGTAAGACATCCGCAATTTATTTTCTATTTGTATCACTTTCCAAAGGCCAAACAGAATCACTAAATCTGTGCACATACAGCCGTCCTGCCGCCACCAAATCTCACTTTTTCCCTTTCAACTCACAACACATTCAAGATGCTAAAACGATCACCATCCGTTTTATTTAGCAGTGACACCAATGAATACAGCAGTGGTTTCCAAACTTTTTTGAACCACGGCCCCTAGAGTATCAGCATTGTTTTCACGGCACCTCTAAGCCAAAAGTTTGTTATTGAGAAATTCAGAAAAAAAATTAGTAAAGTAGTACAGTGAAGTAAATTGTGCTGACCTGTCATCCTTAGGTTTGGTTATGTGGTGGTGGACAGGTTTGTGATTCTGTTTGTGCACATATTTACATTACATTGACCATAAAGAATTTAATTTGGTGCTGGACTACCAACCTGAGGCACCCCTGCAAGTGTCCAGAGGCACCCCAGGATGCCACGGTGCAGTTTGGGAACTACTGGCATACAGTATTATGCCACATTGCAGTGCCCCCTGATACACATTATGCCAAATAGTAGTACACCAGTACACATTCTGTACCTGACTTAGAACCATGCACAGTGCAGATGATCACGTAGTTAAGCAATTTTTTTCAACTACGCTTGCTCCAAAAATTTCTAAACACCCCTACGGAGCACAGAAAAGGTGCTTTGTGATCGAGACTCACAGTATAAGAAATGTTGTGGAAAAGTGATGAGTGATCCTGTGTGGTGACTGGAAAGCAGGATAGAAATGCACACAAATATGGTTTGTGTAATGGATGTGTTATGGGAGTTTCACGGGAGTGTCAGTGTACGCAGACGCACAGCCGCAGGCATAGGAGGACATAGGAGAAACAGCATCTGCCATAGGATTGGTGTGACCGATGGTGGCGTATGCACCACTCTGTATTACAGAGTGCATTCAGCAGCACGGATGTACAGAAGGGAAACAGTTTGTAGAGACAGGATGGAGCCACCCCCCTGGTTCTTGAGGCCGCTTTTATACTGCGGTGGGCCAGCTGATTATCTGAACCGGCGACAGTGAAACTAGCAGAGCGCCTCAGAACGTTCACAACTGAGAACGTTCACAACTGCAGAGTGAGTGAGGAACAGAAAGGGGTAGGACAAAGCAGCCCTATCTGGGCCACTTCACAGAGGTAAATCTAGAATGGCCACTGAATATGGCAGGGGTAGGCAACTAATGGACCAACAGGCTTGTTCCCACTCTGTGTCAGTGGGGTTCACACTGCCAGCACACACCATCCTCTGTGCTCACAGACCTGCCAATGCTTGTGCCAAAGCAAAGTAACTTATCTGCAATTGGATGGAGAGTAACACAACAAGATCTTATTGGCTCTAACGTTTTCTATGGAACCCGCTCATTTTGAAAAAGTCTGTACCCCCCTATATTGTGTAAAAGAAGTGCTATAGTATATAATGGCAAACCTACAAACACGCACATTAATAAACAACATATATATATACTTGCCGACAATCAGCTCCAGCCTTCCGGGAGGGAGCTGATTGTCGGCTAACAGTGGGGGGGGCGGGGGCGGTTATTGGGGGCGGAGTGGGGGCGGGCAAGCCAGTTGGTGGTGCATTGGGGGTGGAGCTGGGGGCGGAGCTGCACGATCGCATCATCGTGGCTCCGCCCCCCTTCACAATGCCGTTATTTTCGGCAGTGTGAAGCAGGGGGCGGGGTCGCGATAACGCGATTCAGCGCGAATCGCGTCACCGGCTCCCCCGCTGTTGGGGTTTATAATCTTTTCAGGGGGGAGGACGGGAGGGTCGGAGGCTTCCAGGAGGCTTGCCTGCCTTTCCGGGGGGCCGGGAGCGGCACCCGAAAATCGGGAGGGTAGGCAAGCCTGCATATATATATATATATATATTTATATATATATATATATATATATATATATATATATATAGTCTCCCTACTTTTTTTGCAAAAACAAGGCGCACTCCCAATGATGATAGTACAAAAAGTGTATTAAATGTCTTATTCACATGATGCATAACCCATACTGATGAAAAAGCCTAAGGGCTTTGAAACGTCGATATTATGTGTCACTGAAATAATTTAATACCCTTTTTGGACCATCATCATTGGGAGTGCCGCCTTGTTTTTCCAGGCTTCCATGGAAAGTATATATATATATATATATATATATATGCTCTCTATATACAGTATATTTACAAAGATATATATTTTTTATTTAATATTATATATTATGATATGCATACATATTTATAGACAGATATATAGTTTTATATATATATATATATGTACTGTATATATTATATATATAATATATATAGATAGATATGTACAGTATATCTATCTATCTGTATATATATATATATATATATATATATATATATATATACACAGTGTACATAAGTGTATATATTATAAATATTAGTATATTATTAAACTTTCATTAGTGGCTAAGGCTAAGCCTATCCTGTATAATGTATAAAATTTGACTACTATACGTCAGCAGCCAGGCAGCCTGGCCAGCAGGACTGACGAGCATCTTGACTTGACCTCAGTACCCCTGCTGCCAGGCCGCCTTCACGGAGCTGCTGTGCTGATAGATATACAGAAGGGACCGGGGAGCTTCGATATGCGGTGGTGGTGTGGGCGGTACCCATGTGACACCACACGCAGTGATGTCACACGCTGCGCAGGTCATGGGCACGTAAGCGGCACTGAGAGGGCTAACAAAGCCCTCCATGTGCTGCTATAATGTTTGTGTATTCGCCTTTTGATCCGGGCAAGGTGGGGGGGGGGGGGTTGTGGCCAGGGGGAAGGGCCTCGGACATCCTCTGGCAGGCAGCTCTTTCTGCTGTAGAAGGATAAATACATTCCTGTCTATAGCTGCTGATAATAGATACTTCTGTCTGTGGGCCTTTTCTGATAGTGGGCCTGGAGCTGTAGCTCCATCAGCTCCATTATTAATCCGGCCCTGGCAGGGGAAATCCCCGGGGGGCGTCACTGCCTCAGTTATCCACAATTGGATCTACCAATCATCCACAGTAAAAGAATTGCTCCTTCAATAAAGATGTCATCTTACCAGGCAAAGCTGTGAGCATTGATGTATAAGTTAATGCAATGCAGAAAAACATACTTGCCAACTTTTCCTATCTCACTTCTAAAAGACTTGGAAGCAAAGTAGAATAGACGAGTGGAGTAATATGATGCGGATTTGTCATCAAGCAGGCAGAACAATCATGGCATGAAGTTCACTTTGGGCACTTACCTGCTGCAAGGTGTGTGGTGACATGACATAAATCACATCATCAATCCCCGCTCATCTCAGTGAAACATACAGTGGCAGGGGCATGATAATGCAATCATGTCAGTACACACCTGCCATTCTGTGACCACTGTGGTGGGCGGGGCTAAATGATGTGATGTGTGTGATGTCTCCACACACCATTCAGCAGGTAAGTGCTAACAGGGAGAATTGCTTTCTCTCTAATAGCGCTCCTCCTAATTTGGGAGTCTCTTGGGCATTCTGGAAGAGTAGGTAGATGTGGGGAAAAATCAACACGCTAAATATGTTGTTTGTTCTGACCCATGCTTCCTTTTTATTTTGCAGTAAGTGTATTCCATGAAGTAAGGCAAAACAGTAAGTATTGCTAGGAGGTGCAATAAAAGGAGTCGGTATGATTTACCGCTGGTCCCAACAGTGGCTGCCCGACATGGGTGAAAATCCTGGTCGTCCCTAAGGTAAGTATTCACTAATCCAATTCCCTCCCCTAACCCTCCTTAGGGGTGCCTAACCCTAACATTCCCCCCCAGTGCCTAACTCTAATCCCCCCTCTAAGTGCCTAAACCTAAACCCCCCTTTCCCGCTGCCTTAACCTAAGTCCCCCGGGGTGGGTGCCTAACCTTAAGTCCCCCCCGGGGGTGCCTAACCCTAACCATCCCTCCCCAGAGCCTAACCCTAACCGCCCGGGGGGGTGCCTAACCCTAAGTCCCCCCGGAAGCCCTAAACCTAACCCCACCCCCGCGCGGCTGTCCGCGCTCGGCGCCTGGCATCACTTCGATCGGGATGCCGGGCGCCAGTCTCCCGGTGTCGGTAAAATGACAGGCGTATAGATTTAGGCACTTGTCATTTAACCTTCGCCGGGATAAAGTAGTCGGGAAGCCGGCTGTTGGGATTAGGTGCACCGGCTTCCCAACTGTATACCCAATAAAACTAAACTAAATATACCCCTGGCTATGATTTCTAATAATAAATAAAGTCTGCACTATTAAAAAAAGTTCAAACTGTATGTAGTAATTAGTCACATCCTGTCCTTATTGTTATCTGCCATACACATTACATGGATATGATAGCCAATAGCTTTAAGGTGGGCATGTTTTTCTTGCAATGCACTCAAACTCTACTATGGCATTATTAATGAATACAACACATAGTACCTATGCTGAACATAAAACCATGTTTGCTGCTATTCCTACCTATCTGAGCCGGGCTCCATCGGTGTTAGAGGAGGTAGCTGGGATGGAGGATTACGTGGACTGGACTGCAGATTATTTACTGGAGAAGGGTGATTGGAAGCAAGAGGTTGAGACTGAGGTACACTTCCGCCAGCCGTTCCACTTCTACTTGAGTGAGTACTGGAGAACAGAGCAGCTAGAAGACAGGAGTAAAGAATAAATCAATCAATTACATACCATGAAGGCTGAGGGTGTTTTGGTCACATCTGATTTTCTAATAATATTCAGGAGACAAATATAAAAGGAAATAAGGGTAAATTTACTGTAGAATTGGAATACGCTGTATCAGCATTGTTTCACATTAAATATGCAATCACTTGTATATAATAGAATTCCACACAAATTTAGTAATCTTTATATCATAATATAATATAAGTACAAACATAATTGTAATATATCATTTTTGGTTCCTCAATGAAAAACAAAAGTACATTATGTTGTATACAGTACAGAGTCACATCTGATCATTATATTTACTCCCAGCACTACTTATGGTATGGCTGCACTTGTTACATTTCCAAGTGCTGCAGCTATTTGGTGTTCACTTATACTTATTGAATTAAGATTGGCTGTTTGAGTTCAATGAAGGAAACACAAACAACACATCCAATAACATTGATAGTTGCTAGCTTATAAATGACATATGTGAGACAGAGAAAATCTACATAAACTTGGAGGCACCATGTATTCAATGTAACAATTCTATGAGTGTTCTAAAAACAGACCAATGTACCACAATACACGCCTTGAGAACCAGTCAATCAGAAACTGTAGAAGTGTTTAATCGGGATACAGTCAAAATGCCAACGGCCAGGAAGCCGTCTGACTAAAGCCCGGCGTCTAAATACCAATGCGGGACTAAAGACAGGCGTCGAAATCCCGACGCCCGTCTATATCCTGATGCCGGAATCTAGACAAACGGCTTCCCGAATGAAGGTAAGCCGGACAGTGTTAGCACTTAGCCCTTAGGAGGGTTACGTTTAGGGACCCCTGGGGGGACTTCGGGTTAGGCACCACCCAGGGAGGGTTAGGTTTAGGGTGCGGGGAAGGGGGTGGGTTTAGGTTTAGGCACCCACGGGGGGAGGTTAGGGTTAGGCACCACTGGGGGGGGTGGATTGTGTTAGGCACCACTAAGGGAGGGTTAGGGGGGGAGAGGGGAGGGTTAGGGTACTTACCAGCCCCAGTTGGGATCTTCAGAGTTCGGGCTTGCGGTGTCGGGATTTAGTGAGATGGCTTTCATACCCTATCATCTAGTCAGCTGTGTTGTCGTTTCTAGCAGTACAGTGTGTACATCATGACTGACCATGGCAGCTTAGTACATAGAACTTAGAAGTCATAAATGTATTACATTGTGAAGTTGTTCATTAAGAGTGGGTTATGTATCTCTTATAGTGAAGATGACTCTATTCACATGTTACTGAATGGACACCTTGGGATCTTAATCATCTTGTGATCTAAAAATACTACCCTCTCTCCAGGGAAGTAAACTTTCACACCTGGCTTTGTAGCTTGCTCTTCCTTAGAATTGTGGCTCACTATATATATATATATATATATATATATATATACACATACACCAGCACAGAAAGACGGCGGCACTACAAAACAAATACATTCAAGCTGGGTTATAGAAACCTCAAGTTTTTCTTCAACGTTTTAATCACACGATTTTCATCAGGAAGTATAAAACAGACAAAATGACACCTATATACCTCACCACGAGTGCAACACACATAGGACTTCATTCAGAGCCGCTCGCAAAATGCGAGCGCTCGCTCTGATGAGGACGGCCGCTTCTATGTGAAGAGCCGGCCTCCTGGCCACTCGCTAGGCTGCGGGTGACAACCCACAGCTTTAGCGAGCGGCCAGGAAGATGGTCACGATGGTCAAGACCATCACGACCATCGCGGCTTGAGACGAGACCCTTGTGGTAGGGTCGTGTCTACCGAAAGCCCCAGTGAGCTTTCGGCTCTATTAGAGCTGTAAGCTCACCACTTACATCACGAGTGATGTCAGTGGGGCCGTCGCCAAATGGCAGGCGTTCCGTCAGGAATGCCTCCATTTGTGTAGCCACCCCCACACCCACCTACAAAACAGGGCGAGCTGTCGATAACCATCGACAGCCACCCCTTTTGTAGTGAGTCCCAGAGCGAGAGAATTTCTCTCTCACTCTGGGGCTTGAGCACGCACAGTGCGGCCGCTGCGCGTGCGCAGGGCCTCAACATCGACCCGCTTGCGAGCGCATATGCGCTTGCGAGCGGGTCTGAACAAGACCCATAGTCTGTCGGATGCCCCGTCTGACGTCATCGAGACGTCTGACACAACCCTCACTATAGCAACAGGATAAACAATGACATAGTAGTGAGCAACACCATCACCAAATACAGCAGCATACTACGATAATAAAAGTGAACAAAATAAACAATGCGAAAAAGGAGACACAAAAGGGCATAACATAGCCCTAAATGCAAAGTCGGAACAGCAGAGAGAATGTAGCTAAAAGAGCGGTACATAGTAAAAAACATCTACAGATACAATGTAATGGAAGAGAATCAATTAAAGCAAGATAATGGCAAGGTCTCAATTTATTGGTGCCTAATCTAAAAATAAGGGAAGTTTAATTCTTATACGATGATATAACCTCTCGTAAATTCGTAAATATTCTATGTTAATGAACATTCAAAGCTTAATTTAAAAATATTTTTATAGGAAGGCTGATCATTCATACTTATGATAAATGCTGTACAGTAGTAAACATCTTGTTTACTACTAATAATAATATTGTATATCCATCCATGAGGACCATCCCTAAAACAATAAATCACCACTGATTGACTACAGAAAAATCCCACATGCCAATCCATCAACGTTTATAAGATCAGAGGGAAGGAAAGTCAATGCTGAGATAAAGGGGATCCAATCACTGTTGTGTGCACGTTACCTTGCTGCTGCTTATAACCATGGCAAAATGCATACATAACTATTCTGACCATACTTCTTTGCTCATACTAACTTCCTACTATTGCAATAGAATCCATAGAATTACTCCCAATGCAGTCATTAACAAGGAATCTCGAATCTGTAGTAGTGTTATGGAGCAGTGGGGATAAGCGTTCTGTGGATTACAAGAGCTGGACTCAGACCTAGTTAAGCTGCCCTACCACAGGTTAATTGGCTGTTCTAATTGCTTCTTCATTGTCTTCTTCTTTTAAATTGAGAATGTTACAAATTACTTTCAACAGATGTTTCCAATTTCTGAAAAATCTTAAAATACAATAGTGAAGTATTCCTCTGTAGATCAAACATTTTTACCATTCTCACTTTAAGTGCTACCACATTGAGAAGTCCTCAAACATAATACAAAGCAGAGTGAAACGTGAAATGATTACACACGGCTCAGTAGCCCTGTCCTACCAGTTCTTGATCTGAGTAGTATGGTGTAAGGAATTTCCACATCTCCTTTTCTCTTTTTATGACAAGTAATGTTCATTTGTGAACATGCAGTGACTCTAATCTAAAACTTCTGACTAAACATAAACTAACATTGGAAAAGTCAATCATGCTAGACTGCAAAATAGCCAAACACTAAGCATGAGCCAAAACAGCAAAAATTTTCACGATAAGACAAAGAAAATTATAAAATGGTATAAAAACACTGTTATTATGATCATGTGAACACAATAGGTATTCAAATCCCCAAATAATTTTGTAGTCCAGGAATTTTGGGACTACTGGGCTCCAATCTCGGGATCGGGATTAAAGGTAAAAGGGGCAATAAAAGCAATATATTTTGACTTTTATTTTTATTTCTTCTCCACCCGTCTTCCCTACCATTCATCTCCCCCCTCCTGTCCTCTCTGCTATCTCCCCCCTCATGTACTCTCTGCCATTCATCTCCCCCCCTCCTGTCCTCTCTGCTATCTCCCCCCTCATGTACTCTCTGCCATTCATCCCCCCCCTCCTGTCCTCTCTGCTATCTCCCCCCTCCTGTCCTCTCTGCTATCTCCCCCCTCATGTCCTCTCTGCCATCCATCTCCCCCCTCCTGTCCTCCATGCCAAATTTCCCCCCTGTGTGCCAACTCATATACTTACCCCCCACGCCATCCCTGCTTTCCTTCTCCTTTGCCACTTTCTGGCATCCCTCTCTCTCCTCCTCTCTCCCGCTATGATGACTAGTGCTCTTGAAGCTGGAAAAGCGCAAGCATTCAAAGCTCATATCTGATATCACTCTTATCCAGATACAAAAAGATCAGCCACCTATGCAACCAGTGTGCTGCATAAGTGCAATGCTACAAGGTCATTTATGCTACTTTTGTACCTCCACTTTTTCACCAAAGTGGGTTTGTAGATATGCTTAATTTTAACTTTATACCTTATTGTTTTGGTATCAGTAAATTCCATATATTCCCAGAAAGAAGACTGAATATCTATATAAGTTCAAATATGCACACTTTAGCTATAAATGTACTGTTTGTGTACTCTGGAGTGTTGTTTTGTTTCATTAGATGTTTACTCTTCATCCCCATAGCAACAATATGTGTATATTTTTTTATTCTATGTCACTGGTAGCTAGCTAGAAAGCTAGCAGAAGAGCTGTTCTCTCATTGGCTTAAGGGAATTATCAGCTGATCAGAAAGTCATCCTCTTATTCCCAGATGTTGAATTGAGTTCACCCTGGGCCACCACATATCCCCAGGGGACAGGGTCATGTAATGCCTGTTCATGGGCATTTTTTAACAAGTAAAATAATAAAAACCTGTCTTTATATTTTATAGTGTTTAAAGACTCAAAAATATTTCCCAGTTTTTACTTTATTAGCATTTCCAAAGTGTGAAGCACAAAGGCATAAAGCAATATATTGTTTATACGTGTTACAAAAATGCTTATCCTCACAAATGCACAGTTGTTTTTTTTCTCATAGATACCAAGTGCCGAATGGTGTGTAAGCAACAAGATTAAACTGTTAGTGTCTGAAACTGGACAAAACAATGCTGGCAAACGTGCTGTGAGCTTCTATATAAAATGTCACCAGGATAGAGGAATGGAAGTTCATTGTCTGGACATTTCTGTGTTATTAAAGGGTCACAGCTGTTTACATGGCTCAGAGGTGTCTTTCAAGCTACTCTAAAGATACTGCCAATGACTGGCAGCTGCAGCAATTGATTAGACATGGCAGATGAACACATTGGAAATTCTTATTGCTTTTAAAATCGAGAATTGGAGAAAACTGCAGCAAACTTGTGATCTTGATAAAAACTAAGGTTACAACATTACATCATTCTTATTGTCCTTGGGCCTGTGTCAGTTTGTTTCAAATGTATAACTAATGCTGGATGTCATCCAAAGTGAAATAGTAGACCTAACGTAATTAAGGGTTGTAAAGTCCTGCCTTAAACTACATTAGCATCTACAATTTAGCTGGGACAAGCAAAACCGGCCAATTCATGCAACAAACTATGTTGTGTGCTGGAAAGTTGTATCACAGTATACTTGTAATATATATGTAATATCCTAGGTTCCTAAGGAACATTGTATTGGGTAGAAAAATATTAAAAGCCCAATGCGCTAAGCAAAGTGACTTAAATGATTGAATTTATTACTATTTTACTGTAAGAAATTAATTATTTCATAATATAGGAGAGTAATAAGTTTCACAAGGCTTTTTTTGTGTCCTGAGCACGGAAAAGCCCTAATGTAGCAATACAATTGGTTGTGATGGCTGCAAGGTCCCTGTGTCCTGACCATTGCATAGGAAAATCTGTGATGTTGCTGTACTATACGTATCAGACATGTGTGCAGCCACACATCACAACTGCACATTACTGATAACTGATTACCCCCAAAATCTTTTCACCTTTCACTAAAATCATGGCTAAAAGTTAGGAATGACAATTGTTGAGTGAGGAGTAGAATTAAGTATAATAAATAAAACTGTAATAATGTGGAGTGGTTCCTTGTATTGAATAGTGGTATCTTCTAAAGAAAGTTGTTGTGTCCTCCTCCATATGTCTATGTACTCCAACAGCAATTCTTGGGATAGATTTAGGGAGGCTATCAGCGGGATTCCAGGATTTTAACCTAAAAATGGCCGGGATTGAAAGCCTCCAATCCCGATCCCAGCACTGGCCATAAATGTTTTTCTTTTAAATGTCGGGCAGCACTGAGCACCTACAGCAGAGTGCTTAAACCCTGCCCGGCTCCCCCTTCCCCCAGCTGTGCGCACTGCACAGCGTGACATGAGGTCAGAGGTCAGGCTGCGCAGCCCTGAGTCGGCTGGAGAACCTGCCCACCCTCTACATGGCCATGCTGTAGTTTACCTGCCGCCACCTGGTAAGTCACTGTGGCTAATTCCAGGAATCCAGGGATTGGCCTCTCTAGATAGCATGGTATCCAAAAACTGGAGGTGAAAGGTAGGCGGCATTGTGCCCCAGTGTAGATACAAATTAATGCATATGGCAGGTGCCTCATACAACGTTTGTAGCAGTTGTCAGGACACAGTTGCCAGTAAAATAGTGGGCTGACTAATCCATCTTTTCTCACCACTGCATAATATAAGGTCCCACATATTATAATATTTAGCCAAATATTAAGCTAAATAGCTCCAAATTGGCGAGAGAGAGAGAATTGAAAAGTGGAGGGTACAGCCTAGTTGACAGAATTGTGGTGTTGAGTCTATAATGTAAAATAAAGTTTATTAGAAGTACCTGGTACCCATAGGACGGTACTGGGTAAAAGAGTAGATGACGTTACCCTTTGATCTACATTTACCTCTAGAAGAATGAGACTATGTTGGTGTCCTGTATGTTGTGTTTGATAACTGGTTGACTTTAAAACCCCATCTTATTTATCACATTGATGTATCCTCCCACCCTGGAAGGACTGGACTGGCCATCTGGCACTTTTGGCAAATGCTAGATGGGCTGATGGTTCCATATTGGTCAGTCGCTGGGCTGCCTGTGTCACTCTGCACACAGCTTGCACCCACAGGGACATGCAGAGTAATGGGCATGAGCTGTGCTGCCATAGAGGCAGTTAGAGTGATTCCAGAGCAGGCTGCAATGTAAGGGAGCAGTGACTGGGAATAAGGAGAAAGGGGATGAGAGTGAAGACAAATAAGAGAGAGAGATGTGTCTGTGAGATACCCCGGGCTGTACGGCCAACAGCTGGCTTTACAGGCTTAAAGATAGAAGTGTGCTGCAGCTGTTTATTTAATAATCCACTTTAGTATGTTGCCACAGATAGTGTTCAGCCTTGTCTTCAGGTGAGCTGTAAGAAGTGTAACAAAATAACAAGTAAAGATTTAAGGTGCATACAGACTTAACGATTTTGTAACCAACGATTTTCTGCCAGATTTTCCCTTGAAAAAGTGAACGATTTTTTGAAGTGTAATGAACGATTTTTTGAACGATGAACGAATAATGGACCTCATTCAGAGCCGCTCGCAAGATGCGATTGCTCGCTTGCAAAAAGGGGCTGGGTATGCAAATCAAGCGATCGCTCTTTGCGCTGTAAGGCCGCCTTCTATGTCTTAGTGAGCGACGGTAGTTAGCGTACGCTGGACTATAAAACCTCCTCCCACCTGTCACTCGCAGCACACGTCATCTCCGGGAAGTGTCTGATTAATCGTGAACATCGAGGGCCATCGGAGATGCTCGCAGCGCTTGGGGTTCACTAAACCTACCCCAAGCACTGCGAGCAGTTCAGGCTAAAAAACAACCAAGTCACGTGTGCAATGGCGCTACTTTGCTAATTATGCACACCCATTAAACGCCGTTCTGACGGTCGGGCACGCCTGCGTTTGCACAACTACTCCCCCATTCACAAGCACCTTCCCCTGTTACCACCCACAAACGGCACTCAAAATAGCGGCCCGACCGGGATACGGGCGAGCACTTTCCTGTCGCAATGAGTGGTTCGCGCATGCGCATTGCGACTCATATGCATGCGCAGATTGCGAAAAATCGCTCAATGCGAGCGAGCGCAGCATAGCGTCCGGGTCTAAATCAGGCACAATGTTCCTTCCCTTAATGAAAATCGTCATGTTGGACAGTCTGAAATGGATGATGAATGATAACTACAAACTACAAACGGGAGTGCGCATTTGTGATTATCGTTCATCGTTATAACTCATAAACTGAACGATTTTTTTAATGATTTAACGATAATGACGTCGTTATTGACAAATCGTTAAAAAAATCGTTACGTGTGTATGCACCTTAACACTTTGCCTATATGTGCTATAAAATCTGCAAACTTTTATATAGCATATGCCCCATCAAGTAATAAACTGTAGTAGTGTGTTGAAATAAAGATATAAGGAGTTGTTTTCACTTGAACCCTTGCCCATGCTTAAGGTTGCACTGCACCAGCAATGCCCCTTCAGCATGCAACATTATTGTGCATGGAGCTAACAGCAAGTGGGCATGTTTGGGTAAAATGCAAGGGACAATTTTAATCCCAGTCCAACAATGAATCTTGGAGGAAAAGAAGATATTTTCTAATACAGATGTAGCTCTGTTTAATGGTATCTATAATGGGATGATAGTTGGCCTTATAAAGTAACCATATTGGGCAGCACAGACGGTGTAATGGTTAGCATTACTGCCTCACAGCACTGAGGTTGTGGGTTTGATTCCCACTACGGCCCTAACTGTGTGGAGTTTGTATGCCCTGTGCTTGCATGGGTTTCCTCTGGGTGGTCCGGTTTCTTCCCACACTCCAAAAATATACTGGTAGGTTACTTGAGCCCCAACAAAATAAACTCTAGTGTGTGCGCGCATATGGTAGGGAATTTAGACTGTAAGCTCCACTGGGGCAGGGACAGATGTGAATGGACAAATATTCTCTGTAAAGCGCTGTGGAATATGTATGTGCTATATAAATAACTGGCAATAAAATAATTAATAATAATATTGCCTAGACAGGTACACTGAGGTAATTAATATTGTCCAGTTGAAATTAAATCTATTAAATACCATTTAAAATTATACTCAGCGAAGCATTTGTTTGTGGGGACTTGTCGAGAATCTGGAGCTCATGTTCATTTGGAGCAAATACAGCTTCCTTTAAGTTTGATCTTCTTTAAATAAATTAGGTAAGCAGGTTTAGGTCTTTGTAATGATCAAACTGACGTAATTTGCATACAGGGCTATTTTGCAGTCCCTGGATCCTGTTTTTATATCCAAGATATATGGGTTGGCATGGATTTCTGCAGCTAGCGTTTCATTGACATGGACAAATTTTAAGGAAGAAAGGGGATAACAGTCAAAAGTCAGAGATAAAAAGCTGTTGGACGAGCCTCTTACTGTACGTATGTTATTGTTTTGTTTGCTCGACTGTGCCATATGTTAATTGCTTTTACTGTATTTGACGTGACTGTATCGAAGAGAGTCTTTTCATGTGTGTGCAACTGCGGGTGTATCTGCATGCGAAATGCTACGTTACAGTGTCACAGCCACTGACACTGTAACGTAGCATTTTGCATGTAGATACACTCGCAGTTGCACACAAAATATAGGCATGCTGCATATCATTTTAATCAGCAGGAGCTGCTTGTGTGTCCTTTTCAAATCACTCTGTGAATATGACACATTTGAAGGAAAAAATAGTATCCAGCGAGTCGTCCACAAAATAGCAATGGAAGTCACAGGAGACATGATATCAGAACACAAGGAATGAATCCTGGGAGCAAACAGTTGTTCATGTGCTGACTCCATTGGCAGATTTAAATAGCAGACAGATCATTCCCATTGGAGCAGAGGATCAGGTGAGCACGGGTTGGGTATGAGATGCCGGTGGTCGGGTTGCTGGTCAGAATACCGACAGCGGCATCCCGACAGTGAAGATCCCGTCAACGGTAGGTAAATATAGTACAACTAACCCTAACCCCTACCCTAACCTTCCCTCCCTGGGTCCCTAAACCTAACCACCCCCCTACTACCTAAACCTAACTTCCCCGCACCCTAACCCTCCCTCCACTGTGCCTAAACCTAACCTCTCCAACCTAACCTCCCCCTCCCCGCACCCTAAACCTAACCCTCCCCCCTTAGTGCCTAACCCTAACCCTCCCCCTAGTGCCTAAACCTAACCCCTAAACCTAACCCTCCCCTAACCCATGATACTTACCTTTGGGATGCTGGCAGTCGGGTTACTAGTGAGCATGATCATGACGCTGTTGGGATTCCGGCTAGGTATTTAGATCGTCGGCATCCCGTACGCTGGGATGCTGACTACATCCCGGTGAGCACTGCTGAGAAGGGCCGTCTCTTTCATTGGGCTTATTGGGCAGTTGCCAATGGCCCTAAAGCTTCTAGGGGCCCGCCAACCAGCCCCCCTGTGGGCGCGGCCAGATGGTAAATTCCATTCCCTGCACTCCCATGATGAAGACTCACCAAAGTAGCGTAGCAAGGGCAGGGCGGCGGAGCACACGCTCCAGACGCAACACGAGACTGCTCACGGCTGCTGCAGCAGCCGAAGCAGTCACCTATGGCTGTCAACGTTATGTGATTCTGTGTGATGCTGCTTTCCACAGTGAGCCGAGGAGGCAGAGCTGGGACGGGAGGAGCTGGATTTTACAGTTGATTTTCCACATTCTACTGCTCTTTGCTTGTAAGTTCCAAATGTGTTTTGAAATTGTATGTGGGGTTGGGAGATACAGTGCAATACAAAATGAAGGGGGGACATAATACAACAGGGAGGGTTGGGGGAGAATACCACTGGATAATACATAATGGGGAGTGGAGGTTGCCACATAATACAAAACAAGGGGGTAGAAAATCCTACAGAATAGAAAATAGGAAGAGGGCACGAATAAGTGTAATGGTATACCAGGTTCATGTGGCAGGGTCTTATTACATAACAGTTACATATAGAGGGGTCACATGGCACAAAAAGGACATGTGGACAAGTATAATAACTTACATTGTGGAGAAGTCTCAGGGCATTTAAGGGGCATGTGGAGGTGTTTGGTGGCATAAAATTTGTATGGGGACGGGTCTGGTGGCATAAAAAGTGCAGGTAGAGGAATGTGGTGACATAAACAGGATATGTGGATGGGTCTGATGGCATAAAATAGGCATGTTGATGATTCTGGTGGTATTAAAAGGGGCATTTAGAGGAGTTCAGTGGCATAAAAAGGGAATGTGGAGAAGTGTGATGGCATATTAGGGGCAATGGATAAAGACATATGACCTAGAACTTACCTCTGCAAGTTCTTTGGGGATGTAAACGTGCAACCTATATCTGTTATAATCTCTGCATATACTGTATTTATGGGTGGGTAGGGGCCCCAGTGCATTGCTTTGCCCAGGGCCCACACTGCTGTTAAGACAGCCCTGCTGCTGAGCTGTTCACGTGCATCAGGTAATTGCAATGGAATGTTTCTGAATAGGTCTGGTTACAGCAATGGAGGAGTGTATGAGCTTGTCAGAAATACTAAGACCCAGATTCGTGATAGCCCCTACACAAGGGTAACATCCATACTTTGAAGCAATAAACATTAATATACTTCAACAACTTGCAGTTATCTAACAACATTTTGTATCTTAAATGTGCAATTTAGGTAATACAAATAGTTACTGAGAGATGATATTTCAGACTAATTGGGAGAAATATAATACCTATATTCCTAGCATATAGAAGCCCCGGAGATGGTAACACAGTACCTATGCTCATGCTTCCTGTGAAAATTAGCACAGGAGAACGCTGTGCACAAAATCAGTAACTCAGTAGGAAAGAGTAAAATCATCAGTTTACATCATCATCTTGTTAAACTTATTGCCATGCACATACTGTACAGTATTTCCAGCTTCATTCTCAGTGAGCTGTTACTAACTAATGATGTAATTCCAGTGCTATTTTTAGCTATAAAGTAAACAGAAAACGCGATCAGAATTGATGCCAATTATTTTACAATCACAAGAAATGAATATTAGAGTTTCAGAAAGCAGCTTTCAAAAATGAGATTTATATCTGTTTGTGTGTTGTATGCTAGCAACATTACTATTTCTATAATGTTTTATTCAATTAGATTAAATTGAAAAACACACACGGCTAAATAGTGGAGAACTGCTAGTGACTGACAGTTACTTCTACTACAACCCCATATATTACCAAACATAAATAATGTTTGCTGAAAAGCACTCGGTTGTGGGAGGGTCAAGGTGATTAACAAAATTGGGACACATGCAGTAGAATCTGACAACCTGAGTGGTTCCAGTATAATGTTCATAAAGGGATGTAGTCAGAATACCGACCCCCGGGAAGCCATCTGACGGAATCCCGGCGTCGAAATTCCCGATTTAGGACTAAAGATAGGCGCCTAAATCCTGATGCCTATCTTTAGCCGGACAACGGAATCCAGACAAACGGCTTCCCAAACAGAGGCAAATGGGCACAGAGTTATCACTAGCCTCAGGGGGGGTGGTTTAGTTAGGTTTAGGCACCCCCGAGGAGGGTTAGGGTTAGGCTAGGGGAACGGGGGGTTAGGGTTAGGTGCCACTGGGGGGAGGTTAGTGTTAGGCACCCACCTCCGGAGCATTAGGTTTAGGGTGCTGGAAAGGGGGGTTAGGTTTAGATACCCCCAGGGGGACTTAGCGTTAGGCACCGCCCCAGGAGTTTTAGGGTTAGGTACCCCTAAGGGAGGGTTAGGGTTAGGGGAAGGAGAGAGTTAGGGTTAGGGTACTTACCTTGGCCATCAGGATTCAGCTTCTTTGGGCTTCCGGCATCGGCATTTCACCCGGCGGCTACTCGGCTTCCGGGATTTCATACCTAACCCTTCACAAATACCTGCTCTTTATACCAAAATTGTACGTTTAACCAAATAAACGCTGGCTTCTTGTGATTGGCTGGTGGTAAAGGAAAGTCCCAGGGAGTCCTGGCTTTGATCACAGCTTAACGATCATTTGTGATAAGTGACTGAGCCAATATTTTTTAATTTTTTGTCATAATTTTGGTAATCTTATTAATTAGCCCTACCCACTCTGCCCATGTGGGTCAGGTTGAGCCCCAGCAGTTTTCATCCCTGGAATGGCTGTGTCTGGGAATGTGGCACACTGGTTTATTGGGCCTCACACCACAAAAAGCCATCAGCATGTGCTGTTAATGTGAGGCTGGTTTTCACAACAATCAAGAGACCCCAGGCTTGTGGTCTCCCTGTTTTATTGGAAACCAACAAATGCTAGCTAGTTCAAGATTTGAGGTTAAAGGAAGGTGTGGGGCAAATTGCTTATATTTACTTATTTTTTCTCAGACCAGCATCTGTAGTCTGAGTGGAGGTAACTGTCAATCTCTTGCATGTTCTCCTCTATTCAGCCAGAACTAAAGATGCTGCAAATAAATGTATTTTAAGGCAGAGAGTCACCACAGTAATTTAATTCACAGACTAGGGTATGCAATGCCGGATTGGGGCATTAAGGGCCCACCAAGGAAATGCAGTGTTAGGGGCCCATGCTTAGGTGGTGTTTCCAGGCACCACAGGATGTGTTGCCAGCCACTACAGAGCCTTATATTATTTACATGTGATAATGCATGCAAGATAATGTACCAGATTTACAGTATAATAGCAATGCACTGTAGTTAATACACCATAGTCCTGGAATTGCAGTATAATGTAACATGTATAACAGTTAAGCACATGATGGTTCTATATACCACATTAATGCACTATACCTGTGATATGCTGACCAATCAGTATCTAAAACTCAATGAGAACTGCATTAGGTCTTGTAAAAGTGAACTGCATGCCATTGTGAAAAAAATAAACAATCTAAGCTCTGGGATGAGTAAATTCATTGTAGACTAGTGAATGAATGCAGACCTACAATGCCATTTCAGCAGGGTTGTCTTAACAGCAGTGTGGGCCCTGGGCAAAGCAATGCACTGGGGCCCCTACCCACCCATTCACGGGAAGAAAATGTAAATGGTCAATAAAATGAAACTCTCCTGCATGACCATCAGACCTCCCACACATGCAGCGAGACTCTGTCTGACTGGTCTGAAGCTGGTGGATGAAGTGAAACTGGTACTGAGGTGTGGGGGGGAATGGTCTGGGGGAGGTTAGATCGGAATACAGTACACCGGCGGCAGTCTTATAAAAATATCACAAATTTACCAACTAGCTGCGGCTGCAGGGTGATGGGTTGGCAGGCCCCTACAAGCTTTGGGCCCTTGGGCAACTGCCCAACAAGCCTAGTGGAAGAGATGGCACTGCATTCCAGTCACTGGCAGGAACTGTGCTCATTATGCTAAAGCCTACAGCCAACAAGAGGAGGGGACAGAGGTGTGTTATGACTGCCCACTTTGATTAGCAGTTTTTATAGAAGCGAACCAAACACCCATGTTCCTCCACGGTCCTGCTCCACCAGGTACCTGACGATATCATACAGTAACAGAACCTGACCTCTAGTGGAGGGGGTGGGCCTCAGGCCCTCAGGCAAGGGGGCCCACCAGGAATTTCCCCTGTAACCTTGTGGGCCAGTTCGTTACTGAAGGAATGATTGTGCTGTATAATATGTGGGACGATTTTGTATAGGTGCAATCAGGAGACAGAAAAATATACTGCAGGGCATTTCAATTTGCTTTGGAATACATACTTGACAAGTGTTAACTTAAAATAGCAGTGCACAGAAGAGTAGCAACCTCACTTATATAAGAAGAAAAGTAGCTCTTTCTAAATAGGGAAGCATGGCATCGACTCCTTTTGCCATTTTTTTGCAGTGTGCACTTGGACGTATATATATTATATATATATATTTTTTTGGTAGGGTCTCAGTTGTCGCAAGCCCAAGTGGACTTCCTGCTCTAATAGAGCAGGAAGTCCACTACTGACATCACGAGTGATGTCAGTAGGGCCGCCCACAAACGCCAGGCGTTCCTAAGGGAACGCCTGCGTTTGTGCAGCCCCCCCCACCTCCCCTCCCCACCTACAAAACAGGGCGAGCTGTAAATCAACATCGACAGCCGCGCCGTCTTGTAGCAAAACCCGTTGTGACGGAGCAAGTGGGTCTGAATCAGGCCCTGTGTCCCTGGCTCCTCACACAGTTCATACCCGTGGCATGCGGCTGCAGGGGCAGAGGAGGAGGAATGGAAGCAGAGCGTTCTACTGAGAGGGGAGAAGATGGAGTCAGCCTGCACACAGTGCCCACCACCTGGCTGAGGAGCAGAGAGGTGAGAACACATGCATAGACACACCAGGATCTGCTTTCATGTTGCAGAGCAGGTGCACAGAATCTTCTCATTTTTTTTTGCCTTTTCTTTTTGGAGGGGGCGTGGCCACACCATCTGGAGTTTGGCCACACCCCCTCCAGTTCCCACCCAGGCCCTTGTCGGCTCTCAACAAGCCCTGTACATACTACAAATAAAAACACAGCCATTTCTTTTGAAATAAGGATTAGATTTATATAGAATATGGTAAATACTATTACTTTTTGTATATATTCTAAGTCAAGTAACTTCCCCTATAAGCTGTCATGAATTTTTTAGCAAATGCCTTATGCTTGTTTAATAGGCCTGTTCTCCCGTGCAATCATGCACAATAAAAGTCAGAATTTTTTTTTAAACTGACATTTTGACTTTAGTATGTTTGCAATATGTGTTATGGCAAAAATGTACTGAATTTGCAGCTGAGCTGAGTTAAGCATTATGTTCCCTGCAGAGACTGATGCCTGTCTACTGACTGAACAAGAACCAGAGAGATTCATCAATGTTAACCAATTGTGACAGATAGAACTACTGTAAATATATTTTATTTATGGACTTTTTTTTCATCTCCAGATCTGCTTCCTTTTAATATAATTGAAGACTTTATTAAGATATACACAAGTAAAATAGCAAAACAAATAAAAAATGTCAACGAAAGAAACTATGACAGAAAAATAATTTACACACACATGGAATCATTAGATTGGCGTCATATTTCTGCACAATGATTTTATATAAAAAAACCATTACACGCAATATATATCTATATAATAATTGTGTAAGGCTGTGCTGGCTCTACAATGCGTGTGCAATTTAGCTCCCAATTCGAGGGAGATAGGACAGACTTGGAAGAGAAGGACCAGCCTCTGGGGTAAGTATGGGAGCGGGACAAAGCGACAGTGCGGGAGGAACGGAGCCACGTGGTCGGGGGTGGGGCCATCGGAGGGGAAACTAAAATGTCATGTTAGCAACCAAATATTTATTTTTATCTTCTTGTGAATGGTATAATCACAAATTAACATTTTGTTCATTTGGGAGTAAAACACGTTTTTAAACATCATAATCACCCAGATAAGTATTTCGCCCATAGTGGTTTAATAATTGTTATTGTGCCTGAATCGACAGTATATACAGTGAAGTTATTTAAAATATCTGGAGGAATAGTTAATACGAGTAAATTGAATTGTATTAACCAATACCAAAGAGCCCATGCATATCATTGAAATATATTAAATGAAAATACAACTACTGGATGGATTACAAATTGATGAAAACCTGCAAGATGTGCACCTTTCTAGTACACCCCTACCACTGTTTTCCGTATATTGTGAATAGCCTCGTTTAGTGCGGAATGAGCTTAGAAACAACAAGTACAGTACGCTGTAGTGACTGATACTATACCTGCTGAGAAACTGGACCACATCTGGCTTAAATGGATCCTGATAGAGTGGTAGGAGTAAGACAGGATTAAAGTGGTCACCAGTCAACACAATTTCCACCAAGAGGCATGTTCAATTCCAGGTGAAAAGTCCCGTACTTTTCGCATGCCGGACTTTTCGCCAACTTCGCTGGTTTTCAATGCGAAAAAGTATCGCACGCATGCTCACTTTTCCCCATATTCAATTACAAATCGGCGAAAACGGGACCCTGCGAAACTGTAGCATGCGAAAAGTATTTTCAGATTTGTGGACCCTGACACCCCCCAAAAGATGCACTGACATTGGGGATAACTCTAGATACCACCGAATAGCCCTGCTGAAGGTATTTGAGGTACTTAAATGTTCTCAATAGCTGCTATTTAGCGTCTTTGCATAAGTGGTGAAGAATAGCATTTTGCAGGTTTTTCTGGAGGAAATAAGTAGTCCCAGCAAATTTGGGGTACCTGAAATGGGAGCTAGCATATTTTTAAGTTGCTAAAGTGAAGTTTTAAAAATCTTAAAAAACCACCTGCCGCAAACACCTGCAAACTTAAAAACACCTGGGGCATACTTGGAGACCCCCCTGGAGTCTATTTAGCTAGTTTTTAAGTTTGTCCCCCAACTTTGGACTTCTTCGCCCCCAAAATGAAAGTACTTTTTTGGGGTGATCTAAAGAGTTTTTTTTTTACTTTTTTTGGATGCAGTTTACCTTTGGAGGACTATCCCAACTCTGCACATTTTTTCGACACCTATTCATAGGCAAAACTTTATCGAAGGTCCCATTGCATTGAGTTTCTGCACCGGCGAAAAGACTTTGAATACGGAATTGAATACGGAGGAAACTTTTCGCAAGGCAAACTTATGTCACTCGCTATACTTTTCTGCAGAAATTGACTTTTCTCACCTAATTGAATATGGCCCCATGTCTAATAAAGATCCCCCTAAAGGAAGACTACATTGGGCCTTATTCACAGTCACACGCAGAGCATTGCATGCTTGTAAATAGATGAAGATTTCTACCTGTAAAATCCGCTTGTAAGAGTAGCTGTCATTTGCACTATCCCTATCCTAGGAGCAAGGAATACGTCTGAAATGAGCAGATCCTTGCTTACTTTTACCTCTGAATAGGCTGCAAATCCATCTACATGCTAATGCTACAGTATATGCAAATGCCCTGTTATTGCCCAGTTACACCTATTTAGCTGCAAGTTGCAAGTGGAGATACGGCTCATTTCTGTGCAACTCGGTCTGAATAGCCCGTAAGATCAGCGGAGATGTGTAAGTACAGTATACCTTGTTTGGCCTCCTGTCTGTTTGCTTTACATGTTGCTCTGAACCAGGCCTATAGGGGGCAATTCAATTCAACGCGAATTGAATAGCGCCGGGAGCGAGCTCCCGGAGCTATTCAATTCAGTGCACTGTGTGGTTGGAGAATGCCCGTTATTGCGCCTATTGCACCTTAACAAGGGTGTTAAGGCGCGTTAACCGGCATTCTCTGACCAAAGTGCCGGGCGCGCGGCTCTTAGCGCCGCGCTAAGCAGACACACAGCTGCGTGCCCAGCCCTTTGGTCTCATTTCTCCACGCATCCCCAGGGGGGTGCAAGATGAAATCCTTAGCGCGACCACACAGCGCGGTGAATTGAATAGCTGCGGGAGCATCCTCCTCCAGCAGCTATTCAACATCGCGTTGAATTGAATTCCCCCCTTAGTGTTTAATAAAAACCTTACAGAGGTGTTACTGATCAGATTACAATAACAATTGCACATTTTATTTCTAACGATAATAACAATTTTCAAATTACAGATCTGTTCAAAACACAAATGGAATGACTGTCACTTTGCCAATGTAAACCTCAAATTCAGAGCCTAAGGAATGCAGTTGCTAATACGTACGCAATTGGTAGATTAATTCACACTGCGCATGCGTACGCTCGCAACCGGGTCGATGGTGGCCCAGAGCGCATGCGCACGACGGAGCCGGCTCTGTCGTGCGTATGCGCAAGACCCGGATAGCGACGGGCACTCCGTCGCTTCGGGTCTCGCACCAAAGGGGGCGTGCTGTCGATGTTGAGTGACAGCACGCCCCCTTTGGTGGGCGGGCTGGGGGGGTGGCTGCCCAGACGGAGGCGTTCCCATGAGAACACCTACCGCTTGGGGGCGGCCCCACTGACACTGACAAGTGATGTCAGTGGGAGAGCTTTCAGCTCTGTTTGAGCCGAAAGCTCTCTGGGGCTTGCGGCCACGAGACCCTACCATTGACCATTGCGACCATCAGCAACCCACAGCAACCCCCAGCAATGCGAGCGGCCAGGAGGCCGCTCCATAAAAAAAAAAAAGACGCCCTGATTCAGAGCGAGCGCTCTGTGAGAGCGTGCGGCTCTGAATCAGGGCCAGTGCACGCAGACTCTTTACAGAGTGATTGACAGTCCGTTTCAATGCCGTTGCAGGGGCATGCATAAATTATGCACTGCGTGGCCATAAGCAGCCATAGCACTGATAGTGTGCGTAGATGTTAGCAAATTCTGAGTAAGGTCAGGGCTTGTGCAAGTGTGCGTCTGGGTCCGATGTCACCGATTGTTTTGCTATGTTGCCCTAGTATATTGATGTCAGTAAGGGAAATTGGGCGTCTTTATGTCAGGCTGTGATCGCAATGTGAATGCAAACATTTAAATATCACTGCTGATATTAGCAACTGAGGTGTGTGTGTATAAGCAGAATTGCCATCCGTAGTGAATCAGGCCCACAGTCACTTTCACATAGTTCTATGCACGTCTTTTGCTTTTACTATTTATTTTTTGGTCCACTCGTTGCTATGAAAACAATTTAGTGACTACTAATCTCTCAGCTATGCATGATATAAAGCAATAGGAAACCTTAGAACAACAAAGTAAAAATGTTCTACATTTAAATTGTTTAAACCAAAGTTCTATTTTTCATATTTAACTCAGACTGATTCAGAAAGGGACATTTCTATCTGAAGTGGTGACTGCTTTGTTCATCGACCCTTTAAAAAAAAAGAAATCACATAAAATAAGATTTTCCTATGCTGTAATAATCATAAAATGTATATCCCTCTCATTTGATGCATAATTGATGAAAAGCTTTAACCACTCGTAAACTGTTATTACCAACTTGTTCATGGCTAACTTGCTCCACCGTACACTTTTATGACTTTTAATGCACGTATGAATTCCAGATCACTCCCGAGCACAGATTTTCTTCTGTTGTGTGATTTATAGTTTTCCTGCAGGGCAACATTTCTTAATAAATGAAACCTTTGTTCAGGTTTATGTCTCTGATTACAAAACAAATATGTAGCACATGGCCCCTGCTGTATAGAAACCGTACGCATAAAATGGCTAACTGAGCAACTGCCCAGGAGCTAGAAGAGACCACTGCTTTTCTGAGTAACCATGGGCCCCTTCACCCTTCATCCATTGCTCCTACACAGTACAAGATTTCATTTTTAAAATTTGTTAAAACATATTTCTTGGAACAGAGGTTCGAATTCAGACTCGTTCGCTAAGCCGCGGACGCACGCTATGGGCGATTGCCACCCGTCTGTGCATGTGTATGCAGCAAAATACGCATGTGCGAACCAGTCACTGCGATCGGGAATTGTGCTCTCGTAGTACACAGACTGGACACTACTTTGAGTGACAGATAGTGCCGTTTGTGGGTGGTAACAGGGGAAGGTGCTTGTGAACGGGGGAGTGGTGCTGGGAACGCAGGCGTGTCTGGGCATCAAAACTTAGTTTTATGGGTGTGCATAATTAGCATGGAAGCGTCATTGTACACGTCACTTGGTTGTATTTCAGCCTGCAGTGATCGCAGTGCTTGCGGTGAGGTAGGGTCTACCTCAAGGGCTGCGTGCAGCTCCGATGGCTCTGATTAATCATATACTTCCTGGAGATGACGTGTGTTAAGAAAGAAAAGTGGGGGTCTTTAGCCGGGCGTATATGTTCGCTCTGCCGTCGCTCTCTAAGACATAGAGGGCGTCCTTACACCAGACAGTGCGATCGCGGAATTTGCATACCCTGCCCCTTTTGGCTGCGAGAGAGCGCAGCTTAGCGTCCGGGTCTGAATCGACCCCAGAGACCACTAAATGAATTTGCCCAATATAAAATTGGAAACTGACCATAGACTTGTGCATGGCCTTGATAAGGGGTATGTATATTCAAAGATGATCATTCACCAAACTGCAATCCCCTGTCTCCCCCTTTTTTGTAAAACTAGTTAACTATAGCAGAGTCATGTACACAGTGGCAGACTGGGGCATGAAGGGGAAAGCAATAATGGATGCCCATAAGGAAGAGTTGCCAGTCACTGGAGGGGGTGTGGCCCACTAAATCGTGCAAAAATGTTGGAATATTTAGGGCACTTATAAACTAAAAATAAAGTCGAAAACTATAAAATTCCTCAAATAAATTTATTTTACTTATAGTTACAGGTTAGTGTTTAGTAGATATGACTACACTCATATGTGGTGTCTAGATCAGCTGCTGGTTAATCCTTCCTATAATGCAGCAATAACTTGTAAGTTGTAGGTAGGGGGTAGTGCAGAGAGGTAGCGGTGAGTATGGACAAATCAGAGAAGTGGTAGGGAGTGGTATAGAGAGGTATTGGTGGTTATGGATGGGTCAGTAAGGCAGAGCGGAGAGGTAATGGTAATGATGTATGGAGGGGTCAGGAGAGTAGTGCAGAAAGGTAATGGTGAGTTTGGAGAGGTCAGAGGGTAGTGCACAGAGGTAGTGGTGAGTATGGAGGGGTCAGGGGAGGTAGTGCAGAGAGGTAGCGGTGAGTATGGAGGGGTCAGTTAGTAGTGATGCGTGGAGGGGTCTGAGATCCTAGTTCTGAAGCACAGAGACCCACCAGAGAATTACCCATCCCCCCAATGGGCCAAATTGACCCTGCAGGATCTGTAGCAGTAGCCAGTAATTGCCATGGCGAGGTAAAGCAGAAAGCTCAAGCTACTTAACCTTGGTGGTCACTCCTTCCACTGCCCAGCTCCTTGGCACACTGTCACTGACGGCAGCACAGATGTGTGACATTAATAGAGGATGTCTGTGGCGCCAGTTGATAGCTGTGGGGAAACAGGCAGCGGGCACATTAAGGATGATGGGCCCCCCTGTCCCCTCCTATGAGCAGCCTTGAAAGAGGTATGTGGGGTCACTGTCTCCCACTCTCTTCTTCTGCTGCTGTGACCATTCTGATGTCCAGGCTAATAAAGACCATGAGGAGGACATGAAATGCAATACAATAAGGTGGACAGACTCTAAGTAAATACATCCTACAGTTAAAATAATTTGAATTAATATATACTAATTCATGTGGTGCACTGTTCACATGCCTAGTTTGACTACATGTTAGATCCATTCCTATCTTCTTTATAGTTGAAAGTAATTACGTCACTGGGAGGGGGCCAACACGTCACTGGGACCAGGATGCAAATCCCACTGCGCAGATTAAGAATGTTCACGACAGCTCTTTTGCAGCTCTGAAGGTTGCAGGGTGCCATTCCAGACAACCAATTACAGGGGTCATCGGGTAGCTACGCTGCTGCCTCCTTGGCTCGCCAGCACTCACTCCTGCCCCCAAGCTACAGCCCTGTTCCAAGCAGCACCTTAACAAGCTGGCCGGACACCCTGTGTTGGCTCCGCCCTGAGTGCATGATGTCATGACGTTGCGCAGAGGGGGACGGGCGATACTAGCAGCGACAGTGCCACCATCAGGGCCCTCCCGTCCAGTGTGACGGCACATGTCGAATACCCCTAGTTATGGCCCTAGTTCCAGGCCACCAGCAAGGGAACACAAAATCCCTCTCCAGGCAGAGAATAACATACAGAGTCAATGGACCTTATTCAGAGGCGGCCGTACGGTCTACGACCGCACGGCCGCCTCAATGTTTTGCCAGTGCGACAGCGCCGGTCGTAGCGGGTCTCTTTCCAAAGGGGGCGAGCTGTCGATGTTGATTGACAGCTCGACCCGTTTGGAAGGCGGGCCGGGGGGGTGGCAGCCCAAATGGAGGCGTTCCCATGGGAGCACTTGCCGTTTGGGGGAGGCCCCACTGACATCACTAGTGATGTCAGTGGAGAGCTTCCAGCTCTGACAGAGCCAGAAGCTCTCCGGGGCTTACGACAAGTGAGACCCTACCCTAGGGTCTCGTCGTACGCCCCGATGGTCGCAATGGTCTCTGACCATCGCGACCATCACCTGAGCGGCCGTTAGAGCTGTGGGTGTTAACCCACAGCCTAACGACCGCAACAGAGGTGGGCGGTCACGATGCAAGTGGCCGCCCAGTTTCTGAGCGACCGCTTGCATCCTCCGCCCGCCTCTGAATGAGGCCCAATGTGTATTATAAGCATAAAGAAGACAAAGTAATCAGTACATGAAAGTAAATGACACAAAAATTCCTTGGCAGAGAAGACTTGTCAGTAGCAAAATTATATAAGGTTAATAAAACTGTGAGACTCCAATCAACATCTGAACCAGAGAGAAGCTGCATAGACTGAATATTGTGAAACAAAAATGTTACAAAATCCACAATAGGGGGTAATAATGTACAATGCGAGCAAATAGGTTTGTTTGCCAAATGACTGGCAATTTTTATTTATTTATTTATTTATTTGTACAAAAAAAAGTGTAACTGGAGAGGAATAGGGGGCTAGAAAAAAATATGATATAAAGAAGAAGATAAGAAGAGAGGAAAAGAGAAAAGAAAGGTAGAGGGGAAGAAAGAAGGTGGAAAGAAAAAAAGAAAAGTGAAAAGGTAGAAGGGCCAGTCAGGGCAATGACAAGCTGTGGAGACTTTAGGTGCAGAGGTGCCAGTAAAATAGGTTTGTGAAACCATTTCTAGAACAGTTGATTTGTGTCGGTCCATACCAGGGGTCTCAGATGTTATGAAAAGAGTGAACAGAATTGTGAAGTAAACTGGAAATTTATTCCATTGAGGTGACAGTCCAGATTATATTATTAACTGCAGAAAGGGCAGGAGGGGAAGGTGTATACCAGGTTGTAGCCAGCTGGGTGTTAATCACATTACATATATGTCAGATTAGTTTATCTGAAGATTTATCAATGATAGGTAGGAGTTTTATGTAATAAAAAACACAAGGGAATTAGAAGGAATTTGAATCAAGGTCCCCTGTTTGATGACAGATCTTCAAAATGTCTGAAGGGGATACTCCCACCAAATGTGTATAAAGATTCCCCGCTGGCCACATTGTCTCCAGCATAACTGGGACCATATACCGTCTGGTATACCATTTATATGAGTTTTCATTAATGGCTACACTGCTTGAAGAGTTAGCGACACGTCGGTGAATGGCTGACCATCCCTCCCTGTCCAGAAAGGAGCCTACATCCGGTTCCAAAGCTAATAGAAAAGATCTGGCCGTGTCTGAAGTGTGTGCCAGCACAGAGTGGTACAGGAGAGATATGGAGCCCTGTCTGTTGGGGCCATATGTGCAGAGACGTTCAAAGTCAGTGAGATGTCTCAGCTTGGGTGCCTAAATCCATATTATCCCTTAAATTTGTATATAAAATAAATGAAGAGAGCGAGGGAGGAAGTAATTATTCTTGAAGAACAGTGAACCAGGAAGGGGCAACTTTCCCCATGATGTGAGAGAATATAGTGACTTAATGTTTTGCCACGGTTACAGGCTATCTTACTGAATTACACAAAATAATGTGGTATGCTCAGGGTCGGCTCTACCATTAGGCAGCTTTAGGCAGCTGCCTTGGGCCCCGGGATCTGGGGGGTGCCCCTGAATCTGCCTATACCAAAATTAAGGATGTCTCCGAGAGAGGCATTCTTCTTGTACTTAATATAGGTGGCAGCTGTGGAACTTTTAAGATGCCACACTTTCACCTGAGGGGCTGGAAAGTGGGTATTATTGAGTGTGTGAGGGGGATGGCGGGGGTCAGTAAGCTGAATTTTTACTAGGGTGCCATGAAACCTTGCACCGGCCCTGGGTATGCTTTCAGAAGTTCATTCTCATACTTTAAAATCTGTAAGCACGTGTTGGCAGAATAGCAACACTAAGCTTTTTATCTGACAATTATGTATTATTGATGGTGTACATTATTTCTTCTGCTGGATCTGCCATTCAAGTCCTATCTATTATCATGCATTATGCTGTTCCTCCTATCATCCCTTTCATTTACTTCCTCACCCCCCTTCTCTCTGTCATATCTTTTTAAATTAATCAAAAATATGTAAATGGAAAAACTGTCTGTGTTCAGTGAAACCATCATAGTAAGAAAATGTTGTCACTTAGATATGGTTTGTGGAGTTGCATCTCTGATAGCTGATGGCCTAAAATGCCTCCTGGATATTACGATCATATTGGACACATTGTACATTAATATCTTTAAACCACAGCAGCTCATCAGATATACTATTGTTCTCTGTGTTCCATATAGGATATTATTAGAGGCCAGAGAGGAGGTCTGTGATCATAAAAGTACTTGGGCTGCAATAATTTATAGTCAGTGGCATATTACTTACAGTATATATAAATATATATATATATATATATATATATATATATGAAAAAGTGAATGATACAGCGACAGGCGTCACTTAGAAAGTGCACAGTGCAATAAATATTTATAAAAAATTATTTAATCAAAAGTTCAAAAGGACACACTAACATGAATACATAAAATAAAAACGCACATATTACATATGACTTAATATGTCAAATTAATATCTAAAAAATGAAGGAGCAAAGATATTAATAATATTAAATGATAACTGAGTTAAAAAACAGATACATAAATCTCAACACCAAGGTGTTGGATTAAAGTGCAAATGGAAAATGGTAAGTATTGCACAAGCCCAATAATATAAATAAAAAACAAATGAACTGAGAATAAGGTTCTAAAAACAGCAATGAGTTCAAAGGTGCTTATCTTAATAACTCAAAGGCAAGCTGTACTCTTGCCTTTGAGTTATTAAGATAAGCACCTTTGAACTCATTGCTGTTTTTAGAACCTTATTCTCAGTTCATTTGATTTTTATTTATATTATTGGGCTTGTGCAATACTTACCATTTTCCATTTGCACTTTAATCCAACACCTTGGTGTTGAGATTTATGTATCTGTTTTTTAACTCAGTTATCATTTAATATTATTAATATCGTTGCTCCTTCATTTTTTAGATATTAATTTGACATATTAAGTCATATGTAATATGTGCGTTTTTATTTTATGTATTCATGTTAGTGTGTCCTTTTGAACTTTTGATTAAATAATTTTTTATATATATTTATTGCACTGTGCACTTTCTAAGTGACGCCTGTCGCTGTATCATTCACTTTTTCCACATTTTCGTTTGGGATTTGCCCCAATCCCTCTTATTGGTATTCAGCTGACACCTCTAGGTAGTGCGTCTCGTTATTTATATACCTTGCACTTTATTCATTTACTACAGTTTAAATTTTCTTTAATACTATATTTACTGTTGTTGGTTGGCGCCATAGCCATCACATTTGTTATATATATATATATATATATATATATATATATATATATGTATATATATATATATATATATATATATATATATGATAGTTTTCTTTACATTCAAGCGATGACATCAGAACATTGGAACATATATCATCTACTGTAGTTTGGGTATCATACCTGGATATACATCATGGACAGGGCCAGGAGACCTTCCGAGTGTGTTCTCTGTGGGATCTTGTGGTGATGTTGCCGGCTGCAGAGGCTGAATTGTGAGACAATCGCTGAGAATTTCTTGGTCAAGCTCTGTTCTCGGTCGTAGCTACAAGAAAGGAAACAATAGAAATCACCTGCTAGTGTAACTACGGCACAACATCAACTCTACAATATTTCAGCAATACAATAAAGTGACATCCATATAGCGATACAAAGGGACTTCACAGTAAAGGCTAGCATGAGCCTAGGTAATTAGTAATAATTTATTTTCCATGGTAAAGATGTTTGTAAGTAGTTCTATGAAATCCATATGTTTTCCCTTTACACAACTAAAACGTCTGCTTCCGATTACCTACTAAGTCTTACGTTTTACTGCTATCAGCTGTAATGGGTATTCATCATGAAATTAGTTGCATGTGTACTCTAGGAACCAAACATGTTGTGAAAGATTTGCATACTTTTATAGAGTAGTCCTGTAGCTCGAGGACTGCCAGGCTCATCATATTTGGCTTCAGTTCAAAATACAGAGCCAACTTGTGTTATCGATCAGTGAATAGAATTTAAACTGTATGTAAACATACACATACCTAAGAAAGGCATTTAACTATTGTGGGCTAATACATGCTAGATAGACTGACAGATTACCATGTGATGCAATTTCACATTGGTTCTCTGTGTGTTTCAAGGAAATGGAGGGTAATATCAAATTATCAGTATTTTACACACTCTATATTGCAATACTCACCCTATGTTGGACCAGAACGTTGGTATAATACCCACCGGACATAAAAATATTATCAAGTATTTATTCATCTCCTGCTACAGGACCAACATAATTTCTTATCCTCAAGAAAGAAAGGATCAATGACATTATAATAGTTTTGCTGGCTTGCCTGAACAAAAGTAAGAGTCGTAGACAATGTTATTCCCCACCCTCCTGGGAATCCATGGGTCTACCCAATAATTTGGGAGTCTCCCGTATGTTACAGGAAATACAGCAAGTATGAGCTTCACTTAATGTAGACTGTCCTCACTACAAATATCATGACTACTCTCTTTGGGAGAAGCCTCCACAAACCAGAATTGCACCTAAATGTGCAGAGGCTGGTGCACTGCACAAAGTGTAAATGTCATATCAAAAATCCAACGTCCAGACACTATTAAACCAATCAAACCTTTAATTACGTAACACATTTGTGCTTTTTGACTATAATACTACTTGGTTTGTATATAACTATGATGGGTTAGTCACACTTTTGTTAGTCACTTTAGTGACTAACAAATTGACACAGACCCTTCACCCTGCCTACTGAATGGAATTACTTCTTAAACAGCCCACACACTTTAGATATCCTTGTTGCCAATTTACAAGGTACCAGGTCACCCTAGGCTTCTAGAAGAACATAATAGGATCTTCTTTTGAACGTGCGCCATACAGTATTTACCTACTTTTAAAAAAGCATTTCAGGGATATTGTGAAAGCAACATCTACAGTATGAGAGTGCTTTAAAGTGGACGTGTACTGCTACATCTGAGAGGCTTGTCATAAAATTGATTTAAATCCAAATGTAAATGAGCCCCAAAGCAGTTAGTAAGATCTACTTGTAGATGAAAACACACTGATACTTTTCAGAAAATGCATGTAGCCATAGGGATCATTGTGCCTTATAACCAATGCAGAGAACTGATATCAATGATCCCATCTGAATGTATAGATCTCTGTTTTTTATATATATATGTGACAGCTTCATAATGGGGTAAGGTGCAATCAGGGAGATTGCTAGACTCTTCAGGTAGTCAGGGAGATTGCTACTATTTCAGGAAGTCTCCCTGACAATCAGGGAGTTGGCAAGTCTGACGTGCGCTGGTCTGGTGAATGTACAGTAGTCTTCGTTGGAGCTTCTCTGAGCATGCATTAAATCCATGCATATTCAGCAAAGGCGACTCCTCTGCTCATGTGAGAGCAGTGTGGGAGTCTGGGAGCCTACAGCAGCGTAGTGTTCCACATTATGTAAATACTTTATCTCTATTTAAGTGGCTTATTAATCCTTGGTTTTATAAATCACAGATAAAGTATTAAGCAGGGTATGTGGCTGAGTAGAGTGCCACACTGATGAGGGTGCTGCCGTAACACAGCCCGGCACGCAACGCCACTGCAATCAGTGACAGTGATTCACTGTTACAGTGTCTGTGCCACTCATTTGGTTCCCCGCTGTGCAACTGTTCAGAGGATGCTTGCCACTGCTCCGCCTCCTAGAGGCATGTAAGGGCAACGTGATGTCATGACATTATGTCGCAAACATACTGACTGGGAGTTAGAGCCGTCTGAGAAGCTATTGGCAGGTCGGCAGTATAAGAACTATAACATCCCTATCAGTTTAGTCTGCTGGAGCTGGTGGGGAGGGGAGAGGGGTGCTGTGCTGTGAGGGGAGAGGGGTGCTGTGATGAGCTGTGAGGGGAGCAAGGTGCTGTGTTGTGAAGGGAGAGGGGTGCTGCGCTGTGCACTTAATGGGTTATTTTTATCAAGTGCACTCCTGCGAGACGTGCAAATCATTTGTAAAAGCCTATTCATTCGCTGCACCCACAGCAATGTCGCACATCAATTCAACAGTACGTGTCCTGGGGGAAGTGCGTAAAAGAGTTAGTAAATAACCCTAAACCCCATATAAGTGACAAATACGATTGGATAACAGTATAGAAGGCTGTTAGTGGCCATAAGCAAAATATTTTAAGGTTTTAAAAGGTAACACATTTTTTACCAGTGGAAAAATTATAGTAAGTGTTTTTCACCAAAATAAAACATCTAGATTATTTTGAGGCACAGAAAAATGTCTGCAGCGTCCTATCATTTCATCCTTCTAGTGTGTACGCTCAATAGCGTAACGTGGTTTTACAGTAGTTGATTTTAAGCAAGTTTAAAAAATATTGTGAAAAAAAATACTTGTAACTCCTATTGCAAGTTTAAAAACTCCTTTATCATCTATACAACACCCCAGAAAACATGTGCCACATAATTCAAACCTTTTTTGACCTATCTAGAGAAAATCACTTAAAAATTTACGTTATCATTGGCCAGATTATACAATTTAAATTAAATGCCTATTTAAATGCTCAACATTTGCACCTTTAAGTAAAGATTTGTCTCTACACCTACTCAGGGACTGCAAATTAAAATCCATGTTAACTCTCATAGAAACCTATATTATCTTAAAGCTGTAATTTGACCCATGGTAATGTGCATTAACGGCAAATCTATTTATTTAGTTTCTTATATAGCGCAGCACATTCCGTTGCGCTTTTAATTGAATTTGGACCGTAATGTTAGCCACACATACTCAGATCTGATTTGTCAATGGTGATTTTTGGTAGTGATCCACATTGTGATGAGGTCATGTGGCCTAGTACTTTCTGAATCTGTGCAATTTGTCCCGTGTGTGGCCAAACTGCTCACAAATGGGTAGCACAGTGGTTTCAATTGCTGCTTCATAGTACTTCAACCATGGGCTCTATTACAACTAGGACACTATCTGCTGGCACTTTTTATGTTCTCCTCATATTTACGTGGATTTCCTGTGGGTGCTCCAGTTTTCTCCCACAGGCCAAAGATGTACTGGTAGGCTCATTGGCTTGCTTGTGTGCCAATCATAACAGTGTAAATAAAGCTTTCTCTATGTTTTGTTAGCCAATATTTAAAAAAGATCAGTGTGCACAATCTTTGCATTACTCAGTAGGGATCACTGTCAGCCTTGCAATCCTCCACCATCATAATTTGAGGGATAAACAATTAATTTGTAATCTTTTACATTGATTTGGGTGGCAGTTCTAATGCTTCCATTGTGGCACATGCTGTGTCAATCTTTTCACAAAGGGTTAAGGACCAATTCATGTGTATGATTTATAAGAAAATCCCTGTGGCACTGAAGGGATTATACAGCACATCTGCTGCATGGTACTCTACATAAATCTAGGAATTTCAGTTTGTAAAACAGATAATTGAGAGCATCCATAACATGATGTTTTTGGCATGCCTGAGGTTATAGTCAGCTTCTTTTAGATACAATGCACATGCACCAAGACAAGCAATATATGCATAGATATTGTCGCTAATAGCTGCCATACCTAATTATTTTGCAGAAAGCCATTGCTTAAGGGGGTGTAGTAGGTATTACCGCTGGCCGCATGGCCGGGGGTTCAAATCCCGACAGCAGCAGCCCGGCAAGGGTGAAGATCCCGATCGTCCCTAAAGTAACCTAATTCTACCCCCTAACCCTCCCTTAGGGGTGCCTAACCCTAACCTCCCCCTCAAGTGCCTAACCCTAATCCCCCCTCTAAGTGCCTAAACCTAACCCCCCGTTCCCGGCTGCCTAAACCTAAGTCCGCCGGGGGGGGCCTAACCCTAACCTCCCCCCGGGGGTGCCTAACCCTAACCCCCCCTTCCCCTAGCCTAAACCTAACCCTTCCGAGGGGGTGCCTAACCCTAAGTCCCCCCGGGAGCCCTAAACCTAACCCTCCCCCCCGGCGCCCGGCTTACCTTTGTTCGGTATGCCGGGCGTCGGTCTTCCGGCGTATGGTTAATGACAGGCGTCGAGTTTTCGACGCCTGTCATTAGTACCACGCCGGGATTAGAGAGTCTGGAAGCCGGCAGTCGGCATTTAGACCGTCGGCTTCCAGACTACATCCCATTTAAGGGCTTCATTTATTGGTGCCATGTTTCCAATGTGATTGCAAATGGTATGTAATTGTTCTAGCCAATGAAGATTATCAAATAAAAGGAAAAATAAATAAGTTCTACCTAGATTCCAGGAACAGTATTCAACTACATGTTACTTCTCAATGGTCTATTGTGCAGCATGGCATTATGTAGTATTATTGAGTTTCTGTACCATTTATTTATGCAATATTAAAATATTTATTTTCATTTTCCATCCAAATTGTGGCTTTTTTGAATTTACAATAACATGTGTTTAAAGGATTATTAAAATTAATAAAATACCATTCGGAATAAATACTTAACAAAAGTCACATTTTTACTATTTTATTTTTCCTACTTAGCTATTATATCCAGTAATCATAGTGTAATTGTGCAAAACATGTGAACACATTTTCCCTTTCTCCTGTCATGTAATTACAGAAACAATTTGTATAGAGAAGAGCAGCAGAACTAAAACAGCCAGAACCATACTTATCTACATATAATTTACATATAATCTGTAAATGTAACTAGCATATGTCAATACCAGCGTAATGATGTTCTCTCATTTGACCATTACAATTTAAATTAACTATCCATGGAATAGAATAGTCTTGATAACCATTTATGAACATAATTTATAAGTCCAGCACTTGGGAACTCCGTGGCACTTTACAAATATAATCAACCATAATAAATATAAATATAATAATACTGTCTTCTATACTTTAACCCAATTAAAAACTAGATGTTTGAATAAGGTAAATATTTTCTTCAACATAGATTTTTGTGACTATTGTGCTTGCCTGATCTATCTGTCTGTATGTACTAAATTTACAGCCGCTGCTAACATCACTCAGCATGAAAGTGCTATAGTTAAGCTGAATACAACTAATTATGAGAACTGTATCACATAAACTGTTTCCTAATACTGAAACCTCCCAGTCACTCCATTTGTATGATCACATGTAAGCAGGATGACATGAGGAAGGGCCTTTATCATGTCTGTGTACAGACTGACAGACAGACCCAGTGTTTGTAGACCATCTGCAACATAAAAATAAAAACTGACTAGTTTTTGAACTGTCTTATTAGCTGTCTTAGTTATTAGCCACAATGTTACATCATGAGATGCATTGCCTCACAAAAGTATTCAGACCTTTGAACAATTCTATAATGTTACTGCATTGCAAATCCCACACTGACATTTTTGCTCTTTGTGATCATTTATTTCAAATCACTCAAACTTAAAATATATATTTGTTTAAGATGAATGTCTAATGTTACAGAAACGTCTTAAAAAAAAAAGATGTTTGAATAAGTATTTAATCTCTGTGTTGTGGTATGTTACACTGGTGAAAAAGTAATGCAAAATGACGGCACAAATACCTTACTATTGGCCTCTACCAATGACTCATTAAAATAAATACCACAGTCTTTGAATAAAAGAAAAAATACATAGTTATGAAATTATTATTCAGGTTGTGAATCTGGAGAACAGTTATGAAAATGAGGATTAAAGAGCATTGTAAAGGAGCTAGAGATAACATAATACAAATGCATAAAAAAGAAGGGCATGAAACAATATCCAAGTGTTTGGATGTCACAGTGAGCACTGTTGGTTCAATTATCTAAAATTAGAGACTGGTAGGAAAGCTACAAAGAGGCCAACAGTCATTTTGCAGCAGTTACAGAGCTCAGTACTGGAAACTTGTGTAATGGAGTAACAGTCAACACTAGCTATTAAGTGGCTCTATCAAAACCCTGACTCAATGTAACTGAGAATCTGGGGAATTATCTCACAACCTGAACAACCTAGAACAAATCTGTCTGGTAGGATATGCCAAAATCAGTCCTGTATAGTCCAAAAAGCTGGTACATACTTTACTTACTCCAATATCTATAATGGGTGCAAGGTTAGTGGTGCACACTGGCCCCTGCACCCAGGGGGGCCCGCACTGCACGCCCTGCACCCATACTTTCTAATACTTACGATTCTGAAGTCCCACACCGGCTGGAGAGGCGCTACACAGAATGCCTGGAAAATGGCAGTATGGAAATAGCCGGGAAAATGGCTGCCATGCCATTTTCCCGGTGTCCTGCGCATGCACAGTAGACTCTGGGCACAGACTAGTGCTTGGAGTCTACTGAACCTGACAGTGCGCCGCGGCCGCCGGAGAGAGAGGAGGGGGCCCCAGGCGGTGAGTGAACACAGGCCCCCTCCTCTCTAAATACGCCCCTGTCCCAATATGATGTTATTGCTAACTAAACCAACTGTGACACTGACATCCAAACTCTAGCATATTGTTTTGAGCACTTTCTTATTTGTATTAATTTCTTCAATTGTATTTGTATTATTTTAACTGTAACTTCTTTTGGATGCTCTTTGGTCTTCATTTCCACAGCTATCCTTTAGATTCACAAACCTAGTAATGATTCCTTAACCGTGGAGGTTTTAACAAAGAACATGTTACAGTTATTGTAATGATTCAGTGATCCAGGTCATGTGTAAGGCAATGGTGTCCTACTTTGGGACTTGTTTGTTACCAGTATAAACACATAAATCACATGGGGTTTAAGCCAATCTACATGCAGGCTATGGAAAATTATCGCATTCTAGGGGAGGGGGGGAGGTGGCGTACATATGTTATTCACAATGAGAGACCGCTTATGACTGGTTGCCCGTCTATGATGTAGGTGGGCTTATGAAAGGTTAACTCATTTTACCACCTCATTATCAAGCAGTCTGCTTGGAAGATAAATAGCAGCTACACTAAAAAAGGTTCCATATATTAATTGTTATTTTAAAGGGGGGTACTTATTAGGGGGGGTTACCATGGTCCCCACTGGCAAGATAACTGTGGTTTGTTGCTACAACTACTTCTTCCTCTTTGGTGTGTTTTGTGCAGGGTTTTCCTGCAGTTTGTGTAATCACAGCGTAATATATCTAGTAGCTTGTTTTTTATGTAAAAAATTGTGATGGTGATTTGTGGCATATTGGGTTTAAAAGGCAATTTCTGCCACAAATTCATGGTGATTTTGCTTTGAAATCGCCCAAAATCATGCCAAAATAACAGAAATGTAATTAATAAATTTCTCCCAAGGTTTCTGGAAGATCTGTGCTGAACAATGATCCCTACTACACTTTTATTATGACTACTGCATTCTTAAAAATACACTTCTTCTGAACATATTTAAGCAATCTTTAATAAACTACTTTACTTTCCATAAAATACTCAAAAAGAGCAGAAATACAACTTACATGATATAATTAGCATAACGTGTTACACAAAGTTTCATTTTGGGTATGTAGGGGTTAAATAAAAGCTTCAATATATGAAATAACATTTTAAAAAGCATTTAATTTTGCAACTATTTTTATGAGCAATAGCTGAGCTTGTTTATTCTTCTAAGGTTTTTATTCAACCTGCTTTCCAAGTAAGCAAAACATTACAGCTAAGATTTTCCATAGCAAACCATTTTACACATAGACTTTTATTTTTCACTAAGGCAGCTGCCTCGCAATTAATTTGCTTTACCGTTCTCCCAATTTGTAAGTAGCTTACACGGGATGTTTGTGTTTTCCCTACAGCAACCAGACAAAAAGAAAACAGGCCTCTGCAAAGCCCCACTCTGTGGACCAGTGAATAGCTGTCTTATGCGGCAGATAATTCTTTCATCTTTCTAGCATGCCCTCTGAATATGGTAATGGCTAAGTAATGCTGCAGTGATCTGGTAGAGGACCAAGAGTGAGGCAATTATTCCTATGTTAATTAAATATATTCATAGTCACCGGTTGTTTGGTAACAGGAGGTTAGCTTTCCAAAAGAGACATTTTATTGCAGGTAAACTTGAAATGTATGATTGACAGGCTTACAGCATTTGAATTAGCCCTAGCTTTCATAAATCCCAAGATCACTGAATCATTAATAGGTAAAAAACTCATTCATTGGCTTATGCAGAGATACAAGGCTGCATGTAATTAGCTGTTTTTTCCCTAATCACATTAGCTACGGGTCACTGTAAAAAAGCTTATTTAGGTTTGTCCTACAAGCAGCTTATGTTTTATTTTCAGCAGAGCTGCTACTCCCATATTAGATGAAAATGCCCTAGATTTTGTGTTGTGCTAAATTTTGGATATTGTTAGGGAATAAGCTTACACATATGGGGACACAAATGATCAGTTATGTAATTAAACTACATAGCTACTTAAGGACTACAAACTAATCTCCAGTTGAGGAGGTTCGCAGAAACTCTGTGCAAATGTGGGAATATAATCAATGAAAAGCAGAGCACTTTTCTGCACATATACAGTAGTACAAATGAACGGGATGTAACAGTGCTCCTAGCTGGAAGGAACAATCAAAGGAAACAATACAAGCCCAGCTGGCAGAAAAATGCTACGTAACAAATATGTTTATCCTTGATGGAATACTGTATATACTGTACTGTAATGTAAACTAACAATGCTGTAAGTGCAGTTAATAGACACAAAATGATGCAGCAATATGCAGTAACAAACAAACAGCATGTCTGTTGGTAACCTGTTTACTAATTTGTACACTTGTTACTTGCAAGTATCTTGCCAATTTGTTACTATACTGCTTCTGGAACTACAATACAGAGTTCTTGAGGCATGAATAACATATTTACTATTTTAATTTTGAAAACAACGATCATGAGTTTCCAGAAGTTTGTAAAATAGTTCTCCACGGTATATTCTTTTTATAACTTCTTTCACTTGTTTTTTGCTTATCTTATTTTACTCTTCTTTCTCTTTTTGTTTTTCATTATTTTTGTATCCTGATGATTATGCCCAAAAAAATCAATAGTATTAAGCTATTTTATCAGGTAATTATATACATAAAGTAAGGTTGATTGATAGAAATGCATGCATGCATGCATGGTTATGTATAAAATATGAATTGGTATGGCACACAGGGCTGGCAACAGAAATCTTTCAGTCCAGTACACTCATGTTTTTGTGGCTCCCCATAACTCTGCAGTAGGTACAGGCCAGTCCACCATTGGCTTATCCTCCCTGCTTCTCTCCAGCCCCACCCCAGTGTCCTCATTAATATACGTACTGTGTCCCTCCAGCCTAATCCCCCTCTCTATCTGTCCATTTCCAGACTCATCCCGCTCTCTGTCCATCTCCAACCTCTTCCCCTCTCTGTTTGTCCATCTAGAACCTCATCCCCTTTCTGTCCATCTCCAGCCTCATCCCTCTCTCTGCCTGTCCATCTCCAGCCTTATCCCATACTCTGTCTGTCCGTTTCCAGTCTCATCCCCATTTTTCCATCTCCAGCCTCACCCCCCTCTCTCCATATACAGCATCAGCTCCCTCTCTTTCTCTCTGGCTCTATCACCCTTTTAACCCTGTGAATCTCTGGCTCCTGCACTTTTCCCCCCTTGTCTCTCCAGCTTCACCCCCACTTCCACCCTTTATCTCCAGGGCTCCTGCACCTTTCCCCAGTGTCTCTCCAGCTTCTGCATCCCCATTAATATGCCACAGTCTCTTATGAGAAGGATTCACACTACATTCTTAATCATGATTGGAAGGATTCGCATCCATTTGGCCACAAGAGAGTCACTGAAGCTGGGCATTGATGTTCGGTGATATGGCCAGGCTTGTATTTGATGTTACAATTCATCCCAAAGCTGTTCAAACATGCTGAGGTTAGGGCTTTGTGCAGGCCAGTCAAATTCTTTCACACCAAACCATTTTTTTGATGGACCTTACTTTGTGCATGGGGCACTGTCATGCTGATAGAGGATAGGGCCTTCCACAGTCTGTGGCCACAAAGTTGGAAACAAATTCTTTAGAAAGTCATTGTATGGTGTGGCATTTCCATTTACTGCATGTAAGAGGCCCAGGACAAAACATAAAAAAAACAGTCAGTTATTCCTTCTCCACAACACTTTACACTTGGGAGTATGCATTCAGCCAGAAAGCTTTGTACTTGAATCTCCAAAACCAGATTCGTCCGTCCATCAGACTGCAAAATAGAGAAGTATGAGTAGTCATTCCAGACAATTGCTGTAGAATCCATTCCATCACATGTTTGCCATTGCACATAATGATTTGAGACTTATGTGCAGCAGCTCGGCAATGAAATCCCAATCTATGAAGAACTCGTCAAACAGATCTTATACTGATGTTGCTTCCAGAGGTAGTTTGGAAATCGGCACTGAGAGCTGCACTGAGGATAGATGATATTTGCCCACTATTCACTCTAGCACTTGGCTTTGTGGCTGAAATGTTGTCACTCTGATGCATTTCCACTTATTAGTTTATTATTTACAGTTATTTATATAGCACAATACTTTAAAGGACCTATCCATTACCCAACTTTGTGAACAATCCGACCAAAACCGGGAGGTTTTGGTCGCATTGTTCACAAAGTTTGGTGATGTATAGTCGGCAAGGACCAGCGATGCGTTTGCATGCTGGGTCCTTGCCGTCCCCGACTATCTGCTGAACATGCCCGTCAATCTGGTGACACTCGTCAGGTTTGGCATGTTCAGAGATAGGAGTTTGGGCTCCTGCACTGAATGATGTTCAGTGCGGGCACCGCACCTCGGAGACCTGAAGGTCTGAACGTTAGACGTTCAGACTTTTCGGTCGCCTAATGGATAGGCACCTTTACAGGGAATATTTAGTCATTCACATCAGGCAATGTCCCAGTGAAGCTTACAATCAATATTCCCTAACACACACATATATACAGGTGTGACCACGTACACCTATCCTCGAAGTGCGTAAAAACAATACTGATCCTAAATGCAGTATTTAGTACACTCTTAACTATATAGTACAATAATATCAGATTAAGAGAAAGAAAAAGTACTCGATTCCCGTTTTGGAGCATCTAAGTCGCGTCATATACAGTATATGGTGCCAGATACCACAGGACTCCAGAATCTTTAAATCCTGTAAATTGCCAGATGGGGACTCAGATTGAGATCTGGGGAATTTGGAGGCCAAGTCAACACCTTCAACTGTTTGTCATGTTCCTCAAACAATTCCTGAACAAATTTTGCAGTATGGCAAGGTGCATTATCCTGCAGAAAGAGGCCATTGCCATGAGGGAATACCACTGCCATAAAGGGGTGTACTTGGCCTGCAGCCATGTTTAGGTATGTGATACATGTCAAAGTCAAAGTAACACCACATAAATTCCAGGACCCAAGGTTTCTCATCAAAACATTGCCCAGAGCATCACACTGCCTCCGCGTTTTTGTCTTCTACTAGCAGAATATTGGTAGGTGTTTGGTGATCCAGAGCCTATTAACTAAACACTACCAGGCCAATAATCTATGTGTAGGGGATGTAGTTATTAGACCGCCAGACAAGATGTCACCGGTCTAAAAACTGCCAGTTCAAGCCCGACACGGGACTTAAGATAGGCGTTGAAATACTCATGCCTATCTTAATTTCGACACCGGAATCCTGACAGACACCATCCTGAATGAGGTAAGTCCGGGGTGTCTTAGGAGTTAGCCGCAGGGGGTGGAGTTTAGGTTTAGGCACCCCCGGGGGGACTTAGGGTAAGGCAGCCCCCTTTCAGGGTTAGGCTAGGGAAAGGGGAGGTTGGTGTTAGGCACCCCATACCCCCCGGGAGGATTAGGTTTAGGGTGCCAGAAGGGTGAGTTAGGTATAGGTACCCCCACGGGGACTTAGGGTTAGGCACCACCCCAGGAGTTTTAGGGTTAGGCACCACCAAGGGAGGGGAGGGTTAGGATACTTACCAGCCTGCATCAGGATCTCCTCCTGTCAGGCTTCCACAGTCGGGATTTGAACAGCCGCCGGTTTTTCAATCCCTTTCCATGTGTAGAACTGTGTGACAGTGCGGTGCGCAGTAGTTCTGCTGGATGCAGTAGTCCCCCAGACATTTACCCGCCAGGAGGGAATGCTCTTTTCCAAAGTATATATGATGTTGAGTGTGTTGTGCAGTTGTTTGGTGCTGTGACACACTGTCTGATTTATCACCTTTCTGTCAACAAGAATAAATTTTTTCAACTCTTCTGTGGGATCGGACCAGTCGGGCTAGTCTTCACTTTCCACATGCATCAATGAGTCTTGGGCACCATGACCATGTTGCCAGTTCATCGTTTGCCAATGCCTCCTTGGACCACATTTGGTAGGTACTAACCACTGCATACTGGGAACACCCCATAAGACCTGCTGTTTTGGAGATGCTATGACCCAGTCGTTTAGCCATCATATTTTGTCCTTGTCAAAGTCGCACAGATCCTTACAATTGCCCATTTTTCCTGTTTCCAACTTCAAGAATTGAGTGTTCACTTGCTACAGTACCTAATATGTCCCATCCTAAGCCTGGTGTAACAAGATAATCAATGTTATTCACTTCACCTGTCAGTGGTTTTTATGAGATAGATAGATAGATAGATAGATAGATAGATAGATAGATAGATAGTGATATAAAGATATTCCCTTACTGCAGTACTAAATTTGAAGTATAATTTATGAGTATCTTATCTTTCGTGTGACCCTAATGGCACATAACTAACAGCAGATTAGTCAATTTAACAAAGTACTATCTTTTACTTAATATGATATCATATGATATGGACTAATATATCAAATTCTCCTTTAAGACTTCAAAATGTGTAAATGACAGGTAATAGGATATTTCTTAATTACACTATAATTTTATAAAGTACATTTGCATTGCAATTTATGAATACTGTTCAGTAGCTAATCTTTCATGTGACTGTAATGGTACAATTTAACATCGCACAATTAAAATGATATTCAAAGAAGGATAAAATCAGCACATATCTAGCTATTTAAATACAAATCACAAATATGCCTATTACAACCAAAATAGTTATTTATAACTTAGTTCTGATACAAACAGTATACAAAATCTAAACATTACCAAACACAAAACAAAAACTTGATGCACAGAAGAAAATGTGATTTCTGTTATTAGAAAGCACCACTCAAAACAAAACGAATAATAATATATTACAGATAACAAAGGCCTGCATTCTGAATACTAACATTACATGTCAAATATCGAATTTTCTATTCTACTTTGTGAATTTTTATATATATGTTAATGTTACAAGACGCCTAGGTTTAAATTTACTTAAGAATTGTGTTTGGCCAAGATGAAACATACTGGGCATCGCTGGGATATGTAAGAGTTTTTCAAACACTCAAATTTCCTAAGAATCGTGTTTTGCAGAATCATGTTTTTCGACGGTCTATGGAATCGTGTTTGATCATGTGCCAGTTCACCAGTTCAGTCATATTGGGCTGAAATTAATAGACCTACCTGTGAGCAGTATGTTCTGCAGAAGCACTGCACAGATCAGTGTGATCTGTGCATTGCTTCTGTGTGTTGTAGGTGAAAGAAAGTGTTCATATTAAGGCCCCAAAAGCATAACAAGCCCTGGACCCCTAAGCTCCATGGAGAAGGTACGTATTCAGTGTGAGTGTGAATGTGTGAGTGAGTGAATGTGTAATAAAAGGTTAAAATATACAGTGTATGTGTCCTGTCTTTTTTAAAATATTTTATTCTCAGTAGTGGCACAGTTGCCAGTGGCCTGCTGGCACTTGTGGCGCAGGAACCTGTAGTCCCACTGTGAAGAACAATATTATTTCTATATTTAATCCATTACTCCTACACCTACTGCCTCCAGGGTGTCCCCCCCCAAAAAAAAATTTCATGTACCAGAATGGGCCCAGAGGTCCAGAGCTTTGGAGGGGGGGACCCCACAATGTTTTTTTTTTCTTAATTTGTAACCCTTTATTAAACCTATAGCACAAAGGCACAGCATGGATCACAATGATCTGCGAAGTGCTTCTGCAGAACACGCTGCTGAGGAGGTGGTCTATTTGAAACTTGTATTTGGGCCGAGCTTGCTCCATGTCTGATTGTGTTTGCAAACAGGATTAATAGTAAATCCATGTGTTAAATTCCCGTATATGGAAAGTACATGCAAGTTAGTCCCATGGTGTATTGACTTCTATTTGTGTGTTCGGTCATGTTTTGCAGATCGAATCGTGTTTTTAAATCTCCGTGTTTGAAAATCAGGTAAAACACGCACGGAAATGCAATCTTAGCTAAACACGATTCTTAGTAAATATACCCACTAATTGTATTTGATGAACCAGTGCTCGAAGTGTGCCGGTATACAGCGGTATGATATACCGGCACTTCCTTCGAGCACTGAGCCCTGCTGTGCCTCCCATTGCCTGCCATGAAGATGTTTGTTCTTGCAAAAAGAAAAGATTGCAAGAACAAACCGGTTTCCATTGAAAGAGCGCAGCACACAGCGCAGCCATCATTATTAATCTGGGACTGTCCACGAGCTAATTGGAGCTCCCGGACAGACAGCCAATCTGGAGCAGCCGCAGCGGCGTCTCTTGATTGGCTGCCGGTCCATGAGCTAATTAGCTAACAGACAGCCCCAGATTAGAAATGATGGCGGCGCTGTGTGCTGCGTTCTTTCCATGGAAACCACGTTCCTCCTCATTCCGGACCCGGCCGTCAATAAATGGCTGTGCCCCTGTGACCGCCGCTGGCCCACCCACCGCCGCATAGGCAAAACTGTTCAAAGAGCCACCACTGACCCACCCACCGCCGCACTGCCCTCACGCTGCCTGCCCACCACCGTCTTTTTTTAGACCCGGCGAGAGAACAAACCTGCCCGGCCGGCGAGAGGACACCTATCCCCTGTGCTGGGGGGACCTTTCCGACATCAGGTTCTGGACGGAGCTGAGAGCGGAGTAAGGTGTCCTGAACCAGTGCTAAGGGGACAGCAGTATGAGCACGGGGTGGGGTAAGTGATGTCAGGAAAGGTATTTGTGCTGTGTTGGGGTCTGTGCTGTGAGGGGGCGGTTAGTGCTGTGAGAGGGGGAGTCTGGTGAGAGGAGTCTGTGCTGTGAGGGGGGTCTGTGTTGTGAGGTGGAGGGGTCAGTGATGTGAGAAGGGGTCTGTGAGGAGAGGGAGGTCTTTGCTGTGAGGGAGAGGAGTCTGTGCTGTGAGGTGGGTCTGTGCTGTGAGGGGGAGGGGTCAGTGATGAGAGGGGGAGTCTGTGGTGCGGGGGGTCTGTGCTGTGAGAGGGGGTCTGTGCTGTGAGGGGGGGAGTCTGGTGAAGGGGGTCTTTGCTGTGAGGGGGAGGGGTCAGGGATGTGAGGGGGGGTCTGTACTGTGAGGGGGGAGTCTGTGCTATGAGGGGGGTCTGTGCTGTGAGAGGGGGTCTGTGCTGTGAGGGGGGAGTCTGGTGAGGGGGGTCTGTGCTGTGAGGTGGAGGGGTCGGTGATGTGAGAGGGGGTCTGTGGTGAGAGGGGATGTCTGTGCTGAGAGGTCAGAGGGGTCAATAAATGTGAGAAAAAGGGTGTCTGTGCTGTGGGGGATCTGTGGGGAGAGGGGGGGTCTTTGCTGTGAGGGGGAGGGGTCAGTGATGTGAGGGGGGGTCTGTACTGTGAGGGGGGAGTCTGTGCTGTGAGGGGGGTCTGTGCTGTGAGGGGGAGGGGTCAGTGATGTGAGGGGGGCCTGTGCTGTGAGGGGGGGGTCTGTGCTGTGAGGGGGGGAGCCTGTGCTGTGAGGGGGAGGTCTGTAGTGAGAGGGGGGTGTCTGTGTTGAGAGGTGATCGGGGTCAGTGATGTTAGAATGAGGGTGTCTGTGCTGTGAGGGGGGTCAGTGATGTGAGAAAGAGGGATTCTGTGCTGTGAGGGGGGTCTGTGCTGAGAGGTGATCGGGGTCAGTGATGTGAGAATGAGGGGGTCTGTGCTGTGAGGAGGGTCTGTGCTGAGAGGTGAGAGGGGTCTGTGATGTGAGAATGAGGGGGTCTGTGCTGTGAGGAGGGTCTGTGCTGAGAGGGGTCTGTGATGTGAGAATGAGGGGTCTGTGCTGAGAGGTGATCGGGGTCAGTGATGTGAGAATGAGGGGGTCTGTGCTGTGAGGAGGGTCTGTGCTGAGAGGTGAGAGGGGTCTGTGCTGTGAGGGGAGTCTGTGCTGTGAGGGGAGTCTGTGCTGTGAGGAGGGTCTGTGCTGAGAGGTGAGAGGGGTCTGTGCTGTGAGGGAAGGGGGCCATCTGTGCTGAGAGGGGTTAGGCTGCTAGGGGGATGGTTAGGATTAGGCTGCAGGAAGGGAGGGTTAGCTTTAGGGGAAGGATTAGGATACTTATCGGCAGGTATCAGTGTCCTAACCTTGTCGGGATACTGAGCACCGGCATCCCATACCCAGTCCATACATACATACATAGTTGATGTTTCAAGGCCGCAGTGGTGCTGTACACCTGCTGCTGCTGACTGGGAGGTAAGAGGCTACTGCTGGTTGCTCATCAGAGGTAGGTTATAGGATGTTTTAGAGACACGGGGCAGTAAAAGGCTGCGCAAGAGCTTAACTGTGGCATGATGTGTAAGGGGCATTAATACTTCATGGCATAATTTGCAAAGGGTATTACTGTGAGACATAATGTGTAAGAGGCATTACTATGTGTGGAATAATGTGTAAGGGGCAATACTGTGTGGCATAATGTATAAGAGGCACTATTACAGCATGGCATAATGTGTTATAAGGGCACTATATATTGTGTGGCATAATGTGTATAAGGGGTACATCAGTGTGGTACACTACATTGATGACATGGGGGCGTGCCTTAAGAGCTCACCTCTTTTGAGTGGCCAAATCCCTTTTTACGACGTGCAAGCACCTTCGGCACGTACATAGGTACAGCCTTAAATTTTCCATACCCCCACTTAAAAATTCCCACTTCGATCACTGTGATGAACGCAATAGTGTTGCAAGTCATTTATAATAATATTTTTATAAATGAAAGTCATAATGTATTAATCCGGCCTTATAATATTTTAGCAAACTAAATTATATCTGTATTTCTCTACATGTGTGTAGGAGTTTTTACAGGACACCACCATTGTAACAATTTGCCTTTGGTTGAGCATGATTCCTGATGCTACATTGTCAGATGTGGTAAACCACATCATATAAATTCCTTGGAAGAATACATATACAACAGCTGATGGCATCATTGAGGAAAGCAACAAAATGTAGCTTTCTTGTAAATGCTCAGACTAAACCACTAAACACTCAGGAGGAAACCTATTCCTGTAATGCATGCATCATGACAAAACAACACTGAGGTACAAAGACATAGTCAGAACTGCAGAATATTTTTATATAAGGAAGAAAAGGTTTTAAAATCACTATTTACAGTTATGCTTTTTTTTACTTGATAGGGTCAATACATTCAATGAGTTGTCTACCATATCAAACAATTCTTATAACAAACGTCCCAATGGTAGAAAATCTCTTTAATCCACTAAAAATCACTTATAAAATATATTTTGCTACAATGCATTAGGTTTTTACGAATATCAAAGTCTCTCACTTTAAAAGAAAAAAAAAAAGTTTACAACAAAATTGTGTGATTACATTCCTTAAAGACTTTTGCCCATTACTAATCCTTTGGTGACAGCACCCTATTTGACAATGGGGAAAAAATTGCAGAACACCCTTGCATCTAATTTATATTACATTTTAAGATACGGAAGTAAAAGGATTAAAGTTGGGATTAAAACACTTACTGTTCACAGAATGATTTAAAAAAAAAAAAAAAGAATTGTTTTCATGTTACTATGGGTACTGCTCAGCAATCCCCAGCCTGTGGCTGAATACTAATGCCTGAAGCCAGTTACATATACCGGTAAGTGAGGAGATAAGCAACATCAATTTAGCAAATAGGGCCTGATTCAGAATTAGGGGCAAATAAAAAAAAGGCCAATTTTCTCCTAGAACACAACTGCAATGCTAAGGGATGCAAATGCATTTGTTGGCATGAGGGAAAATAAGGGTTTTGCATGTAATGAACAAAATACTAGCTAGATTTATTTTTTTTCACATTGAAATTTAGAAATAAGATAAGATACAGCACTTCCAAACTTCAAACTCATCGGCACATTTTAAATCTGCCCCACTTGCTGTGCAACATGGTTTTGCCAAGGTACAATTGCTGCTTTCTTATTTTTATTTCTTTTATTTGCTTCTAACTTTGAATCGTGCACACAGTGAGAACACTGTGACATCTAGGGGGTAATAAACGCTCTAAAGAGGATAAGTCTAGAAGTTACCCATAGTGATCAATCAGATTCTACCTATAATTTTTTAGAATGTACTTGATAAATGATAGCTACAAGCTGATTGGTTGCTATGGGCAACTTTTCCACTCGTCCCCTTTAGAATCTCCCTCTAAGGGATGTAATTATCACCAACTGCAAATTTTAATGCGGTTGGGATGTGATAATTACACCCTAACTCACCATGCAGTAATAAAAGTTACTACATGCATTTATTAAATCTGGATTGCCAGGACAGAGCTTTCAAAAAAGCCCTGCCTTGATGAATTCCTAGGGTTCAGACCCACCATGTGTACTGCACACGAGTGGCCGTCGGCCAGAAGAAAATACATTTGCGTTCCCGTTAAGGAACTTGGTAAATCCGACAGTTTAGCATCCCCATAGAAATATATTTAATGGAGGTATGGCTGCAAATATCCTTGGGATGCTTACATTTTGCTGATATCCCCAAAAATGACTTTAATAAATATGACCATTAGTGTTATAACTACAATAAAGGAAAGATACATATTACATATAGGGGCCTATTCATCATCACTTAATTTTTACAATTGTAAAAATTAAGTTTCCGGCCATTAATCAAGAATGTACAGTAGGAGATTACCTTCCTCTTGCGGAATGGCCTGCTGTCCCCATACACTGGGGACATAATTCATCAAGCTCCAAAAATACAATATTTCCGGAGCTTGACTGCGGTAGCATTCGCCACTCCAATGTGGGCGTGACTAGCACTCTCCAAGATGCTGGGCTGCCCCAGGCTCCCCCTACACTGAGAATAGATGCATGCATGTACTTTTATTGGTAGGAGCACCCACAAGTTGATTGCCCTGTGGCCCCCACAAACCATTTGGCCCTGGTTGGATCTCAAATTTAACTTCCACCTTCTACTTCCAATCCCATCATATCCCTGGAGTTCTCCCTCACTTTCTGTTCCTTTAAAATCTACACTATCCATTTATTCTTTACTTTCAACTTACATATTGCTGTAATTTATCCCCCCCCCCAGTGCCATGTCCAAATTCCTTGAAAATTTCAACTACAGTAATTCCTCGCTTGATCTTTATCAGTGGACTTCATCTCCCTCCCATTGTTATGGACACTGCCTTGACACTGAGTTTTCCTGCTCTCTGAGCACATCCTCCTTTCGTTCAGCCTTATCTTACACCCCCCCCTTCCACAATAGAATCTACATACACACAGCACCTAAGTGTTCTCAACATTATACACTTCTCATTTTCAGTAAAGAAACGACTTTGTCCTATAACTACACTGTCCTACCCTGATCATCATGTATCATAGCCTTAAGTGCATTCAAACTTCTGAAAACTGTTATTGGCTATAGAAACCTGCAATCTCCAAGGACACCTCTCCTTCCACCTTCCCCTTTTGCACATTCATAGCCAGAATGAAAACGGTATGAGATCCTGGTCCTAGGGATCTTGGCTGTTAGAATCCCGACGCCGGCCACTCCAAAAGAGATAGCATACCGACACATGTTGGTCGTATGCTAACCCTCCCCTACTCCCTACCCTAACCCTCTATCTTTGGTGCCTAACCCTAACCTCCACCCCTAGTGCCTAACCCTAACCTCTCCCTCCCTGGTGCCTTGCTCTAACCCACCCCCCTTAGTGCCTAACCCTAACACTCCCCATAGTTCCTAACCCTAACCCAAACCCCCCGGCATCCCGGAGGTCGAGATGCGGGCGCCGGGCTTCTGACCGGTGGCGGGATTTCATCGCCAGTAACAGAAGCATCGGCAGCCAGACAGCCGGGATGCCGAACGCATACCGTCATGACAACTCTATATCGGAAGTGATGTCCTGGCTTGTACGTATGCATGCCCACCGCCATTAAAAAATTCCTGTATGCATGTGAATGTCCTTCACTATAAATTAATTATTTCATCTTACAATGCAGTCCTTTCACTGAACTAGAGCACTACTATAAAACATTAAATAAAACTAGGGTACTACAATAGGATATAAAATTGACTAGTTTACTAATGAACTACAATAGTGGAAAGAGGTGGCTCTTATGTGTATAGCATTCCCACAATAACATCTGTTTATACACATTTTTTGTGTATAAAAAAATACTTTAGATTGTTGCATCTTCTACTTCAGTGTCCCAATCAATAAGAACATGGAAAAATAATAAAGAATAACAAAATAGTGTATTATCTTAATGCAGTTTTTTATTTTTCTTTATTCTCTAACTAATGGATATACATTAACTGTATCCATGCACTTTAAGAATGTACACAAATCTAATCCTTGCCATATAAAAGCATTTTGGGGAGCCAAACCATTAAACCTACATGGAAAAATAGAAACTGTGGGGTAAATTTACTAAAGTGAGAGTTTTTAGAAGTGAGTTTTAGAAGAGATGTTGCCCATAGCAACCAATCAGATTCTAGCTATTATCTTCTAGAAGGTGCTAGTTAAATGTTAGTAGAATCTGATTGGTTGCTATGGGCAACATCTCTTCTAAAACTCACTTCTAAAAACGCTCACTTTAGTAAATGTACCCCTTAGAGATCAGATTATCCAAGACAGAGATTAAATGGATTTATAAATTAGGAAATCGAACCCCAAATGGTTTAAATGGTGGCTTTGAAATAAAATGTTTTTTATAATATTTGTAAATAGTTTAATTAGTTTATTTTGATCAATATAATCCTTATTTATTTTTATGTATATAGATTTCCTAACTTCTGCCCATTTTTATAGTTTTTTTATAGACATACAGTATATTTTTATGCAAATATTTAATGATATATTTATTTATGTTTTTACATATTCTATTGTGGTCTATTATGGAAAGATATGCTTCAAAACAGTCTGTGGTCCTTGCTTACAAAATCGAGAGAAAATGGAACTTTATTTCTTCAAAATATTGATCTATGGTGGAAATGAAAATGTAACTCTCTTCATTTCTGGTCCAGGGATCGGGTCGAACGCACCATGCATTTCCGGTTTCGGTTTCCTGCAGAGAGAACAAGGTGGAACGCATGGAATGGAACTTACGGTTCCGACCGCCATTGATGATGTCACTTTGATGATGTGCAGAGAGAGGGGACGCAAATGTGAAGGACTATTGGGGGTGTGTCTTATAATTAGTATGGATATATATCTGTAATCTTTAGTAGGTCACCATGCTTCGGATGAAGGACGATTTGTCCAAAAAGCTTTAAGTCTGGTGACAGCATTTGATGCCTGTGTTTTGGGGAATTGCTGTGATCATCTTTAATTACTGCCCTGAGGAGGAGAAAAGATCCCTGGACTCTGGACCTGAACCCAGTTCGATCTGGGAGTGTAACATGTAAGGACTGATTGATTGTTCTATTTATATGTGTTTATGTGCCATTTGAGGGGATGTTTTCTGTATTTAAGGTTGATTATTTGAAGATTGTGTGAAGAGCCTTCCATTCCTTTCATAGGTTGCATTTCAAGGTTTTGTGCAGTCATTATTATTTTTATTTTGGATATACATTAACGCCAGTATTTACTTACCTCTGTGTATATTATTTGTTTTCTATGAAATCACTTGGTTCCTTGTTTATAAGCTACAGCTAGACTCTGTAGAGTAGCGCCTTGGAGGTACACCATTTGTTTGTTTTATAACTTAAGACAGCTGCCTAGGGCAACAGGATCTTATGGCCACCACGGAATGAGGGAAAAGCTGGTGTGCATGTGAGGGAAAAACTAGTAAGTATTGGGGACATGTGAAAGAAAAGTTGTTGGGCAGGGTTCGGCATGTGAGGAAATAGCTGGTGGTCTGATAGACATGTGAAAAAAAGCTGGCAGGCAGTGGACCCTGTAAGGAAAAGGTGGCAGGGACATGTGAGGGAGTAGATGGTGAATATTTTCCAAAAAAAGGGACTGTTGCTGGTTTATTGCAATAAATGTTGTTGTTATTGTTTTTGCTTTGTTCCGATATTTAGCATTTGCAATCCTTCTTTAGAGATCCAGGACTTTTATCCAGACATCAGTGGAGCCTGCACAAAGTTCTGGTTCAGACACCAATACATCTAAACTGCAGCCTTGCCACCAAACAACAAGGAGGAGCTAAAAGTTATTCTTTTTAATTTACAAAAGTAAAGTGAGCGAGCGGCTGGGAAGTTATTACTGAGGTCAGAAAGAGTGGTAGTGAGAGGCTTCAACTAGTTCTCCGAGTAACCTTAAGCTGGCCCTGTTAATACCAGCCTTCAACAAGAAAAGTACCACACACTAATAAATACATTACCTGTTGGCAGAGACAAACAAGCAGCTTTAAAAGAAAAGCTGGTTATGTTACAGGATTCTCTTGGAGCATATAAATGTCTGGACAAAGTAACAACTATTATCCCAGCGAACAATACCGTAGATTGCAACTTTATTACACCAGAGCACAATCTGGCGACAAACCTTGTCATATTTGAGAGCATTTAAACAACTCTTAGGAGTAAAATTACTAAAGCTTCTAAAATAGACAAGTGGAGGTGTTGCCCATAGCAACCAATTAGACCATAGCTCTAATTTCTCTATTGCATTCTAGAAAATGATCGACAGAATCTGAAACTTTAAGGTGTTAGGGTGTTATGCAATAGGTTCTGATTTTATGGAACTGTCTGTTTTTCAGCAAGTTTGCACCTTAATTTAAAGCAGCAATTGGTTAGAGGGCTTAACAAGCCTTATAACCAATTGCTGCTTTAAATGTAGTGGTAAACTTGCCTTTACCATTCCGTAAAATTGGAACCTATTACATAAACCCCTTAATATTTTGGCTATACTGTGCTTGCATTTTGATACTCATATTAACAACCATTAAGTAAATGAGGAGCCAACCATTGCCCAATTCTAGCTTTCAGTCCAGGACCCAAGGTTATCTAATCCACCACTAGTGCTGTCTGCATACAAGTAATAACAGGCAACATCCAAATATTACGAAGTATGAGGGCAGGGTTGGGAAGAAGTATGAGTGGGGGTAAGGAAGGCTGTTTATGTAATGTACCTGGATGTGTTTAAGCTATTGATTTATTGGTGAAGATTAGGGCTAGTTCATTAAAAGTACAAGAGATTAATTTATTGATGAGTGCAGTTTATTTGATAGTTTGGGGCTAAAATTGTAATGTCACACTATGTTTGTGGAGAAGCTTTACTAAATCTGATGACTAATTATTCAATATAGGGGTGTTTGGAGGAATTGGGTTTATTTATTAAAAGTTAATGTTATTTAGTGTCAGGGATGGTTCCAAGAAGGGAAGAATATTTTTTCAAATAGAGCCCAAACATTCCAGGATCCAGACCAGACAAGCGAAAGCATGTAGTGACATCTGCAAGAACAGGTAAGAGAGAGTTGGGACAGTCTACCAACTTTCGCAATTCTTTAGGATGATAGTCCCGGTCAGTCATGGTTCTAGACCCAATGATCATAATTTCCTATTGCCGCTATTATAGATTGCCAGGATGTATTAAAATACAGCCATGTGGACATGCATTAGTGGAGAGTGCCAGGGAGGAAACCTATGGATGGCCACACCCGTACAATAAAATATATGAATTAAATAGTATTTGCGCAATGGGGCACCATTCACCCCTCAGCCAGGGCAGATCAAGGGGGGTGCACAATCAGTGCAATTGATGCTCCCTGCATCAGCATTTTGCCTTGCTCCGGAAAGGGGGTCCCTCCTGTTCGGCGGTGCCATCTTTCCAGTGATATACGGAAAGATGGCACATGTGCACTAGAGAGCAAAGAGTATGGCACAGTGCCAAAGTCTTTGCTTTCACCGTGCAGCGCCATCTTCCAGAAGATGTCACTGGAAGATGGCACTGAGGAGGAGGGACTCACTTGCTGGAGCAAGATAAGTATACTTGGAGGTGGGGAGGGGGGAGACAGAGTTGGACCCAGGCCCCTCCAACAATCCTGGGCCTGGGTAATTAGTACCCGCTCCCACCCTTCCCTCTCAGTGCCGCTGCTTTCAGGAGGATATGTGCACCTATGTGCATCCTCCTTTATTTAAGGTACACATTTCTCAGTAATGTCATTCCTGTCGAATGAGTCCATACCGAACACATTGCAGTCAGGCACCTGGTACATGGAGCTATTTGTCTGAATTACTGAATTGGAAGGCTCATACCTGTAATTCTAACTATATGAAGCTGGTTGTAATGTCAGATGAAACCATTGCAGCTAAGCATATGCATTCTCTCAGCTGTTCCAATCTTCACTCTGACACACCCTGCACCCATAATATTACTTACCTCTCCGAAGTCCCACGTCGGCGCGGGGGTCCGATGCTGTAAAACGACAGGAAAAAGGCCGCAGCGGCCACTTTCCCATTGTTTGCGCATGCGCAGTACAGGGAAAATGGCCGCCGTGGCCATTTTACCGGTGACCTGTGCATCCATTATAGACTCTGGGCACACTCTAGTGCCCAGAGTCTATAACTCCGGCGCTGGCCGCACACAGCTCTGTGCGCTGCCGGCCACCAGGCGGAGAGGAGGGGGCCCGTGTCGGAGTGTGCACACGGGTCCCCTCCTCTCTGCATTGGATCCTCTTTTTTAGCTGTGTCCTAATCCAATTAAAATTGTAGCTCCTTCATCAGCAGGGCCCTACCTACCCTATGTTTGTATGTCTGCATTTATTTTGTTTACCTTGTAGAAACCTGTTTTATGTACTGTATGAAATGCTGAGGGCACCTGATTACCGGTAAGCATGTCAAGCTTTAAAGGAAAAGTGACTTGCTGAAGGTGAAGACTTCAAAAAGCAGTTCTAAAGGTATAGGTATTTCATCCATACTACCAATAATTATATGAATCCAGATATATCTGTTTATCTATGTATCTAAATTTAAATACAGGTGGGACTTTTAGCCTTATATAACTTATTGTATCTTAAGATTCATTTGAGATTCAGCATCAGTGCAATGTGCTTGTAATGCTGGTAACCTTCTCTGTTTTTCTTAAATGACCCTACAATGTTTTTGCCATGCACACTCAGACTACATTGTAACATGATAGTGAAATTTACTGACATTTAGTTTTGTAAAGCTCTTAAATCTTAAAATATTATTTATCTTCTCCACTTTGCAAAATAAACATCATTGAGTGTTTTGGGAACTTTTAGAAAAGGATTACAAGCAGGACATATTAAATGAGTCCATAACTAACAGGCTGTGACAGCCAAAGGGTTCAATCTTTTCAACACAACAGTCCCCCACGGATGCAACTATTTATTTCACTGTTCCTTTATCACCTTGGAATTTTTATGGTTATTGTTTGTTTTTTTTAGAATTCACATTTTGTTGTGTAAAACCCTTTTGTGACCTTATGCCAGATTTCAGATTTAATTAAAAGTAATAAATAATCTTTATTCTGTCCTAAAAGGTTTACTGCTTTTTACTTTTCTATTATTATTGCCTGCAAATATTTGAAATTCCAATGCTTGATGTTTGCTAACAGCCAGATATTCAGTTAAATATAATTAAATGGAACATAACCAAAATAAGATTATTTGAATAACACGTGACCTGTGGAAACTCTTCCACCAAAACATGATTCCCTCACTCACATGTTTTTTTGAATGGTTGTGAAAAAACAGATTAATAAACATGTCATATATACAATATGTTACACTGATTGGTGATGGTAATGGGAGATAGATAGATAGATAGATAGCATCTGTTGCGACCGTCTCAGAGGAGACTGCCAGCGGCCGCTGGAAGCTGATCTTCCAGTAGCTACCGATATAGTGTCGGACTGGGGCATGAAGGGCCCACCAGGGGAAATGCAGTTGTAAAGGCCAATGCTTAAGGGGTGTTGCCAACCACAAAAGAGGTTTGGAACCATTACAGAGGGCAAACCAAGCACCCATGTTCCTGCTCTACCAGGGTATTGACCTACTTATAGAGTAATAAATTATAATTCAACTGTATAGTCTGGAACCTGACATTAGAAGAGTGGGTGTGGCCCTCAAGCATTGGGGCCCACCGGGGACTTCCCCTGTACCCCTGTGGGCCAGTCCAACCCTGCAGATATATATATATATATACATACATATATACAGGTCGAGTCTCCCATATCCCAATATTTCGTAATACTGAATATTCCGAAATATGGAATTTTTTGAGCATGACTGAGATGGTGAAACCTTTGCTTTTTGATGGTTCTAAGTACACAAACTTTGTATAATGCACTACATTATTAAAAATTATTGTATAAAATTACCTTCAGGCTGTGTATAAGGTGTATATGAGACATAAATGAATTTCATGTATGTACACAAACTTTTTTTGAGCCACAACATTATAAAAAATATTGTATAAAATTACCTGCAGGCTGTGTGTATAAGGTTTATATAGAACATATATACATTATGTGTATAGATTTGGGTCCCATTCCCAAGATATTTCATTATAGTATGCAAATATTCCAAAATACATAACATTCCGATATCCAAAATACCTCTGGTCCCAAGCATTTTGGATATGGGAGACTCAACCTGTATATATATATATATATATATATATATATATCACAATAAAAGCCCGGCACTCTGCAGACCACAGCGGGCCAGTACCTTGTTCCGGGTGCCGTCAGCATGGAAATCACTCCCATCAATATAAACTGAAAGCACATAAGCAGCACTCCGTAGACTTCCAAGCAGGTGAAAACAGTGGTGTTTTATTCAACGTTGTTTTCACCTGTTTACAAGTCTCTGGAGTGCCGCTTATGTGCTTTCAGTTTATATATATATATATATTTATATATATATATATATATATATACACACAGCAGGTAAAATAAGTATTGAACACATCAGCATTTTTCTCAGTAAATATATTTGTAATGTGGCTGCTGTAATGAAATTTTCACCAAATGTCAGCAACAACCTATGCAATCCACACATGCAAAGAGGTCAAACCATAGAAGTTAGGTGTAATAATGTGAAATGACACAGGGAAAAAGTATTAAACACGCTTACTGAAATGTATTTAATACTGCGTACAAAAGCCTTTGTTGGTAATGACAGCTTCAAGACGCCTCCTGTATGGAGAAACTAGTCGCATGCATTGCTCAGGTGTGCTTTTGGCTCATTCTTCCACACAGTCTTCAAATCTTGAATGTTCGTGGGCCTCTTCTATGAACTCTGGGCCTGATTCAGAACCGGACGCTCTGACAGAGTGCTCGCTCTGAATCAGGGCCGGGCATTTGTTTTTCAGAACGGCCTCCCGGCCGCTCGCATTGCTGTGGGTGTCCACCCACAGTTATAGCGAGCGGCCATGATGATGGTCGCGATGGTCAAGACCATCGCGACCATCGGGTTTGCAACGAGACACTTGTGGTAGGGTCTCATTGCCGCAAGCCCCAGATAGCTTTCGGCTCTAACAGAGTGTGATGTCAGTGGGGCCGGCCCCAGATGGTAGGCGCTCCCATGGGAATGCCTCCGTCTGGGCAGCCACGTTTCCGGCCCACCCACCAAAGGGGGCGTGCTGTCACTCAACAACGACAGCACGCCACCTTTGGTACGAGACCCAGAGCGATGGAGTGTCCGTCGCTATCCGGGTCTCGCGCATGCGCATGACGGAGCCGGCTCCATTGTTCGCATGCGCACTGGCCTACCATCGACCCGGTTGTGAGCGCACAGCGCTTGCGACCGGGTCTGAATCAGGCCCTCTGATCTTTAGTTCTTTCCATAGATTTTCAATTGGATTCAAATTAGGTGATTGGCTGGGCCATTCTAGCAACTTTATTTTCTCTCTGAAACCAATTGAGAGCATCCTTGGCTGTGTGTTTGGGATCATTGTCTTGTTGAAATGTCCACCCTCGTTTCATTTTCAGCATTCTGGTAGATAGCAGCAGATTTTTATCAAGAATGTCTCGGTACATTTTTCCATTCTTCCTTCCTTCAATCATATGAAGTATGCCAGTACCGTATGCTGAAAACTAGCCCCACACCATGATGTTCCCACCTCCAAACTTCACTGTTGGTATGGTGTTTTTGGTTTTTTGTTGGTATGGTGTTTTAATGTGCAGTGCCATTCCTCCTCTAAACATGGTGTGTATTATGGCATCCAAAGAGTTCAATTTTGGTCTCATCTGACCAGACTATATTCTCCCAGTATTTCACAGGCTTGTCCAAATGTTGTGCAGCAAATTTTAAACGAGCTTAAACATGCTTTTTCTGAAGCTTGCGTGGTGAGCGTGCATACAGGCCATGGTGGTTGAGTACATTACTTATTGTCTTCTTTGAAACAATTATACCTGCTAATTCCAGGTCTTTCTGAAGCTCTCCACAAGTGGTCCTTGGCTCTTGGACAACTGTTCGGATAATTCTTTTCACTCCTCAGTCAGAAATCTTGCGAGGAGCACCTGGTCATGCCGGTTTATGGTGAAATTATATTCTTTCCACTTCCAGATTATGGCCCTAACAGTGCTCACTGGAACATTCAGAAGTTTAGAAATCCTTCTGTAACCAATGCCATCAGTATGTTGTGCAATAATAAGGTTGCAAAGGTTTTGAGAGAACTCTTTGCTTTTACCCATCATAAGATGTTTCTTGTGTGACACCTTGGTTATGAGACACCTCTTTATAGGCCATCAGTTGGGAATGAACCATCTTAAATTAATTTGCATTGACAAGGGGCAGGATTACTTTCTAATGACTGATAGATTTCAGGTATTTTGGCTTTCCATTTCTTTTTACACCTCCCTTTCTTCATGTGTTCAATACTTTTTCCATGTGTCATTTCACATTATTACACAAAACTTAAGTTATTGACAGCTATGGTTTTGATTCCTTTGCATGTGTGGATTGCATTGGTTGTTGCTGACATTTGGCGAAAATTTCAAAACAGTAGCCCCATTACAAATATATTTACTGAGAAAAATGCTGATGTGTTCAATACTTATTTTACACGCTGTATGTCCAGGAATGATGATGTTTGTCCATGCAAGATGACGTTTAGCCTCTTTCTGAGTCCCATTTTTTGGAGGGAAAAATCCGTACTCGGCGTGCAAACACGAACCTATCCGAGCCTGCACATCCCTAATATATATATATATATATATATATATATATATATATATATATATATATATATAGTGTACTGTATATCAATCTATGTACTGTATAAAGCTAATTTTTCCAACAATTTCCCAAAATTGTTGATTTTTAAATGATCAAATTATGTAAATAAGAGCTGTTTAACCATTATTCAGTATCATTTTATGAACAAATCTGCATATTTAAGATAACACAAACAATGGACCTCTATAGCTCTCAATATAAATGCAGTACAATAGTGCAAAATATGAAGTAAAAAAATGTCAGCCGCCTTTACAATAGCACCTGTTCACCTCCTGAGGTAGTCTTAACAACAGACAAAACACATCAAGGATAACCTACCTATGGACCTACCATTGCTCTGCAGTGATGCCATCATTTTAATTATTTGTTTTAGAATATCACACTATTGGTTATTTTACCTTATTTGAGGTACACATGAAAAGCTATGAAGTATTGGTCAGGTCCATAAGGATATGTGAGAATACGCCCTGGTGTTACATATGAATGTTTATTTATCGCTTTCTAAGGTATTAAGCTAACAGTTGGAGTTCCCCAAGGTTCTTTTCTTGGACCACTCCTTTTCTCCCTATATACGTCCTCTTTAGGTGAACTCATAAACTCTTTTGACCTCCAATATCATCTCTATGCTCATGATACTCAAATTTACCTTTCCACCCCTGAGCTCTCCCCCTCGCTTCTTACCCGTATCTCCAACTGTCTCACTGCTGTCTCTTCATGGAGGTCCCAGGACTTTCTTAAACTTAACATGTCTAAGACTAAGCTGATCATCTTCCCATACTCTTCCACTAGCTCACTTCCCACAATTTCATTATCTATTGATGGCACAACTATCTCCTCTAGCCCCAAAGTGCGCTGTCTTGGAGTTATCCTAGACTCCTCCCTCTCCTTTAAACCACAAATTCAGCACCTCTCGCAATCCTACCGTTTCCACCTAAAAATATCTCCGGGATTAGACCCTTCCTCACCCAGGATGCCACTAAAACTCTCATCCACTCGCTGGTCATCTCCAGATATCACTACTGTAACCTTCTCCTAGCTGGCCTCCCAGTCTCTCAACTCTCTCCACTACAATCGGTCCTCAATGCTGCTGTTCAGCTCATCTTCCTCTCCAGATGTTCTATATCTGCTTCCCCTCTCCTTCAAGCCCTACACTGGCTCCCCTTCCCCTTCAGATGCCAATTCAAGGTTCTTACACTCACCTACAAAACCCTCACCAAATCCTATCTCACATACATTTCTGACTTTCTCTCCCTTCACACGCCCGCCCACTTCGCTCAACAAACGCATGCCGCTTCTCTTGCCAACTGATTACTTCCTCCCACTCCCGCATCCAAGATTTTGCCCATGCTGCTCCCTACCTTTGGAACTCTCTCCCTCTCCCTATCAGACTCTCCATCTCTCTACAAATTTTCCAACGGGCTCTCAAGACCCACTACTTCATCAAGGCCTTCTAGCTCTCATCCTAACCCACTTCATGCTCTTTCCTCCCTATCTTCCCCTTCTGTGTCACGGCAGGCTGTCTGCCCCTCCCCTTTAGAATGTAAGCTCTGACGAGCAGGGACCTCTTCCCTCATATGCTTCTCTTTACATTTTCTTCTACTCCTTACTCCCCATAAGGGCACCTAACACTTGACTGCCAACTCCTGGCGACTTATTGTGAGTTCTTTAATCGTTATTGCAGCAATGTATATAAACCATGTCCTTATTCTGCACTGTAATGTACTGTAAGTTACTTGTTTCTTGTTCACTTATTAGTTTTATGTACTATGTAAGGCGCTACGGAACACTTGTGGTGCCATACAAATAAAGGATAATAATAATAATAATAATAATAATAATAATAATAATAAATAATTCCAATATTATCCCACTTTTGGCTACATTATGGTCTGTTTCTTTCCCAAGAAATTTGAGGTATCGCTATTCAATGGAATGAACCTTATAGAGGAATACAAAGGAGAGAATACGAAAGACCCTTTGATGAGCACTTTTTTCCACATCTTTGTGGTATGTACATAAGAAATATTTGTTTTAACTATGTCATTAATGCATATGTGGTGCCCCTTTTTCCCTTTAAATGTATATTATTAATTATATTAATAATTATTATATTTGTTAATACAAATTATACTGTATCGGGTTTAAGTAAATATTATTTACATAATTTCATAATTAAAAAAATCAACAATTTTGGGGATATTTTTGGAAATTTAAACCAGATCAGTTCTGCCTTTTAAATGATTGCTGCTTTAAAAACACAGGTAGACTTATGTCTGTACCTGCATCTCGCAGCCTATTACATAAGCCCCTTAGAGCCTACGGTGCCAGATTTTCTGAGAGGCTACATTATGGATCTATTAAAGTTGCTTCGTAATGATACTTTGATAAGTTATTCTTGCAATTTCTAACAAATTGTTTTATGCTTATTCATGCTGTTAGATATTGTATTTCAACTGAAAATCACTGGTGCCATTGCAGAGATGGTTAACATGCATTCTTTACAAATGACAGGAGAGAAACTGCATAAGAAACTGTTGAATTTCTGTGTCATATGACAGGGTTCGGTACGGGATCCCGATGGTCAGGATGCCGATAGTCAGAATACCGACAGTGGCATACCGACAGTCAGAATCCTGACAGATTTCCATAAGTGTTATAACCCTTACTCGAACCCACCCCTCGCACTGCCTAAGCCTGACCCTCCTGTCCTGCAGCCTAACCTTAACCCTCTCGTCCTGCAGCCTAACCCTAACGATCCTGCAGTCCTAACCCTCCCCCTAACCCTAATTCTAAGCCTCCCCCTAACCCTAATACTTACCTCCACAATCTGTCAGTATTCTGACAGTTGGGATGCCGCTGTTGGTATTGTGACCGTCGGCATCCTGACTGTTGGGATGCTGGCTACATCTCATCTGTTCTACATTACTGTATTTACTTTCACACTTTTGAAGGGTTGTAATTAGAAGTGGTTTGTTATCTCATTATAATTAAAAATGAGAGGTTCAGCCTTGCTGAAAACTAAACACACCCAAACTTTGGTGGATCTAAAAACCGGATCTTGCATGTTTTCGATTGAAGTTACATCTTTCCCTGGTGATTTCAGGTGCTGTGGGGCGGTCAAAATTGACTGGAAATTAATGTTGTTCATGTTATTAATACTATAAGAACAAATATAGGTCCAAATTACATGATTTTAGCTGTTTTTATCAATTCTTAAAGAAATCAAAAACTGAAACAATCAAAACACTTGAAAGTGGTTTTGCCAAAACACGACGCTGATTTAGAACCAAAACCAAAGCACAGGGCTCTATGCACATCTCTAATTATATTACATAATTATCTCACATATGTCAGTATTTCCTTTGTTAAGAGCTAGCGTATTTACTGACATGAAAGTGTACTCTCCCCATCTTCATGTGATAGCACATTAGACCACAAATGCAACTATATGTAGTGTTGTCTAGATAGATATTTCACTTCTTAGGATGTGTACATACTCTACCCCACATTAGAATAGTAGAGGAGTTCTAAGTTTATGTTGTAGTTTGCAGAAAGATCACACATACTTAGCACACTTGCTTACTTTCCGGCAATGTCTGGGAGAAGTCTACATTTTGGAGAGTTCTTCCTGACTCCAAAGAGATTAAGGAACCCTCCCCTATTCCATCAACTTCCCTAGTGACATTGGCACATCTTGTTGAAGCCATAAGTGGCATTATGGTTTGGGGGTGGGACCACAATGACGCAAATCACATCACTATGCCCATTGTGCTTGCCCCCTGGACTTTCTTTCCGGGACCTTCAATTATTATAAAAGGTGAAGTAGCACACAAAGTAGCAACCAGTTAAATGTTTGTTGTCATTGTCTAGACAACATTGTAAGATTGACAACTGGAATCTCGGTTGCTAAATAACATAAACTTTTACATTGTCGTAAACACAGGATCATTTTTCTAGAATGATGTTTTCTGGACATATTTAAGCGATACATCTTTGTTAATATTACCTTTTTTCTGGCCTGCTGATCTTTGGAAGAGTGAGCTTTTACATGCTTTCGTAATGAGCTTGGATCTGTGTACCGCTTACTGCATCCAGGAATTTGACACGCATAGGGTTTCTAGAGAAGGGAAAAAAATAAGGGAATATAATCACATTACATTACTTGTAACTGCCTTTTCACAATTGTTACCAATGAATATTCCCAGAGGTACTTACAGGATAGGAATCGTTTGCTCAAGAAGGGATTAGTAAAATCAGATACAGCAGATTAGTCGTGCTGTCTAACAGCAGTGACTATCCAGAAAGCATTGGTTAGGGTTAGAGAAGTAACCTGCTATAGAGAAAGAACAAAGTGGAAAAAAGATTAGGATATGACACAGCAAAGGAAGCAATTGGTAGAATAATATTTTATAAAATTGTTACATCATTGCTACATATTTTAAATATAAAGCATTAGATTGACTGCCCTACTAAATATGAGAGCAATTCAAACACATCTTACGCCATCTCTCTCTCTTCTTCCTCAAATATCTATTTTTCTTTTCAGCACTTGATTTTATTATATAGATTATCTTTAGCATTATCTTTTTCTTTTCATCTTTATTATTGTAGTTTTTGTGAAGTTCTCACCTTTTGTCCTTTAGAAAGTGTTTTTTGTTTATTTCTGTATGTGTCTTCTGCACCCATATGTGCCTTTTACCCTTCCTTCTATACTATGATACATTACATTTGTGGATAATGTTGTAATGTTTTCAGAAGTGTCTTTCTTGTAATTATGAGGAGGATTGTGATGAATACGTATGGGAAAAATAACTGTGTTTGGAGACTGTAGATGTGTATTATGCCTGAACTCTCTGGAAGTGACATCATTGGCCAGAGTTCAAACCAACTGTCAGTAAATGCAAATGTGATAACATAATTTATATCACTCTTCAGAGTTAATGTACGTAAGGAGAAAGATAAGGTGGAGAGATAAAGTATCAACCAATCAGCTCCGAGACTGTCATTTTTCAAACACAGCCTGTAGAGTGACAGTTAGGAGCTGATTGGTTGGTACTTTATCTCTTAACTTTATTGCATCTCCAAAGCTTAGTACATCGCCCGTTCAGCTTTATATATATATATATATATATATATATATATATATTATATAGATTATCTCATTGCAGCTAAAAACAGCCATTTTGTGTTTTTTTTCAATCATATGTCATAAAGACTCATGCTAAAAGATGCACAATTTGTGTCATTGCTCAAAAGAGATTAAGGGAGAGGTTTTGTGGGACTTTCTGACCTCCCTAACAAAATTGTACACTTGGAATAAAAGTGTCAGGCATTTTCTATAGCACAATGAGGGAAAAAAAGGTTAAATACAGCAAATGTGCTATACAGTATGTATTCAAATAACATGCATAGGTCATTGTGTGCAAGTTCTCTGACACAGTCCCAAGTTTTAGAGAATGGTGACTAAAATATCCGTTTTTCAATTTTAACTAACTGAATAATAAAAGTTCTCTTTTACTGATTTTAAGATGTCATTCTCTTCTTATTTTCTGTTCTTTCTAATTTGATATTTATTTATGGGTCTTCCATAAAATGGAAAACAACAAGGTATAATGAAAATAGGGAAACATCACAGGGATTGTAGTGCTCCTAGGTCCACCAAGTCAATATTGTACGTGGTGTACAACTTATCCCTGGCAACTAATTTCAAACATTGGCAACTATCAGGGCTGACTTGAGGGCCGTTTGTACAGTGTGACTGCCCAGGGCGGAATCCACCAGCCGCCATAACCTGCCCGGCTACGGAGCTGTCTCACGATGCATAAGAACCCAGCCCTCCATCCACCGGCTTGTGTTTATGGTATGACCTCAGGAGGGGAAGGAAGGGGCGGTGGGGTAGAGCAGCGGAGGCAGTGTAGCACAGGGTACAAGTGGACCTGGGGCCGCCTCTGGCAACTTGTAACTGTGCACATTAATATTATTCCTAATGTAATATTAAGATATGCACTACTATACTTAGTAAGTGTACATCATTTTTGGTCTTTTATGTGCTTAAGTTGTTTAGTTAAGTCAAAAAGGTTTGTTATTATTAAACTGCAGATGCAATATGTTTAAGGAAGATATGCTGGACATTAATGCACTGTACCATGTTGTCTACTTCACAAATTAGCAATATAATACAGTTGAGTACTTATTTTGCAATTTAGAAGATCATGCCTGTACTTTATTTGGACTAGAAATAAGTGTGAGCTGCAAATTGATCTTAAGTAGGTATTACTGTTTCATGGCGTTTGATTGGGGAGCGTTAAGGTCGAGGGGACTTTAATGAGTAACTGGAACAGCCAAGAGATCAAATGTAGTCTACAGTACATAACTATTCCATTTTTAGTTGTTTAAGTGAAGGTATGTACCCAATTACATCCATTTTTATTACAGCATTAGGTACACATGCCGATTCATACATTTTTATCTGAGTAAGTGGTGTGAATTATATATATATATATATATATATAGATTTTGTTCTGTGATTGAAATGTACATTGCTAGCAAGTAAAAAATATAGACATGAAAATACAGCAATTTGGATCACCTCCTAACATTTGAACTTTTAATCTTCACATGAAAATACTGCCAGGAAGATCTAATTTTGCTATATTACATATAGATATCGAGTGGTAGTGGGGCTGACTTTATTTAAAGTGTCATCACATCACTTCATATTTGTGCAAGCTATATGGCTGTTATTTATGCACTATATGCACACCTGCACCATCAGGAATATCTTTTGTAAATAGTGTGCATGGTTAGATCTGTATAAGTCACTTCCATAAAGAGCACTATAATCCATTCAAGTCTGACCTGGTATTCCAACAGGAGCAAATGTTTTAAAAAATAGCACCATCTTGCTGTACATATTTATGAGTGGCTAAATTGTGATGAAACATGCACAACTGGCAACTTGTGGCATCACAACAGTGCTTCTGTATCTTGTGTACTGTATCACTTGTTTGTCAATGACCTCCTTTATCCATGTTATGGACTTGACTTGTAGATTATTCATCAGAGAATTGCAAAAAAAGTACAAATATTCATGTCAGATAACACAGAATGAATGACTATCCCCCTGACTGATCTTGGCTGCTGAAATGTCATGGCCTCTAGTAAAAGTTGCATAATACAGGTAAGGGAAGAGTAGTTATTTGTAAGAATTGTTGAAGCTGGCAACTGTGTGGGTGTTTTTTCATGAAGAACAAGCTTATTATTTTATATGTCCTTCCTTACAGTATCCAGGTGCGTCCTTTGATGTTTGGCACGATCGCTTGAGTTGCTGAAAGCCTTTTGACAGCCAGGATGCTGGCAAAGGTAGGGCTTCTCCCCCGTGTGACTCCGTAAGTGAATCTTTAGATTTTCAAGCCTTGAAAATGCTTTCTTGCACCCTTCAAACTGTAACGAAAAACAAAATAAAGAGGAATGTTTCTCTTCCTTTACTTAAAAGAATTTTGTCTTGTTCTGAAAACTCCAGGGCATGGCTTAGCAGTTAATGTTTCATCACTCATATAAAAATGATTTCCAGTTATTTCTTACTTGCTACAAAAGTATCAAACCTTTCTGAAGTTTGGCATGTCTAACCAGCTACTCTGCCAGTTTAACAAAGTCATTTACAAACTTCTTTCATTTTCGAGAAGCGTATTGATGAAGGCTTTGCAACAGTTTATGTTCATGGTTCTATTGCAGCAATATTTGTGAAATTTTAAGCAAATCCATGAGTTTATTTTTCAAGGCATAAACTGATGGTTAAGCTGAAATAACCTTTTAAGAAAAGCCATAGCCATAACTGAAGAAAGTGAATGACAGTGTTTGCAAACTATTAGTTAATTTGTAGGTTTGCTTAGCTGAGACATGCAGTTGACATGTACATTTTTAATCTACACTTTGTTCATATTGTGTTGTGCTGTCACTCATTTTCAGCAGAGTGTAGGGTGATGTGGAGGCCTAGAGATTCAGAGGTACCAGGCATTGCGAGGTGGATACACCCCATCTCCATTCCAAAACTGGAGTCAGCGGGACAGGAAAAATAATAACTTTACATGTAGCATAAATAAGTACTCTATTATAAAATGCACGATAAAAAGTAACTGGGCAGCTATAAATCACTCATTTCTGCTCTAGAAAATAGGAAATGGAAAGGACAAAAGAGTAGACAACAAGGTACCAGATTAACTGTATTTATACTTCTAAGTCTAGGAGCATATTAACCTGTAGCCAATACAGTTGTCATAGCCAGTTTGTCTAAAGAAGCTGGCTGCATGTGATGTACAGTACAAGTTCCCATGCTGACTTCAAATATTAACTATATAAAAATATCATCTGTTACTGTCCTCATTCATAATTCCTGATGTTTTTCATCATAAGAAAAAGAAATGACAAACTGGTCAAATTAATTTCCATAACAGTAATGAAGATAGTCAAAAGAAGAAACTGCCTGTATCTATTTGTCAATTATTTTTTATACACATTTCAGAGCCTGAAAGAATTAGCAAATAATCCTAAATGATTGGAGTATATAGAATTTTACACTCAACAAAGCAATCCAAATGACAGCCATTACAGATGTATTTCAGTATTGGCACAGTCCCAGCACTTTACCATTGAGAGTAATTATCAGAAATCCTAGGTTCAACAAGGTCTGGGTCGGATTATACATAACCCCTTGTGGGTCTGTGCAGTGCTTTAGTACTCTGGCCATTTGTGAATGATAAAATCATGTTGCTAATGAAAAGTACTAAGTAATATAAATAGTAGTGTGTTCTCTTATAAGATGCCTTGATTGTTTAAATAAAAGTTGTAAGACAACATATGGCCTACAATCATATGGAATTTAAATTTACCAGCACATATTTACAGACAAGTGCCTGTCCTCGGCACTCACAAGAGCAGTGCTTTCTATTAAGAGATCAATGGGAACTATAAATTCAATTCAATTAAAAATTTAATGGGGTCTGGCATTACTTTACTACACATTTCCATTAAATTCATGTTTATGGATGGATGCAATCTATGCTGTAATGAGTGACCAATGAGTCTTCAATCTCTTTGTATTATATCAAAAGCATAATTGCTGAATTGCACATAAACCAGAAAATGGTTATATTATATAACACAGCTCATAAAAAGAAAAAAAATATGTAGAACTGAGCACAGCATTGTGTTACTTCAGCCTCTCATAACTGTTTCATTATCAGACCACTGAGAAATTAAAGCTAGGCTATGCTACACCATTAAAATAGAAATGAACAAACAAAATTTACTTTTCTTTTCAAGTACCAATAAATCCCAAAATTGAAATTTTTAACAAATGAGGCAAAAACATTGTTCAGTGCTATGCTGACATTTCACTTAGCTCAGTCAGATAGTAAAGTGATAGCTCTACCCTTCAAGACAGCTGAAGATCCTGCCACAGTGTCCTGGTGGTATCTCATACTAGTGAAAAAAACACTTCTTGCCACTATGACTTTGCCTACTATATATATATATATATATATATATATATACACTTTTTCCACAATAAAAAACAAACATTTTGCATGGCTTAACTCCAATTTATCAAAGCTATTTAACAATACTTGCTACTTAACAGAGGCAACCCCATCACAGCACTTTCCCCATTGTGAAGCATTTCAACAAAAGCCTTTATAGATGTCTGCAGCTACCAGAGAGGAATCTCAAGTCCATAAGGTACTGAATGAAGATGCTATTAGCTAACAGAACCAGACTGCAGTCCTCATTCAAAAAAAAATTAATATATGTATTATTTATACTGTACTACCTTCATTAACTGCATGTTGCATAACCCCTTGATAACTAGAGGGGATTTTCACCTCAATGACACAAATACATTTTAAGTTTTTACTCTGTTATTTTGATGTTTTTCAGGATATAATATACTAGTAATTCAATTAACCATGTTTTGTGTCTGTGTGGTAGGTAATAAATATTGTAAGCTCCACGGACTGATATGAATAATTAAATATTCTCCATAAATTACTGCAAGTTTTCTTCTCTTCCCCACTTTCATTTCCCTTCAGCCGGAGCTCGGTGAGCTGCTACATGTAGCTGTTTTCCCAGTTCTTTACCAGTTCTATAACATCAAAATGGCAAATTAATAAAGCCAACTATCCTTAAATTCAGATGAAGGCAATATCAGGGAGTTGCTGTAAAATCTCTGACGTAGTTTTAGAAATCAAATCAAAAACTTCAGACCATAAAAACTTAATTTTTGGACAAGACCAAAAGGTATGAATTAGTGTACACTCAAACCCACAGTTTCTCCAACAACATTTGTAGGTCTCAGGCCAAAACTTAGGTAGTTTATCTCGAGTATGATATAAACCATGTATTAATATAGCAGACCAATCTTCATCAGATAGGGAAATTTGAAGGTCTAACTTCCATTTGGATTGAAATAGCAATTTATTGTCTTCCGTAAAAGACAAGAGTGTTCCATACAACATGGAAATACCACCTTTACGTCCCAATAGAGAGATTTTAAACATTATGTACGAAGGTGGAGAAGGAAGGAATATCCAGTGTCTAATTTGTAAATATTTGTAAAAATCATTCTTAGGGATATAAAACTGATCTTGAAGTTGTTGAAATGACTTAAGGTAGTGGCTACTATAGAGATCTTTAACCGTCGAAATATCTTTATCAATCCAAATATGTAAATTTAAGTCAGGGATCAATTTAGAAACTGCTAATATAGAAATATTGGAAGAGGGGAGAGAAAAGTATCCTTGTAATCTGATTAATTTATTACAAACTATGAGAGTGTCAGTAATGAGAGAGGGTCTATCTGTAGTCTTAGCCCAAAGCAGGTCTTGAAAGGGGAAAGGATTACTTATAGAACGTTCAATATCTACCCATGGTTTAATAGGTAGAAGGGTGAGACAATCTTTCATATGATCCAGAATGCAAGCATGTTGATAGAGTTCAAGGTTAGGTGCAGCTAACCCCACCTTAGACTTAGATTGGAATAGGTGAACTTTAGCCATTCTATGTATTTTACCTTTCCAAATGAAATAAAAGATAATTGAATAAAAATTATTTAAGAAGAGTATTGAAACCAAATACGGTATGGCACGAAAAAGGTATAGGATTTTTGGGAGGAGCATCATTTTCACAGAGAGACACCCCATCCATGAAATCTCAAAGTTAACCCATAATTTAGTGAATGTTGAGAATTGATCAGTAATGGTCAGTAGTTACAAGATATAGTTTCTTGTAATTGTAATGGCATCTGGATCCCTAGATATTTAAGACTAGTAGACTGACAAAGCATAAGTATAGAGGGACTGAAATTAACTTAGGGAGACCTGGTCAATATTATATGTCAATGCTTCAGTTTTAGAAGTGTTTAATTTGTAAAATTATGCTGCAGAACACTTCTGAAGAATAATGTGGAGAGAGGATAAAGAGGTTTCCGGTTTAGTGAAAAATAAAAGAACGTCATCGGCAGGGTGAGGGTGGGAGAGCAGGGTGAGGGTGGGTGCAGGGTGAAGGTGGGAGAGCAGGTGGAAGAAAAAGTGGGAGAGCAGGGTGAGGGTGGGAGACCAGGAGGCTCTGTACCTGGTCTGTCTATACCACAGGAATAGCTGGATAGAAAGTGGGATACCCTGCAGCCTTTCCTGCCCGTCTGAGCTCTTCACCATCGCGCGGCAGCGGATGCAGACTGATTCTCCCCCTGTCACTTCTGCTCTCTCCCCCACCGCTGCTGCTGTTCCTCCCTCTCCCCGGGCTGTTCTCTTCCCGGCAGGCCACCCTCTCCCAGCTGGCTGCCGGTTGCCAGACTGAGGCTCCTACAAGCACGCTGCTGCCGCTAACACTCTCCCGGATAGAGAGAGGGACCCGGGTAACAGCAGTATTTCGAATTTGAAGCCTGCCGCCACAGTGGCGGCTCCTGATTGGCTTGCGGCACCTCATACAATATGCCACCAGCGCTTATCAACTCCACTGCCTTACGGGCCACCTTTCTGCCTGGGCCCGGGACTTTAGGCCCGGCAGTCCCCCCCATTATGGCGGCCCTGGGATTTAGTCTATTAGCTATCAATTTTGCATATAATTTGACATCGGAATTCATTCTCGGACGTGAACCCCTTAATGTTAGGGATGCCAGTATAGAGGAGCCTTGATGATTGGCCTGGCGCTTATTCATATATTTGCAAATATATGTAACTAATACCTCTGAATCTCTATTATCTAGGATTTAAGTATTTTTTGTTGAGTTTGCTACAGTGTGCTGGAGGGCAAATCCCTTTTTTCTGTGCTCAGTGTAAACCCCGCCCTTTACAAGCACCTGTGCTATGTCATTAAGCTGATATGAGCAACCACCATATTTTTTGTTTACATAGTTAAATAGGTTAACCAGTACGGGTATGAGAGAGGACTGAAAATATAAGTTAAAGTTATTGTTAAACCCATCTGGGCCGGGTGCCTTATCTTTTTTAAAAGATTTGATTGCAGATTGAACTTCCTCACTATTTCACGGAGAACTTAAAGCTATCACATTATCAGAGGAGAGGTGAGGTAGCTTAACTGAATCTAGGAACATATTGATTGAGTCTTCCGTAGGTTGAAAAATAGAATTATCCTGATTAAGATTATATAATTTTTCATAATAAGAGGCAAATTGTTGAGCTATATCTCGAGGGTTGGAGGTGGAGGACCCATTAGTGTTTGAAAGGGATTTAATTCTGTTAATAGCATTTTTTCCTCTTAATTTACGAGCAAGTAATTTGCTTGCTCTATTCCCTAAAGTGGAACATTTTTGATCAATTTAGTAATGGCCAGTTGTATTGAAGGAGCTGAGTTCAGTTTCTTCCTTGCCTCAAATAGAGCAGAATAAATAGAGGCATCTTTTGGTTTTAGTTTATGTTGGGTGTCTAATTGCACAACTTCAGATTCATATGCCACCTGAACCTCTTGATTGATTTTCCTGAATCTAGTCGCTGCTTGGATAGCTGCCCCTCTCATAACTGCCTTAAGGGCACATCAATGGTTTGTAACTGAAGTATCATCAGGCAAGTTTGTTTCTAAATAAGAGGTCAATGAAACCTGTAAAATCTTTTTACTGTTGTTATCTAACAATATGTATTCTTGTAATCGCCAGGGCCTGAGAGGAGGGACAGAAGAATATAGTGACCAGGACCAGATTAGTGGTGCATGGTCGGACCATGTACTGTAGGTATATCTTTACATTTATTGCAATACTGCATCTGAAAATCTTTGAACTCTTCATTGCTAAGAAACTGGACAGCACTTAATTAGTGCAAACATCTTCTGATACTGTAAGTGAAATGTTGCCACACAAACCCATGCACTATAATGTTCTGGAGCAATAGCAGAATGCTTTTGTATGATGTCATACAATAAAAAAGAAAAGTAAAAATGCCTTTTGCATTCCTTTGCACTGCTCCATCTGGACATGTCCACATACCAGAACAGCTACAAAGCATTTTTGGAGAGTGATGTTTTTTAAATATTGTGAATACATTTGGTGACAAAAATCATTGAGTGTCACAAAAGGGCAAAATTTAAGTTAACATTTAACAAGATAATGTTGCCATAGAGAACACAATAACAAAATACTGTGCCATGTATCTTTAGAGGAAATATTAAAGTTTAATGGTTTAAGAATAACAAGCCTTCCTGAACTGCTATAAAGTGACAAACTGTGGTTTCTGTTTATTGGCAGATGAAAATTACAGCTATTAACAAATTCATACAGTACATGTGATTTCCTGGCTTACTTTATTTCCTGATATTTATTTAACAGCAATGTGGCAGAGAAGCTGCTGCTTTACTTGAAAACATGCTACATTATGTTCTTATTATACAAAATATGTGGTAAAACTGTTATTTGAAAAAGCTATTTCATGTTTTATCTCCACATCTTGCTATAGACTACTGTACTTTAAGAACAAGGGTTTTTAGCAATGGTAGCCTAGCCAGAACATTTTAAAAAGAGAAGGTTGTCCTGACATTATTAAAAATCCCAATAAAACCAATGACATAATTACTAATACCTGATATTTTTTTATGCAGCCAAAGTTAATCCTGGGATGATTAGCTCGCATGCTCTCATACAGTAGGCCTGGTCAACTTTTAACTCTACAGCTGAAACTATGAGTCCCAGCATGCTTTACCAGCTGATCGGTGTAAGGGTATGCTGGGACTTGTAGTTTCACAACAGCTGAAGAGAGCCACAGGTTGGCCAGGCCTGCTCTATAGCATTAGGAGCACACTGAATGATACAATGGGCCTGATGTAAAGGTGCAAGCAAAAGCGGTAGCGGCATATTTTTCCACAACTGTGTTTGCCTCTTTATGCTAATGCCACAACCAATTCTGAGCCTAATGAGGCGGCCACTGGCTGCGCCAATATGCCTTTGCGGTGCATACTAAGATGCATCATCAGCCGCATCAGCTTGCATCAGTCCTATGGCAGGTCCAACTATGCCGTCTGAACATGGCCTTAAAAATACATATAATGAGGAAGCGGCCAGCTGTGAAATGCGTTGCAATTTTACGTGAAAATTTTATTTTTAATTTCCGTTATAATTTTAAGCCTGATTTTTAACTTGTGATACTGTGTTTTTAAATTATTTTAAAATTATTTGTAATTTTAATTATTTCTCTAACCATTGTTGTCTACAATAGTGAAATCGATTTTGTTATTTTTAAATTTAGTTTATCCATGACAATAGTGAGCTGTATTATAATGCCATTAGTCTAACTAATATAATCATTTGATTACTGATTAGCAGTTTTGTTGGGTCAAGCCTTATTTGCCAATTGCAACCTATATTTTATGTTTGGGTACGAGGGTGTTATACCACTTATATCTTAAGTGCTGACACTACCTTTAACAGTCCTATATTGCTTGGCTCCCATTTATGGAGAGTAAAGGCTTTGCATAGTGGAATATTCACAATGAAGTTTTGATATATAAAGTCCCCTTCTCAGAGCTGTACCAAATATCGAGAAAAGCAAGACACAAAGAACAAAACACACAAAAAAATGGGAAGCTTTATTTTTACACTGCAATTAATAGTTGAGATCCTCCTATCTCTAAACTGTTCACACATTTCAAATTTGCCCCCCAACAACTCAACATGGTTTTACCAAGGTGCCAAATCCACCGTCTAACTGGATTTCTCATAACTCTAAATGATTCATTTTGTACTTCTGTATTGCAATGATCTTGTTACCGATAATAAAGTTCAGTATAAGAATGAATACATTATTCTATAACACGAGAAAAAAAAAGGCTTCTGAGCTGGCTCAAACAGGGTTTATAAATAAAAGAAAGGTTAAGTACTGCTTACCATGCTACAGCTACAGCAATGCTTTTAGAAATGTCATTATCAAATAATGTATTGGTATTTGTCAGTAACTTCTCTGACTATTGTATCATTTTACAACAACTGCCAACTGTGATAGCCACCTTCTATCAGTTATGGATGCAATAAGGATCATGAGTTTATTTATTATGTGTTTTTCATTTTAAAATGAACTACTCCTTAAACAGAGAATGATTGACATAGAGAATTGACTGATATTTAAAAACAATGAACTACTGATATTTTGGCCAAAGAGTATGGTAAGAATTTCTGCAATGAAAGATATTAAATTCAGTACCAGAGCCAAGACTTGTTTTCCCTTAAATTGATCAAAAACTTGAAGACATGCACTTTCACTTAAGCGTTCATACAGCTGCTTATGAAGTCCATGTGGTAATATTGAAAGTGCATATTATGGAGTTATTGTTTTTGTTATAACAGTATTTGGCAGAGTATCTTGTTAACAACGCATTGTTTTGATAAAATGGATTTTTTTATACATGTCTTTCAAAGGGCCACGGAGATTAGGAATTTACTTTCTTTTTCACGGGTTAATATATGTAATTAAAGCAATATGATCCATTCTTTGTACTTCAGAAATTGGGTTAATGTCATGTAACTGCTCACTAAAATGCAACTTCAGATGATGCTATTTTTCAGAAGGCCAATAAAAACATTAAATGCGTTAACCCCTTTACAGCTGGCTTGATTATTTAAGTATATACTGGGCTGATGTAGAGTTTAAATGTATTTGTGTCCTAAAACATAGATGTACAATGCACTCACTGATAGCTGTAGTTGGGTACAAATACAAAGATGGTCAGATTGCTGGATGCATGCAGCTCTGGAACAGTAGCATAGGTGTAAGTGTATATAATGCAAACCTCACATATACACTTATGCCCATTTTGTTCTATTATCTTTGATATCGGAATATGGATTCACTATTAGGATTGATAAAATAAAGTAAACCTCTTGAATACAGCTGGTATAACTATCCTACTTGTGTTTGTGGAATAAAAAAAAAATATTGTACAGCAATGAAGAATATTGTGAGTTAAGATTTGACATGTGTTACCGGTTGGTGTTGTCAAAATCTTTGTAAGTGAGGGTCATGGATTCTGAAGGACATAGGGCCAGATTCAGAGATATACGTTACCTCAATGGTAATGCACATCTCTAATGGTTTGAGATCTGTGCACTAACAGATGGTGCAATGTGTATGTGCAGAACTCGTTCTGTAACATCGCTTGTAGTGCCTTGGACGCCGCAGTCTGATTGACAGGCTGCAGCTGTTTGGGGGCGGTGATGGTGAGCGATTTACAAAATAGGGGTGTGTCAGCCCCGTTTTGTAAGTGTGCCGAGGCCAGGGTGAGGTCTGTGCCTTCTAACACAGATATACTGGCAAATGCAGCATGGTTACACTGGACATCTTGAGTAACTGAGGGTTACTCTGATGTCCGATGGTCACACAGATTACCCGAAGATGTGTCCTTGGCTGTAGTAGTGGATCACAGAAGCCAACAGGAGGCGCCTTTTTACACAACATGCCTTCTGCAGCATTTGCATAGCTTCACACAGCCGCTGTCTACAAAGACTGTGGGAATAGCGTATATCTCGCGTGCATGTGTGTGAGCATGTGATAGGGAATATAGATTGTAAGCTCAACTGGGGCACGGACTAATGTGAATGGCCAATATTCTCTTTAAAGTGCTGCGGAATATGTGTGCTCTATATAAATAACTGGTAATATATAAATATCTCTGAATCAAGCCCATAAGAATCCAGTATAGGGATTTGCAGAATGGTGCAACAGATGTGGAGAAGTGAGAAAGAGCATTAACTATGACTCTGCTCGACTGGGTATGTTAACGGCAATACGGAAAGCAGATTATAGGAACAAATGTTCTAATCCTAGGAAAAGATTAAGTACAGTACCCCCAGATACTCCTTCAACTAATAAAATGACAAAATAAGTGATCTTTAAAGAACATAAATTTGCTGGAACTCATGGTTTGCAGACAAAGGTGAGCTCTAATAAGGGGGTTCGGTATAGGATCACGTCTGCAGTCACAATGTCAGCAGTTAATTTGTGCCGGGATCCCAACATGGTTAGTACTTACAGTATTTTTACCTTGCCGGACTTTAAACTTGCCACATGTCAGGATCCTGGCGCTGGCTTTCTGGTGTCTACAAAGGCACTGTCGACATTGTGACTGCAGACATCCAAACTGCATCCCTTAATGAGAGTATAATTTGTAACTGAAGTGCTGTTTTTTTTATCACCTCAATATTTATATTTACCAAGGATCTATAAATGATCATTGAACATAAAATACTAGATATGTTGTGTAAAACTAATACCGTGATCATAATATATACAGTTCTAACAATATAGCTGTTGAAACTTATGGAACACAGTAACTCTATTCCCACAACACCCTTGCCCTTTTATATGTTACTACTCCAATCTGAAAGTTTTTTTTTCTTTCAATCTAGGTTTCAGCTGGGGTGTAAGTTTATTATTGGCCAGTGATACTGATGGGAAATTAGAGGTCTCTTTCTCTATATAAGATCTGGTAAAATCTGGTAATCTAGTATCCCTCTTTGTTAAAACCTAAAGAAAACTCTCCTCCACTGGAGAAATACTCCACATTTCTCTATGTTATACCAACTCTGGCACGAACTCTTGTTCTGACAGAAAAAAACCTTTTTGAAGGAAGATGACAGAAATAACTTTAGGGTCATCCATTCCATCAGACCAACTTACAACTATTAATATCACCAGTACCTAGGAGTGAAGCTAGCCTTTCTGACACCCGGGGCAAAGACTCATCATTACGCCATATGCAGTAATACAGACAGCATTAGTGACCGCCATATCATATATACAGCATTAGTAACAATCTTATAATACAGACAGCATTAAACTCCAAATTACATCCCCCAGTTTCATAAAACAATTTTAATAACAATTATCCTCATTAAATCATTAACCCCTTACCCACCCTTTTTAGTTGTTGTACCTACTGTAAAACTATACCCCCCTTTGATACCTCAATGTACCTGTTGGAGATCTCTGTTGAATCTGTACCTGTTTTGTAGCAGCCACATAGCAGTGCCCAGGAAGCAGCTGCTAGTCAGACAGGTCCCCCCGAGGCTGCTGTGGTCTGTAAAGACAGGGCGGGGCCATGCAGAGACATATAGGGGAGATAGAGGCTTTACAGCCTACTACTGCATAGCACGGCCCCTGGGAGGTGACAACTGTTGGCTGACCACTCTCTTCCTGCTCTCTCTAATTCTCCGGCATTGCAGTTGAGGCAGCTGCACTCTGGCTTCACTCCCCTCCTCCTGCCACCCGAGGCACAGGACCCCCCCCCCCTCCACCGCCCACGCAGACACAGACCCTGGCCTTGCCCCACCTGGAAAATTGAGACAACACGCCTCAGTTTCCAGGAATGACAACAAGGCTCTGCGACTCAAATGCTGCAGCATGTCAATCATGCTGCAAGTTGGGGGGTCTGCAAGCGAGATAGCAGGACCCATTCTGCACATGTGTAGAACAGTTCCTGCACTGAGGCAGACCCCTAAACATCAGAGATGTGCGTTCATCCTTGGATGAACATACATCTCTGAATCAGGCCCACACTTCAAATGCCAACTTTTCCTCAGATTAATTCTTATAATAGTTATCCAGCTGTAAATAAGTGTTTCTCAAACTCGGTCCTCAAGCTCCTCTAACAGTCCAGCTTTTAAGGATATCCACGCTCGAGCACAGTTAACTTAATTATCTCAGATATTTTGATTCAACCATCTGTGATCAAGCATGGATTTCCTTAAACTCTGGAATGTTAGGACGGGTTTGGGAAACATTGGTCTAAACTAATTGGGCTCATAAAACCCAGAGCTCCAACAGTTTTCAGGGAACGGATAAAGATGGAACCTGCCTCTGGCAGCCTGGATAGGGTTGTGAACATTTAAGCTATTTAGTTCAACTACTATGGCATTCTTAAAACTGCCCTCTAAGATCAGGAATAGTATGGTGCAACACCTACAATGTTAGTTTGGTGTTAAAAATATTACAATAGCAAGACTTCATATGATATTTCCTTGGGAAACTATTTTTTTTTTTCGTCTCAGTAAAGATGAATAACTGCTGGGGTCAGCAAAGCAAATCCATATTGTGTCTGTGCCAGTCAGGTGACTATGCTTTGCCATGAGAACATTGTGAACCTATCAAGCATTGTGAGTTAAAATAATATGTCAGTGTGTGATGTATCATGCAATTCCTTTAGTGTTCCCAATATATGATACGATTCATGAATGAGTCACCCCCAGCCAAATCTTACCAGATGTTATAGACCTTAGATTTATTCAAGTTATTTTTTTTTTCTTAATAATCCATTGAATGCAAAGTAAAAAACAAATAAAAGAACAGTTGGGGGAAAAAGAATGAGAAGTATATTGGAATCCAGTCAGTAGGAGTCCATCGCAGAAATGAATGTGCAGAAAGTGTTCCTTTTCCACAAATAAACTATATGCAAATTTGGTGTGGAATTCAATATGCACATTCAGAATCAGTAATTGTTTTCTATTCTTTAGCTCCTAAGCTGTCTCAGCTTTTTTCAATTAGATTTTGTTTATTTAAAAGAAAAACTGTCTGAAAAAAGGATTAGCTCATTATCTTACTGAGAAATAAAATATATTTGGAGTGTTGGGAGTATTTATTTTGTACATGCCAATTTTACTGTGAAGTACATAGATGTAAAATACAAATGAAATGCATTAATTAGATTTCTTTAAACTATTTTTAGTCTTTATGTTCTGCTATAAAACTTAGAATAATCTAAATTTGGCACAGCATTGACAAAGACTTGGCTTAATTCCTGTGCTGTTAAATGAGAATTATCTCTGAAACAGAATAACTTTATATGGAGGTCTTTTGCTTTGTGTATAAAACATTTTATTTTCTTATGTCTACAAATGCATTTTCCATGTGGCCAATTAACCCCTTCACCGCTGTGCCTTTTCTCACCCCTGTGCTAAACCTATTTACTCACTTTTTGGGCTGGTCACAGTTGCCACATCAATATTCGTAAACATGGTATGCAGTAACCAAATAAGTTTAGCTAGCTGCTTACAGAAGATTATAAGAAATTACTATTTTTTGTTTTTATCTGCTTCATAGTTACCTATTTTCCAGGAAGTTGCGGGAGGCTCCCGAATTTCCGGGTATCCCCCCTGCACCATCAGAAGAGTGTCCGTATCTTCCACATCCAACCCACTTCCTAGTGAAGTGGGCAGGATGGGTAGATAATTGCCAGGAATCCTGGCTACTTATGAAGGGGACAGGGTTAAATTATGTGAAAATGCATCATTTAGACCTGCCCCCTACTCACGGTCCCGTGATACACATCTCTTCTCCAGGCTTCTCCTGTAGAGGAGTTATAAAAGTCACGTGGCAAAGTGGCCAATAAAGTGTTTTTCTTGTTTATTTATAGACACTGCAAGAAGGTAAATTTAAAGCAAATGTTTGTATTTTATATGTTCTACCCACAACTGCACCAAAAGATATTATTTGATTTTTGGTTTGGTACTAATCCACTTTTTCAAAACAGCAAAATACTACACATATATTATAATGCAATTTTTTTTCCTAGCTAGTTTTACTGAAGCGCATAAGAGGTGATTTGATGCAGTAAACCCAGAGTATATTAAAGCCAGGATGGGGGAGAACATGACATTAGAACCTCCCAACTCTGGGATTTGTAATGATTTCTGCAGTATAGGATGATACTGTCTTGTGATTACCAGGACAATAACTTCTAAGGGGCACATAATTTAAAACAGGAGACTCCCCTATTTCAAATGAAAATGCCCCTGAGTAAATAAGTGCCAGAATGGGGAAGCATACCCTTACCATCCCCTGGATCTACTAGTATTTATTGCTTGCAGGATAACATTGTTTGGTGACCAACAATGATGGTTTAGAAACAAGAATCTCTATATGCCAGGATGTGGGACATAGGCCAGTGTGAGTGCCCTCACTCTCATTCCTGGGCTTTTTACAACAGTGTGTAGTGTATTGGATGGAGGGAGGGGACAGGGATTAATGATGTTATTGCACCCCAGACGCAATGTTTTATCAAGCAAAATATTCTCTCTGGCTTCCAACGCATGCATTATGCTTAGGACAAGTATGACTTGTTCTTAGCACTATTGAGTTATATTTAGAGAACGTCTCTCTTGTCCTTAACACTGATGGGGCTAACCACATGACTTCAAGGCACCCAATAATAACACATGTCTGAGAACCAATGCCCTAGATCTGTTCAACAAAAATAACTAGCATTTTGTTTTGTTTCTTATTAATAACTGCCTAGGTAATATATATAATAACAAAAATAGAGTTCCAAGAATGGCATCTATACAATTTAATTTTGATGCTAAATAAAATATTTCTTAATCTTATTTAAAACTGCACTCCCAACTACGGTAGCTATTCAAGTTTTTCTGTTCACCCCTTTAAAAAAGCTGTGGAGTGGGTGTACAGTAAGTGAGTAGAGCAATAAGAAGTCATAGTTGCTGTGACTGTAGTTTCTTACTCTTCCCTCAACACTCTGCAGTACCACACAGCCCACCACAGGGTTTTGGCTGTGGGACATACCTTGAAGCATGTAGAAAATGGTTGTATGGAGCAGCCACTGAGACTCTGGTAAAGGAACACCTTGGATAGAGTAGGTTTTCACTATGTTCAGGAGTATAGTTTCGAGCCGATGCACCATAAAATTATAACACTGGTGAATATGATCACCAATTATCTTACAAGGAGTGTGGGAATAAATAGTCTGATTTACTAAGCTACTGTATGGTTAAGGTTCAGGCATATTTCTGCTTTTTTAACATAAAACTAAAAGAGGCAAAGTAAGTTTTTGTGTGTGCACTGAGGATCAATAGAATATTTTTAAAACCAAACAATTCTATTATTATGCATTCAAATAATATTTAGCCCATGTTTAAAATTATATTTGAAAAGTGTTCAACAATGTTTATCAGTCATATGATAAAGGATGATAAATAAAAAGTTTTCAAACTAAAAACAAATATTGTACAGTATTAAAGAAATAAAAATAAAACCAATGATTAACAATGTTGAGTGATACACTTGTTGGTGACCAAACAAATTTTTCTTAGCAGTCACTAATCCTTGAATATGTATAAATGTGTATAAATGAATCTTTATTTAATTGTTTGTATTTTTTTATTAAAAATCCACTTCTTTCAAAGTAGTTTGGGTTAGTAACAGTTTAGGTGGGATATATAGTACGAGTGTTAATGAGCCTTACTTTCAGCACATCCCTGCTAAACAAATTTTGTAATCTGGACTTAATGCATGTTGGATGCAACTACTTAGTGTGCCTTGGGGACCGTGGTTGCGAACCCCTGGACTAACAGTCCAGGTTTTAAGGATAGCCATACTTGAGCACAGGTGACTTAAGTAGTACCTCAGTTATTTTGATTTAACCACCTGTGTTTTAGCATGGATATTACTAAAATCAGGACTGTTAATGTGCCTTGAGGAATGAGGTTGGGAATCACTGACTTAGTCTAATGAATACCATTTGTATCCTCTTGCACTATTCTTTGACAGTTATATGTGCAGATACTTGTTTAATATATGTGTATGAGCATTGTAATTGTATGCAATGTTAAAGTGTTGTGCAATGGTGTACTGTTTATGTAATACAATACAGAGTTGCATTCTGCATTGTATTACATTCAGTAGTGGTAGTGGGTCTCTATATGTATATCCCGCAATTAGTAACCAGCTTTTTACTGCATATATTACTTTTTTTACAGAATTAAATGTTGCCATTAGTCTCCAGTAGGTTTCATATAACCACAGTAATGTCACATCACACATATACTGTTAGAAGTGGACTCTTAAGGTGCCCACAAATATACCGATGTGCTCACGATACGATTTTATGGCCAATTTCCTCATGAACTTTCACGGGAGCTCCCTTGCCGTCGTGATCACGATTTGGAGTTAAAAATATCCAATCTGACTAAACATCTATCTTGCAGCCAATGCATTGTATCCCAGATTGGCTAATCTGCCCTACAGCACGGCAGATCAGAAGATGCGATATACGACGAGCGGGGACGCACATCGGCATCATGCTCGTGAGTATAAATTCACGATTTGTACTTTTTTTACCTGATTCGTCGTCACGATTCGTTGAAATCGGCCAAATCGTGTAAAATGTCGCTATGTGTGTGGGCACCTTTACTATATAACTGGCAATGTATTGCTCCTAAACGTCTTTGTTAATGATAGGCATATTCAGCTATAATAGCTGAGTATTGCTCCTAAACGTCTTTGTTAATGATAGGCATATTCAGCTATAATAGCTGATCCATCTATATAAATAGATGACAGACTGTTCTCATCATATTTTTCATATCACAAATAATGATTATAAATTAGTGCACAAATGAGAGGTCAGAAAACGATCAGTCACCTGGATACCTGTAATTACATATTTCACAAATGTGATCTCTATATGTGGTATATACGTATGCTTTAAGCCAGGGATGGGGAACCTCAGGCCCGGGGGCCGTATAAGGCCCCCGGAATCATTTGGTCTGGCCCTCTGAGCTTTTTCCTGCTAGCCTCATTTGGCTATCAGGGTGCCTAGAATGGCACTCTGCAGCCAGAATCTATGCAGCAGTGCCACCAGGAGTGTCCTTAGGATGCACCAGACGGTCACACCCCTGCCCTTACAGCTCCCCGGAGCCTCCTCAGGATGCTCCGGGCACTGCTGTAATCACCAGCGATTGTGGCCCCACCCCTGTGTGACATCACACGGAGGGGACGTGGCCTGCACCAGGCCCGCAAATAATGTTATATATATCAAAATGGCCCTAAGCAGAAAAAAGGTTCCCCACCTCTGCTTTAAGCGAACACCTCAAGGATCATTGTAGTCAATCACTCGGATTTTACATAGATAAGTATTTCAACTAAGGTGATTATAATGCTCAGACAGTAATACGTATCAGTACCAAACATGTATCCCCCCATACACTGTGATTTACAGATAATGGATAGATGTGCAGCGAAAAAAAATAATAACTTGACAGAAAACACTCACAACAGTATACTAAGTTAGTAACTATAACTATCTATAACTAATCTCACAGGGCTAGTCCCTTATTCTAGACTACTGATGATAAAGTCACATACGCAGTCTTCCAGACATAAATTGGTATTTTGGATGGTGTACACACTCAGCGAATGTTGATGCACATTTCACTAATAACTCCTTTATAAAGGCAAGGAGCTGGACATGACCAGGAAATCTGAACCCCCTCCAAGCCATTCAGGTTCTGTCATCTGTATGTTGTTCCTCCAACTACAGGCAAGAGTAACTCATTCATACATTTTGTGTTTACATTCCCTTGCATAACTCATCAATAGACAATAAGGTTCCTTCACAAGAGTGTAATTACTTAATAAGAGCCTCACATCTACCTCTATTACGTATCTCAAGTCCACTTACTGTAGATACCTTGTACATACCAAGAAATTATAACAATGTCAGGGGTGAACAGTATCTATAATGGGTACAGTTTGTGCAGTTGGGAGCAGTGGCATAACTCCATCCCAGACTCCTGGAGGCAAGTTATAATTTGGTGCCCCCACTAAAAAAATGGGAAAATATATATTGTGCATATCTATCTATCTATCTATCTATCTATCTATCTATCTATCTATCTATCTATCACATACGCCCAAAAACACTAATGTAAAATAGCCTTAAGCAGGGTGAATATATTGTGGGCAATGGAGAAGGTGCCCCTTCAGTGCTGGTACCTGGCGACAGGCGCCTCCATTGTCTCCCATAGCTCTGCCCCTGGTTGGGAGTCCTGCACCGCACCCCCTGCAGCCTTAAGAAATCTTACAGAATTCATGCAGCGAGTCATATCTCTACAGTATGGCTACATCTTTCAGATGATACTTTCAGCAATATAGAGCTGCACAGTAATAGCAAAGACTCTGGCACGTTTGCTATCTTCTGCGCTTGCACCATTTTCCCGAATATCACTGGAAAGATTGTTCCCCCCCAACAGGAGGCAAAGGGGAGGGACCGGCTGCAAGTGAGTGTGTGTGTGTGTGTGTGTGTGTGTGTGGGGGGGGGGTAATGCTGCAAATGGGCAACCACAGGCAATAATACGACACTGATTGATGTCCAAATATTATCTCCTATTTCCGAAAAAAAATTATATTTTGTTATTTATTTTGCTTTTTAAATGCCACTGTAATTCTAGGAAATCTATCATGAGTTAATGGATAGAAGTGTCATACAGATGTGTCCTCATACACTGTTGTTGAAGTCGCAGATGATAGCCTAACTCAATGCACCGGATACCGTGCGACTCGGCCGTACCCAGCGTCTTTTTCACTCAAAATGTCCATCTTAGGGCTGGATTCAATTAGAGGCGAAAAGTGCCATTTGGAGATAAGTTTCCGTGGATTTGGACTTTCCGCCTGTTTTCAAAGTATCTCCAGGACGTTTTTGCCTAAGCGGAAACTGAATGCATTGTAATAGGCGGAAAAGTATCTCTTATAAATAGCAGGTGAAAAAAGTGCAAAATCGTTATTTTGGGGTGCAAACGTGGGGAAACGACTCACAATCCTCGGGACAGCCCCCCAAAGTACAAATCATAATTTACTTTACCTCAGACCACCCCAAAAAAGTACTTTCGTTTTGAGGGCGAAAAAATAAAAAGTGGGGTGACAAGCATAAAAACTAGCGAAAGAGACTTCTTGGAGGTCTGCAAGGATGGGTCAGGTGTTTTTAGGATCACAGGTGCATGCCGCAGGTGCGTTTTTGACGTTTTTTAAAAGTTCACTTTAGAGACATAAAAATATGCTAGCACCCATTTTCAAGTACCCCAAATTTGATTGGACTACGTATTTTCACCAAATAATACTGCTTTATGCCATTCTTCACCCCTTTTACAAAGACGCTAATAAGAAGCAATTTATATAACTTAAGTACCCCAAACACTTTTATTAGGGCTATTAGTACACATCTACATTGATTCCTTATGTTAGTGCATATTTTTTGGGGGTACAGGCTGATTTCCCCAATTCTGACAGTACTTTCCGCCTGTTACGCATTCACCACTTTCCGTTTTCGCCTGTTTAGGAATTGAATAGGATAAAAAACGGGGACGCGCACGGAAAGTTTTCGCCTCTGAAACAGGCGAAGGAGGCGGAAAGTCGGACAGGTGAAACTTTTCCGACTTTTCGCCTGTAATTGAAAACTGGCCTTATTCGCATAAATGAAACAACTGGAAGCGACAAAACTAATTTGCTAGATTACACTGATAACTCTGATGTGTGACATTTGTACACCTCTGTGCAAATGAGTTGGATTCCATGTAAGAAGTGCTACAATGCAGTGGCTACAGCTTTTACTCACGCCAAGTTCATCTGCAACTTTGTACGTGTTTAAAACTAATTCTTGTGTGGTTAAAGTCACAGCTCAGTATCTCTAGTACCGTACACTGCACCCCTTGGGAGAGTCTCATGACGATGTGCGTCTCATGCTGTATAGCGCATAGACGCCAAGTGTATTTGGACACATCTGTACATGTCATTGTATCCATGGATATATTACTGATAGTATGAATGATGATTTGCTATTCTATTTATCTAGAATTATAAAAGTGCAATACTCAGGGTTTTTAATCACTGACTTGTTTTTCCTTCTTGACACTTTCTGTAATACTTTTATGGGCTTTTTATGTTGCAAATTTTTTATTTATCATCCAATATCATAGGACTAATTGTATATTTCAGCATTGTTGAAAATGTTTTTGGGTGCATTGAGGATCAAAATAATAACACAATAATAAGGGATAACTTATTTTAATTCATAACAATAAAGATTTTTGCTTTAAAAAAAACACATTATTTTGATCCTCAATGCACCCAAAAACATTTACTTTTATAACATTAACTTAAAGTTATAGTAGTAGCTTTCCTGGAAACGCAAAAGAGGAACCCCGCCACATAAGAGATCAATGTAAGCAAAATACAGGATTCTTATCAATGTCTGGTGATTTTTGTTGCATGCTTTTTAAACATATGAGCAATATATTGTGTGTAATATATATATATATATATATATATATATATATATATATATATATATATATGTATCATAAGACTAAGTTAATTTTATACATTCTAGTCTGTATATTTAATCATCCTTTTATATTGTCTCCATTTATATATTTACTAAAATAAAGGATACAAGCAGAAGTGGAATGTTCTAAAACATTGCAGATGAATACAGGTATGCGCTCATGCATAATAGCTTGTATACGCTGCTCACAGTTGTGAGAGATTTCATATCACATAGTGTTGAATACCATCACTGTGCACCCACAGGCTCAGTTATTTGTGGTAGCTAGGCTAATCTGTATAATAATTAGCATGAACTAAAATAACTATTAATTAAACAAAATGCAGACATCGTAACAAAATTATATGTTTACAACAGTAGCCTCCACACTAACGTTGAAACTAAAATACACACATATTAGAAATGTAATGTTGTGAATAAGCTTATTTACTGTGTACTAGAACATAAAACTATTTAGCACAATTGTGATATGACAAGTATGGGATCCCACTTCTACACGCTAGACAGTCTAACACAAAAACTGTACAAAAGAGGACTTTGCAATATAAAAGAAAAAAAAACCGGTGATAGACTTGCATCATTTGCCAAATTTGTGTGGCCACGTGCCACTGAGGACATTTTACAGCTTGTAAATATGACCATGGCTCAAAAAGCTGTAAAACTTGTTGCATTTCCTAAATATGAGAATAATTCTAAACGTCTGTAAATTTATTGTGAACATTTTGGAAATAAAAACAAATTCCTACAGAATTAAACCCTTGCTAGATGCTTAGTTACGTAATCCATGAAGCAGGGCCCTATAATGAATTATTGTTGCACAATATATTTTTTTCCAGTAGCCAAGACTGTATTATGATCAATTATTTCCTGAAAGATTCTGTTGATTCCCTTAAAGTCCCGCCAAAGTTGTGTCTGTTAAATGCAGCTTGTTGATGCTTTTGTAATTCTACAGAAAATTGTGGCAATCTTCCAATCTTTTCTCAATAGGGTATTTGGACCACTAGAGAGGATTTGGTGGATTTAACACATTGCCTGTTTGATTGAGCCAACAAATTATACTCAACTTGCTATCAAAGTTGCAACACTTTTTTTTCTCCTTGGAGACATTAAGAAACTTGTCACAACTAATTTGTCACCACAATTGCTGACCCTTTTTGCATCTGACAGAAGCACAAATTTCACACTAAACAGGGCCCTGCCATACAAGGAAGTGAGTGAGTGATCACAAACTACAGCATGTTATGACAGCATGGCAGGAAGGTACACATTAACCCTGACAGAGGTGGAAACTTCTCAAAATGAATCACAAAACACAGCAAAGCAAGTAAACCACAGGTTGAGTGCTAGGTTAAACCCCAACCCCCCAAAACTGATGTACTGTAGAATAAATGACATTAGTGTTCTTTAACCCCTTTGCTGCTGAGAGTTTTAGCGCCCCTGTGTAGAGACCATTTTTTGATGTTTGAACTCATCACATGAATATCTCTGATTTTTTTTATTTAATACTCACAGAAATTATACCTTGTTTTATTATTTATTTATTTATTTTTCAGAAGACTTTGAATTGCGATTTTCAGAAAATTCCATCAGCTTTTGAAAGCCGCTGCTTTCCAGTGAGTTGAAGGTGAAAATTTAAAACGGCACCTGCATTAAGTGTAAAACATGCCGGGCTTTACACTGACTACTGGTGCCATTGTCAATTTTCACCTGCAACCCGCAAGGAATCAGCGGCCCTACATGTAATTAAAAATTTAAAAATTTAAATCTGCACTTGAAAATGATAACGTATTTTTTTATGTTCATTTTCACCATCTTGATTTTCACGCTTACTATGTGTAAGGGAAACCCCACAAGACCCACCATTTTTTAAACTAGAAACCTACCAGAGGGCAGACTTGGGACCAAAGGAAAATAGCAGGTAACTTTCCACCTTGGCAAAACCTTGTTGCACTGCAGGTGGGGCAAACTTAAAATCCGCATAGAGATTTAGATTTAAGATTGTTGCGTCCAAACTCAAATCTAAATTGCAGTGTAAGATATGTATTTGCACCACTTGCATTGCAACACGGGGGCATATTCAATTAGAAGCGAAATCAGATGTTTTCGCCGTCGTTTGCAAATCATTCGTCTTTATGTCCCCCCAAAATACCAGCCCCAATACATTAAATGCATTTTTCACGAAAAAAAAAAAAAAAAAAATTACCGAAATTTCAGCAGTTGTTTTTCGCCAAACTACACAATTTCTGAAATAAATTTTCAAAAAAGTATCATTAGGGGACCAGTCCAAAGGGTTATGTAAGAAATCCCCACATTTTTACTCAAAAATAGTGATTTTGCACAATTTTCCCCTTTTTTAAAATGGAGAAAAGTATTCTCCATTTTTACATGAAAAATCTTATCGCCGATGACGATAATATCGCCTGGGGCTTATTTTCAAGCTCCTCCATTTCCGGGACAGGGATGCTGTTCTACGCCTTGTCCGTCAGTGTGGCAAACTGCAGTATGAGAATCATTCTATCTAGGAGTTCACAGGTTTTGCCCTTGAAGTTTAAAAAAAGTAGAGCTCAGTCCCTTGCTGACAAGAGGAAACAGAATTGCTCCTTCCGTATTTCATGTTGTCTCCATCCTGGTTGAAGGTGGTCATCTCCTCTGGCTTAGTGAAGCAGCCTATAATGATCAGGTCGTCTATGATGAAGAGAAGTATTCACTGTGGTTGCTGTTATAAAGGGTACTCCTTATTGGTTACTATAACAGTAGACATGGGCTGAGCCTGACTGGTAGAAGTAGCTTTAGTAAGACAGAGAAGGAAGGTGAGAAATGTTCTACTTCATATACTGTACATGGGGTCACTTGCAAGACCGTGTTATGGGCTCACAAATGTATAGTAATCTCCATGTTTGGGTTGTATGTGTACAGTAAAGAATGCTAATAATAGCACCACAAAAAAACAGTTAGTCATTCTAATAGTGCAAACATCCTTAATTTGACTATATTTTTTTAATGCTGAAACCAATTATATACAAACAATAAAGATCTACATAAAACACTAAACAAACTGAACATAGTAAAGAACAATGATGGGGTTTTGAACTAAACAGAAGACATTTCCTTTTTAAAATACTGTAGAAATATCTGTCAGTAAGTTACAACTTCAATATACTGTAAGTAATTTAACACCCATCTTATTTAATGTTAACTTTCATCACACATTTTATTAAACAAATAAGCTACATTACCATTTAATTGCTTTACTTACATTTTGTAATCTTTTTATCAAATATGCAAATTTTAAGACTGGGGGGATGCATGATGGACTGTGCCTTATTGGCTACTGAATTGGTAATGATCAGTTTCGATGGATAATGGTTGGAAAGCAGTCAGTCTATCAAGAATGTAAACAACTTTTGCAAAGGGATGTCATGTGTCTTGTGAATTTAAGGGATCGCACTAGTGTCTATTGCAAAAGTTTTTATTATAGGAATCATATTTCTATTCCTTTACTTAGCAAGCCTCACTACTGACCAGGGACCCAAAAAGCAAACAGTATATGTTTTGAGATAAAAATCTGTATTGCTGATAGCTGCACCCTCTCAACCTTAAAGCCTGTACACACTATGCTGATCACACAGCAGATCAGATATCTGATCAGTGTGTACCCCATACACATGGATAGGGAGGTCTGGATCTTAAATATTAAAGTGTTCATAAGATGCAACCTTCTGATCCGACTGTTTGCAGGAGTTTTTTAAAAAAAAATGTTTATCTGCTAGTGCTCCTGCATACATACCTATACAATAATCGGTCTCATCAGCCGATAATTGTATAGGTGTGTATATAGCTTAAGTTTGTACTCTGAAGGGCAGTGGCAGTCAAAAGGTAAAAGAGATTGTTATAGTTCAAAAGAAAAACATTTCTCTCTTTCCTATACAAGGTCTTTTCCAGACATATGAAAGACATCAGCACTGGATGTGTGCCCATGATGCAAATAAACTACCGACCAACTACAGATAAACAAAAAAGAGAAAGGGGCACTGGGTAGTGCAATCAGGAGAATTGCACACACTGCTCTGGGCGACAATTTATTGGAGCATGGGCCAATCAAAAAACAGAGATTCAATTATGCATGTGGTTCGTGCAATGTGCGGCTACTCACAGAGTGGATATTTACAAATTAAAACACTGCTTATTTTTTGGTGCAAGTAAAAATAAACAAGTTTGTCTTGCCATGTACTATTAGTGAATTGCCTCACAGTAAATATATGGCCTGATTATGAGATGTGGATGCATCTAGTGATTTGTAGCAAACTGTGTATGTGTTGCACCATGCATGCATATATCCCATGACGGAGGCTCCCGTCTACTGGGCTTCCCAGGGGTCTAATCTGCAGCTCTTGACTTGCACCAGGATATGTCCGAGATTAGAATCAGTGGGCTTTGCCTCCCCAACCACCTCAGCAGACTCATACAGCTCCCTAGTCTACCACAACACTGCTTTACTGCCACTTATGCACAACCATGGTGTTTGGTGGACCAAGACAGACTTTTACATGATTTTAACAAATTACGGGGAAATTCGGCCCATTTTCAATTCTCCTTTTGCATACCTGATGGAAAAATATGTCTTTCTTCCCACCCTACAGATTTATCAAATTTAAATACTTAATTGAATTCCATTTTCTTCAAAATTTAGAACCTTCGTCTCATCTGACAGCAATTGCACATATATTCCTGCAGTTAGAGGAACTCTCTCTTTATTATATAAAACCATTGCCTAACCTACACATGTGCAGGTATAACTGTTTGTACCAGACAGGGAGGGCAATCTGAGTAACTTTCTGATTGAGGAAGGATCGTTGGTTATATGACAAAGTGTTCAAATAATACTGTGGCGAAGGAAAATGCATTTAGATATACAGTATATGGTACATCGTTCCCACCAGATTTCTATATATTTGCAGACTTACAATATGTGTTGAATAAATGGCACTAATGTAGGTTCCTTTCTACGGGATGCGATCAATATCCCGGCTGCAGGGATTCCAGCGCTCAGAATGCTGGCACCGGAATCCTGACACTTGTCAGAATCCCGGCGATGGCATCCCGACCACCGGAATTCCAAAGGTAAGTAGGGGTTGGGGGGAGGGTTAGCGTTAGGGGTTAGGCACCAGGGGGAGGTTAGGTTTAGGCACTAGGGAGGAGGTTAGGTTCAGGCACCGGGGAGGGTTAGGATAGGGAGTGGGGGAGGGTTAGGATAGGGAGAGGGGGAGGGTTAGAATATTGATCAATAAGTGTCGGTATTCTAACCCTGTCGGGATGCCGGCGTCAGGATTCTGACCGCCGGGATCCGAGCACCAGCATCCCGTACACATCCGCTTTCTACATATATGATGGGAATGCCTCGTACTATCCAGAATTTGGGATAATATTCTGGATCTGATAAGCCATTCAACTAATATACTCCCTAACCAATCAGATCACCCAGGAAATCCTCAGATAAACTAACCCACCATATTTGTAATGCAGCAAATATCCTGATTGCTACTGATTGGATAAAACCCACACAATCCTCTGTGGAATATATTACTAGCTTCTTGCATTACACATTTTCAGGAAACCTGGGATAATTGGTACTTGTCTATTAGCAGTAACTCCCAGATACCTCTTAACCATACTCAGAACCACGGCTAATATCATACCAAACTTCCTTTAATTTATCTAAGCTGGAAGATAAGCAAAATCACATGCTAACACCCTGGAGTTACCAGGAGTCGTGCCATCCACTTTTACCACGATCTTATCATTCCCCATTGCTTTCTTGATTGTTCTCCCATTGTTGGTCTGTAGTCACCCAGCATTGTTCTCTCACCTAGGGGTCTTTGTTAGGTGTTTACTGGTTCATACTGCATTGCACTTCACCCTAGTAGGCTGGTCTTGGGTTTGTTAACGTTTAATTATCTATACTGTATGATCTTTTTTTCTCTGCCTGTGATATACTGTGGAATAACGTTTGAGCACTGTGATCACTGTATAATGTCTACTGTTGTAAATAAAAAGATTTAAAAATTAAAATAAACTCCCCCCGATAAGGTGTTTCCAAGGCTTTATAAATAATCTTAATCCTTTTTACGTGTTAAGGGAATATCCATTCCACATGTGAATTTGAAAAAGCTAAAAAAAAATAACACAACAATGTACTCCGGGTGTATAGGAACTATAGAAATTGTGTGACCTGCTCACCCTCTACCCGGTGAGTTGAGAATGATAAATGAATCTGTGTCATACTTCAACAGCCCAAGGTGGTCATTTTCTTCTTAGTGCTCAATGAGATATAGAAATAAGATTCATAGTGCAATCTGTGATAATGTATAAACCCTCCACAAGTAAATTATTTCACTCACCAAAACAAAGCAACAAAACAATGGTGTAGCTAAAGGCACCAAGGAATGAGCAGATGACAGCCATGATGTAATATAGCCTGGATTTGCAGTGATTATTCAGCAGGTTTGGTCACCAAATTGCTGGATGTAATAGATGGAAGCTTAGAAGGCAAGCTGCCAGCAAGGTTTAAAACTCGCATATCATCAGTGTCTTTGCCTATTCATGCATGTTTTTGGTCAATTATAAAAAAAATAATAATAATAATTAAAAAAGTGTAACCACCTCTAGTGCAGTAAGCCCAGGCTTGTACAGTAGTAACAAAATAAAGTGGACAAGAAACATATGGTCCCCATCAACTACTACAAGCACTAGGCTTTGCCAGAAAGGTTTGGTGGCACTATAGCAGGGTGACACACAGCACCCCCTCTCCCACTGCCACCACAGAGCCCATTCAGTCTAAGCCAGTCAGCACAGGGCTGTATTCCTTTGCAGGATCAGGCCCATAGGCAAATGTAGGGGGGGGGGTTCCGTCTGTCTGGAAACCCCCCTCACCAGCCCACACCATGACCACAATAGAAATAGTAATATAATAGAATTTTACTATTGCTGCATGTTCTTCTCAGTATCACAAATGAAATAATTAGCACCACATGTGGATCTTTTAACATGTATCAGTCAGTAATAAATAACCTGTGCACCAACTAGGAGATCTGGAAAACATTCACTGTTAGGGATGTGCTGCTATAGAGCCAAATATGTACATAGCGTTCCCGCTAGGCTGTTTTAGCGGGGCGCGGCACCCTGCCCTCCTTCTGGAGGGCAAAAAGCACCCTGCCCTACAGGAGGAGGGCAAAAAGCGCCCTGCCCTAACAGCCTGCGGGAGCCGTTCTCCCCCGCGGGACGCAGTGTCCCGCGGGTGGACAAACATTCGGTGATCCGGTCACCGCCGGAGAATAGACGCCGGGCGCATGCGCCCGGCATCTATTCTCCCTTTCTGCAGCGCTTGGGGGCTGCCCGGCACGCCCCCAAGTATGACGAAAAGGGGACGCGTCTTATAGACACGCCCCCTTTTCATAACCACGCCCCCTTTTTGGGCGCGAGCGCGCCTTCGGCGCGCGCACAAGATTGCCCTCTATAGCTCCGGCGCCCTGCCTGCCGCCGGAGCTAGAGGGAACACTATGTACATATATGTCCAGGGCAGTGCTAGGTTCTGCTGCTGCTCCTAGCCTCCCGGACTTGCTCCCATGCTCTGGAATGGTGCCCACATCTAAAATAAACACATTCAGCTCAGGCAGGATAGCCCTACTGCTGCATTTAATGGGTTACTGTGATCGTTGGTCCTCTATATGCTGGAATTATGACACACAATATACTTTGTATGATGCATATTAAAGCTGGATAAGTGCTAATTCTACCCTCTTCATGGACTGGCCACACTCACTCTAAAATCAAGCATTTGGAAACCCCCCTCTAGAAATCCTGCATTTGCCACTGAGGCCCATGGAAAAAAATGCAGTCCCCCCACCCTAGGAGAGACAAGACCTTTACCGATAGCACTAGGGATCTAATCACGCCCCTTAGTGGTGGGTGTGGGGGCCTTTGTTTTTTAAAAAACAATGGGGACTGCTACTGCAATTGGAAACCTTGGGAATTACAGCATATATCTCTGTTTAGAACAAAGAAATGGTGTGAGGTGGCGCTTATCAGACACAAGGCAATAAGGATTAATAACCTATTTGAATCAAGATATCACAATAAAAACACAAAACACACATATCCTAAAAAAACCATTCACATGTACATATTAAATATCCAAACAGTAAAATGAATCTCAGCAGGGGCCTAAAAGATGGCCTATATATCCTGATTCCACACGGTACTAAACAAATAGGTGCCTGTGTTGTTTCAAATAATTGAAAGTTTATAGTTACAGTATGTAGCCACAATGATTCTATAATGTAGCAGACAATGTTGCAGTAAAGTTAATATGTTACTGTAGTAAAGTTCTAGTGACACACTTCTAAAAGATCCTTTTTATAGAATGTCCTGATTGGATTTCATATACTCACAATCCTGGATTAGTATAGTGTAGGAAATGATCCAGCTCCTCACTAATTAGGCTGTATATGTGAGTGAGCGGAAGTGTCCAGATCATCCGTATGCACCAGACAAAAATGCAGAGGAAGCCTCCATGTGAGGAGAAACATGTTAAGGATACAGAAGGAGTTTGTCTAAGATATACTCAGTTTTCAGCTATACGAGTTTGGAAGTGAGTTTTCTCTTCTCACTGTTAAAACTCATGTGAGTTTGCAAACTCGATTAAACTCACCATCGGCCAACCAAGAAGTACTTTACATGAAAAAGTTGCAACTCGCAAATTTACAATGAATCAAGTTTACAATCTGGGGTGAGTTTGTAGCAAACTCACTGATAAATTGATGTTTCAAATAGACCACCTCCTGAGCTGCGAGTTTGGCAGAAACATACACAGATCAGTGAGATTTGTGTATGTTTCTGCCTGAATACCTAATATAAAGTGTTTTTTTTATTTAAAAAAATGATGTAGGGTCCCCCCCAAAAGCCTAACTAGCCCTAGACTTGCCAGCCAGTACTGGTTCCTAAAATTACGGGGAACAAAATGAGTAGGGTTCCACGTAATTTAGGAACCAGTACCTGGCTGCAGGGCCAGTACTGGTTTTAATTATAGGGGGGGAAAAATTGCGTAGGGGTCCCCCTATAATTAAATCCAGTGCCGGGCCCAAAATGGCCAGACTGTAATGCCACAGCCAGGAGACCCTATTACCTGGGCTCCGTGGTCAGAGCATTATCAGCCCAAGCCTGTCAGGCCAAGCCGGGGATCTCAGGGGAGATGGGGACCCCCCAAGAAGGGATGCCCCCAGACCCCAGGCTTGGTCTGAAGCCTGGGGCTCTTCCCCGCACCCCTGGAGCATTGGGTACGGGGGTAATAAAGTGAGAAATATAAGGAAACTATTGTATTTTACAGTGAGACTACAGGTGCCAGCATGCCTGCCTTTTGGCACTTGTGGAACTACAAGTGCCAGCAGGTGGCCAGCACCCATACCCCCACTGTAAAATATATAGTTAAATAAAGACACCACACACACAGTGCCTAGTAAAACTTTATTTCATACCCCTGTCAGGAGCAGGTGCCAATTAGCGGCCGCTGAGAATGCTTTCACCCTGGAGACCCTGTAATAGGGTCTCCGGGCTGTGGCATTACAGCCTGGCCGTTTTGGGTCCAGTGCTGGTTTTAATTATAGGGGGACCCCTCCGCAATTTTTTCCACCTGTTATTAAAACCAGGACTGGCCCTGCAGCCTGGTGTTGGTTTCTAAATTACGGTGGAACCCTACTTATTTTGATCCCCATAAGTTTTGGAACCAGGACTGGCTGACAAGTCCGGGGCTGGTGAAGCTTTTGGGGGGAGACCCTACATAATTTTTTTTTTACAAACATTTAACCCGTTTTTTTACAGCTACAACACAAGCAGCCTTCACATATCTCACTGATATGTGCAGGCTGCTTGCTCGGGTGAGTTTGGAAGAGAGAAAACACTGCAATCTCGGGTTATTAATCTCATCTAAACTCGCAACTAAGGGAAGAAATCTCGACCTGCTTCACCATCGGCAAAGTCACTTTCAGCTAAACTCACTTCTTAGTAAATTTGCGAGTTGTAAAAGGGAAAACTCACCCGAGTTTTGGTGCAGCAAAGTGAGTTTAAAAAAAACAAAACTCCACCAAACTCGAATCTTAGTAAATCGACCCCGTAATCTTAAATGGTGCTCCAACCAATCAGCTCCTAACTGTAATTTTTCAAACACATGACAGGAGCTGATTGGTTGGAGCACCATTTAAGATTAGTAATGAGTGATAACAAGAATACCACTTGTTGATAAATCTGGGCCTAAATACTGTGTATCAAGATACATAAGACAATAATAACACAGAACAAGGTACATTTATTAAATATTGTCTGCTGAGATTGCTTCACTTTGTAGTGGCCAATCCGAATTGGAATAACAATGTCATGTCTAATACCCCTTTCAGACATAAGACAAAAACCTGGGTTTTTACACGAGGCTGTGCATCGCCCCAGGTCTGGAGTATGTCTGAAAGGTACGATCCGGGTTGACAGTCCTGAGTCCGCTACCAGGGTTATTCCTAGGACTTGCAACCTGGGTCGACTACTCGACTCCAGTCTAACAGGTATAACCCAGGTCACACCTAAAAGAAATTGATTGGCTGGGGACAGCAGTGCTTGGAGGTGGCATCATCTTCTCCAACCACCCACTGAATGGCAAATGTGTGAAGGGTGACAACCCTTGAATAACCCAGGTTGTCACCCATATGTGAATGGGGTAACCCCGGCTTCAACCCATGCTCAAGGTCCCAGGTCTAAGCCGGGATTTTATGTCTGAAAAGGGTATAAGCAATTAAGCACGACAACATATTCTTTACAAATATTAAAAGAAAGGTAATATGAAAAAAGAAAATGCTATTAATTAGCCAGATATTTGTAGAGGCCCTGTTCAGTGACTTTACAGTGCAATGTAATTGTATAAACATATTATTTTTTGGGGGGGGGGGGTAAGTTTACACAGATTTTGATTAATTGAATGCACTTAGGACAAATAAATCATGTGAAAACTAGGCAGCAGAATAATAGATAAATGTTAGCAGTACATATTATTTTCATTATTTTCTCTGCAGTTAAGATACTTTGACATTTTTAAATAGACTAATATATGAACTATATATATTTATATATATATATAGATATATATATATATATATAATATATATATATATATATATATATATATTATATATATATGAACTCTATGGGGTTTGCTTCTGTAAGATGCAGAGATACTCACATACAATCATTAAACAATGACTGCCGGAATAGGATCGAGTATTAGCAGGACATTTTCTAAAACCTATTTTTTTTACTAATAATATCACGGCCCCCATGGGATTTGTATGTTCTCACATGTTTCTGTGGATTTCCTCCGATGCACCGGTTTCCTCCCACACTCCAAAAACATACTGAAAACAAAAATGAACCCATTTGTTTATGTGTGTCTATGTGATGGGGAATATAGGGCCTGATCCAGATTTGGGAATAGAGTCATACCGCTTTTATACCTAAATTCCGGGTTCCAATCCGTATCAGACCCAGAACTTCCCGGTGCCGACCCAGGATATTCCCGAGTCGGTGCCGTTCACACTGCAGCCGGATCTGCAGTGACCCTGCTCTTCCTACGTTGAAGTGGATGCTTGGAAATGACGTCAACTCCAAGCGCCACTGAAGCCGGCTAATCGGCAGGCATGTGGCACGACTCGGAACATCGTGACCCCGGATTGCACCATTTACACTGCAGGGTTTCACGAGTCGTTCCCGTGTTGAACACTGCAAGTTACCTGGGTTGGATTGCCAGGTCACTTGACCCAGGAAACTAACCCTGTTCTCTTTTACACCCAGAAGCAACCCGGGTTAACCCTGCAATAACCCATGTTTTAGCTCTAGTGTACAAGGGGTATAAGAAAGAGCAAGTAACTGTGCATCTTGGTAAAACCATGCTGACTGGATGTGGGGCAGATTTAAAATTTGCAGAGATTTAGATTTGGGAGGAAAGTGTCCAAAACTGACTTCTAAATTGCAGTGTAATAAATAAAGCTGTGCAGTATTTGTGGGCTACATGCAAAAGCAGCCAGTATTTACCCCACATGCAAAAAATGTATGTATTTGCACCCCTTGCATTGCGAAAACGCATGCAATTGGCCGATTGTTACACACTGCGCATGCGTACGCATTGCAGTACGCTTGTGCAAATGCTCCACTGCGATCGGGACTGCGATCGCAGTGGCTACGCAGACTCATCGCAGAGTGATTGACAGGAAGTGCCATTTGTGAGGGGTGGGGGTAGTCGGAGAAACGCAGGTGTGCCAGTGCGTTTGAACTCTGTTAAAGGGGCGTGCATAAATTATCCACTGCAGCTGCATACACAGCTTGTTAGCAATTTCTGAGTAAGGTGAAAGCTTGTGTAAGTGTGCGCAAGGCTGCGATGGTACCCAATTGTTCCCATATTTTTGCTGTCTTGCTATACATTACGGATGTGTGTAAGGTAAAGTGGGCGTCCTTGAGTAGTGCAGCGGTGGCATTGCGAAGGCAATTAGTATACTATCGCAGTTGAACTGCGTGCGTAATCACAATTGCATTCGCCGTTGCGATCCGTAGCGAACCAAGCCCTCTATTCCCAAACCTGAATTAGGCCCATAGATTATAAACTCCACTGGGACAGGAAATGAAGTGAATGACAGATATTCTCTGTAAAACACTGCATTATGTGTGCACAATAAATAAGTTAACATTTGAGAGTGGTTCAATAAGTAAGGTAACCAGACATCTCACGTGATGTTCTCTATTACATTCTAATTTCCAGCCCAGCCAGAGTAGACAAATGCTTCTCCTCACGGCTATTAATCTGCGCCTCATATCAGTCACACTGTCCCAACATCAGGTGTGAGATGACAGAGCTGGCGGAAACATGGTCAAACACTGAGGTGCTTAGTGTGATCAGATTTCTGCATCTAAAGGGCACATCAGCAGCTGAAATTCATCCCCAACATGTCAAGGTATACGGTTAGAACGTCATGCCACGGAAACAGGTTTGGGCTTGGTGCACTACCTTTGATAATAGCAGTGATAAGAAGTGATCTTCCAAGCACTACCACCACAGATGACAATTTGTGCCACATTTAAGGTTTGATTCAGGAGGACAGACGCATTAGAATGAGTGATATTGCTGACTATATTAACATAGGAGCGGGTACTGTGCACAACATTGTTTATGAGCAACTGGGGTACGGGAAAACGTGTTCACGCTGGGTACCGAAGCAACTCACAGAAAACCAATAGGATAGGATTGTCTCTCATGCACTTGACACGGCACCATCAGTTCCTGTAGCGTATTGTTACAGGTGATAAAACATGGGTGCATCATGTGACACCGCAGACGAAGACAGCATCCATGACATGGAAATAATCTGTACCAAGGCCATGCTATCGATTATATGTATATGTACGAGTTGAATACTTTTACACAATGAGAGGTCTTATTACCTTATTTATTGAACTACCCTCGTAATAAAAAGAGTGGGTGTTGCCGTGTCGGGTTGTCAATTTTATTGGTGGGGCTCCCACATCTCAGTTGCCGGCCGCTGCAGATGAGAGAATGAGGCCTCTCCCCCAACAGTGTCGACATGCCTTCGTATTCGGGAATGGAGGCCGTTGCCACTTTCTCCCGCCCCCAAGTGGCAGCAGACTGTCAATCACTGACAGGTTGCTGCCGCACAGCGTGCGTTCACGCAGGACCCATACTCACATGCACAGTACGGGTCAGGCGTCTGCGCAGATTCCCGACCTAGCGTGCACTGCTGCATCAGGCTCTCAATGTGCTCAACATTCAGCTGTATCTAAAATATTACAACCACCAATGCACAACACATTATACTCAAGAACAACTACTTGCTAAAAGATGCGCACAATTAATTACACATTACACTAAATGACTGGTGAGTGTAGATAATAAGTTCCCAAATAGATGGGATCCTGTTAAGAGCAAAACAATCATGCAAGTATAAACATTTTCCAAGTCCACACAAACATTTGGGTGGCCTTCCGCCTTCCCCTATTCAAATAAAGAAGTAAACATTAAATATCGCTCGGTCGGGCATGCCGGATTGTCCAGCAGGCCCGTCCGATGCGATATTTTTTAGTTAAACTGTCGGCCGCATCGGGAAGTGTATGCCCAGCCGCGGCCGACAGACATACATTTCCTGTGTTCCTTCCCATGGAAAGAACAGGGAAACGTCTCCTCCCCGGTGGAGGAGCGCAGATGTTGGGGCTTTACACTGTGAGATATCTCACAGTGTATGCTGGGGACATCTTCGGACTGGCAGGCTGCCAGATAAAATGTCTGTCTGTCTAACAGGCATTTTATCTGGACGTGTATGCCCAGCTGTAGGTGCATTCAATCTGCATAAAATACTTCAAAGTTAGCAGGTTGCGAGTTGTAGACAAAAATAGCTGCAACTTGCATTTACTCTCATCTCTGAATTATACCCCTTTTACACCGGAACTAAAACTCGGGTTATTGAAGGGTTAACTCGGACACCTCCCTGGTATAAAAGGGGAGAGGATTGGATCGCCAGGTCGAGTGACCCGGCAATCCAACCAAGGTAACTAGCAGGGTTTGACACGGGTGAAACCCTGCTGTGAGAACAGCGCACTCAGGGTCACGATAACCTGGAGTGCGCTGCTAGCCGGCCGATTGGTCCGGCTTCAGTGGCGCTTGGAGATGACGTCATCTCCAAGCGACCACTTTCACTTCAGAAAAGTCAGTTCTATGCAGACCGGACTCCGATGTGAGCGGCGCCGACTCGGGAATATCCCGAGTCGTCGCCGGCAAAATTCCGGGACTGATCCGGATAGGAACTTTGTTCCAACTCCGGGTCAGACCCGGAATTTAGGTGGAAAAGGGGTATAAGAGATGTGCAGTGGCATTTACAGGGTATAATCGCATTCGGTATGGGATCCCGGCTGCCGCATGACCGGCAGTTCGATTCCCGGCTGCGGCAGCCCGACAAAAGAGCAGAACCCGGCAGCGGAAGCCCGACAGCGCTGGAAATCCCGATCGTCCCTAAGGTAAGTATAAACTAACCTAACCAACCCCCCTAACCCTCCTTAGGGGTGCCTAACCCTAACCTCCCCCCCCAGTGTCTAACCCTAACCTCCCCCCTCTAAGTGCCTAACCCTAACCTCCCCCTTCCCTGCTGCCTAACCCTAAGTCCCCCCTCGGGGGTTCCTAACCCTAACCCTCCCTCCCTCTAGCCTAACCCTAACCCTCCCGGGGGGGTGCCCAACCCTAATTCCACCCCGGGTGCCCTAAACCTAACCCCCCCCTCAGCAGCTGTCCACTCGCAGCGCCCGGCGTCGGGAAAATGACAGGCGTCTAGATGTTAGACGTCTGTCATTTAACCCCATACTTGCCTACCCTCCCGATTTGGTCGGGAGCCTCCCAAAAATCGGGTGCCGCTCCCGACCTCCCGGGATGGCAGGCAAGTCTCCCGGCTGCCGCGGATCCCTCCTTTCCCACCGCAATAACTTGTAAAAATCACGGCAGCGAAGGGGGGCGGTGACGCGATTCACGTCATTTTGGCACCGCCCCCTGCATCACACTGCATGTAATATCGGCAGTGTGTAGCGGGGGCGGGGCCAAAATGACACGCTCGCGTGGCTCCGCCCCTGTCCCGTCCACAAAAAAACTTGCCATCTGGCCGGCCCCGCCCCCCGTTTGCTGGCCACGCCCCCAGTAATGCCGATCTGGCTGCTCCCTCCCGGAAGGGGCAGCCAGATAGTCGGCATGTATGTTTAACCCTAGGCGGGATAGAGGATTCGGGAAGCCGGCGGTCGGGATTGCGACCGCTGGCTTCTTAAACGTATCCCGTATAACCCATGGCTAGCACCGGTCCTTATAGTTTATTTACTCCAGGTGATCAGAAACTCCAATCTACATCAGAGAATAAAGAAATCTATTACTGAAATGACACGCTCTCCTGATTGACTCCTTTTGTAATTTCACCTGCAACTTAACCAGTCTTCTGTTATTTCTCTGCATTCAGGTTTCACTGTTAATATTGGAAAGTAAGCACTGAAGCATAACTAATGATTACATAAAGCTCTGTTGTCAGCACTAAATGATGTATTAAAAATAGTATAGTATAAAATAATATAAACCTACTGCATTACACCATAGTTGCCTACCTTTCAGTTGCTCTTCTCGGGAGAAGCCCGGGTAAGAGAAGCAGCAGGGGGGGTGACGGGGGCGGGGCCTGACAAATTGCGCCATTAAGCCCCGCCCCCTTGTGGTAAAATTGCCGCGATTGGTTAAAATTTGTATAGGGGGCGGGGCCAAACAACGTGATTCATGTAGAATCACGTCTTAAGCCCCGCCCCCTACACGGAGACCCGCGATCGCCGCCAGAATTCTCCTCATTCTGCCCACTTCACTAGGAAGTGGGCAGAATGCGGGAGAAATGCCTACCCTTCCGGGGGTGCGGGGGGTTACCCGAAAAATCGGGAGCCTCCCACGAAAACCGGGAGGGTAGGCATGTATGCATTACACATTTCTACATCTGTGACTATTTTCTACATTAGTTTTTAAGTTATTATAGCTACTATAATCTTACATAGATTGATAGTTCTTTAATCCTTCAATGTTAACCTTTGTCTGTGTGGTCATGCTAGATATCATTGCTTATTCTGCAGATATTTATAGAAATATGGCTGAGATCCTGAGTTAACATAATGAGTTCTGCTGATTAATTATTTGGTTGATAATAAGCAGAAAAACTCCAGCAACTGAGATTAAGTCTGCCAAAAAACTAAGCCAAAGCCTACATATGAAAATGACTAATCTGAGGTACGCACAGTAGCATGCTAGGCATGCCTTTATCTGATTGGCATTGTGCTTTATCTGGCATATTTACATTTAGGCATGCAGTAGACGTAACCTTTTACAGAGTTTGTCTCATGTGTGCAGTATTCTGCTCCAGTACATAGTGTCAGCCATTAGGTGTCGGAGATAGTTGCAGTATTCCAATAAAGGCAATGCTTTTCTGCACAATAAGAACATTTTATTTTACGCAGCCAGTGTGTGTCACACTTTCCAAATCTACCATAAAAGTAGATGACTTCCCTGACTCCCAAGAACCTCTGTTGGGTATATTTACTAAAGTGCGGGTTTTTAGAAGTGGAGTTGCCCATAGCAACCAACCAGATTCTAGCTATTATCTTCTAGAATAGGGGTGGACAATAAGCGGCCTCCCATATGTTGTAGAACTACACATCCCAGCATGCCCTGCCACAGTTTTGCTATTTGGCCATGCTAAAACAGTTGCAAGGCATGCTAGGCAGTGTAGTTCAACAACAGCTGGAAGGCCGCTTATTGCCCACCCCTGTTCTAGAAGGTACTAGATAAATGTTAACTAGAATCTGATTAGTTGCTATGGGCAACATCCCCACTTCTAAAAAGCTGCACTTTAGTAAATATACCCCTGGCAATCTCTCTCAAGCCAGATCAAACAAGCCATGGGAGAAGTCCCCAAGGAGAGAACACAGGGAAGAAGAATTAATAGAGACTATGGAGCACATTTATTCATTATCGGGTTCTGGACCCAATAATTAAAATTTCAGATTGCAGCCTATCGCGCCAATATAAAATTAAGGATTGTGTGAGTATTAAATACCACCCACAGGGACAGGAGCCCATCCCTGTGGTGTGTAAGAAGGGAAGTGTTCGCTAATGTAATAACATCCCTTCTCTTCAGGACCTTGCGGCGCTACAAAGCATCCTATGGACACTTCTCCTAGTAAGTTCTGCAAAGAGCCTATAGGCTACAATGGCGTTAGCTACCAGGGCCAAGTTCTGGAATGCTTTTGCATATCTGCTGCGGTCCCCCGCATTTTCATTTGGGGGAAACTTAATATTTACAGGTACTGGAACATGGAGCAATGGAAGAAGGTGGCCTGGTCTGATGAATCACCAGAGCCGTAACTAGACTTTTTGGTGCCCTGTGCCAGAAACAGCATTGGACATAACACAAACCACCCAAAAAAAGTGCCAGGGATGAGATAGGGGAGGCCAGGAGCTGCTGGGGATAAAATAAGAGGAAGCTACAAGTGAGAATGAGAATAAACAGAAAATTGACAGGCCCAAACAGTGCCCCCTGCCCTGTGCCATGGCACAGGTCGCACTACCCTAATTACAGCCCTGTGAATCACATTTTATTTTACATCATGTGGATGGCTGGGTGTGTGTGCATTGTTTACCTAGAGGAAGAGATGGCACCAGGATGCACTATGGGAAGAAGGCAAGACGTTGGAGGCAGTGTTCTACTGGGAAACATTCATGTGGATGTTACTTTGACATGTGGATATTACTTACACATACCACCTACCTAAACATTGTTGCAAACAAAGCACACCCTTCATGTTAACAGTGTTGCTTGAAGGAAGTTGTCCCCCCCTGCCACACTGTAAATATTGTTCAGGAATGGGAACATAATACAGAGTTTAAGGTGCTGACTTGGCCTCCAGATTACCCAGATCTCAATCCGATCGAGCATTTGTGGGATGTGCTGGAAAAAAAGTCCAAGCCATGGAAGCCCCACCTCGCAACTTACAGGAATTAAAGGAGCTGCCGCAAAAGTCTAGGTGCTAAATACAACAGGACACCTTCAGAGGTCTTGTGGAGTCCATGCATCGATGGTCACACTGGATATGTCCACAGGTGGAGGTAGGCATGACAGTTAGATGTGACGGGATACGCCCCTTTCAAAGGTGTGCCGAAAGCCTACTGTAAGTGTTTCTTTCACAGTCTCCAATAAATTATTTTTAAAATATAGGCAAGTATGATGTGTGTTGTGAACAGTTAAACTATCCAAGAGATTATACATCAGTCTTGCTGTTGTTGTGCTCCAATCATGGTGGTAAATAGAGTTCAACATTAGATAAGGAGCCATATTCTAATTAAATGAGCTCTAACAGATTGTCGTAATGAGAGACTTGTTCTAAAACTGAAAAATGTCTAAGACAGGGGTGGCCAGACTTTTGGACTCGATCTACTTTTAAAAACTAAAAATATTTCATAATCTACTGAGTCGATCGCTAGATGCGATCGCTCGCATCCAGCGTATGCAAATTTTTCAAAGTGACGCCATGGGAAGAGCTCGCTAGCCAAGGCATAAGCACACCCACTTTGGCGGTGCGAGCAATCACTCTGTGTATGCAGACACCCACTAGCGTATGTAGAGATGCCCACTAGCGCACGTCATCTCCAGGAAGTGTTTTAAAACATTGGTACATCGAGCACCATCAGATGCGATCGCAGCGCTTGTGGTTGCCTTACCCTACCGCAAGCACTGCGGGGACTTCAGTGTAAAACCAGGCATGTGACGTGTACTGTGACGCTGCCTGTTAATTATGCACGCCTTAAAAACGGCGTGGAAACACCCAGGCACGCCTGCGTTCGCACCTCCACTCCCCGGTTATTAGTGTCCTGCTCCTGTTACCACCCACAAATGGCCTCTCCTGTCACTCATTTCACTGGGCTGTCTTTGCTGGGCGAGCGTGCAGGCTGCGATTGCACAGAGTAGTTCGCGCACGCGCAAAACGATGCGTGCGCATACGTATACCATCAGACCGCTTGCGAGCGCACAGCGCTTGCGAGTGGCTCTGAATCAGGTCCAATGCCCACAGTAGTGCCCCTTATACCATGACCACTTTAGTAGTGCCCCTTATGTAATGCCCACTCTAGTAGTGCCCCTTATTCAATGCCCCCAGTAGTAGTGCTCCTTATATTATGCCACCAGTAGTAGTGCTCCTTATATGATGCCACCAGTAGTAGTGCTCCTTATGCAATGCCCCCTGTAGTTATGCCCATTATGCAGTTCCCCCTGCAGTAGTGCCCCCTATGCAATGCCCCCTGTAGTTGTACCCATTATGCTGTTATCCCTGTAGTAGAGCCCATTATGCAATGCCCCCTGTGGATGAGCCCCCTATGCAATGCCCCAGTAGTTGTGCCCATTATGCAATACCCCCTGTATTAGAGCCCCTTATGCAATGCCTGTATTAAAGCCCCCTATGCAATGCCCCTATAGTTGTGCCCATTATGCAATGTCCCCTTTATTAGAACCCCTTATGTAATGCCCTTGTAGTTGTGCCCATTATGCAATGTTCCCTGTATTAGAGCCCCTTATGCAATGGCCATGTAGTTGTGCCCATTATGCAATGCCCCCTGTATTAGAGCCCCTTATGCAGTGCCCCATGTATTAGAGCCCCTTATGCAATGCCCCCTGTAGTTGTGCCCGTTATGCAATGCCCCCTGTATCAGAGCCCCTTGTACAGTATCTCCAGTAGTGCCCCTTATGCTGTGCCCCAGTACTGGTGCCCCCTCCCAGTGTAGAACAGGCCCCACTCCCCTGTACTTACCTGTCTTCATGCTGGGCATTGCTCCACGCAGTCAGCGCTCCTGCTTTCACTCCCACGACCGCTGCCACTGACTGGATCTAACTAGATCCAGCAGGCGTGCAGACTCCTCAGATCGCGGGTGATGCAGGTGATATCATGACATCACCCGCGCACCCACACACTGCATCACTGGAACTCTGGCCTCTGAAGCGAGACCAGCGTTCTCAGTTGAAGTAGTAAGCTGGTCACAATCTACCAGCGGGAGCTCGACAAACTACCAGTAGATCACGATCGACGTCTTGGCCGGGCTTGGTCTAAGGGGTAAATTTACTAAGAATCACGTCTGGTGGAGATGTCAATCACGAGTGTATTTGGCCATTTTTTAAAACAAGCAAATTTACTAAACTCAGACGAGGACATTTGAAACTCTCTGCAAAACACGGGTAAAAACACAAACAGAAATAAATACACCATCGGCTAACTTGCAGGTACTTTCCATAAACAGGAATACAAGACGGGAATTTACCAAGAATCGTGATTATAATCACAGGTGTAATTTTAGCAAACTCTAGGCCTAATTCAGCAATGATCGCAATTGCAATTCCGCACGCAATCAGCCGATTGTTGCATTCTGTGCATTCGTATGCATCGCAGTGCACGAGTACTCCACTACGATAGGGACTGCGTTCGCAGTGACTAGGCACACCCATCGCAGAGTGATTGACAGGTACCATTTGGGGGTGGTGACGGGGAGGTGGTCGGCGAGATTTACCAGTGTGTTTGAATGCCGTTGCAGGGGCGTGCATAAATTAGCCACTGCGATGCCATACGCAGCTTGTGTACTCACTGCGTGCAATGAGGTTAGCAATTCCTAAGTAAGGTCAGACCTTGGGAAAGTGCTCGTGAGACTGCGATTGTGCTCAATGTTTTCGAAGGTTTCGGTATTACGGATGTGTGTAAAGTAAGGTGGGCGTCCTTATGTTGTGCTGCGACAGCATAGCGATCACAGAGGATTAGCATATCTTCACAGTGAGACAGCGTGCGTAATCGCCATTGCAATCGCAGTTGCGATCCGTACTGAATCAGGCCCTCTGTCCAAAATAGAAGTTTTAAATAAAGTACCTCCTGAGCAGGGTGTCTTGCAGGAACATACACAGATCAGTGTGATCCTGTGTATGTTTCTGCCAGTAATTATCCCCCAAAAGCATAACCATCCCCTGGCTCTGTGAGACAGCCCTTGTTCTAAAAATATGGGGGGCAAAATGTGTAGGGGTCCCCCGTATTTTATGAACCAGAACTGGGCTCTGTGAGCTGGTCCTAGTTTTTAAAATACAGGGGAAAAAATGGCGTGGGATTCCCTGTATTTTTAAAACCAGCACCAGACTCAAACTAGTCGGAGTGTAATGCCACAGCCAGGGGACCCTTTCACTGGGTCCCCTGGCCAAAGCATTAACACCCCAAACTAGTCAGCCCAGGCCGTGGATCCCAGGGGAAGTGTGGACCCCCCAATAAAAGGGTTTCCCTCTCCTGAGCACCCCAGGCATGGGATGAAGCACGATTCAGCAAAAACAATTCTTGGTAAATTTTGAGTGATTCACTTATGAAAAGTCACCTGTGTTCCTGCGATGCTGTGTGTTTAAACTCTGGCAATCTCGGACCAGACACGATTCTTATTACATTTACCCCAAAGACTTTCAACGGGTTGGGTATGAAATATCGGCAGTCGGGATGCCAGCTGTCAAAATACTGACAGCAGCATCCCGATGCTCAGTACTCCAACAGGGGCTCCGTAAGTATGCTAACTCTCCCCCTAACCCTAACCCCTACGTTCCTGCATCCTAACCCTCCTCCCCGCACACTACCCCTAACTCTCCCCTTAGTGCCTAAACCTAAGCCTCCCCCCATGGTGCCTGAACCTGTCCCTCCCCCCCTTAGTGTCTAACCCTAACCCCCCCAGTGGTGCCTAAACCTAGCCCCCCAGTACGTAGCCTAACCTTAACCCCCTCCCCTCCCCCCCCCCGCCCACAGCCTAGCCCTAACCCCATATTCGGGAAGCCGGCGCCGGGATTTCGACAGCCAGTATCCCGGCTGTCGGTTTAATAACTACAGCCCCTTTCAGCAGGGTATTGTACACAGAAAAATGTTGCCAATGTACAAACAGAAATCTCAGAAGACACGCATGAAAAGGAAGATAAAGAATAGCTGTCGGATATTTTACCTTTACAACAATATCCTTGCTGCAATGTGTAGCACAATATAAAAGGATGGTTCAGCCAATGGAATGCCACATGTAGATGATTGTATAGCAAACTTGCCTTCTTTTCCAGAATGTCTAGACTTCCGAATTCCTGGGAGTTCTCACGTGAGAGAGTAGCCTTGCCTCTCGCATCCAACCCATGTCACCATTTACAATTCACAAATTGTGGCAGTGGGGAGCGGGGCTGCCATGATGCAAATTATGTTGCTATGCAATCCCCACCGGACATCCTACTTGAACCAGCAGAATTCTGCAAATATTTTTTAAAGTGAAGATATGAGATGATTGAAAACACTGGACAAAGTTGTGGAACTTCAGAATAGTAGCTGGTTTTCCTTCAATTTTATATAACAAAAATACGAACATAACTGGTAAACTGCAGTAAAATAATGATTGTGGGTAGGAATTACAGTTCCATAAAATAAAAACTAAGGGCTTATGTAATAGGGTGCGACTTGCAGGCACTGTGGGAACTCATGGTTTTGCCTTTAAAATTATTGCCGCTTTAAAAATACAGGAAGACTCATAGGAGTTCCTGCAGCGGCTACAAGTCACACACTATTACATAAGCCCCTAAATTTTCATACTTATTATGCTGATATGTGGCTAAACAAAACAATAGTAAAATGAATTTAAAAAATGATGAAAAGAACAACCCTGCATGTAATTGCTGTTGGCTCTGCTAATCGTATGATACAGCATGTAATAAATTCCATCCTGCAGGCAGGTCGCAGTCTATGTTTTATCACCACAGCTGTGAATATAAATAAAGTTTGCCCAAGAAAGTCTTACAACAGAGTACATGCCTCTGATTCTGTCAGAGAAACAAACTCTTAAGATTAAAAGTGGACACTATAGAAGACTTTAACCCTAATCTAATAAATCGCACGCTGATACTGCACCCCACTGAATACTTTATAAGCATAATCTTATGTTTGTAAGACATAAAAACCAGCTCCTTTTATTCCATCTACAAAGCAGTGTAAATAATTTTAAACATATGGTACAATGCATTATTCAGTAACTTGTGGGAAAAAAAGTGACTTAAAATCATTGAAACGTCCTCACTTAAAAATATTAATGTGTGTCTTCTGTTACAAAGCTTTGGTAAACTAGGTGATGTCATTGGGAAGCGCTGAATCTTAAGGGAAAAAAAAAGGTTAACGGTTTTAAATGGGTCTTCATGGAGGTGAAGACACAAGGAAACCTTCTGCAGGAGAGATGGAGAAACATTGGCTTTGATAAGTACTTTGCCACTGTTGTAAACCTGGCATTTCTCAGGCACATCTGCTACACATTTTCAACTACTTTTGCCTTTCTAATGCAGCCTACAAATCAAAGCAGTCTAAAGGATAGCAACAAATGATTAATGGATTTACGGCGGCAAAACGTGTACTAAGGGGTATTAATCACGACTTATCAGGTATATATTTCCTATGAGAGCTGTATGTGGATTTTCAAAGGCATTCTACTGAAACTACGGATGTTATCAATACAACCTATATAGCCCAGGGGGGCCCACAAAACATTTCAAAGAAATGTGTTTCAAAGATCTATAATACTATTACCAGTTTTAAAGGACTGTATTATTTTCACATTAAGGTTGGGGTCTTCTTTATTTGCATTCTTACCAATAAGAATAAGTGACATTTAGGCCTATTAAGTAATGTTTGGTAATACTGCTGGCTATCACCGCTTACCATAGCGATACAAAGCCATTATTCGCCATCATTTATCAATCAGTGTATAATCTTTGCTGGTCCAGACTCCGTGGACATGCACTTGAAGGATCACATATGTGCAGTAGAACTGAAAGGCCAGACTTGGACTTTCACTTCCACTTGTTGAAAATAAATAAAAAATAAAGGTTTAAAAAATACCCCAAAAAAATTTTCTGACAAAAAAAAATGCTTTATTTGCATTTACTTTCCAATTACATTACTAACATTATCCTGATATAGTGATAACAGAGCAAGTATAGCATAGCAGCAGAGCTTGTACCGATGCCATCCTTCTTACATAGGCTTATGGCGAGACCCGGTGAATCCCTTTGCCAATGGGGCTACCTACCACACTATGGTAACCTATGGTAAGCCTTTTATAGAAGGGACGAGATTCTAGTTGGGGTCCAGGGCCAGCCAGATCATTACTCAGAGTAAACAGGCCTGCGGGGCGCCATGCTCCCTGCAGTGCCTGAACAGAGCTATCTGGCCAGCAACACCCGCTGTGTTCCCTCTACGGTGCAGCACATGAAGCACTGCCCACCCGCCCGGCTTCTGGGCCACTCTGGAGTGAGGTTTAAGGGAGGGGAGAAGGGGTGCTCGAGAGATGTGCTGCTTACCTGATGTACTCAGGTCGGTCCGTCCCTGTCAGGGTCCCATGTACTAGTAGTGATAACTGGAGTGCTGTGGAAGCTACCAGGTCACAGGGTAAGTCAAAATTATATTTCCAATTTCTATGATTTGCTATGCAAAATGTAATGAGTATTTCTTATAGCGAGAAGTGTGCTTTAAAAGGCAATCTCTCAAATTTCCCACTGCTGGTGCCATGTTGATTCTGCTTGCGTCCGTCAGGAGGCAGCTGAGGAAAATAGTGATTAGCTGAGAGCAGAAGGCATTCTGTGTTCTTGATTTTCATGCAAACAGCTCTTTCGTGACTGTTTAATGACATTTCTGGACAAATTTTGGGAGAGACCCACTCAGGGTTAAGTCAATTCAGAAGTGGTATTCACAATTTCAAGACATGGGCTGCATTTGCAAGCGAGAATTGACTGGCCATCCCTCAATAGGGAAGAGCAGTGGAGCATGTCCGAGCAAGTTTAACAAGGTTCCCAAAGAAATCCACCTAATGAGCAGGCCAAGAACTTTGTATCCCACAAAAAACTGTATGGCGGGTTCTGTGAAAACATTGCAAATGAGACCCTACCACCTGCAGATGCTGCAAGCTCTGAAGAATAGTGACTTGGACTTGCGAGAGTGTTTCTGTGACAATCTACTCGGGCTAATGGAAGAGGGCAGTTTCCCTGAAAAGTTGGTTCATCGTGACGAAGCAGCATTCCACATTTCAGGGAAGGCAAACAAATATAATGTGAGAATTTGAGGTACTGAAAATCCTTATGCATTCTTGTAACACAAATGTGATTCCCACAAAGTCAATCTCTTCTGTGATATTTCTAATTAAAATATTTCTGGGCTGTTTTTCTTTGCTGAAGCCACTGTGAATGAAGCTAACTACCTTGACATGTTGGAACTATGGCTTCTCCCACAGCTAGAAGAAAACAGTCTTGACTCTATCTTTCAACAGGATGGTGCCCCTCCTCATTACCATAACGACATTCGTGGCCACCTCAATTACCAGTTGCCACAAAGATAGGTTGGCCTTGCAGCTCTGGGGGATCAAGAACTGTGTTGGCCATCACGTTACCCATATCTCGACAGGTGTGATTTCTTGTTGTGGGGCTTCATCAAGGATCGAGTTTTTACTAGAGATGAGCGGAACCCGAACTTATGGGTTCTGAGCTGATCCAAGTCCCGGCGTCGGATCTCCGTGTGTAGTCCGGTAACTGGCCCTGGCTGGCTGACTCTCAGCAAACCAGTGGCTTGTTAATATTATAGCGGCCCCCAAATGGCAGGTGCTGGATAGCAGGAGCCAAGCTGCAGTGAGAGGTGAGGGACCATGCAAAATGTACTGGGAGACATAAGGGAAAGAGGAGATTGTATGACCCTTGATGAGTCCATCTGCCAGGTCTTGGGCTTCAGCTGACCAGTGCTCCCTGTAATGTGTAAATGTGCTTAATCCATACTGGGGTGTGATGTGGAGGAACACTGGGCCTGATTCAGAGCCGGACGCTCTGACAAGAGCGTTCGCTCTGAATCAGGGCCGTCCTACCTATTATTGGAGCGGCCTCCTGGCCGCTCGCATAGCTGTGGGTGACCACCCACAGCTTATGCGAGCGGCCAAAATGATGGTCGCGACGGTCAAGACCATCGCGACCATCGGGCTTGCGATGACACCCTTGCGGTAGGGTCTCGTCTGCCGCAAGCCCGAAGTGCTTTTGGCTCTATCAGAGCCAAAAGCACTCCCACTGACATCACTAGTGATGTCAGTGGGGCCAGCCCCAGACGGTAGGCTTGGCCATCGCTATTCGGGTTTCGCGCATGCGCACGATGGAGCTCCCTCCGTCGTGTGCATGCGCACTAGGGCAACATCGACCCGCTTGCGAGCACTCAGCGCTCGCGAGCGGGTCTGAATCAGGCCCACTGTGCAATAAATACCAGCATTAAAATGTGCATGATGGATGGAAATAACAATAGTATGGAACTGTACTTATTTCTCTCTTTTCTCACTACAGATAAAATGTGTCTCTTACACAGGGCTGAATAGTAAAGTTTTGGGGCGTAGTTGCTATAATGGCGGTGGCCACTTTCCCAGTGATTTCTGCAGCGCTGCAGCCAGTGCCAGGTCGACGGAGAGGTAAGTAAAGTTAATTGGTTGCAGGGTGTGCGGTGTGTGGGCCCTCCTGGACTCAGGGGCCCGTGTGCACCACACACCTAGCACCCATTATAAATATGCATTTGCTAGTAGCTATACCCACTGCAGAACTGAGTAACTTATAAGCATAGACCTCCCAGTAATTTTATAGCCTCTTTAAAGCAATATTAATTATGTTATGAGTATATAATTTAATTTCAATTATGTTTAATATCCCTATAAAGCATACCATGGATTTATAACATAATTCATAGACAACTGTTACTGTGACAACCTGTCGTATATAATGTACCATGTGTTTGTGCTGTGTACACTTGAAGGTGAGACCCTTCTCCTGGGCTGGCACTACTCCAACCTGCCCCAGGTGATTTTAATTAGTATGGACCCTGTGCATTGCAGTACACACATGTAATAGGCACTATTTATTTTAAGGTAATGCTGCGTACACACGGTATGATCAAACAGGACGATATGAACGATAATGATATCGTTATATCGTTATCATTCATATCGTCATATTTCTGGCCCCCTCAAACGACCATATGATGGTTGATGCGCGGACACAAATGGTCGATATAAATTTCGACCATCGTCCGTGCATGCAGGCCAACATGGTTGATATCGACCATGTTAGCCAGTTTACTATAGGGACCCGCGATCATTGATCACGGGTCGTTATAGTAGTTGGGGGGTTGCTGCATGTGCTGGATGTTCAATCCAGCACATGGAGGCCGATCAGACAACGATCGTCTGATCGTTGTCTGATCGTTAAGTCGCTCTGTGTGTACGGAGCTTTAGTCCTAGATAAATTTATAAAATGTGTCATTATTATGGATGTCAGGGACCCACCTGATGAGGTCACCGTGACGTGGTAGGTGGGCAAACATCTTTGGCCAAACATGTACTAAAGCTGGCCACACACTAGACCAACTTACATCCAACCAGCCAACTTGCTGATTGGTTGGAATGAAAATCTGGTAAGGTATGAAAGCAAATGACAATCAGCAATTTGCTCCCAAATGCCGGAAAATGGACAAACTATTGTTTGAACAAATTATTTAGATCAACATTTAACAAACTTATTTGAACGTCCATTTTCATCTGTTTTCTGGCATTTAGGAGCAAATTGCTGATCATCATTTACTCCCATACGTTACCAGATTTTCATTCCAACCAATCAACTAGTTGGCTGGTTGGACAGATAATCTTTAGATGTGTGGCCAGCTTAAGAACTTTAATATAAAACAATGTTAATTGATAGTTTATTTTATATATATATATATATATATATATATATATATTTTATTATTATTTTTTTTGATATTCAGTATTCTTAGTGCTTAGAGTGTGCATCTGCATTTGCCCCCTTGATTACAATAAACATAATTTTGACTTACCGAGGAGCAGAATGGTGGAAGAGCACACCTATAAGATGTATAGCACTTATCGGCTGAGTCAGCTTGGATCGCAGTCGATAATATGCACGCAATCAACCGATTGTTGCGTTCTGCGCATGTGTATGCATCGCAGTGTGCAAACCAGCCACTGCGATCGCAGAGGCTACGCAGACCTCTCACAGAATGATTGACAAGAAGCACCATTTGTGGGTGGTGGTTTGGGGAAATGTAGGCGTGCCAGTGTGTTTACACGCAGTTGTAGAGGGATGCATAAATTAGCCACTGCGATGCCATATGCAGTGCGAGGTCTCATGGTTGTTAGCAATTTCTGAGTAAGGTCAGGGCAAATTCAAGTGTGCATGAGACTGAAATAGTACTCGATTGTACCAATGGTTTGCTATTCTGATAAGCATTACAGATGTGTGTAAGGTAAAGTGGGCATCCTTATGTTGAGTTTGCATTGCGATCGTATTGGATTAGTATACTATCACAGTTGAACTCTGTAGTGAATCAGGTCCATAGTGCAGTGAATGTAGAGAACTGGAACAGAAATGAGGAAGTAGGCTGAGAACTGCAATGTAACATGCGGTTGATAACAGTCTGGGAACTGTGCAGGATAGCAGTGGTAAACAGCACAGGCTTGCAGGCTGGAGCTAGAGATAATTATCAGTCTGCAAACTGCACAGGAGAGCAGTGGTAAACTACACAGGCTTTGATGGCTGGAGATGGAGATGATTAATAGTCTGGAAACTGCACAGGTAGTAAATGCACAGGGAGAGACGCCGGGCATGTAGGAGACAATGCAGGTAAGTTTTGGGAAGATGCTAGTGGCAGTATAAGTCACTGATAGACTGGGTAATGAGGGCCCAGGATCCGGGGGGAGGTGGCAGGGTAAAGCCATATCTCAGATGAAAACACCTGAAAATTTTTTTTATATCTTTACTGATATTGAGACTTACGCCTCAGTGTAAAATTACAGTTGTAGCCAGCCTCATCTTTACCATGATGCACCCGCACGTGTGCACGCATCGCGGCAAAGCGCAGCGATCGCCAGGTTGCGACCACTCGCAGCCGGCGATTACCCCATTGTAGTCTATGGTGTCGCGCCATCCATGCCGCGATGTGCTCCCATCGCGGGATAGATGAGCATAGCTACACCTGTAACTGATATTAGAATTCTCACTATGGGCTCTATTTATTAACATTATTTTTACTAAAATAAAGTGAAAAAGGGTGTTTTCACACCCTTTTCACATTATTTTAGTTTCACCTACAGTTACTATAGGGCAATTGGAGTAAAATTCGTAAAATTCTACTCCAACCAATAGTATCACTTATTTTTAGTAATCAGATCGCAATTCCCATAATTGTAAGGGGAAATGTGATCCGACCAAAGTTACTAAAAATAAATTGTAAGAAAAGCCCTGTGGATAATAACGTCTCCCCGGTTACCGGACTCCTGCCCTGCTCTAAAAGGCAAAGCAGAGCCCGGAGCCGGCCCCAGTGATCAGCTGTGTGGTCTAAACAGACCGCAAGCTGATCACTGCAAAAAAATAAAATAGTAAAAAAAAATTCACTTACCTGACTCCATGGACCGGTGGTCGGGGCTCCGGTTATGACTCCCCTCTGGTCAGCTGGTCTCCCATGCTGCACTGCGGCCCGGTCATCAGCTGACCGGGTCATGGTGCAGTATGGGATATCACCTGACCGGAGGACATGGAAGACTTCACCGGAGGCCGGATCATGCAGGGAAGTGTAATTAAGGGAGAGAGGGGGTCGCGAGGGGGAAGGGGGGATTGCGGGGGGGTCCACGATCCAGGGGGAGGGGCTTAGCATCGGGGGTAGCAGCGGCGGCCGGTCGGCACATGCGTGGAGCACTAGTCACTGTATATTTTTGACTAGTTCGCGGAGGGGATTCGCAGGGACAGAGCTTTCTCGCAAGCTCTGTCCCTGCAAAGGATTTGTAGTAAATCCTTGTGATATTGCCTGAATTCGGTAATATCACACTACAATTTGCATTACTAATGCGGATTGTAGTAAATAGAGCCCTACATACATTATAACAACCTAATATTCTTAGATGTATTTTAGTACACAATTGTAATCACTCAACTTTAGTGTGCATTTTGCTTCTTTTTTTAATGGTTATAAATTTAAATTTCGCATTCTAATTTAAACTTACAAAATGTATATACATTGGGCCTAATTCAGAGATGTACGCAAACCTGAAGGTTTACGTACATCTCCAATGTATGTCGATCTATGCATGCGCAGGATCTGCCCTGCGCATGTGCAGATCTCTGTCTGCGAGGGCAGTCGCAGTGCCCGCAGTGACGAACATTTTCTGGATTGGCTGATGCCAATGTCTGCGTCCTTGGATGTAGCTTCAGGGGCCCCAGCAGCGTGAAAATACTGTCCATCCTGAGTAACCAGAGGATTACTAAGATGACCGATGTTCATGCAGATGATCCTTTGGATGCAGCAGCGGATCACAATAGCATGCACTGAGCGTCTACTACAGACGCCTCCTGCGCCTTTTATATATTTTCGCACAGCAGCTGTGCATTTAGATGCTGTGCATTTAGCTTCTGAATCAGGTCAATTGTCTTATTTTCAATCAGTCATTACATTTTGTTCTAGTAAGTGTTTTCCTTATATTTCTCTTGACATGCATGGCCTTCATTACTGATTTCCTGTAATTTGCACTTACAAGCAACCATTACACTATCCCCAGGCATGCAGAGTCGTCACTAGACATTTTGCCCTGGGAGAGAGAGCATGGCCAACTTCTTCCATATAGCCATAAATGTGTATTTGACTTATATAGAGACAGTCCTTATATTAATTAATAATTTGGTCACTTGTCCCCCCATCCCCGGAAATGGCCACCATTTATAATATATGTAATGATTTGTCACGTGTTCCCCAAACCCTTATATAATACTTTTAATGATTTTGACACGTTGCACCACACCCCTTATATATATTTAATGATGTCCCCCTTTATCTTTTTACTTACAATGTTGTTCTGTATTCTTTGTGCCTCATCTCTGACTGGGGTGGGCTGGGCTGTTTACTAAATTCCTCTTTGCAGCTCCAATCCTGCAGCTACTTCTTATCAGGCAAGTTTAGGGAGAAGGAGCGGAGCCAGTGAGGACAGACGGGTGCGCTGTTTGCATATAATCCATTGTGTCAGCGTCCGGCACTTGCAGGTTGGAAATAATAAAAAGCTTTATGGGATGGGACAGGCAGCAGTCAAACTGCCCCCACGGCATCGCAACCTGGGTGATGGAACCAATCAGATTGCCCTTGCTACAGCCCTGTCCCCATGACTTAGGTGATCACCGTATATTGTACATTACAAAACACACCCCATCCAAGATCACATTTCTTTTAATTGGGACATTACTGAAATCAATGCACAGCCACACCCCATTAGTGTAGGCTTGCCCCATAGGAGTGTGGAGCTAGGCTGTCAACAATCCCCCTTTGCTTCCCTAAAAACACTCCTTCATACCTCAAAACTGTACCCAAATTAGGCCTTGATCATCAGGACAGCAGGTCAGTCCCTTGAAATTGTTACTGTTCTATCTAAATTGTGACAGGAGGTATATAAATTCCATTTTCATATAAAAAAAATAATTCACAGGGTCTTCTGTGCCCAAGAAAATCTTTGGAAGGGACCCCATAGTTTCTGTAATGCTAATTTTACAAAGCACCGTTTGGCATTGTTGCAATGTTTTAAGTGTGTGTAGATCACACTCTTGTGCGCTGCCCCAGACCCTGTGTCCATCGGTGGAGACCATCTCGTCAGTAAGTGCCATGCTCAATATTTGTTTTTTGGTTTCATAAAATGTGGGCCTGTAGCATTATCAATATTTCTACACATGAGCAATTAATTATTCCATCCACCATTGTGGGTGAAAGTTGATGACATGTTGGGTCTACAGCAAATACAAATAACTACTACTACAATTTTAATTTTGCATATTTATATGCTTTCATATTCACTTAATCTAAGTGCATCAGGCGTGTAACATATGTGGGAAATTCATTCCAAATTTTAATTTGAAAAAAACCAGACTGTTCTGTCCTGCATATGGGAGTCAAAAATCTCCGGGCTTCTAGAACACTGTCTACAAAACTGTTATGTCAGCGCACTAAAAGACTCATAATTGCTTGTGTAAGTGATCTAATTTGCACTAATGTGTTAAAAACTTACTACTTACAGATTACACTGAATTTAGAAGAAGGGATAAGCAAGTTATTAGGAGAATTCCAAACTTTCAATTTCTACTAAGTTCTCTGTAAATATTAAAACAAAAGGTGCTCTATTCTTTGCCCTTTAACCTTGTGGATAATTAATGGTTGGAAAGAACAAAATTGTTAATTAAGGAGCCAGTGCACAAAAAACATATCATTTTAGTTAGCTTTACACTGCATGGCTACCAGATTCTATAATATTTTTCTTTTGAATAACATTGATTAATCTTTTTAGTAGTTTGATAACGTCATAGATCAGAGATTCCTGAACTCCGCAATTGCAGGTTTTAAGGCTGGGTACACACTAGAACAATTTCTTCACAATTTGTCATAGTGAAACGACAAATCGCTAAGACCTTTTCGCGTGTACCCATAATTGAGCACTCCCAAGCGGCGCATCCAAGGTTTGCCTGTGCTGCGCGGCCAATGAGACGATATCATATATAGGGCTGTGCTGTTTAATTAATGACAGAACAAGATATCATTCCATAGTTCATTAAATCCCATAGTGTGTACAGGCAATCTTGGATGGCCCAGTGCGGAGGAAATTCGTCCCATCCATCGGCAAGATTTCCTGTCATTTAGATGTGTACCCAGCCTAAGGATATCCATGCTTGAGTCCAGATAGTTAAATCAAATTGATTGAGGTATTAATTGAGTCACCTGTGCTCAAGCATGGATATCCTTAAAATGTGGACTGTAGTGGTAGAGTGTGAGAACCTCTGTCAAAGACAAAAAGGCTGTAAATATGATTGTGAACAGTCAGTTGTTTACATGTATAGTGAACAGGAGTGTATCTAGGGGTCCGAGCGCCCCTGGAATAGTAAGAGACTAGCGCCCCCCGCCCCCCAACCCTCACCATCATGTGTAGCCCTGTAGGTTTGTGCCAGACATGAAAAAAAAAATATATGGAAGATGGAAGAGAATGGTTCATCTGACCATAGCAGGTCCACCTAATGCTTGGTTGTCTGTTGCTTGTGCGCTTTGCACCAGATATTCTGCTCTACAGAGTTCTAACTGGGCTAGAATTTGCATTTGGTGAATCTGCAGTTGATTGCCGGTTTTGCCTTGCACTTTGGTGCCAGGGAGGGGAGGGAGGAGGGAGGTGATCTGATCCAGGCAGTACAGGTGGTGATCATCCCCCCTCCCCTCCTTAGTCATCCAGCGCTGATGCTTGTGACTAAGAGACCAGCAGCAGTCTTTTGACAGTCAGACCTGGCCGTGGGTGGCACCACAAGGAGGTGACTTCAGCACTCCCCCTGCCAGCACCCCTGGTGAGTACCATCCTGGCCAATAGAAAGATACACCTCTGATAGTGATAATTAAACACAGGAAAATAATTATCTGAAAGTGTGTACTGTATCACTAAGTTCTTATAAAGAAGTAAAGGTAGAAAAAGTCCGTCAAATGACAACTAAAGTTAAAAACAGAAAAACAAACATTATACTTTTCTACAATGAGCCTATGGGTGAAATGTAATAGCTGCAGCCCCCCCCCCCCAGTAAAACCAGACACCCTAGGGACAGGCTGCATGGCAGTGGCTTCCCATTGGAAGAGCTCTCTGCTAATCACAACCAGACAGGCAGTCCCAGGGGGGAGTGTTCTCTCCCCCGGGACTGCCAGTCTGAACTCCAATTAGCAGAGCACGCGCTTCCCATGGGAAGCCACTCCCCTGCTATAATGGGAGCCCTATCTGACTTATAGGGGCTACAGCTGATGCAGTCCCTAGAAGCCTGGGCTGCTTATTAATTTGTGCACGTGCGTGGTTACGATATTGCCCATGCGCACAAGTCACACATTTCAGACTGGAAGAGCAGACCCTCTGGGAATGACAGGTAGGAGCCACCGTTGGTGTCTACAAAATGTAGCATCTAGTGTGAAGAACTGGGCAGACCAGGTGTTCCTTGGCACTGGCAGATGAATACATCTGAATATGGGAACAAAAATGTCCCACAAGATGGTTGAAAGTCTGAAGTTGTGATTTTTTTTAAAACTATGTACTGTATTTGTTACGGTCTCTTGATCGCTGACAGAATCTCACAGAGACTTCCAACGACACACCATAATAAACATGATATTTTCAGAGGTGTATTTGCAAAAATAGAAAAGTCGTGTGTAATTTCATAAATTACCTCTTCTGTCTCATTGCAGTGAAAATGTTGTTGGTGAGTCAATATGTATTCCTCTTTCCATTATACCTGAGCTTTAATGCCTTATATAAGGTGACTTTTGTAAGGTGCTTCCAATATTAAAACCAGTTGCCCAGACTTTGAATTGTTTTACTAGTGAGTTATCGCAACCCTACATGTTGCTTTTTTGCCCCGCACTCCTATAATAGTACCTTGCCCAGTCACCATCATCAGGGCAGGGCTACTACCACTACCTGCATCCCACCCACTTTCTAGTGAAGTGGGCAGGATGGGGAGATAATACCAGGAATTACGGGCCTGTATATAGAGGGGGCAGGGATAAAATGATGCCAATCTTATAATTTTAGCTCTGCCCCTTTCTCAATGGATCCGCAATTTACAACAATTCGCCTCAATAGGGCAGGGCCTAATGACATTAAGTGCATGTCTCCGCATCCAAAGTCATCGGCTTCTCCCCTAAGAGGAGAAACATAAAGAAACATGAAGTCGGCAAGCATGGGGTATGGTGGCATTGTAAACAAAGGGCTCCATGCCCTCTTACTAATGTTAGAAAATAAAAAAATCATAGCCAGCCATGGTTGTTGTAGCAATCAGCATTACTGACGTACTGGGTTCGATTCCTACCAAGGACCTAACTGTGAAGTCTGTATGTTCTACATGTGTTTGTGTGGGTCCACAATCCAAAATTATAGTGGTAGGCTCATTGTATTCTGACAAAAAAAATATAACCCTAATGTACTGTCAATGTGTGTGTGTACATATGGTAGGGAGTATAGATTGTAAAGCTGCATACGCACACAACAATTTTTTGAACGATTATCATTAAACGATATCGTTTAACGATAATCATTTGAGAAAATCGTTCACTTTCTGAGTCAAACGATGAACGATTATCGTTCATGCGCGTTCACGTTTGTAGTTTGTAGTTCAGTCAGACTTGTCGACTCAACGATTTTCATTAAGTTAATATGCAAAATCATTTGTAGTTCAAAAAAATCGTTCATTACACTTTAAAAAATCTGACAGATAATCGTTCATAAAATCGTTGGTAACAAAATCGTTGTGTGTATGCAGCTTAAGTTTCACTAAGGTAGGGACTGATGTGAATGGCCAAATATTCTCTATAAAGCTCTGCACAATGTGTGTTCACTATATAAATATCTGTTAATAAATAAAATAAATAAAATGTGGTAAAATAGAACATGTTTTGGTCTGACATCTTTAGTCCAGTAACATGTGCACCTTCAAAAAATGTAATGAAGGTGAAGCTTTTAATCACACAGCCGTGGGCACATGGCCCAATAAGTTTGCGCGTCACAATTTTTCTTTATTTCAAAATGTGATCTTACTTGGGCCTTATAGGCAACACACCTTACTTCTAGCGGTTAAAATACTGCTATATTATGAAGAATGATTTTTATATAATACTTCATTAGTTATATAGATTGCTTGACTCTAGATATTAACTGGGGTATCATATATTACTTATTAAATGATACATTTGGATATTATTCAACAAAATGTCACTTTTAAGGGCTCAACGGATTTAGTTCTATTTTTGAAATCATAATATGAGTTGATTGAGAATCTGCTGTTAGACATATATTTTTCTGTACGTGCTACTGCAGTCCTCATCATAGGCCTGCATTCCAGCAGGAACTAAGGAGAAAAACATTTTATTTCAAATAAAAAAGTCAATTGACAGCAAATTAACATAAGCATATCATACTATTTCTTAGAATCTGATCTTACAAAAATGCAACAAAACGTTAATGAGTTCACTCTTAACTCATCCATGCGCTTAACCTCATTAGTGAGATGATTGAACGGAGGCGCGCTGGCAGCATATTCTATCTCTCCCACTCACAATCACGCTGGCTCTTTTATTAGCCACAGCCTTCATTACCTATGTCTTCAATTTAGGTCTCTGTTATGAATCAATTGTGCTATGCAAGGCACTTTGTGTAAAACGTAGTTCTGTTCACACTATGAATCACAGGTCATATGAAAATAATATGAGAACAAAAATGTTATAATTGGGTCAAAATTAGCAATATTTTAAAGGTCTCTTTTCATCTCCCCACACAACACTACTCTGTGCGTATATGCTGATTTCCTGCACATAGCAGACAGGACAGACTTTCTGATAGACCAATGGTTCTCAAACTGTGACCCTGATTCAGAGCCAGACGCTCTGACAGAGCGCTCGCTCTGAAGCAGGGCGTCTTTTTTTTTTAATGGAGCGGCCTCTTGGCTGCTCGCATTGCTGTGGGTTGCCACCCACAACTAATGCGAGCGGCCAGGTTGATGGTAACGATGGTCAAGACCATCGCGACCATCGTGTACCTTGTGGTAGGGTCTCGTGCCGCAAGCCCCAGAGAGATTTCGGCTCTAACAGAGCCGGAATCTCTCCACTGACATCACTTGTGATGTCAGTGGGGCCGCCCCCAAAAGGCAGGCGTTCTCATGGGAACGCCTCCGTTTGGGCAGCCACCCGCCCGGCCCGCCCACCAAAGGGGGCGTGCTGTCACTCAACATCGACAGCTCGCCCCCTTTGGTGCGAGACCCGGAGCGACCGATTGCCCGTCGCTAGCCGGGTCTCGCGCATGCACACGACGGAGCCGGCTCTGTCGTGCGCATGAGTTGTGGGCCACCATCGACCCAGTTGCGAGCGCTCAGCGCTTGCGACCGGTTCTGAATCAGGCCCTGTGTCCTCAGGACCACACACAGCTCACGTTTTGCAGGTCACCCAGCAGGTGCACAGATTTATTCAATACTCGCTGACACATTTTAAAAGATCTACATGTGGAACTAATCATTTCACTTGTGATTCTGTGGGGAGACCTGGAAAACATGCACTGTTTTGGGTCCTGAGGACCGAGTTTGAGAACCTGTATGATAGACAAACGCTGATTCTTCCCGTGAATGCTGAGCAAAGCAGCGCTTGTGTGTCAGGAGTTTAGCACTTATGCTGCTTGTTACATTTAAGAGAAGAGTTTCCTTCTTTCCTGGGGGTATATTTACTAAAGTGCGGGTTTTTAAAAGTGGAGATGTTGCTCATAGCAACCAATCAGATTCTAGATATTATTTTCTAGAAGGTGCTAGATAAATGTTATGGAGAATCTGATTGGTTGCCATGGGCAACATCTCCACTTCTAAAAACCCGCACTTTAGTAAAGATACCTCCTAGACTGCACTCCCTCCAAGGAACCTGCCTTGCTCTCACAAGAGCAGAGCAGTGGTTTTGCCTGAGCCAAAGCATGTCCGGGACCTTGCATGCTCAACTTAGGCCTCCAACCTTTGGTTAGCAAGGGAGTCTGAGAAGCTAGAGCAGCATCAAAGAGCACTGGTCACACATGCACAGAAGCCAGCCATGGGGATGTAAGTAACGCTGCTACTTCTCTAATTGCGAGGACAGCTGCTTTACGGAGCAGCTGTGTCTGCACTGGAGCAATGCTGAATTGCTCCGATGATTGCATCCGGAACCTGATGATGAGTCGGATCCTATGTGTGACCTTATATTTTTAAGCAATAAAAAAAAATATAAAGATAATTATAAGAAATAATATAGGCTTTTTATTGTAATAACATAAGAGGATGGACAATGTTTACTGAAAACAAGTAAATGGCCCACAGGTATTTGGGGATATAAAAGTGTTCCTTGCCTCTGCCATAATAGACTTAAAAAAACAAAACAAAAAAACAAATTTATTAGTAAAGACTGAGTCAGAATATGTATTTCCTCAATAAACAGTGGGATCACCATTAAACTTCCTTCCTAGTAATAAAGGCAACACAGACGGTGTAATGGTTAGCATTACTGCCTCACAGCACTGAGGTCGTGGGTTTGATTACCTCCATGGCCCTAACTGTGTGGAGTTTGTATATTCTCCCTGTGCTTGCGTGGGTTTCCTCCGGGTGCTTCGGTTTCCTCCCACACTCCAAAAATATACTGGTAGGTTAATTGGCTCCCCACAAAATTATCCCTAGTGAGTATGTTTGTGAGCATGTGGTAGGGAATATAGATAGTAAGCTCCACTGGGGCAGGGAATGATGTGAATGGCCAAATATTCTCTGTAAAGCGCTGCAGAATATGTGTGCGCTATATAAATAACTGGTAATAAATAAATAAAGAATGGCGATATACCCTGAATGCATGTCTGTCTTATCTCTCTGTTGCACTAGAAAGTCACATGACCACTTGTATCTAGGAGGGGAGGCTTAACTTTCAAATGAGTTGCTTGACCAAGATTCTTAATTTATCTAATAGCACATTAGGGGCCTGATTATGGCCGGGATGTACTAAAGGGAAAATGCCGTAAAAACCCCGAAAACGGGATTTTTACCGCATTTCCATATGTACTAAGGAAATTTTGTACATATGGAAATTTTTACCGCATTTCCATATGTACGGACGCACTTTTATCGGTGCATAGGGTAACGCCAGAAAAACCTGGCGTTACCCTATAGAAGCCTATGGGCTTCTTACCGCCCCTTGCTCCCGCCGGTTCGTTGCTGCCTCGTCGCCCAGCGCTAGCCCTCACTCACCTGCTGTCCAGGGTCGCCAGCCTGCGCTCCTCCTGGGTCCTCCGTCTCCTCCTCCTCCTAAGCTTCTTCCGGGTGCAGGGAGGAGGAGGAGCCCGGGGCTTTCTGCACAGGTTACCAGCAGGAAGCTCCCGGGGCTCGGAGGGGGCGGGGTCCCATGGAGACCCCGTCACCCGGCATCGGGTACTTCGCAAAGGGCAGCTCTTATCACAAGAGCTGTCCTTTGCGATACTAATCGCATATGTACTAAGGTTGCGGTGACTGGCCGAATGATCACCGCAACCTTAGCACATCCCGCCCTATGAGCTGCATGAAAACGTGCACACAGTAGGTTTTTGAGGGGTCACCCATCTGCAAGTTTATGCAAATGCTGCTGCACACTCCTTCCCTTGTGTACATCCATGCAAGGACTAAGATGCCCACTTTTAGCATCTGTGTATGCTGTAATACTGATTGATGCATCATTGGGGGTAAATTTACTAAGATTGGAGTTCTATTAAGAAGTGATGTTGCCCATAGCAACCAATCAGATTCCAGGTATTATCTTCTAGAAGGTGCTAGATAAATGAGAAGTAGCTATGGGCAACATCACCTCTGAAACAAAACTCCCATTTAGTAAATGTACCACTTATACTGTGCACCACTATCAGTTGCACAATCAAAACTTGTAACTGCCCTCTGACAGATGCAATTTCTCCATTTGTCCATGGCTTCCTATGCTTTGTGGCGCTGTGTCTGTGAACACAGCTGCTTATATTGACACACCCACGACACTCCCATAATACATCCACTGAACGGACCATATTTGCATGCAACACTAGCCACCTCCACTTTTCCGTCACATTTCTGATACTGGCTGACCGAATGCAACAGCACCTTTGTGCGTACACTCACATATGCGCTGTAGGGGTTTTCAGCTATTTTTGTGCATATGTAGTTGAATTAATCACTCTATTATGTGTACATCGGCATTGCGTGCGGATTGCGTGTGACTCAGAATCAGGCCCTAGGTCTACATGCCTAAAATTCATGCAGCATCATGAAAGGTTTTCTCATTCAAAGAACCAGGGCCGGATTAACAGGGAATGGGCAGAAGCCGTTTTCTGTGCATGCGCAGGTTTTTTTATTAGTGGCTTTTTTTTCTTTCTTCTTTTTATGCACATGCGCGTTGAATAAGCCGCCACCGCACAGGGGTTATGGACTGCATCCCAGCCCCCCTCCCCTGCAGAAATAAGGTAGGAACCGCTGCTGGTAATTGAAATGTTAAAAACATTGATGGTGATCCGATGATCTATTCTATTCTGAAGTGTGGGTTTTCTGCAGTTTTCATTTAGTTTGGGCTTTAGCAAATCAGCCGATTGCAAAACTGCTGGAAAACTCGAAAACTCAAAACCGATGCTTCGTAAACACACCCCATTGTGTTAAAAGGTACCAGTTAGCAGTAAGGATAAAGGGCCTGATTCAGAGGAGTACACATCGCGGTCCTTTCAAATAACACTGTGGTCATGCCTGGGAACACCTCATTACTTTACATAGCAAAGCAGTGACTTTTTTTAAACTCATGCCTTTATGATATTACCTCAGATGTGTCACTTTTAAGTCCTTGAAGCACAATGAATGAATGAGGAGAGAAGAAGGGAGGGGATCAAATAGGGGAGGGGAAAGTGCCGATCAGAGAGGGGAGGTGACAAAGGCCAATAAGAAAGGAGAGGGGAAGGGCAAAACCAATCAGAGAGGGTCAATGACAGAAGCCAAAAAGAAAAAGAGAGGAGAGGGGTAATGACAGAAGCCAATAAGAAAGGAGAGGTGAGGAGCAAAGAGTCGATCACAGGGTAGATAGGGGAGGGAATTAAAGAGGTGAGATGTGAATGTAATCTATCTGACAGGAAAGGGGAGGTGACAGAAGATGATCACAGAGGAGGGAGGGCCGGAGGGGAGGGAATCTGGGCATCTAGAGGGAGCATGAAATGTAGAAACAGATCTCAGATCCGTAACTTATTTAGGATATAAAGCAAACAGAGTTAAAACTAAAAGGCGTCCGTCATACTGTGCAGCGCCCCATGAATTCTGGAACCCTGGATGGCGTCCTCTATCCATTTTGGCGCCCGGAGCTCATGCTCCACTGGAACCTCCCTCTCTACGCACCTGTTAATGTCTAGTGTGCTGATGGTCCTCTTTAAAAATATCAGTGGAGATCCTGCTACTGTACATTTGTTGGCATTGCAGTTGAGTGCTAAATGTTTCTAATATTTTTGCACATTTATTTAAGTGATAAAACATGGCAAAGGCTATTTATCCATTTTTTGAACATGGATATATATTCAAGCTGTTTTTGCTTTTATTTCCATATGTAGCAGCTAGTCATTATATACATTTGGTAAATATCATCAGTGCACTTTGCCCACTATACAACTTTGCAAAATTACCTTTACCATATGCAAGGTACTATATATGAAATTTGCAAGGCACGTTACAATAACTGTTTTGCTCCAATTTAAGTATATTATTAATTTAGTGCTGTGCTAATTTTACCTCTTTCTATGGCATGCTAACCAGTTCAAGACAATCTCACTGTAAAAACATGTTTTCAGTTGGCATGTCTGTGACAGGAGTCAACACAAAAAGTAAACCTATTGATGGAGCATATTGTTTAATTTGGGTGATTGGGACTGATGTGGTCATCTAATGTATGTGAAAGTCTTTCCTAATGTTCAATGGCAATGTTTTTGTCTAAGAAACAGCATTTCTGGCAGCAGACTTTGAAATGCCAGCTTGCATTTGTTAACATAAAATGTGTTCAAAGCCATATTATATTTCTTCTCATAATGCCAAAAAACAAACCTCAGACGAGAACAATATTATATTAAATGGGCACAAAAAAAAAAAAAACATTTAAAAAAAAAAAAAAAGAAACTTTGCTGAAAAATGGAAATATTGACATTATGGAGCAAATGGAGAGCTGGAAACATGTTACGGAAAAAACGCAGATGTGAACTGCGCCCGGGAAAAAGACGCATTTTCATCATTACTGTGTGTTGAGCAGGAGGCTCAAGATGTGTCCAGATCCATAAAGATATTATATACGCCAGCTTTATGCCAGAAGAAAATATTAGTATATATACCAAGTTTACACTAGGATAAAACGGCAGCATAGGTGCCTACTTTATGGCAGGAGATGTGGCTTTACAGTGATAGGGCCGTATTCAATTTGAAGCGAAAAGTCAGTTTTGGCGATACTTTTTCGCCAATGATGTCATTTTCGCCGATTTCACTTATCCCCATATTCAATTAGTCCGACATTTTTCGCAATTGCGAAAAGTCAATGCATCAGACCTGGCGAAAAGTATTACCTATGAATAGGTGGCGAGAAAAAGTGCAGAATTGGGGTTTTGGGGTGCAGACTTCCCAAAACCACCCTGCACCCCTTGGACAGTTTCCTAAAGGTAATCTTTATCAATTTCTTTTTAAAAAGTACCTTAGGACACCCTAAAAAAGTACTTTCATTTTGAGGGCAAAAAAAGTTGGGAGCCAGTTGGGTGCCAGACTTGAAAACTAGCAAAATAGACTCGGGGGGGGGGACTTTGGGGCATGCCCCGGGTGTTTTTATGACTGCGGCAGGTGGATTTTTCAAGTTTTTTAAAACTTCATATTAGCAACTTTAAAATATGCTAGCACCCATTTTCATGTACCCCAAATTTGATGAGAACACTTATTTCTCAAAAAAAGTAGCAAAATGCTATTCTTCACCACTTGCTGAAAGACGCTAAATAGTGCCTATTGAGACCATTTAAAAACCCCAAATATCTTTAGCAGGGCTATTCGGGGGTACCCATAGTGATCCCCCCATGTCCGTGCATCTTTTGGGGGGTGTCAGTTTGATTTCCCCAAAACCTGACAGAACTTTTCGCTGATTTCAGTTTCGCCAGGACCCGTTTTTGCCGATTAGAAATTGAATTGAAATTGAATACGGGGATAAGCGCACCCAAAACCAGCGATGACGGCGAAAAGTCCGGCATCTAACTTTTCGCTTCTAATTGAAGATGGGCCTTAGTAGTAAATGCTAAATTTACAGTACCTAATTTGTATAATATGATACTTTAGTGGAGTGTCATATTCATAAGACAGACCGTATCTGGACTGTGTTTTTAATAAATTCTGATGTTTGAGTAAAAAGTCATGTTTGGCATGTACAATACAACACAATTAAATACAGATGCAAATACAAACTAGAAGTACTAATACATTCAAAGAAATGCTAATGTATATTTTCCTGCTTTGGGCTGAATACAAATATCAATTAAATAATATTCATAGACTACAGCAGCCACACTAATAATTTATATAGTATCAATGAGAGGAATCAGTACACACTCAACCAATCAGAAGCGTCTGTCGATCATAATTATCAGTGTGTATTTTGTACCTAGGGTTGGACACCAGCAAGATAGATACTGTACCCCATGACAAGTACATACATACTTGCCTACCCTCCTGGAATGGCCAGGAGGCTCCCAAAAAATCAGGTGGCGCTCTAGGCCACCCAGAAAGGTGGAGAAGTCTCCCGGGTTTGGGGCCACCCAACCAGGCACAGACGGCTAATGATGTGATTCCCGTTGAATCGTGTCATCGTAGCCCCGACCCGGCTCCTCAATGCCGGTAATCCCGGCATTGCATAGTGGAGGGCCCACCTACCTCCACAGAGTCCCGCCCCCTGCACTGCCGACCTGGCTGCCTTCTCCCTGAGGAAGCAGTCAGAAGATCGGCAAGTGTGGCGCATATGTGCCTGTATAGTGGTCTGGCTAAGTTTACAGTATATTTGCATGGATACGACCCTTACAGTACTATAATTGCATGCTTCCTCTCTCCAACCAGATCTGCATACAAATGGAAGCAGAAAACTTTTTTGTATGCATGTGCAATATGAAAATGCATATTTTAATCAAAAAGAAAAACTTTCGTTCAACTCAGGCTCTAATAATTATCATTTATATAGCAACATTTTTTCCAATAGGACTCAAAGCAGGATGCAGTCATAATGTTGACATTAACAATGTTGACAATTATGTTAACGACATTCAGAATGTTGGCATGTTCAAAATGTCAACACGTGAAATGCAGATATTTCGCAGGAAGTGGAGGGTTAGGACTAGGCTACAGGAGGGAAGGGTTAGGGCTTAGAGTCGTACCGGAAGCAACTGTGGGAGGGGGTGCAGTGAATCGCACCATCACAGCCCTGCTCCTTCCTCTGCTGCAAAGGGCTGTGATTCTCAACATTCTGTAGGTGGAGACATGATTGACAGCGACTGAGAACTTCATGGCTCCGGCCTGCCTATTTCACTTCAAAAGTGGACAGGATGGGGGCGAGTTGTCTACTATCTCGGGAGAGCTGCACAACATTTGGGAGTCTCCCGGACATTCCGGGAGAGTAGGCAAGTATGCAATAAATCCAAAAATTATTTCAAAGATGTTGTACAGAAGCAGTTCATGTTTAAATCTGACAAAACATCCCCAAATCCTGTTCCCACACTCGTTATACAAGCTACTAGATCTACCTTCCTTTTTGATGTATTTAGTATGTCATTATCGAAATTTATCATGGACATGGGTTTCCTATTCATACCACACACAATTACCTAAATTAAAAAGATTTTGTGAGTAAGCCAAATGCAGCTGAGCAGACAAAAGGAATTCAGAGAACACTCATAGCTCAGTGGAGCTGCATCCAAAGAGATCTTTCATGCTTCCAATTTCCTTAGCACTAGAGAAGTGATCTTTACACTGCTTTTTGTTTTTCCTTCTCAATAGAATGTACGCTGGGAACATTACTGAGCGGCATACTTGCATGTAGCATTAAAAGTATTGTGAAAATACAGTAGATGTGTTTGCTACTTTGAGTCTTTTTTAATATAGTAGTATGTCTTCTGTGTTCAGGCCCTCACTATTTCATTGCTTTGTTTGTTTGTTTTGTTAGTTAAAAAACCAAAGTAAAATATTGTGTTAACACTTAAGTATATGTTAAACATATGTTCCATGAACATTCTGTAGCAGCTATTTTGCAGTTTATTGCTGACTATAGCTGCTACACACTCAGCAGTATATAGTAATGTGCACCCACTTTCTAATATTTTTTTTATAAGACATAATTAACAATCGCCCATTTCTCTCTGAGGCCTATTTACTAACATGTGGAGATTAACAATTATTTGTTTTTTTTTATTGCTGCTTATCATTCTGAGATGGCAAAACGCACACAAGTGTTTGACTGGCAGTAGGGCTTTTACTCACAAGTAGGCACAATAAATTGACAATAAAAGTTTATTTCACAATATTAACTGGAACTTCATACGGTTAGATCTTTTGATTATGGTTGATACTGCTAAAATGCCAGGGACTATATTACAAAATAAAACAATAACCACACTAGTTTTTTTTTATATATATATTTTAAAAATTAAGTATTTCCCAACCTTCTCCTGTTCTAAGAATATTGGGAAAAGTACCCTCATAATATGTATATAGGAGGTGCTGTCACATCACATTCAGATTTTCACACAAAAAGAATAGAATTAAAAAACAGATGTCAACAGCTGCATCTTCATTCAAGCACTGGTGAGATAATTATAATTATTATATAAGTGCAGAAACATAACAATAGAATAGAAAAAGTATACAAAATAATAAACATGTATTTAAATATTAGTTGTGTGTGTTCCTTTATCACTTATCCAGTGACTAAAATACTTTTATGCGTTCCGACTTGTCCGCAGCACTCAGTGGCTGTTGGTAAGAAGAAAATAAACCTAATAAACACCCACCAGTAATTACTTCTTGTTGGAAGTGGAATGTGAAGCATACGAGATATTAACAAGATCATTGAGTCGGACCATGATGATGTTGGAGCTTCCCCTATACTACAAAAAAACTAGTGGGCGTATTATGGGAGTGTCACAAGCATGTCAATGCAAGTGGCTGCATCCACAGAAGCACAGAAAGCATAGGAGGCCGTGGTCAGATGAAGAAACTGCACCAGCCACAGGGCTGATCCAAGTTATTATGGTGCGACCAATGATAGCGTATAAGGATGCATCTATCGGTATTAGTGTGCAAAAATGCTAAAAGTGGGCGTCTTAGTTCTGGGGGAAGGGGCATATGAAAGTCTCCTATCTCCCCCATTCAGTGCTCCCTTACATGTTATTATCTAGTTACCAGAGTGATGACAGGACAATACACCTACACTGCAGAAATCATCAAAAAGTTCAGGGATAGGGAGAGATCTCACAATGTACATCCAGTCTTCAAATAACTCAGGGACACCCACATTTGACATGAGATGAAGGTTGATGGATTCACAGATTTGGAAAATAAATCTGTTGTTAGTATTTGTTTGCGACATTTGGGAAATGTTTGTTGAAGATTTTTTTTGTAGTTAAATGCTTCCACATATTTTTAAAAATTCTTAACCAGTACATCATCATAAAGCTCCTATGATGTGACGCCTGTATGAATATTTGCTGCACAGACAGGTCAAGGCCACGAGTGGTTTGACAATAAAAATACAGCAGTTCCTGTAGCACCAAACACTGTTTTGAAGCAATGTATTCAATACAGGGGTTGGGTAGGAATTCCCGGCTGTCGAGATGCCGCTGGTCAGAATACCGACAGCGGCATCCCAACAGCCAGAATCCCAACACCCATAGGATGTCACGGTAAGTATTTTTCTAACCCCTACACTAACCCACCCTCACCGATGCCTAAACCTAACCTCCCCCTAGTGCCTAAACCTAACCTCCCCCTTCCTGCACCCTAAACCTAATACCCCCTCCCCGATGCCTAAACCTAACCTCCCCCTAGTACCTAAACCTAACCTCCCCCTCCCTGCACCCTAATCCTAACACTCCCTACCCGGTGTCTAGCCCTAACCCTCCCCCTAATGCCTAACCCTAACTCCGCTACCTAACCCTAACCTCCCCCCAACACCCTGATACTTACCTTCGGGATGCAGGCGGTCGGGATACTGGTGCTGGGATCCCGACCTGTCAGGATTTCGGTGCCGGTATTCAGACCGTCGGCATCCCGCACGCCAGGATGCCGACTACATCCCCAATACAGTACTCCAGCATTTTTACTGCTTTGTGCAATGAAATGGGAGAAAACTATGAAGGGGTTTCTACTTCATTCTGAATTTTGTTGGCTTTTCTGTGGCTCTGTAATATGAAGAGTGTCTGACTTGTGCTTGGAGATAAAGTTGTATTTGTTGGACCACAATTTGTCTTTAGTCGATTATCTCAGTCAACCCAAACAGAATGCAGAACTTGTGTTCCTTGCAGGCATACAGTATTTGATGAACTAAACAGGCTCAGCTCAATCATGCTTGGACTAGAGACAAACATTATGGATCTCTGTGATCAAATTCTGGAATGAATGGGTGAAAGTGGGAATAACCCCAATGTTCACCAACTTAACTGACCTCAAGAGAGCTTTTGCTAAAATATTCTCAAAAATGTTATCCGTAATCTCTAATGAATATCTAAAGCTTACATGGAAAGCACAGAAAGTCCTGCTATCATTTTCAACGTAGGAACAATACCAGTTCCAGGTGCCTTTTAAAGTCCGGTGTTCCTGGTAATGTCATGGAAGTGATCTAATGATGTGGCAACACTGCTGGTCAGAGACTGGATGATTATCGGGTAGCAATGCAGAGGACTGGATGGTCCGTGCAGTGAAGGCAGACAGGGCTTGAGGAGAATGAGAATGGCATGCATCAGGTAAATTAACATGACATGCAGATTAAACAAATGAGGGAGAGAGAGAGAGCACAATATAGGATATACAGACTTTGGGAGCACAATATAGATGGGGGGGCAGAATATTGAACATACAGATGCCAATGGGTACAAAACAGAACATACAGATATGGGTCATATTGTTGGTCTGATGGGCCTTATAAGGAGGGCATTGGAAACACCGGGGTCTGGGAAGCAACAGCTTTGCAACTATTAAAACAAAGCACAGAGCATAACTTGACATGAAGGCTAAATAAAAGTTAATTTGTTACTAACATTATACCAAGGTTCATGTTTTTGTTAAAAGGCACTAATAATATGTAAGGTAGGTGTAATATGATTTAGATTCACAACTTTCACATACCGTGATTAGCGTGACTCTTTCACTAATGTAAAACTAGCTGGGATACTCGGCGTTGCCTGGGATGAAAACTGGACCCTGAAGTGCACCTGCAGTCTTTATTTGTTACACTGTACTTGCCTATAGCCCCATTCCATTGATCCTGAAAAGGACCCCCTGTTTGCTAACATGGATGCAAACAGTGATGTAACTACTGTGGGTGCAAGGGTGCCTGAGCTGCCTCTGTGGCCCACTGCTCCCCCTGCACCCAGTCACTGACACAAGGTTTGCTGGTCTAGTCAGGGCTGTTGAGGGGGGCACGGGTGTCAGCAATGTTGATTTGGTGCCGACCCGCCAGCTGATTACAGCTAGCGCCATGGCAGGCAGTCATGGGCAGAGAGCGCCACCGTTCGTAAGGCAATCAGAGCTCATGGATCGGCAGCCAATCAGAAGTAGTGGTTCCTGATTGGCTGCCAATCCGTGAGCTCCGATTGTATTGTGACCAGTGCCAGAATCAAATTGCGCCTGCGCTGTCTATCCATGTCTGCAGCTGCCTACCAGTGCACCAACTGTAATTAGCTTGTGACCCGGCCCCAAATCCATACCTGCTGGCTGCTGAAGGGACACAGGGAGGTTAGTTGCTGAGGGGGGGACATAATGTGTAAGGGGAACTACTATTGTGTGGAATAATGTATTATATGGGGCACTACTACTATGTGGCATAATCTGTAAAGGGCATTACTGTGTGGTATAATGTATAAGAGGCATTACTGTGTAGTGTAAGGGGCATTACTGTGTGGCATAATATATAAGGGGTACCACTACTGCATGGCATAATGTGTATAAGGGGTACTGCTGTGTGGCATAACCTGAATGGGCTCTGTGTGGCATAACCTGAATGGGGTTTGTGTGGCATAACATGAATGGGCTCTGTGTGGGGGGGCAAATGTATGTGGGGAGGTTTACATCTGGGGGGCCCTTTTAAGATCTTGCAATGTGGCACACAAACTACTAGTTACGCCCCTTGCATGCAAACACAGAGGCTCTGGATTTAATATGAACTTGCATGAGTCATTAAGTTTGTTCGGAGAGAGGTTAAAAGGATACTCTTGTATCTTTCTCACAGGTATTTGGCAGACTGTTCATTTCCACTGGAGCCAGCCCTGGAACCTGTGTAATTTAAGTGTCCCCATTTTTAGGGATTGTGTGACAGTGTGTGGCCCTGATGAAGTTCAAACCTAGGCAAAAACCTAATCCTGGTCAAAATACACCACCATGCCAAATTTGGTGGAGCTAGGTCCAAAACTCTGACCTTGCATAAAGGACAAACAGACAGACAGGCATACAGACATGCTTTCTCACTTATTATGTAAATATTGTGTACAGATGTATCCTCAAAGACCTGGCCTCAATACACCATGCAAGTGAGCCACATTGAGTGGTGTAGCATCCTTTTCATGTGTCTTAGTTGCAATCGGATGCAACAAAAAGCCTTAGGAGACTGCATTGATTAATTTGATACTTGTATAGTATATCTGTGTGTGACTGAGTTTGAATCTTTATATAAAGCAGAATGGAACTTGGCTGCATCGTAGCACTTTGTATACAGATTCAGACTCAGTAGCATGCAGATATAAAAGTGTTGCATATCAAAATAATCAGTGCACTCTAATGAAGCAGTTCTGTCACATCGAATTGCGAATAAGACGCATTTTCAGGCAAAACAAATGTGAAAAGACGCTTGGCACAAGCAGAGTCGCACATAAGCTAACGCACCGAGAAGGACTGTATGGTGTGACAGCAGCATTAGTGTAGGAGGACACATCTGTATAGGCAAGGCCTGTGTAACCAGCCAATACAGGTCCAATGTGTGCAAGAGTTCAAAATAAAAAGTTTGCTTTTCTATCCCAACCAAGCGGATGTGTTCTGCTGTGATGTAAATTACACATTACATACATGTGGGAAATGTATAATGTGTCTTATGCCTTATATTCCAACTGCATTGGAGCAAAAACCACGAAGGTGTTCTATACTTCAGGTGAAACCTCAAGACTGCAGGGGTACAATTTCTAATGAAGGATTAAAAACCTCTGGGCTTAGCTGAAGTTATTATTTCGGCTTCTAATTCCATTTTTGATTAAAACTAAAATAAAAATGTTTAAGAAATTAAATAATTAAAAAAAAGAAAATCAACCCATATTTTTATCCAAAACAAATGCTTTATTTAATTACATAAAATGTTTTTCTGATGCCCCTGCAGCTGAATTGGGTCAGTATTTTCAGATTGTCCTCTACACACTTTTGACTATTGAATTTACACATAAGTCACAACAATGTTTTAGGAAGCCTCATCCCAACATGCGTATAATATAGGCAGCCACGCCCTGATCCACTCTACTACATGCTTATTTTACCAGTGCTGCCTATTTAAACAATGCCTTTTTCTTGGCCAAAAATCACTACTACATTGCCAAATTATTAATATCCTGAGCCAAATGTAATAGGGTGCAAGTGTTTTGTGCGAAACAACCTCAGACCTTCTCTCACATTTGGAAGGTGCAAGTTTGTTTTGAAACTCACAAATGTAGTAGGCTGCGAGTTAGAGCGTCCCACTTTTCGCATGCGAGTTAAACTGCCAGCAAACTCGCACCTTGTAATGTCACTTTCATTACAAGGTATAAGTTACGCAAAAGCCTTTGCAGATCAGTGAGATCCAGTATGGCTTCTGTGTGTAAAAAAATCTGAAAAGAGAAAAAAAAAAAAAGACTTGGGGTCTCCCCCTAAAAGCACAACCATCCCCGGGCTTATCTGAGCCTGTCCTGGTTGTGAAAGTACAGGGGAAAACAGGCATATTTTCATCAACCGGCACCAGGCACAGCGAGCTAGTCCTGGTCGTGGAAATACGGGGGGACAAAATGAGTAGGGGTCCCCCATATTTTTTACAACCAGCACCGGACTCTTACCAGCGGGGCTGTAATGCCACAGCCGTGGGACCTACTTCACAGGGTCCCCGGTTACAGCATTATCACCCCACGCTAGTCAGGCCCGGGGAAGTGGGAATCCCCTGCAATAAAGGGGTTCCCTCTCTCCAGGGCACCAAGACCTGGGCTGATAGCCCGCTAGTTTATGTAGGTTCAAAATGTATGTCTCATATTTAGGGCTACCACCTTTTCATTTTCAGATTCCGGGACAGGGGGAATGACAACGAGGCATGTCCATGGGTGTGGGCAAAACTGTAGTAAGGTTACCACAATTTTGTCAGGTTTCAAACCATTTACTTACCACTTTCATACAGAGCACCCTCATACCCCTTTATATACACTGAGTCCTCTCAGTCATGTACTTTATATGGCAGCCTCAGAGCCTCCTCAGTCATGCCCCTTTATATGCCTGCCCAGAGCTCCCTCATGCCCTTGCCTTGGATTACTTATCTTCATTCACCAATGATTTATAGATGAGGGGTTTCTAAATGCTAGTATGGGGAAGCATACTTAAAAAGTATTACGGCAGCCACTGTCGCAATGTCTATTCTAATATATATAAAATCATGGATGCAAATATAAGACAATATACTTGATATCAGGGTCCAATTGTCTAATAATAGGTATATATATATATATATATATATATATATATATATATATATAACACATCTCACGTGTGTGTGTGTGTGTGTGTGTGTATTTTATTCTGATTTTTATACATTTTCTATTTTACCAAAATTACACAAGTTGGTAATTTTCTATTATAGTATAGGATTTTTCTACAGACAGTGCAACCTGTAGAAATTCCATATTCCAGATAAGCTTTCCTATATATTTCAAATAGTACTTGAATAATTGTAATTTTTGTTGCATATTATTTGGATGATATGAGGCACCATTAGCGCTCCCTTGTTTTCATAAATTTTCAGGTGTTATTGCTATAATCCTCCAACTGGAGTGTATTGCAACAAGGTTGAGATGCCATAAGCTTGCATCATTTTGTACAATATATTATACGCTATAGACCACATAGAGACAATGCTGCAAAGCAACAAATCTTATATATAAAATAAATTTGTCTGTTTGTTTGTCTGTCCAGTTATACATTCAGATACGCTGCACCAATTGTGATGAAACCAACGTGAGGTGGTCCAGTTGGATCCTGGACAGAATTTAAGAGGTTTAGGGTCCCGATTGGACCTCTCGTTGGTGTACGCTGGGCAGAACTCTGACCCGGGAAGACTGTTCTAAACCTTCCACTGGATGGATTTGGATGATAACTTCAGAGTGGTAATATTGTATCCCAGAAAATATACTAGAGGGTTGAGGTCCCATTTGGTCCTTCATTTGGTGTACGTTGGGCAGAACTTTGATCCGGGGACACTGGGCAGAACTTTGACCCGGGGAGCCTGTTCTGGGCCTTCCACTGTGTGGATTTGGATCAAAACTAACTTGTATATAAACTAATTTAGATGAATAACCACTGAAGCATTGATTGATATCTGCTGTAGCTGTGTGTCTCTGAGCCCTGAGTAATTACCTTCTAAATATATATATATATATATATATATATATATATATATAACTCAACGTTCACATATATCTATACCTTTAGAATGTAAGCTCTCACGAGCAGGGACCTCTTCCCTCATGTGCTTCTCCTTACACTTTCTTCTACTTCTTACTCCTCATAAGGGCACCTAACACGTCTCTGCCAACTCCCTGCTGCTTATTGTGAGTGTTTTAATCACTATTGCAGCAATGTATATAATGTCCTTCACTGTACTGTAAGTTACTTGTTTTTTTTTTTTTTTGTTCACTTATTAGTTTTATGTACTATTTAGGGCGCTGCGGAACACTTGTGGCACCATATAAAGGATAATAATAATAATACAGAAAAGCATGCTCCACTGGTAATTAAAATAGACATCAAATTCCGTTATATGCTAATTCATAAATTACCAGGTGTAGCTGCACCTCTAAATAGTGCAGTCGACAGTAGGCGCTCAGTCTTCCCAGGGGAGTTGGGCTGCCGGGGGACCTTTTGAGAAAGTCACATGAGCGTGACGAAACGCGTTAAGGGCTCCACCACTAACCTGATACGGATACCGGAATACTATACAATCGCTTTCAAGCAATTTTTAAAGCTGCTAGCAGCCGGCCGGTGTTAGATTCATCCAGCACACCTTCCGAGGACGCTCGGACGGATTGACTGAACCATCCTTGTATATGCCCGGACCATCTCTCCCAGCCTGCTGTGCCATCAGATGCTATTGCCGGGACTCCGGGACTTGATAATGAAACTGTGAGTTGCCATACACTTGCTGGCACGTGTAGCCACTAAATTACACAATATCAAGCGCGTTACTCCGGGCTACCACAGAGGAACTGCATGTTTATTAAGCCATCAGCTGTCCTTAGCTGCTAAATGGGACAATCTATTGCATCTAGCCATCAGCTGTTCTTCTTTGCAAAACGGGGCAAGATTCCCCCTTACTACAAACATTTAATCCATTCACTATCCCCGGATCGGAATTTAGTAGTAATATTTCCTACATTGATATCATGTATGGCTCATAAACAATCGGGATTCTTTAAGGATATCCCTGTTTTAACCTACTGCTGATTTTTATTGATACAGGACATTTTTCTTTTTTATCCTTTTTCCTTTTAAGGGTTGATTTATTTATGTATTTTATTATTGTTTTCTTTGGTCAAGTATTTCTAATATAGCATGCTCTAGATTTCTATATTAAATTGTTTATTACCATTTGGAAAACTTTGTGTATGAATATTCCGACCGCGCAGGTCCAGATACATTTCTGTGTTGGGCTGCCGGGGGAGGCTGGGTTGGTAGTAGCCTGGGAAAGCAGAGTTCAGGCTGCTGGGGGTGGCTTGGTTTGGGCTGCTGGGAGAGGCTGGGTTCGGGCTGCTGGGGATGTGGGGTTTAAGATTCAGGCGATAAGGGGATTCAGGCTGCTAGGGTTAGAGGCTGCCGTTGGGAATTATGGGGATTTTAGGTCGAGAAGGTATGTTTTGGGAGTGGTTATTTTGGTCTCATACACAGAACAGATAGCGGGCCAGTGCACTGCTCCACTTAGCGGATTGGAGGCGGAGCAGTTCAGCAGAGCCGGGCCCTGAGATTCCTGGACACCATCCATCTGGGATTGGGCAACCTACGGACAGTGCTGCTGATTACCAGACTAAAATAATACCGGACGGGTGGTAACCCTACTTATAGTTCAAGATCGGTGTAATTCCAAATAACACACATCTCAAAGGGGTGTATCTGCACATCTTTTCTGAACAATCTTTTAAATACAATATATTAGGCTAGATCCAAAATTCTTAATTGTTGTTATCATTTGTAGGTTGCTTTTCTGCTCTTTACCTTTTAACATAAGAAAGATCTGATATGGCATATGTATATGTTTTATAATGCAAAAAAAAACCTGCTGTAGGCCAAAATTTTCAATTAATTTTGTAAAAAAAAATGAATGGTAAAAAATGAGGAATCTAAACCAGATTTTTTTGTAATGTACATTGCTATTAATAACTCATATTTTTTGCATTAAACTTTACAGTTACTTTTTTAATGGCAACCATTTTGTGCAGAACACTAAACACTCATATATTTCTGCCACTAGGTGTAACTGTCACATTAAATATTAGTCTGGTGACCCAGTACATAGTAGTAACAGTTTGATTACAAAAGAGAGGATCATATAACAACTACAGTTTATACAAGCAATTACACAATTAAAATATATTTAATACGCCTTTGTGACCTTCTATAAACGTATTGATTTGCAGTCACCTGATCTGTAGAGGTATATGGTACATTTCGTTTTGATAACTGAGAATCAAGCAAATCAACTTCACTCATGTTATTCTCAGTTTATTCAATTAAAACATAAGTGGAGAAATGCACCAATTAAGAAGAAGGGTGGCACAGTAAAGCTGCGTATCCACTTGCGACTATGGAAAGACAGTACGATTACAACATCGTAATCGTACAGTTATTCCTGATCTCCTGTAGTGTGTACACTAAACGATATGTCGTATGTTCATTGTAGGAACCCTCCCTCATTCCTGAACATGGCCAATCTGTCGTTATCGGCAGATTGACCGGCTTGTTCAGGCGACGATTGATGTCAGAAATTACCAGCGGGAGCGCGCATTGCTGGTCGTTTCCAACATTATAGTGCATGATTTGTGCACGATTAATGAGAGATTCAAAGATTACGACATCGTAATCGTTCAATCGCTCATTAAAATCGCCTAATGTATACGCAGCTCACTTGTCTGACAGCTCCAGTTATGGAGCTTGGTGTGGACATCTGATATGTTTGCCTACTCTTTTGCATGAAGGTATTAATGAATACTTAAGGGATGCTAACACCAAGAATAGCAGAGAAGACAGGAGGATGGATAGTAGGGAGGAAATGCAATGCTTTTTTCCCCTTGATTCCAAATTTGAGATTAATCCTAAAATTTGATCCTGGTAATCCTGAAATCTTGGGACTGCAAAATGTTTTTGGGATTGGAATGGGAAGGGGAGGTACTACATACCCCACCCAGCTCAGTGTGTGTAGGCTGCAAAGGCTCTGGGGAGGCTGCTGCCGCTGAGCAGTGGCAGCCTCCTCTCTCTCCCTGCAAGTGTTACATGGGATGAGCGTTCCCACCCTAGGCCAGGGGGTAAAAATCCATCCCCCTTCCCAGCGTGCGGTGTAGTTTATTGCACTGTTTAATAAAAATGATGCCACTATGCCAGAGCCTTTGCTATCTTGTGCGTATGACCCATCTCCCAGAATATCACTGAGAAGATGGCGCCAACAAGGGGTAACCCACATGCAGGAGAGGTAGGATGTGGAAAGGCGGGGGGTGGGGCGCTACACAGAGCAGGAGGCCCGCTGTGCACATGGGACACCTTGGGCGTTATTACGCCCCCGATATGTTTTGTACAGAAATAACACAAGAGTATCAGTATAAAGCAAATTATAACTCACACATGAAAGTTCATTATAAACTATTAGTTTACTTTCAGCCTAAGGGGGAAATTCAATTAGCTATGAAAAGTGTTTACGGGTGAAAAAGAGAGGTATCCACGGACTTTATCGCCCAAGGCTATTCAAGTAGGTTCCCTTGTTTTCACCTGATACCTTTGTTAACACCTGTTAAATTTATGTGTTATTGGGTGTTAACACGAGTTAACAGGCGTTAATGCTCAGATCCGTGAAAAGATCATGAATTTGTGCATTAACATGGTCACAGCACCCATTAACTACCCAGTTATCAGCGATTTTTTTTTCACTGCCTGTGCAGTGGTGGAAAAAAAATCCCTGATACATGCTGCACTTCTGGGCTAATTGAATAGCCACAGGGAAACAATTAGCACGTAGTAAATTACCATGGCTAATTGAATTCCTCCCATAATGATAAAATCTTGTTATTAGCAACATAGTAAAGTCTTGCTGCATGATTCATTAGTGAACCTAGAGTTGCTACAAGTTGCCTAACCTGTTACCAAGAGTGAAGAGTTTCACATGTTGACACACAGAATTACTAATTATTACATGACTTGCAAGTTTTACAACTGACTAAACCATTCACTAAATTGGAAAACGTGTCACTGAAAAGAGTGTCAGCATGAATAGTTTGTGCCTCTAACTTGACAAGCTCCGTGAAAAAGAAATGAATGCTTGGAGGATAAATAGTGTAATATGATATTACATTTTGAGCAAACTGACAAGTGCAGATGAAAAGTAATCACTTGATCTTGTCCTTTCAACATGACATAAGTCTTCTGCTGCAATTAATAGAGATGAAGTGAAAGCCCTCAGGCATCTTGTTCAGCCAAGTGGTGGAGATTTATTACTGAGCTCTTGACACAAAAAAAGTTGGAAAGAGAGGAAGACAGCTTGAAACAGGCTTAAAACAGTGAATTGAGAAACAGATAGACAGGAAAGAGCAGAAAGATAGTATGAAATGTCAAAAGACAGAATTAATTACTGCCCTGGGAGCTGAATGCACAGGCTATCCAAATGCTAATTTATAGCAGGGTCAGTATGTAAAAAATCATACATTTAGAGGTTAAGTAGTAAAAAAACAAAGGAACAAAAACAAGTGATTTATATGCAACAATATGGCATACAAAAAATGGTCAATAAGAACCAATTTTGGGCCTGATTCAGAGGTGGGCACAGCGACGACATAGGACCCGAGCAGCCAACAGTCTGCGCATGATCCGAGCCGTACTGCCCATGCTTCCCGATGGTCACCGCTCAGAGACGTAGAACAAATTTGGATGTAGAGAGAGTGATTTTCAATGGGCGGTTCTGGGGTTGGTGACTAGTCAGACGGGGACGTGTCGATGACAGCGGCTGTTTCTAAACACGCAGCAGCACTGACACAGGGGGCCATGTACAGAAATTGCACTGCCAAAAAGCTAGTGCAAGCTTTGATGTTGCAACCCGATTGTGTGTCTAAAAACGCAACGAGACAGAATAGCGCCGCAGCCAGTGGGCATCTCAGTAAGCTCAGAATCGGTCGCGGAATTAGCATAAAGACGCAGTTTGAGCAAAAGATGCAGCTACAGTCGCTCCTCAGAATAAGGCTCTTTATGAATAATACTCACACTAGTAGGCAGGGCTGTAAAGGTAGCAGATGGCAATTGCCACCTCACCCACTCTTGCTTTTACAGAACACTGTGAGCAACAAGAAAAGGCTAGATTTCAGTGAATACAATCAGCATTGCACCGTCACTGTAAGTAACACTATGAGATCTCACTGGGCCAAACCAACCATCCCAATATTTTCACAAGCTTTCAGGACTGCATACATTCATAACAATATCTGCAGGAAGACCTACCTGTTGAAATAATAATAATAATAATAATATATAATAATAATAATTATTATCAAGATGCCATATATAATGGGATATAATAAAAACACAAGCCAGTTTGCGAATGACAAAACAGCACTGCAAAATTAATATTGTGATAAAAATCTCCCCACTACATAATAATACAGAATGACAGTGATACTGAAAAACTAATTTGAAAGAAAGATATCAATAACAGTTTGTCATAACAAAAAGTTCAATTAAATCATTAATAAACTATTTTCAGAAAAGTTATTCCTTTCCAACAGATACATCTGTCAATCAGTTATTACTGCAAGTTCTCAGAGATGTTCTTTTAGCTATCTTCCAGCAACCCACGAGTTTGTAGACTGCTAAGCAATCTAAAAAAACTCACTTCAGTTTTAGGAAGTCAATTTAACTTCTAAATATCATGACCATCAAGAGCCATCAAATTTTCTTATACTCCTGTCCCTAACATCTGAAATGGGAATAAGTGGTCAGGTAATGACTTTAGACCACCTGTATCAATTGGCAGTGGCGTAAATTAATCCCAGATGCCCGGAGGCAAGTTATAATATGGTGCCCCTCCGTCACAGCCCCTGACATTATAATGAACCTTTTTGCATGCAGATACACTCGCAGTAGCACATAGAATATTGGTATGCCGCATATCATTTTAATCAGCAGAAGCTGCTTGTGCGCATTGCTGTGCAAATAAGACGCATTTGAAGGGAAATATTTGCACAAAAAGATGTTCGACACTACCAAGTCACTCTGCTCTCACATGTTATGTGTAACGCAACTTGTAGCGCACGGAGGATAGATGTATGGAGTGGGATGGGGAGTTGTAGGTAAGGGGGTGCGCCGGGACAGCGGCACAGGTCTGCAGCTAGGGCTGCTGCCAGGGAGGAGTGCGACGGGAATTGTGGGTGAGGGGGGCACAGGACGTGTCACACTGACATAAGAATCTGCTGAGGAGCAGCAACACCTATGAGTAGGGACAGGCTATAGATAGATGAAGGCAGCAGCTGATGATCTGACACGGAGCCCCCCACTAGTGTATGGTGACTTCTCAGGTGCTGGGAAGAGGTGCCATGTATTGGGCGGCCGTGACGGTACACTCCGGGTACATAGCTACAGCCCTAAGTGGGGTGAATACATTGTGGGCGATGGAGGAGGTGCCCCTTCAGTGCTGGCGCCCAGCGGCAGGCGCCTTCAATGTCTCCCAAAGTTCTGCCTCTGTCAATTGGCCATACAGCCACATGCCTGTAAATCTCAAGTCAATTTCCCATAGTCTGCAATGATGAATTGATGAGGAGTTGTGACGAATGTAAATACAAAAATCGCAGTTTTCAAAGAAAATATGAGTCTTCAAACTACATTTCCTTATATTGCAGGATTTGAGAAATTTATTTGACAATTCATGTATAAATTCAAGAAATGAAGAAAGGGTGTGAACTATAACTAAGTGACATTTAAGAAGCATACATTACTCGTTCAGAATAAAGGTTATTAATGCTATATAAGTGTTATTTATTTTCATATGAAAATGTTCAGGATGTTATGCCCGATGTATTGTGGGGTGAGTTATGTCTCTGAGGTTATATCTCTAGTCGATATTTACTCCCACACTTTAGCATCCGCACCAGGCATGTCAAACTCAAAATACCAACCGGGCCGAATATTCAAGGTCTAAAGGTGGTCTAAAGGTGACACACGGTCAGATTTTTCCTTCAGATCTGAACGATAACGATTTAAAAAATCGTCCAATCGTTCATATCTGAAGGAAAAACTGACATATCTGACATATCTATCAGATCTGTCAGATGAACGATTTGAACGATGCGCGTTCCCGATGGTCAGATAACGATATCTGACATCTGATGTGTTTGCAATCAGACTTGGACAATTTCCATTCAATTTAATGCAGTCAAAAATCGTTCAATCGTTCAAATCTTTGGTAAAAATCGTTCAAATCGTTCATCTGACAAATCTGACCGTGTGTATGCTCCATAAGAGTGTGTGGGTCACAAGAAAAGAAGTCTTATATGCAATTTTGAAAGGGTTATTATTAATAAACAACAGTGCCCCCTGTAGTAGTGCCCCTTATGCAATGCCACTGTAGTTGTGCCCATTATGCAGTGCCCCCTGTATGACAGCCCCTTATGCAATGCACACTTTATAAGAGCCCTTATGTAATGCCCCCTGTATTAGAGCCACTTACGCAGTGCCTCCAGTAGTGTCCATTATGCAGTGTCCCCAGTAGTGCCCCTTATGCAGTGTCCCCAGTAGTGCCCCTTATGCAGTGTCCCCAGTAGTGCTCCTTATTCAATGCCCCCTGTATTAGAGCCCCTTATGCAGTGCCTCCAGTAGTGCCTCATGAAGTGCCCTCAGTAATGCCCCTTATGCAGTACCCCCAGTAGTGCCCCTTATGGAATGCCCCCTGAATTAGAACCCCTTAGGCAGTGCCCCCAGTAGTGCCCATTATGCAGTGCCCCCCAATAGTGCCCCTTATGCAGTGCCCCAGTAGTGCCCCTTATGCTGTGCTCCCAGTAATTCCCCTAGTAGTGCCCCTTATGTTGTGCCATCAGTAATGCCCCTAGTAGTGCCCCCAGTAATGCCCCTTATGCTGTGCCCTCTCCCAGTATAGAACAGGCCCCACTCCCCTGTGCAGTACTTACCTCTCTCTTACTTACCTCTCTTCACACTGGCCACTGGACACCGCTCCCGCATATATGCTGCCACCGACTGGATCTATTTAGATCCAGCAGGGCAGGCTCCTCTCATCGCGGGTGACATCATGACGTCACCGGCGCACCCACAAACTGCATCACTGGGAACGCTGGCCTCTGAAGCGATCGGAGGCTTCTTTAGTCTCTGATCGCTTCAGAGACCAGCGTTCCAAGTGAAAACACAAATATTTATATACATTGTTGATAAAATGGCGATTTGTCAGATATGGGGACTTTTGTTTTACATCTATAACATGTCCTGATGTTTGATAGTACCAGCATATTGGTTTTTTATTGTCAATTGTTTTGATAGTACCAGCACATTGGTATTTTATTGTAATTGTTTTTTACACTTTTTACAGTACATGTATAAAATAAATTGCTCTTTTTGCCACTTTTTTTCTGGCTACCATTTCATATTTGCGCTAAGATTGGAACCTTAGAGGTTCTCTGATGGGATTCCGTTTTCCCTATTCATTTGCGTACACCTAAGTTGGTGGTAGATTGAGAAGGGACAACACATCAGAAGAATCTTCATACAAAGAAACTGCTATGTGAATCACTACATACGGGATCCTGTAAGTGGGCTACGCCCCTCCGTCTTCACTATTTGAATTACTGGGCGAGGTGTGGCGGACAAGTTAGCCACAGTAACCGAGCACAGAATAAAAAGAAACCACTATAAGAGGAATAATTGCCACACTACGTGAGTGGGGTACACCACCAGGGACACACCTTCTGAGGGAGGAGGGATATCCAGCCACTTTAGTGAGGTGGGACAAAGAAACCCTTATAGGAGTTATTGACATCACTACTGCGTGAGTAGGGTACGCCATTTTGGGTACACCTACAAGGGATAGAACTTATTGAGACCCCCTGTGAAAATTTACTGATAAGCTAAAAAACGTACTACACATTTTTGTATTTTTTGTTTTCTCTTCTTTGTACTGAACTCATCGGAAGAAAGACTAACATCTTAATAACAAACCAAATAAATAAAAAAGAATAAGAAAAGAAACCTTTATGGGTGGAACATACATCACTGAGAAGTGAGTACGGTATGCAATTATCCGACATTTAAAGACGAAAAAGAAAATTACATACAAAATTAAGAACCCTTCCAAAAGAACATATTACACTATTGTGTCCTCTCTCTATACTCTTTTTCTATGTATATCAGGAGAGTGGAGGACCATCATCAATAGGAACAAGAGAGGACATTTGTGACCTTATATTCTTGGTATTCCACCAAATACTTTTTTTGACTGTTTTCTTGATTTTATATGAGCACATGCGAACACTGTGTTTCTTATTTTGAGGTTTTGCTATTGGTTGTGTGTAAGATGGGTGACCTACATCTAACCCAGTTACGCGTGCAGCCCATATGTGCGCATAGACATTTCCAATCATTTTTCAGGCTTTGTATACTAGGACTTGAATGCCGGTGTACTGTTATCTAACAAAGCACATAGTTTGTAATAATTAGGTGTACATATGTATAACTAAGCATTTGCAGGTCCTTTTGCCCTTTGTAAGTATGTGGTAGAAGCCAATCTGTAACCTATGCTGAATCTTCAGTAATCCCTTACAGAAAACATCCACTTCGCGGATGCAATAGGGCATCCTTTCAGGACAACTAAAGTGGAGCATATAAAATGAAGATTTTGCATTTATGTAGAGTGACTTCTCAGGCAAAGTTACTTTTGCTCTGAGTGCCCTCATCCTGTGCATCTCATCTGGGCTGTGGCACAAGCATGGAACTGTTATTAACATAAAGAAAATTATAGAACAGCTTTTTTGCTTATATATATATATACACTGTGTATATACACTGGTGTGCAAAATTGAGGACACATTTTGAAATTTGAATGTTTATCGACTTTGAATGCTTATAAAAACTGTTTCACTTCACGCAGTGCAGTGATTCATATATCAAATGAAAGGCAATTTAATGCTGAATTCAATACAATAAACAGAGGTCAAATATTTGCATTACAAGGGAAGTTATGCTGTGAAAACAACACTTAGGGTGAAAATCCCTGTGTACTTATGATGTTACTGTCCTATCAGTATTTCGTCGGGTATCCTTTATTTTTGAAGACCGCAGCACAGCGACGTGATCCAGGATTGTGGTGTTAAGTGAAAACGGTCTTTCGTATGCAGCCATTGAGAGAGAAATTGGTGGGAATGTGACAACATCAGGAGTACGAAAGTTTTGTTTACACTATCAGGAAACACAATCTATACAAAACAAAGTAGGAAAAGGCCGGAAAAAGTGCACAACAGCTGTTGATGATAGGAGAATAAAACTAATTTGCGTCAGGTACAGATGAATGTCATCTGTGGCCATTAGGAGTGAACTGAGTGCAACTGGTGTTTTTGTCAGTGCAAGAACGGAATGGAGAAGACTAGTGGAGGTTGGCCTAAAAGGTAGGATTCCCCGAAAAAAGCCATTGCTGAATAAAAAGCAGCAGCAGAAACGAATACAGTGGGCAAAAGAACACATTGCATGGACAGAAGGTCAGTGGAAACAAGTGATATGGAGTGACAAAACTAAGATATTGATATTTGGTAGTGATGGGAGAAAATGTGTGAGAAGTCGCATCGGGGAAGAGGTACATCCAGATTTTATTCAAGCGACAACAAAGAATCCTACAAGTGTTATGATCTGGGCATGTATGACAGCAGATGCTGTAGGTCACCTTTATGTCATAGATGGCACACTGAACAGCAGAAAGTACCAATTCATCTGGTGAAGGTCCATTCATTCCCCACTTGCACTTGTTTTATTATATCTTTTAAATTCATGTTTTAATTTGTGTTTGGAATTAAATAGTATTACACTATTTTGGAATTGTTTTTCTTCACATATACTACGTTGGAGACTGTGTTTCTAAAAAAGAAAGGAAACCTCACCTCTGGAGGAGAGCCACAAGGTTTTATCTATGCTGGCTTGTCTACTTTATTCATAGTAGACCATCCCTAATGGTACAAGTCTGAATAATAGGGGGGTCATTTTTATAAGATACATCAAGGAACAATATTTTAAATGTACTACACTATGGATTCTCTCTTATTTTTTATTGAGGTCTAGATTACTAAGAGCGCCTGAGGAATATTGTTGGTAATATTTTTCTGTTTTAAATTTCCCGGTGGAGTGTGAGTGACACTTTCTTTTACCTTCAATCACGGCTGCTTTAGGGCGCATGGTACTATTGCCACTACTTTCTGATTTTTAGCAGAAAGTACATTGACACCATCCTACAACCAAAACGTCTACCTTCTATCAGGGATCATGTTCCAGATAATGCCCCATTTTTTTTCCAGCATGATTCAGTTCCCTGCCATATTGCAAGTACATGCAAAAAGGGGTTCACGGAGAATGATATACAGGTGCTGGGATGGCCAGGAAACAGCCCAGACCTGAACCCCATAGAACATTTGTGGTTCTGTTTGAAAAAACTGGTACATCTGAGGAGTCCATCCAATAAAAGACAATCAATTGAGGCTATAATTGTCTCATGGCACCACATAAAAAAGACATTGGTTGGCTAAATGACACATCGCTGTGCTGGTGTCTTGAAAAATAAAGGATACCCAACGAAATACTGATAGGCCAGTAACATCATAAGTACACGGGGATTTTCACCCTAAGTGTTGATTTCACTGCATAACTACCCTTGTAATGCAAATATTTCACCTCTGTTTATTGTGTTGAATTCAGCATTAAATTTCCTTTCATTTGATATATGAAGTGTAACAGTTTTTATAAGCATTCGAAGTTGAAAAACATTCAAATTTCAAAAAGTGTCCGCAATTTTGGCGACCACTGTATAATTATATTTATTAGCAATCTTCTGCAGCACCGTAGCATTGTATAGTACTGTAATACAAACAAGGTATACATAAAATCAAAATCACAGGGTAACCACTATATATATTCCAGTGCTAGCATCGCTTATGTTCACATCTCCCCAGTACCAATCCAAGTATGGTCTTGTCTGTCACATAATACCACCATTATCAAATGGAATTTGATTGGTGGGACGCGAGGAAGTCGTTAAGACGAAATGTGTAGGGTGATTAAGCATTAAAGAATCCTCTACTTAGGTGCTACAACTGTCCAGAGCTCACTCCCTCCAGTAGGGTGGGACAGAAAGTATATTGTCATGACAGTGCAAGTTGGTTCCTATAATGTAAACTGTTATATATTATTTTATTGAACAATATATATTTTTTTATTAAATTTGTGCATTTCTGTTCAACGGTCTTTGGCCAATTTTGTTAGGTGCTTCTAGTACAATAATATCATTCTAGAATTTATTCCAATTTGAAAAAAGCTAAATGCTATCTTCAGTTCCGAAGAAATTATTATCTCCATTTCTCCACCTAAACAAGAAGATTCTAAAGTGTGGGAATCCATTACGTTTATAGGGATATTCCAATGAGCACACAATTCTGTGAATTCAGCAGCTCCACCATTTTGTGAGTGATAGCAATCTCACTTTGTGAGAGTGCTAAATCTGCAGTTAACCACAGGGTGTGATGGCATACCATATCTGTATTGCGCAAGGAACACATCCATTAAGGCTTCAGCCTGTTACAAGTCGCAGTCACGACTTGTCTCTCTCTAACAGTTTACCTTCTCAGGACGCTGTTGTTCCGGTTCCCCCAATTGCTAGGCAATCTGCAAGCCTCAGGAGGTCACATGATTGGTTTGTCTTCCTATTTGTACATGCTTGCCTTTTGCCGCTTCACTGACTATAGCGTTCTGGTAGGTCCTCTTGGCTCAGCTACACCGTCAGTATTCTGTATCACCTCATGGAAGGGTACTCTAGCGGTATTACCTTGTTCCCGGCTCTTTGCTTCTCCAATGGTTCCCTAGCCGCATCAGCAGCTTCCATGCTCCCACCGGCTCTCCCGCCTCTCCAACGGCTCCCTAGCCGCACCAGCAGCTTCCGTGCTGCCATCGGCTCTCTAGCCTCCCCTACAGCTGCCTAGCTGCCCCAGCAGCTTGCCTGCTGCCTCCGGCTCTCAAAACTGTACCATAGAACACAGGCCTGTTTACCGGCTCTCAAAGCCGCAGTGCACAAACTACAGCTCAAACTTGTGTACCGGCTATCTAAACCGCAGTACACTAATTAGTGCACAAACTAATACACAAACTTGTGTACCAACTCTTATGCATGCAGTAAACTAATTAGTACATGAACTAGTACTCAAACTTGTGTACTGGCACTCAAAGCCAGATCAATTATGTACTCTCTTCCGCTATCGGCTCCAAGCCGCACCATCGGCTCTCAAAGCCAAATCAATTGGCAACTCTCTTCTGCTACCGGCTCCAAGTTGCACCATCGGCTTACTAAGCCACATCAGCTGTGTACTTTCTTCTGTAACTGGTCCCAAGCCACACCATCGGCTCTCAAAGTCGCATCAATTGTTACTCTCTTCTGCAACCAGCTCCAAGCCGCACCATCGACTCTCAAGGCCTCATCAATTGTGAACTTTCTTCTGCTACCAGCTCCAAGCTGCACCGTTTGCTTCAAAGACACACCATCAGTTCACTAAAGCAGGGCATCCACTTGGAATGAAAACCTGGTAATGTATGGGAGCAAATGACAACCATCCATTTGCTCATAAACATTGGAAAATAGCCAAAAATGGTTGTTCAGACAAACTGGTTAAAACACACAAATGTAACTAATTTGAACATTTTTTTTGTCCTTTTTTCAGTGTTTAAAACCATATGATCGACTGTCATTTGCTCCCATACATTACCAGGTTTTCATTCCAACTAGCTAGATTGGACAGATATCTGACAGAAAATTGTATAGCGGATGCCCTGCTTAAGTCGTACCATCGACTACCAAGTTTACCTGAACCTGTTTCTGTTCCTGTCGTACCTCTCAACACTGAATCCCATTAAACCTTTGTGTGAATCACTACTACACCGAGTTATAAGCCCAGGCCAGTGGCAAATGCAGGATTTCTAGAGGGGCGTTTCCAAATGCCTGATTTTAGAGTGAGTGTGGCCAGTCCATGAAGAGGGTAGAATTAGCACTTAACCAGCTTAAATATGCGTCATACAAAGTATATTGTGTATCATAATTCCAGCATATAGAGAACCAGCAATCACTCTAACCCATTAAATGCGGCAGTAGGGCCATCCTGCCTGAGCTGAATGGTTTTATTTTAGATGAGGGCACCATTCCAGAGTATTAGAGCAAGTCCGGGAGTCTGGGGGAGCAGCAGAATAATCTAGCACTGCCCTGGATATATATGTACATATTGGGCTCTATAGCAGCACATCCTTAACAGTGAATGTTTTCCAGATCTCCTAGTTGGTGCACAGGTTATTTATTACTGGCTGATACATGTTAAAAGATACACAGGTGGTGCTAATTATTTCATGTGTGATACTGAGAAGAACATACAGCACTAGTAAAATTCTATTATATTACTATTTCTACTGTGGTCATGGTGTGGGCTGGGGAGGGGGTTTCCAGGCAGACGGAAACCCCCCCTGCATTTGCGTATGCAGGCGGCCGCCTAAGTACCGGTGAACTTATCCTAGTCCTAAGGGAACAACGGGCAGTTGTTATTGCCAGAAGACCTCGCTAGCCTGGGTTCTAGGGGGTTCACATGGAGCAGGCTTTGGGAATTATAACACAGCCTTAATGATCGGAATTTCATTGCTTTTTTGATTTTGAGTGGCAGAAATTCAGTAGGTTTTGTGAAATTTCAGATCATGTCTAATGAAGCCTCAACGGGACATGTGAAACTGTAAGGTTTTTTATCTATAGAATTTCATTGCTTTTAAAAATTTATTAACCATATCAATCATGTGTGCTTCTATTATAATCCTAATTTACTCTAGTATAAACCACCTACCTCACTCATGTACCCCAGTATAATCCCATGTCATATCAATCATATGTGCCTCAGTTATAATACATAATTTACCCCAGTATAGACCTCCAGTATAATTCCTGTATGAGCAGTCGTGATGTATATTTGATACAATGCGTGCACACACTATGCCGGGCGGTGAATGTGGGTAGGATGGGATTGCTAAATATGCACATTAATGTCTCACAAAGAGGCCGTGTGGGCCGTATATCAGCAGCAACGTCTACACACCCAGCAACACACCAGCAATGTACAACCATACAATACAAACAGAGAATATAATATAATATATACATGCATTTCTCCATCCTTCTCCTGTCACCAAGTGCCCGAGCATGACACCGACACAATAAATAAATAAAGCTGTACAATTTCAGGACAGTTGAGTGTGCTGCACGCTAGGTCCTCTGGGAAGTGTAGTTCCTTGCATGCAACACGTCCTTCGCGGAACTACAGTACCCATCGCACCCAAGACACTGACAACTAGCTCAGCACCCCTGTCCCATCCTCTGTTGCTGTGCTGCTGGAGTAGAAAATCCCCGAACACCACCACCAGCTACAGGTGGGTACCAGTGACTGAGTCGCTGTCACCAGTAGCGTCGGTGACCTGCTGCTGCTTCTATATGCAGCACTGTGTGTAAAATGAGGACGGTGTTGCTGTGTAGTTACATTACACATAGTGGAGAGGGCAGCACTGGCACGGAGCAGGGGGGAACACATGGCAGTGCCCAGTGCTGGTCTCTTCTATGTACCATATGAGGTGACAGGACATGTATAGGATATTTTAGCAGGTGTATATGACATATATGAGGTAACAGGACATGTATAGGTTATATTAGCAGGTGTATATGACATATATATGAGGTGATAGGACACGTATAGGATATATTAGGAGGTGTATATGACATATATATGAGGTGACAGGACATGTATTGGATATATTAGGATGTGTGGATGACAGGACATGTATATATTAGTAGGTGTATATATGACATACATATGTGAAGTGTTAGGACAAGTGCATGGTATATTATACACATATGACATAGTGGAAGGTGAGAGGGACACATGAGGCTGTCGGACGCCGCCATCTTCCCGTACCCGCCCTGACCGTAGTTTTGGTTTTGATATAACACTTGGAGATCAGTCTCCGGCTGAGCTTGGGCGGCACTGCTGCTGCCGGGATATCCGGGCATTTCCTCCTGCCCTCCGCCCGGAGATGTGATCCAGACCAGTCTCCTCATCTTTCTGACCCGTTGTGTTCACAGACGCTGCCATCTTCCCGGACCCGCCCTTATGGTAATTTACATTTACTTCCCAAAGAGAGCTGTCAGTCACAGCTGGCACACAGTAAACACAGCAACCCTGTGTTTCATACCTGAGGGCTCAGTCAGCAGGGGTCTTCATCTCACAGCCTATCTGATACTATTATCTACATAGAACGCCATGTTTCACCTCCCGGTCCCGCAGGCTGCTCTGTACTAGGCTGCATGGTCTCCAGGAAGTGCAGGACAGTCCCCTGTCTGGTGTACTGTACGGTACATAAGGGGGTCCAGCTGTGTTAAATATCTGGTAGATTACAAGAGAAATGTGCACCAGGGAGGGAGCGCTCGCTGCCACTCACAGCCGGACGGGAACATGCTCCCACAGTTCAGCACAGTGGCATCACTTCGGGAGATCGGCATCACACAGAGAGGCAGCAGGAGTTTCAGAGTGAAGAATAGAAGTTGGAAGAAGTGCAGCCGCCTCTTCTTATTGGCGCCTTATTGCCTGCTTTCTGCTAACCCCTGCTGCTGTGTCTCATCGGTGCAGTCCACTGCTCCGGAAGCCCTGAAGGTGTGGTTTTGGTCATTTACCCCTGCCTTCTGCCCGGAGACATGATCCGGACCGGTCTCCTCTTACTGACCCCGTGTGTCCTCCTGTGCAGGGGTGAGTCAGTGTGCCATTGGACGGCCGCTCTGGTGCTGGGCCTTGTACTGCTATATTTATATATATATATATATATATATATATATATATCTTGTAGCCTACACCAGTATATACACTATATATAATTATATACACCATATAAATTTAATATATACACTGTACACCTAATAAAAATGGGATGCGAGCTAAAAGGCAGCTATGTTTGTTCACCCAAGTGAAGCCACTGTACACCCCCTGCAGGAGGCCACCAACTGATATTGCTCAGCAAGTTGACATTCCCTGTCTATATAATGGGGCATTAGTGGCCTAATAGTTTAAAAAATAAAATTTTCTCAATTACCTGAACCCCAAAAGGCCCTACCCTGGAACAAGAGCTACCTAACAAAACAAACCCCAAGTTTAAATTCGTCCACTACCCAGAGTTATGCCTTCCCAAAAATCCCCCATAGACTACAGCAGAAAAGTGGTCCTAATTGAGAGTGGGCGAAAAAAATGACAGTTGGAACTTTAGATTACTCCCAAATCCTAATATTTTTGTCATGAAATTTGGCATGCAGCACCGAGCGACAGTTCCACTCTTCCATGCCAAATTTCAGCTTGGTATGTCCAAAAGCTTTTGAGATGTAGCACCTTAAACACCATGCCCCCCCTCAGGTATTCTGTATGGAGAATTCAGTTTTTTACATTCTGCCTTAATATAAGACTGTGCCTTTATAAAATATATAAAATTGCAAGGGCAGTTATTGGCATAGTGTGCAAAATATAGTGAGGAGGGAGAGTGTTGCTCGTGAGAGCTTATATTCTAAAGGAAGAGATAAAAGTGGAGGAAGGAAGGCAGTGGCGTAACTAGGGTATTTGGAGCCCAGGGCAAATTTGAAAATGGAGCCCCCCCCACTATGAGCGAAAAATTGGCGTGGTCACAAGGAGCGTGGTCACTGAAAAATGGGGCATGTCAACATGACACACACCCCTTTCTTGTCACTGGGAGCATTTCTTTCCATTTGCACCTTAATGCAGTGCCCCTTATACAGTCCCCCCTATGCAGTGTTCCTAGTAGTGGTTCCCCTTATGCAGTCCCCCAGTAGTGCCCCTTATATAGTACCCCCAGTATACAATGCCCCCAGCAGTGCCCCTTATACAGTACCCCCAGTAGTGGTCCCACTTATGCAGCCCCCAATTAGTTCTCCTTATACAGGCCCCCAGTAGTGATCCCCCATATGCAGTGCCCCTTAACCAGTTCCCCCTGTAGTAGTCCCCCTTATGCAGCCCGCCATTAGTTCCCCTTATACAGTGCCCCCAGTAGTGATCCCCCATATGCAGCCCCCCAGTAGTGATCCCCCATATGCAGTGCCCTTTATACAGTGCCCCAGGAGTGATCCCCCTTATGCAGGCCCCCAGTAGTTGTCCCCTTATGCAGTGCCCCCTGTAGTGGTTCTCCCTTTTCAGTGCCCCCTGTAGTGGTTCTCTCTTTTCAGTGCACCCTGTAGTGGTCCCCCCTGTGCAGTGCCCCCAGTAGTAAGACACTTATATAGTGCCCCAGTAGGAGTCCCCCTTGATGCAGTGCCCCCAGCAGTAGTTCCCCCCCAGTAGTGGTCCCCTCCAGTAGTAGTCCCCAGTAGTGTTTCCCCCCAAAGCAGTGCCCCCAGTAGTAGTCCCCCCTATACAGTGCTAACAGTAGGAGTCCCCCTTGATGCAGTGCCCCCTGTAGTAGTCCCCAGTAGTGGTCCCCCCCAATGCAGTGCCCCCAGTATTATCCCCCCAGTAGTGGTTCCCCCCCCTGAAGCAGTGCCCCTAGTAGTAGTCCCCTCCTTAGTAATAGTCCCCCCCCCCGAAGCAGTGTCCCCAGTAGTAGTCCCCTCCTTAGTAATGGTCCCCTCACCCCCTGATAAATACACACTGAGATTAAACAATAAATAAAATAAAAATACTTGAATCCACGCTGCGGCTCTCGCTGCCATCCGCACGTCAGTCCTCCCGGGCTGGCGCACTTTGCATTATGGGAGAGACGTCATGATGTCTCTCTCATTACCCACTGCAGGAGCCGGAAGGGAGCCGGCTCTTGCAGTAGGCGCTGCGGCTGCAGCAGTCAATAAGAGTCTGTCTGACTCATTGGCTGCTGCTTAACACACACATTGCCGCCAGTGCTGGCGGCGATGTGTGTATTAGAATGCACAGCATGAGCCCGCCTGCAATCCTCCTCCTGACACTATTGGGCAAGCGCTCAGGGGGAGGGAAGGGGCTTAGCTGTGCAGCATAGGACCGGCGCTGGGAAGACTAGCGTTGGTCCTGTGTAAATGTGTAGTGCTGACCGCACTCACTGCTAACTAGGACAGTCTGGTACCGTGGCCGGCGCACCCCCCCGCATCGCTGCCGGTCCCACGGCGCCCAGGGCAAGTGCCGCGCTCGCCCTGCCCTAGTTATGCCACTGAAGGAAGGTTCTGCAAATGGGTAAGGCAGCAGGGGATTGATTTGGATCACGCAGAATAGATAAAATATAAGTTGATTTGCCTCTGATGAAAACTAACCCTTGTGTGTATGTGTGTGCAAGTGGTAGGAGATAAAAATTGTAAGCTCCACTGTGGCAGGGATTTACAGTATGTGAATGACTAAATTCACATAATAGTATATTAAGTAATATGTGTTAAAAAAAATAAATATATACATGTTTACAGAAAATAACACTTAGAATAGCAATAGCAAACAGGTTTTTTTTTTTTAGTTAAATCCAGAGTCGGCCCTAGGCATAGGCATTATAAGCAAATGCCTAGGCGCGACTCAGAATGCACAGGGGCATTCCAGGGCTCTGCCTGTCTATCCTATCCCCAGGGCCGGCGCCACCATCCAATCTAACGAGTGAAGGTTGTCTCTGATAGAGACATCCTAACTGCAGGTGTAATGAGCCACTGCTGATGTCACTGCATATTCCCTCACTGCACTGGTCACTGCCAGTGAGAGTTCTCAGCTAGGTTGCCACGTCCGCCCGGGTTGTCAGCGCCGGTGACGTGTGCTGTTTCCAAGCATCGGCATCCTCCCCCTGGACAGCCAGGTTCTCTCCTCCCCCTGGACGCCAGTCTCTCTCCTCCCCATGGATGGCCGGGCTCTCTCCTCCCCTGGACGCCAGTCTCTCTCCTCCCCATGGATGGCCGGGTTCTCTCCTCCCCCTGGACGCCGGGCTGCGGACTCTCTCCTTCCCCTGGACGCCGGGCTCTCTCCTCCCCCACTTTGGAAAACAAGATGAGGAGCAGCCAGGTACTGTACTGTGAGCATAAAACTCTCACACACTCTCTATATATATATATGTGTGTGTGCATATACATATATGTAAGACTCCCTTTTGCTGTGCGGTAATTGGTCAATAATACAGAGGTCCTGGTGAACTTCTGACAGTGACTGACTATTAGAGGAGAGGGGGTGGTGTAATCTGTGTATATATATATATATATATATATACACACACACACACACACACACATATATATTATATATATGTGTGCATATATATATATATATATATATATATGTGTGTGTGTATGTATGTATATAATTTGTGTATATGTGTGTGTATATATATATATATAGGAATTCAAGTCCCAGCAGCACTCATTAGAGGAGTCAGTAGAGGAGTGCACGGTACATAAGATAATGGTAGACAGCAAATTCAAAGAACCAGCACATCCAATGGATAAATGCAAAAAAAGTCTGTATTCAAAAAATTATATAACAATAGCAGCAAAGAGCGGCAGCATGAATGATAACAATCACTGATAGAGTCCAACAGAGGTGAAGCATAACTTCATAATGATATACTTAATGAAACCAGGGTGGTCACCAAACTGTCAGTATGCATCTCACCGGACCTTAGAGCAGCAAGTCTAATCTCGACAGCTGTTTCGGTGCTACACGCGCCTTTATCAAGAGCAGAAAAGACTAAAGCACAATGAGCCATATATAAAGCCACACACATTAGTAAACTCACCCACAGGTGCGCGCGTCCACCCCTCTGTACACAACGGTTCCAGGAAGTGGCTGGACGCACACGTGGGGAACAGCGTGTAGCCGATCCACGTGACAAACCCGATCACATGATCGGAGATGATGTGACGGTATCCTAGACAACACAAAAGCGGTAACCACGGAGCCGCATAATCACAATAAAGCCAAAAACAGGCATGGCTAAATATAGCCAATAATGCGTGCTGGGGAAAATATAATGACCTAAATCAAGTCATACTAATCCGCTAATATAAGTGGCTATTAATGGCTCAAGTGCATTTCAATCATAACAGGATGCCAGTAATAAACACAGTATGACACATAAACGACACATAACAATAGACAACACACATCAATATAGCAATACCCAAAATAATAAAAAGAAGAAAAACCAATGCAATAGGAACTTATTCATGTCGCCCCCTCGTCTCAGGGGAAGAATGCAATCTATCGGCATACATTTAAAATCCTTAATGAGGTGTTTAGCTGTGGCGAAATGTCTCGCAACTGGTGGCGTATTGGTATTGACTATATGCAGGGCTTTCTTAATTGAAGAACGATGGAGGACCACAAAACGACTGTTACAGTCTAAATGATGTCGAATTTCATAACTGATGTTTCTTTTAGGATCCAAAAAGTGAGTGCCTAGAATTAGAAACTGACAGTTGACACACCCATGGCATTTGTATGCTCCATTTTTAGAGCATAACCAACTTTTATTGGAAATTGGTCCTATGTCAGATTTAGACAATATCTGTTTGATGTTAGTACTTCTTTTATAACAGAAAAGCGGTTTGTCCTGACAGAGTGACCCTATGCTATCATCACACTGTAGAATGTGCCAGTGTCATAGCACCACTTCACGAATATGCTTGGAGGCAATTGAGTACGTAGAGGAAAATATCATCCTGGTGTTTCCAACCTTCGGAACTTTGTTAACCAGTGTATCCTCTCGCTTGATGTGCATACATTTATTGATGGCCTCTTCAATCTCATCATTGTGGTAGCCCCTGTCAACAAATCTCTGGCCCATCTCCTCCAGGGCACCTGGTAAATCATTCAAATTGGAAGTGATCCGTACCACTCTAAGGAGCTGTGAAAATGGCAGCCCTCGTTTTGAAGGATATGGGTGAAAGCTATCCGCCAATAATAAAGTGTTCTTATCAGTATCCTTACGATAGATTCTGGTCGATAATCCATAAATATCATTAGTTACGCAGACATCTAAATAGTTAATAGTCACCTCACTATAGGCCAATGTAAACCTAATATTGGTCTCCAAGCTATTGAGAGCATCAATGAATTGTGTCAGGAGTTCCAATCCTCCAGTCCACACTACAAAAAGGTCATCGATATATCGTACATAAAAAAAGATAAATTGTGAAAAAAAGGGGTGTGCCATAATATGCTGATTTTCATACATATGCATGTACAGGTTGGCATACGATGGGGCCATATTAGACCTCATCGCCGTCCCTCTTAGCTGTAAATAAAAAGTATTTTCAAATAAAAAATAATTTTTACATAAAACAATATCCATTAGAAGCAACACAAATTAAATACATGGACCCTTGTAGTGTGGACTGTCGGAAAGCAAACTCCTGACTGATTCCACACCATCCTTATGATCAATATTCGTATACAAGCTCGTTATATCGAGTGTAACCAATAGGCTACCAGCTGGTAAGGGACCTAGCTTATCAAGCTTGTTAAGAAAGTCAGTGGTATCCTTAAGATAGTACTTGGTGTTTTGAACCACCGGCTGTAGCCAGAAGTCGATGAATTGAGACAAAGGTTGGCATAATGACCCACATGAAGAAATTATGGGTCTGCCAGGTGGTTGTTTTATGTATTTTAGGCAAGATATAGATTAACGGAACCCTAGGATGTGTTTGTGTAAGAAAATGGGCCGTAGGCTCATCAATCCAACCATTGATCAATCCAAGATTAATAATACTGTCAATCTCTTTTTTATAAACATAAGTAGGGTCATAGGTCAAAGCCATATAGCATGTAGTATCAGACAATTGCCTCATAATTTCATTGATGTAATCCACTCTATCCAATACAACAATACTACAACCCTTATCAGAGGGACGTATGATTATATCCACATTATTTTTTAAGGAATTGAGTGCACAATTCTCTTCACTAGTGAGATTAGTATAAGACAATTTCTGATTTTTAATAAAAGTAAGGGTATCCCGTTTAACCAGGTTAACAAAGGTCTCTATAGAGGCATTCGTCCCTGGCGGGTCGAAAGTACTCTTGGGTTTAAAACCCCTGCCCTCAGATGGAGTAGTTCCAGATTTAGCAAAATAATCCTTCAATTTCAAAGATCGATGAAATCTATATAGTTCCACTTCAAAGTCAAAAGCATCTTGTTTGTGATTCTTCACAAACGATAATCCCTTAGATAAAACCGCCATCTCGTGCGGAGTAAGGGAATAATTAAACAGGTTAAAGACAACTATTTCTTTTTGTTTCAATTCCCCGTTTTTAGAATTGCGGGAACGTCTGGCACCCCCCCTTTCTTGTTGGCTTTTTGGGTCTCTGCGCCTGCTCTTGGTGACAGAACCCCCCGAAAAAGACTTCTGTTGTGATTAATCAGAATCACTAGCCAATGTATTAATATCTCATTAAGGATTTTAAATGTATGCCGATTGATTGCATTCTTCCCCTGAGACGAGGGGGCGACAGGAATAAGTTCCTATTGCAGAGGGAAAGCTTTTGGATTGACCGTTTGAACACTGTTGTACCCAATGGGCTTAATGAGGGTCAATATCTGAGCTGTTTTCTTTGATTTTTCTAGTTGAGCTCCTGTCGATCAATGTATGTATCCTGTGCTCTCTATCATAGGTTTTTTTTGTATATATTTTTTGGCTTTTCATCTTTTTATTATTTTGGGTATTGCTATATTGATGTGTGTTGTCTATTGTTATGTGTCGTTTATGTGTCATACTGTGTTTATTACTGGCATCCTGTTATGATTGAAATGCACTTGAGCCATTAATAGCCACTTATATTAGCGGATTAGTATGACTTGATTTAGGTCATTATATTTTCCCCAGCACGCATTATTGGCTATATTTAGCCTTGCCTGTTTTTGGCTTTACTGTGATTATGCGGCTCCGTGGTTACCGCTTTTGTGTTGTCTAGGATACCGTCACGTCATCTCCGATCATGTGATCGGGTTTGTCACGTGGATCGGCTACACGCTGTTCCCCACGTGTGCGTCCAGCCACTTCCTGGAACCGTTGTGTACAGAGGGGTGGACGCACGCACCTGTGGGTGAGTTTACTAATGTGTGTGGCTTTATATATGGCTCATTGTGCTTTAGTCTTTTCTGCTCTTGATAAAGGCACGTGTAGCGCCGAAACAGCTGTCGAGATTAGACTTGCTGCTCTAGGGTCCGGTGAGATGCATACTGATAGTTTGGTGACCACCCTGGTTTCATTAAGTATATCATTATGAAGTTATGCTTCACCTCTGTTGGACTCTATCAGTGATTGTTATCATTCATGCTGCCGCTCTTTGCTGCTATTGTTATACAATTTTTTGAATACAGACTTTTTTTTGCATTTATCCATTGTATGTGCTGGTTCTTTGAATTTGCTATATATGTATATATATATATATATATGTGTGTGTGTGTGTGTCAGTGTATGTATATATATATATAATTTGTGCATATGTGTGTGTGTGTATATATATACATATATATATATATATATATATATATAATGTGTATGTGTGTGTGTATATATATATATATGTATGTCTCGGTGTCTCAAACACTGAGATGCCGAAAATATCCCGTACACACAATATGTCCGTGAACAACGTTGTTCACAGACAGATTGCGTCAGCTGTGCAGCACAGCCATTACTGTGTGTACGGGCGTTCAGCCGATCGTCCTTACACTTGCTGCAGTGGCTGGCAGGGAGGGCGTCTCTATGTGTCGTCTGGCTAGCGGGGCCACAGGTGATGGTTGTTCAGTGTGTATGAACAACCTTAATCTGCAGATATATCCGTCAGCTGTGTACCCACTTTAAGATTGGTGGTGGATTATCTTCTAGGGGGCACCAGCCAAAATCTTGCCTATGGCACCAAATTGGGTAGAGCCAGCCCTGGTTAAATCAATACAATTTTTCCTCTGGTAATCTCTTCCATTAACACTTTCCCAAAATGTGGTTAAAATAACAGGTATTGTGATGGTACAAGTACCTACTGCTATACTTGATAAATAGGCTTCACCAGTAAAAGTGAATTATCACTTTCGATAATGAGGTTAAAACTAGTGATAACCACTTAATGTATGTGGTGAAGCAAAAAAGGGTAGTTACATGAAATTTATCACCTTTTTACTTTTGCTTATATAATAACCCCAAGCCATCTGATCTGTATCCACTGATGCTGGACAAACTTTCATGTATTATATGTATTATATAACTGTTTAGGAAATTGGAGCTCATTAAGCTAAACTGATATCAGGAAATGTACCGTGTATGGTAAATTATAATAAGAATTATAACAAGAAGTCATTGAGTTTTTCCACCATATAAATGGAGCTCAAGTTGACTGCTAAAGTTTTTATAATTTTTACTACATTATTACTTATATACACCATTACTAATAATAAAATAAATACACTAGTCACACAATGATACAGACCTATACTGTGAAACACACAGACAAACTGACAAGACTGTCTTGTCCATCTCTCTCATCTACTTTCTTCCTTGCTTGGAATCTATTTGAAGTTACAGTAATGTATGCATCTCTGGACTCCTCAGTTGAGGGAAAATAAAGTCCTTAACTTATTATTACCAAAATATTATATGACTGAAAACTGCCATACATAGCAGCTAAGGCAGCACAAATATTGAGGGTGCTCAAACATCCATAGTATCCAACAGAGCGGACTACTTACTATTATTATATAGTTTGTTTGTTTATTATTATTTATTTTTTAACAAATATTTGTTATTGAATTAAAACAATAAACATATGAATCACAAAAAAGTTAAGTGAAAGAAAGAACGTGGGTACACAATGCAAAAGTATTAGTACAACTGCAAACAAAATACAAATACTGTACCAATATGGAATAAGGGGGCACACAACCGTAGTCATACAAAGCAATGCATATAGAAAAAAATTACTGATTTGAAAAAGTTCCATAGCCCCTAAAAGTGATGCACTTCATAAGGACACAATAGTTTTGAAAAAAAAAGACGATGAGTGAGATTACAGGACAGAGCCAGCACAGTGCCAGAAATCAGTGACCATACTACTGTATGGCATGCTGGCTGCCCCCTACATATCGGGGCGATGTGATGCATCATAGGGGGGCGTAGGCAAGGAAATTACTTGACATTAGGGATGGAGCAGGGGTGTGACCATGCAATTGTGTCATCTTGGCCCTGCCCCCGCTAAACAATGCCAGAATTACAAACATTTTGAAGCAGAGGACGTGCCCATGATGACGCAATTCAGTGCGAATCACGTAATCGGCCCCCGCTGCGGGTTATGTGTGCGTGGGGGTGCGGGATACAAGTGCAGAATGGGTCCTGTGTGAGTGCTCGCAATCCCCCCTTAGCTGCAGCATGACTAACATGCTGCTGCATTTTGGGGCGGTGGCCAGGGGTGTTGCACCCTGTTTTGTTGGTATGCCAAGCCTAGGGTCTGCAGTGGGGACCAACGGCCAGGCTGAGTAAGCTTTGGCTTACGCAGACTGGCCAAGGACAGTGACCTGGTCGCGATGGTGATCCGAAGCATTCGGATAGGCAGATAAATGCAGGAGGTGTCTATTTCCTATAGACACTTCCTGCTGCATTTGTATTTTACTTGTATGGTATTGCACAGCCGCTTCCCAGCAGCTGTGCAATACCGTCCACATCAGAATCAGGCCCTAAGTATGGTTTTATATATATATATATATATATATATATATATATATACATATATATATATATATATATATATATATACAGTGGATAATTATAGTCAGTAATGGTTTATCATTAATATGAAACACATTTTTGCTGGATTTACGGAATTTCTCGCTTTGATAAATAGATCCATAAGTCTGTACTGTTTCATATTCATAGATATTATCCATCTTGTCAGATGTACCAAATATTAGAAAGTGACTGCTGTAGTCTCATTGGATGATTCTGGTTTTCATTTTGCAAATATTCAGTAGCCCTTTAATCTTTATCCGTCATACGCCCACAAAAAATTGGTACACCATATACTTCTTTCTATAATTTAACCATGTCTACTTCTCCAATATGATACCTTTTAAAATACATGAAGGATATCTATTACACTGTTTCTTTACAGATTTAATTTACTTAGATATTCAGGTCATTGTTAAGTGATTTAATGGCTCAAAGATGTTTAACAATCTTCTTTTACAATGAGGTCAAAATATCTACTTTGTGAACCTGCATTCCAAGAAATAATGGGCCTGAGTCAGAGACAGATGCAATGCCAATAGTTTTGCAGATCTAGCGATTGTTTGCTAATGCATATGCGCAAACGCCACACTGAGCACCTGCAGCGATAGCATTGCGATTACGCTCATAAATAGGAACCAATTGCAAAATAATTGACAGGTAGTCAGCGTTTTGGGGGTAATAACATGGAGGGGTTAGAAAAACGCATGCATAAATTAGCCATTGCGATTGCCTTCAGAGTAGGAGAGTTCTCTGTGTGTTAGGAGAGTTGCAGTGTGTTCAGCTGGTCAGACTTGACTTACATGCTGCGTGACTGCTCGAAGTGCGTTGATAGTACCGATGTTTACCCTGTTGTACATCGTCAGACATATATGAGAAGGCAGCAGTGGGCGTCCCTATGCTCAGCTATGCTTTGGAAGACATTAGAATATTTTATCAACTGTGATCCAAGAGAGTATGCAGTTGAGATTGCTTTAGTGTAAATCTCTAAATCGGGTCCAATATGTGAACTTGACACATAATAACTGGGGGTTATTCAATTGTTTTAACAGGCGGCTGGTAGTGCCGGGCGCCCAGTGGAGCAATTCAATTGTTGTTCCATAAGGGGGAGCGAACAGCCACCGGCGCCGGCATTTATGCTCGCACCCTTCTGAGAAGACGAGCAGAAATGTGTGATAAATCCTAGTTTTCGGCGCCCTAACCTGGACGTTAGATGGGTTTAGCCGTTGTACACAGCTAAACCTGGTCTAATTACTTGCAAAGAGCGCAATACCTAATGAGCGCCCAAAACAATTGAATGGCAATATTGGGCGTCCATTAATTACATAAAGTGTTTTGGTCCAATAATAAATATTTAAGTCATACAGTATGGTCTTTGTATTTGGGTACAGGATTTGAGAAAAACATATTGGCCCTGATCCAGAGGCGGAAGCAGTGTTGATGCCATTAGCGGCCAATGTCTTCAGTCTGCATATGCGTCCGAGCCCCACTACGCATGTATCCCGATGGTTACCACTGGGGGCTGCAGAATGAACTTGGACGCAGAGAGAGGCAATTTCATTGGGCGTATCTGGGTGGTAAGAGTGGGGTGGCTAGCCAGAGGCGGGCATGTCGCATTCATAGACTGCTTCATTTTCCGCAGTCACACTGATTTCGGCGGCCATGTTCAGAAGGAGATTCTGCATCTCCATATGACTGGTGCAATGTTCCATGGTGTGACCGATGGTGCGTCTTAATGTGCACAGCAGTGGATTAGCATGGCAGCCAGTAAGCATCTCTGTATGAATCCCGTCACCTGCGGCATTAACAAAAATACGCAGTTGAGGCTGCATTAGCATGCACCTCTGCAATAGGCACATTATGTTTAACTTTATATCATTAACATTGAATTAACAGATAAGCATTTAAGTTAAGAAAGGCAAATGTATGATTGTGCCTTAAATATAAAACAATTGCTAGCAACTAGTAAAAAAAAGTCATCAACCATTTCAGCTAAACTATGGGCTGAAAGGCATGCCTTGTGCAGATAATCTGACTCAGAGAACTGTTATTCCTTAATGGCCACTGAGATAGATGGAAGGTAGCTTCAGTGTACAGGAATGCACATGCCATAATGCAACTTTTTAATGACGATGGGCATTAAGTGGTCTATTTAATTAGTTGAGAAAGCACTTTCTCCAGTGTCTTTCCTGAGCCTTACAAACAGGTAAATCAGAGTTATCTCTGGTGCTCAACTTATTAACTTCTGTCCCCAAAGAGCTCTATAGGGAATGATGCTTACTGCAATTTAGCAGGCAACAAAAAGCTTTACTTGAGATTGCACTACTGTATACTCATTGGGGGACTTGTGAAGCCAGAGGCATTTTGAAAGATCCCTTCAGGGTCAAAGTCCAATACGCATATAAACACTGCAGGAAATCCTCGCCAACCACATTAAGCTGCAAGGGAAGGGCAGAAAACCCTTGGCACCTCTGGTGCCCTTGAAGGATAAATTGCCATGCAACAAAACAACACTGCCGCAATAAGCAGTATTACATATTTTGTAGTTTGCTAAATATTTTAGTAAATAGACCTCTAAATGCTGGAATAATGACAGATCCTTTACATATGAGCAAGTCAAAGAATGTGGTTTGTTTCACTTGTTTTTAAAAACTATGCAATCTTGGTGACCTAACAAATAAAATTATAACCAAATTAGATCACGCTGGTGATAACAAATACATACCATTCAGCAGGACAGTCCCGTTTTTCTGGAACAGTCCTGCTATCCCACTCTGCAGGCCGCAGTGACCCGCAGTGAGGGAGGGTTGGGAAAAGCACACACCGCTGCTCTGTATAGCTGAGTGTAAGGGGAGCCTGGGGGCAGCCCAGCATTTCGGAGAGTGCTGGGCACGCCCCCACAGTGACATGAACGGGGATTTTTTGAGGCTCCACCCCTTTCCATGAGGCCCCATACCCTTTCCCGCATTCACAGACATGAAAGTTGGGAAATATGCAAATATGTATCTGGAGTGTGTATATGTGTGTGTTTGTACACAGTTTGGTTCATATGTGTGGGAACACCCTTATAAAGAGGAAATGATTAAGGAAATATTAATCAAGTGTCTACATATATGATATGGGAGTGGGGGAAAGCTTTTTAGGGTATGTCACCAGTATGAAGGTCATCTTGAAGTCGGCAATCTTGGATGCAACGCTAATTTTTTAAATAGGGAAGGTAGTCATGTCAAACATGCAGAATTTCATAAGAAAAACAATGGTGTTCTTCGTTTTAACGTATCAACAGGATAAAATATATAGGTATCTTGCAAACATGCCATGCGGAAAATATGTTAGAACCGTAGTAGAAATGCGGTTAGTATAAAGGTGCCATGTTGTTATAAAGTAGTTCTTATACAACTGAAAAATACCTAATTTGGATGTACAGATGTGTCCTCACTCGTCTTGCTGCAGGCGCACCAAACAGTCCCTCTCTGCACACCTGGTCCCATGAGACTCTGCAAGCGCCAGGCATCCCTTTTTTTGCCGAAAATGTCTCTAACTTGCAATTTGATGCATCAAGAATGCACCAGGACTGTGCTGATTCATTTGATATATGACACTTGTATATATGTGTGCAACTGAGTCTCTCAATCAGCATGCAAAGTTCTATGATGCAGTGGGCCTTAGCTTTTTTCTCAAGCTAAGTTCTGCTTACAGTCTCAGTCACACACACATAAACGAGTGTCACATATCAAATTAATCAGCACAGTCCCCTGGTGCGACATACTCACATCGCATTGTGACTTAGATGCATTTTAGGCTAAAAAAAGACTGAAGAAAGCATATTGCGGTGCATGGCAAATTGAGGTTAGATGGGCAAGGTATAATCATTTGGATGTATGGCCGGGTTGGTAGTCTCCGGTGAAGTATAGACTGAGACAAACTATTCTGTTGCTGAATCGGATCCCAACCTCCAGAGGTGATTGGCCATAAAAGTTCTGTCTTGTACAAATAGGGTTGCAACATATGTAAGTAGTGGGTTGGCTTGGTTCAATAGAAGCTAGAATTGACACATCTCGTTCTCTACAGCTGAGACATTTTTGAAGTCCACTTGAACGGAACCATGTTTCCCCTGCATTGTTGCACTAACTCTGGACGGACACCTCTGAAGGTTGCAAGGGATCCAGTACAGCAATGGAGCCGACCTCTCATAAATAAAATGTTTAGAAAAATAATATAACAAATATGCAACAGTTTTAACAATTCTATTAAATCTTTCAACTTATGTTTTGTAAATAACAAGGAGGTGAAAACAAGAAAAATATTTTCCACAAAAAAAAAATACACCTTATTTGTCTGTAGAAATTATTACACTACCCAGAAACTCTCCGACTCAATATTTCAGATATCTGCCATCGCTCCTCATTCCAAATAGGAAGCATTAAATCCTCCCTGTAACTACAATTAAGTCCCAGCTTTCATTACCCAACATGTAGCATGGATTCAGACCCAGCGACAGCGGGGGACAAAGGGAACACCCATACGGGGCCCCAAGGGTCAGAGGGGCCCTGAGGATCAGGGACAGGAAAAAACTGGGCAGCAGCACCTATTAAAACTTTTTAAACTGCTGTGCTGTTACAGCAGCCGTCCAGCCGAAACCTGTCCCACTGACACCCTCCCCCCCATGTCAAAAACCGGGTCACACTGTGACACGCATAGGATAAAAGCTCCTCCTCCTGGGTCCGCATCCCCCTACACCCAGTTCCAGCACTGCCACCGACAGTAATCAGCTGTCACCCCTCAGGATTCTTCCTGTTCCACTTCTTTCCTATTGGCTTCCTCCCCTATTGTTCAATTCCCCTCTTGCAGAACCCCTAACACCCATGCCCACCATTTGCAGCACCCCCTCCCTCCACCACCACACTCCGAGTCCTCCTCCTTAGTGGTCAGCTGAAAAAGGTAGGGAAAAGAACCAAGAATCATGACTGTCCATTCTCACAGCCTCAACATGAAGGTAAGTGACTATGGGGCATATTTATTTACATTATTTTTACTAAAATAATGTGAAAATCTGTGTTTTCACATTATTTTAGTATCACATACATTTATTGAAGGGCAGTTGGAGTAGTTTCCAATCCCTTTAATTCACATATTTTTAGTAAGCAGATCGCATTTCCCATGTTTGTAATGGGAAATGTGATCTGCCCAGATTTAATTAAAATATATTGTGAAAAAATACCGGGAAAAGCCCTGTGATAATAACACCACCTGGAGATGGCGTTATTGGGGCTTTACCCAGGTTCCCTGAATCCTACTCTGCTCTGACAGGCACAGCAAAGCTGAGAGCAGGCCCCTTTGATGAGCTGTATGGTCTAAACAGACCACAAACTGATCAGTGTAATAAAAAATAGTTTAAAAAATGAACACTTACTTGCATCCAGGGATCGGTGATCAGTGCTCCAATGATGTCCTCTGGGGTTCCGGTCAGCTGGTCTCCGGGCTATATAGAGCAGCTGACCAGGGTCACAGTCCAGGAGCCGGGAAACCAGCTGACCGTAGCCCCTGAGAGATTACCTCACCGGAGCACTGAGGTAAGTGTAAGCTGAGCAGGAGAGTCGCGGGTGTAGGTCACAGGGGTGTTGTGGGGATGTTGGTCATGTGGGGGGATGGTTGCGGTATCTGGCGGCGACGCATGCGCAGACACATTTTTCGATTAAATTCGCAATGCGAATGTAGTCAAAAATATCACACTACAACGGCGATTATTAAACAGACAGTATCTGTGTCTTAATTTCATCATTGAGGAGTCCCTAAGTGCCTTCTACTGCGACTATTTTTATATACATTACATTGTGAAGAGCACCGGGGCAAGTTGCTTTTATTTATATTGGAGTCCTGGACCATTGCAAATATTATATATATATATATATATATATATATACATACATACATACATACATATATATAAAAACAGGGGGAACAGGACGGCACTCAAGGCTTAATAATCCATTTGAAAAAAAGCAGACACTTCAAGTTGAAGTGTCTGCTTTTTTTCAAATGGATTATTAAGCCTTAAATGCCGTCCTGTTCCCTCTGTTTTTGCATTAACAATTTGGGAAAGGCACGCTGTTTATACTATTGTGGAGTGCCGAGCACAAAGTACATATATGTGTATATATGTATATATATATATATATATATATATATATATATATATATGAAATATTAGAGCACAAAATGGGGCGCCACATTGTGCATCAAATATAGACAAAAGTTTTATTACATTAAAAACAGAGACTCCAGGTCAGCATGCGTACCAAAGTAGGCAGTCTAAAACCACCGCAAGCATATACAGTGATGTAAATAACAATAAGGCTGGTGTTTCACCTGAACGTCTCCAGGATCTAATCCAGCTAGTCAAGCAGTAACAGAGGGTCACGCCAGGCCACGCAGAGTATTTAAGGTGATAATCCAAAAGGAATCTCTTTTGGCTAATATGTTTTCCCTATTACCACCCTTCATATCTTGTCGAATATGTTCCAGTCCCATAAATTTCAACGCTGTTTGATTATTACTTTGCCATTTTTTAAAATGCCTTGGTACACTATGGTTCTTTACACCATTTTTTATATTCCTAAAATGTTCTAGGATCCTAATTTTTAAAACTCTCTCGATCCTTCATGAAAACTGAAGGATTTTTCACCTGTGGTAACTGCAAAGTATGTCCTCATGGTTTGAATAGACAAAAAACTTTCAGGAGTAATGCAGGAAAAGAATTTAAGGTCAAACATTTAATTACTTGCAACACCACTTTTGTAACCTATTTATTAATATGTGGGTGTGGAAAATTTTATGTGGGTAAAACAAAGAGAGTTTTAAAAATTAGGATCCTAGAACATTTTAGGAATATAAAAAACCAAAAAGACACAGTCTAGTGTGTCTCTGTGAAATCACTTCAGGACTGTGGTATCCTGCCCTATTTCATTGACTATTTTGTACTAGTGCAATGACTTTTTTTGTTGTTTTTTTTGTTGTTTTGTATATACAGGTTGAGTCTCCCATATCCAAATATTCCGAAATACGGAATATTCGAAAATACGGAATTATTTTGGCATGACTGAGATAATGAAACCTTTGATTTTTGATGGTTCAATGTACACAAACTTTGTCTAAGGCACAAATTATTAAAAAATATTGTTTAAAATTACCTTCAGGCTGTGTGTATGGAATCGGTATGAAATGCGGCCGGCGGTTCGATTCCCGGCAGCGCCTGGTCGACAAAAGCAGAGTTCCCGGCAGCGGAAGCCCGACAGTGCTGGAAATCCCGATCGTCGATAGGTAAGTCATTACTATCCTAACCTAACCCCCTAACCCTCCTTAGGGGTGCCTAACCCTAATCCCCCCTCTAAGTGCCTAACCCTAAACCCCCTTCCCCACTGCCTAAACCTAAGTCCCCCGGGGGGGGGTGCCTAACCCTAAGTCCCCCTGCGGGGGTGCCTAACCCTAACCCACCCTCCCCCTAGCCTAAACCTGACCCTCCCGGGGGGTGCCTAACCCTAAGTCCCCCCCGGGTGCCCTAAACCTAACCCTCCCCCCCCCGCGCGGCTGTCCGCTCGCGGTGCCCAGCATCCCTTCGATCGGTATGCTGGGCGCCTGTCTCCCGGGAACGGGAAAATGTCACATCTAGACGCCCGGCATTTCACCCTCGCCGGGATATGACAGGCGGGAAGCCGGCTGTCGGTATTAAGGCAGCCGGCTTCCCGATTGTATACCGTGTGTATAAGGTGTATATGAAACAAATTAATTTCATGTATGTACACAAACTTTGCTTGAGCCACAAAATTAATGAAGATATTGTATAAAATTACCTGCAGGTGTGTGTATAAGGTGTATATAACACATAAATGCATTCTGTGTGTATATTGGGTTCCCATTCCCAAGATATCTCATTATGGTATGCAAATATTCCAAAATACGGAATATTCCGTTATCCAAAATACCCCTGGTCCCAAGCATTTTGGATATGGGAGACTCAACCTGTATATATTTATATATATATATATATATGTATATATATATATATATATATATATACACACAGTATACACATTACTGTGGAAAAGTTTTAGGCAGGTGTGGAAAAAATGCTCCAAAGAAAGTATGCTTTCAAAAATAGAAGTGTTGTTTATAGTCTATTTTTATCAATTAATAGAATGCAAAGTGAATGAACAGAAAATAAATCTAAATCAAATCAATATTTGGTGACCCTTCTGATGAAACCGTTAGATTGTGAGAAACGCGTTAAGAGACTCTAAGCAGTAATTCCAATACCACTTTGCTGCTTGAGAAGCAGTTGATGAATATATGGATGTCTTGATACATGAGTGGCTTTCTCCCTCTTAAGTGTCACTCCAATTAGACATTGCATTACTATCACCTCAGGTGGTTACCTGATCCAACCAAACAGGGATTGTTGCACACTGAGGATTTTCCCCCACCATTGTCACTTCAGCTGGACGCTGTTTTATCATCACGCCAAGTGGCTGTCTCACTCCACTAAATGGGGAGTTTAATACACTGAAGATTTCTCCCACCGCTGCTACTCTGTGATTGTTCCAGAGATTGACATCTGCGCTGGTGGTGAGCTGATCCTATAGCGGGGAGGTCGAGTTTTATGCCAGCTCTTCAGACACATTATTGCTTCCAAGTGTCTTTTATCATTGGATTTTATTCCGTTAACTATTACACTGTGGATCTTTTTCTATGAAGCCCATTAAGTGGATTAATATCCCGCTTTTGGAATATTTGATTCTCTATGTATTGAATTTTTAGCCTTTATTATATGTATGTTTTTTTATAAGCCTTATGTGATATTTTTGTCTAAATAATCATATTAAATAATTGGTCAAGCGCTCCCTATGTGCCTTTATGGACATTTAATATTGTTCAATATTTGGTGTGACCACTCTTTGCCTTCAAAACAGCATCAATTCTTCTAGGTATACTTTCACAAAGTCAGGGATTTTGTAGGCTTATAGTCATGTGTATGTTTTACCAACCATACCAAACAGGTGATATTGATCATCATTTTCATATGTAGGTTGAAACACAGTAATTAACTGAAACAGAAACAGCTGTGTAGAAGGCTTAAAACTGGGTGAGGAACAGCCAAACTGTGCTACAAAGGTGAGGTTGTGGAAGACCGTTTCATGTCACAGGTCATACACCAGGGCAAGTAACAAGACACAAGGTAGTTTCATTGCATCAGCAAGGTCTCTCCCAGGTAAAGATTTCAAAGCAGACTGGGGTTTCAAGATGTGCTGTTTAAGCTCTTTTGAAGTAGCACAAAGAAATTAGCAATACTGAGGACCGTATACGCAGCGGTCGGCCAAGGAAACTTAGTGCATCATGAAAGAAACATCATGCTTACTTCCCTTCAAAATTGGAAGATGTCCAGCAGTGCCATCAGTTCAGAACTGGCAGAAACCAGTAGGACCTAGGTACACCCATCTACTGTTCAGAGAAGTCTGGCCAGAAGTGATCTTCATGGAAGAATTGCGACCAAAAAGCCATACCTTCTACGTGGAAACAAGGCCTGAAAACATAGTAACTGGGGTGCATAAAAATGGCAGCAGGTACTCTGGACTGATGAGTCAAAAGTTGAAATATTTGGCTGTAACAGAATGCAGTTTGTTCATAAAGGGATGGAGAGTGGTACAATAATGAGTGGTGAAGGTTCCTTGCAAGTTTGGGGGTGCATTTCAGCGAATGGAGCTAGGGATTTGGTCAGGATTAATGGTGTCCTCAATGCTGAGAAACATAGGCAGGTACTTATCAAGCAATACCATCAGGGAGGCATCTGATTGGTTCCAAATGTATTCTACAGCAGGACAACAACCCCAAACATACAGCCAATGTCATTAAGAACTATATTCAGTGTAAAGAAGAACAAGGAGACCTGGAGTGATTATATGGCCCCGACAGAGCCCTGATCTCAACATCTTCGAGTCTCTCTGGGATTACATGAAGAGACAGAAGGATTTCAGCAAGCCTACATCCACAGAAGATCTGTGGTTAGTTCTTCAAGATGTTTGGAACAACCTCCCTGCCGAGTTCCTTCAAAAACTGTGTGCAAGTGTACCTAGAAGAACTGATGCTGTTTTGAAGGCAATAGGCGGTCACCCCAAATATTGATTTGATTAAGATTTCTCTTCTGTTCATTCACTTTGCATTTTGTTAATTGATAAAAATAAACTATTAGCACTGCTATTTTTTAAAACTTTCTTACTTTGCAGCATTTTTTCCACACCTGCCTAAAACTTTTGCACAGTACTGTATATATATATATATATATATATATATATATATAGAGAGAGAGAGAGAGAGAGAGAGATAGATGCACACACCACACACACATGTGTGCATTTCTCTATCTATAATAATTGTGTGTGCATGTGTGTGTGTACCCAGCATGTGTGTTTGGAGGATGGGTCAAGAAGGGGGCATTGGGAGGGGGGTTTCGTGGCACCAGAGATATCACTGTACCGGGCCCCAAGACTTCTGTTGCCGGCCCTGCATGGATTAGCCAAATCTACAAGCAAAATGGATCTGATAAGAGTCACAGATACCAATCTTATTAAATAAAGTTTAATATGAGGAAGATACAATCCTTAAAAAGTATATACAAAACAATTACTAAGACTGACATACAAAGATAATCTTAGTCGAACAGGCTTCTTATAAACAAAAACAAAAAAAAAGAAAAACAACATGTCACAGGCAGATCGGGAGGGCGTTGATTAGTGCCATCGCTCCATTGTGCACATCATGCAGGCAGAGAGAGACTACCGCAGCTTTGCAGCAGCAGCCACCCTGCACTGTGTGCTGGGGAGAGAGGCTGTTACTGCTGACAGGTAAGAAGTGTACACAGGGAGTAGGTCGGACCTGGGTCCTATGTCGGGCCCCTCTTATTTTTGAATATTTAATTTAAAATGCAATATATTTTCTGTCCTTATGCTCTAAAAGAAAATTGTAGCATTCTGAAGATAAATATTGATAGTCCTGGTTAACTGTTGAATGCTAGACAGCAAAGTATTTATCTGTACAGTACTAGTCAGAGAGCGGTTAATCCCTTACTACAAGGAAGCATAGAGTCTATAGAGTGGGTGCATTTATGTGGACAGTAAAGGTGCGTATCCACTAGCAGATAGTGGATCCACAGTACGATTACAACATTGTAATCGTACAGTCGTTCCTCATCCCTTGTAGTGCCTACAGTGAATGATATGTCGTTCAGTGTAGGCACCCTCCCTCATCCCTGAACATGGTCAATCTGTCGCCATCAGCAGATTGACCAGCATGTTCAGGCGATGATTGATGTTGGAAACGACCAGAGGGAGCGCGCATCGCTGGTCATTTTCGACATTAAACTGCCCAATTTGTGCATGACTAATGAGCGATTGAACGATAACGATATAGTTATCGTTCAATTGCTCATTTTAATCGGCAAGTAGATACCCGCCTTTAGTTTCTGACTGACCATGATAATAGGGAGTTGTGGCAATGTGTTTAAAAGATTGGTATGTGATGCTACTGTTTTGGGATAGTTTAGCTAATCTGCACCTTACATACTTCTTATTTCTCCACCTCACCTGTTTTTTGGTTGTAAAATTCTAACTACTACTACAAACTTTAAACCACGAATTCTTCAAAAAGTGTATATATGAATTTATGTTGTATCTGCTACATACACCATCATCTAAAACAAAAGAATTTCCTTAACTGTTCATTCACTGGACGATTCACCCTATGCGGCTGCATGTAGCGAATTTCAGATGGATCTGTTGCACGCAGCATAGGGTAGATGTAAGTAGGCTGGGTAGATGTAAGTAGGCTGTGCTGCTGGACAGAAAAGAGTTGGGCGGCGCAATGTGTACACTTCAGGACTTTAGCATTACAACCGTGTCTGCATTATACCCCAGGCATTCTCCTTATGACATATTCACTGTTGACAAAACGTACGTATCTCGCTACCAGGGCCCAGTACCATAGCTTATCAGTACTAGCTGGCTCTGAAAACTAAAGTAGTGAAGGTCTATAATAAAAAGAACAGAATGCACTATTCTACCAGCTGGATACTAAATAAAAACCTGAGTTGTCTGGCTTTTATTAAGATAATAATTTTACCTATATTGGGAAAATGCTAAATCAAGCAAAACTGGTTATTTTGACTTGTGCAAAAAAACACAGCATTCTGGAAGCCTGATTTAATTTTTAGCTAACGCTATTTAGTATCAATTTGACATTGTTTTCATCAGCACAAAAAGAAAAAAAAATATTCAGCAATGTTATGGAATATTGAAGGCATTCACTATAAGAAAACGTGTCTCTCTGCTGGCAACAGATTGCCCTGATTTGCAGCTGTTCCATTTTGGAAATGACTCTGGAAGATCATGAACTTCCTAAACCTGAATAACTTGCATCCACTGCCAAAGCGCACAAGTTAACAGAGGACGCAACCTAGATCAAACACATAGCGAGGATGTTGATTTAACATTTCCCAGTAATTTCTTCATGTGCAAAGGACATTCATAGGTAGTAAAAATGTAACCACTTCAACAAAGAAAGCTTATAAAAAGCTGAATCACAGATAGCTAAATTCACAAAATGATGTGGGGTGAACACAAGTTTCCTCATGCACATAACACTTAATATCCCCATTACAATATTCATGTAAATGCTATTGAAGTTTATTTAAGTTATTTGATAGGATGTGATATGCTTAATCAAGTCAGACATAGAATATATTATCTTCTGCAAGACAACAGTGTTTCATCCTAAGAAAATAAACTGCCTGCTTGGTGATAAGTCCTTCTCTTATTGAATTATTTCCATGTGCATCTTTTAACATCAATGGATCAAAGTAAACAGACACATGTGGAAGCTGCAGGGCACATTAATTCGGAGTCAGGATAAACTCTCCTGGTACCTCGAGCCACTGATGATGTACTCTAATATAGACGTATGAGCAAATTGAGTTAAAGGGTTCAAATTTGCACCTGTAACAAACATGTTGCAATACAAGGGATGCAAATGCACTTTGTTTTTCAAAACCGCACATAAAAGGCAAAGTTATTGCTGACTTCATGTTGGATAGATATGGGTAAACTCTTAAGAACATAAACAATTACCTCATCCTTTATAGAGCATGTCAGTGCTTATGTAACATGAATGTTGCATGTAACATGAATGTAGTGCTTACACTGCCTGATGGGTATCCAGTCAGGTCGGCAGTAATCATGTCGACATTGATAATGTCGACACCACAATGTTGACATGGCTCAAACTGTTGACAGACACCATGTCAACAGCATCAGAATCTGAACATGTTCACAATGTCGACATCTGAACTGTTGCCATTTGAAATGTCCATAGTCTGAGGATGCTGATGGTTAGGGTTAGGCCTCACTTTGTGTCCGTATGCCATATGGTATGAGACGCTCTGCATAAAGGTTGATTTTAGATCGATTTTAAATCGGTCTTAATCGTCTGCATATTTATCATCCATCGGGTTTCAACTTCAATTGAAAGCCGATGTTGATGTCAGTCGGATTTTGCAGGTGTAAATGCCGTTCATTTTAATCTTTTAGTTGACGTCAATCGATTTAGATCAATTTTAAAATTGATCTAAAATTGACCATTAGTAAATTTCCCCTATAGTGTGTTATGTTATGGTGCTTTCAAGTCTCTTAGGTTTATTATACTTTTATTCAAATTAATATTTCAACTATATATTGAATTTCAATTTTTGCTCGTTTTGTATTTTTCTCTGTATAAATACTAATTTGATATTAATCGAGGCAGTAGAAGATATTCATGAATACTTTCTTTCTCTAAAGTCATGCTGTACTATGGCAGAAAGGACTGTGTTTTCAGTTGATCTTATATTTTTGGAACATCTACATAGAAAACCTAAAAGACATTTAGAAATGTTAATTGCAATGCTTGTCCCTCCTCTTTCCTGCACTACTTAAGTAGGAGAACTGTGATTGGCTAACTCTGTCATGTACTTCTTGGTATATGTTTTACTCACAGGAAAGCTGACATATTAATTTCTCTATGGGTGGTATTCAATTGTTTCGCCCCCCTACGCGCCCGACAAGAGCTATTCAACTGTTGCTCCTGTTGGGCACGTTCAGCTGCCGGCGCACCATGGCAGCTCGCACCTCTCAGGGGGTGTGAGCTGAAATGGGCAAAAAGTTACCTGTTTAGGCACCAAATGGCAAAAATTGAATAGCGCCCTGCGATCTCCCATCACTTTAGACGGGAGATTGGGCGCGCTATAACAATTGAATACCGCCCTATATGTCATATCCATTTCACTGTATGTTGTATCCACCTCGCTATATAAGCAGATAGGTGCAGAGGGCCTGATTCAGAGCGGGACGCTATTTGCGGACGCTCGTTCAGAAAAAGGGGCTGGCTATTTAAATTAAGCGCTCGCTCTTTGCTGTTTGTTGACGCCTCTATGTCTGAACGAGGGAACAAAACATGCGCTCACTATTTAGGAAAAAACGCCCCATGGCCGCTCGCATCCTACGTCATCTCCGCTATTTATTTGATTAATTGAGTACATCGAAAGGCGTATGAACTGCTTGCAATCATACGAGCAGTTCAGGCTAAAATACAACCAAGTGACGTGGTCAATGACGCTGCTTTGTTAATTATGCACTCCCATTAAACGCCCGTTTTGACCGTTGGGCACGCCTGCGTTCGGATCTCCACTCCCCGTTTTCAAGCACCCTCCCCTGTTACCACCCACAAACGCCTCATTCTGTCACTCAAATTAGCAGGCATTCGCTATTTTGCGAGCACACGATTTTCGACCACACTGACTGGTTCGCGCATGCATACTAAAACCCATACGCATGCTCAGATGTGCGAACATCGCTCGGAGCGAACGAGCGGCCGCTTACGAGCGGCTCTGAATCAGGCCCAGAATCCGCAATAGAAAAACAACACTCTACAATTCTGAACAGGAAATGAATATATATGTACCCTAATTAACCAGTAGAGGTCGGGAGGCAGATATCCCTATTGCCAAATACTATAATTTTATATACTGATTGCTGTTAACTATAGAAGGTTGGCTGTGCTCCCCTGAGTCAGAAATGCAACATCCAAAAATGGAAGAAAGAGAAAGAAGACTCTTGTTTGGGGGCACACTTATGTAACAATGATGTGATTAAAACTTAGCTTTTAATAAGCAACACTAAAATAAGTAGAAAAAGATTTTTGATTCAAAACTAGAAAAAATGCAAAGAAGGAAGAAAAATGTACAAAAAAGTATGTTTGTTTTTCTATTTTAGTTTTTTTATAAAAAATTATGATAGTTGCTTATGTGGGTAAATGTCCCATCAAGCAGTGCCGTATTGGCAAGGTGAAATATTTTGCCACATACAGTACACAGTGTGAGAAAACTGCTAACTATAAGGGTATAGTTATCGTTTTTTTCACAGTGTGTATATACGCAAAATATTTTGCCTTGCCAGTACGGCATTGCTGATTGGGACATTTACCCACATAAGCAACTATCAATTAAAAAATAAAATAAAAAAACAAACATACTTTTTGGTATATTTTTCTTCCCTCTTTGCATTTTTTCTAGTTTTGAAATCAAAAATCTTTTTCTACTTATTTTAGCGCTGCTTATTAAAGCTAAGTTTTAATCACATCATTATTACATAAGTGTGCACCTAAACACAGCCTGTGAGATGACAGTTGGGAGCTGATTGGCTGGCACCTTATCACTTTCTTATCACTTTTCATTCTGTCTCCTAACACTGCTTAGTAAATAGACCCCATTATGTCATATCCATTTCACTATACAATATGTATCCATCTTGCTATATATTATATCCATTTCACTATATCTTATATCCACCTCACTATCGGCCTCATTCAGACCCACTCGCAAGCGCTATGCGCTCGCAAGCGGATCGATGGTGAGGGCCTGCGCACGCGCAGCGCTCGCACTGCACGTGCGCAAGCCCCGGAGCGAGTGACAAATGCACTCGCTCCGGGCCTCGCTACAAAAGGGGCAGCTGTCGATGTTGATCGACAGCTCGCCCCGTTTTGTAGGCGGGGTGGCCGGACAAACGGAGGCGTTCCTGAAGGAACGCCTGCCGTTTGTAAGCGGCTCTACTGACATCACCAGTGATGTCAGTAGGGAGCTTCCTGCTCTGTTAGAGCAGGAAGCGACCTGGGGCTTGCGGTAGACGAGACCCTACCGCAAGGGTCTCTTCGCAAGCCCCGATGGTCGCGATAGTCTCCATCGCGACCATCACCTAGTCACTCGCTAAAGCTGTGGGTGGTAACCCACAGCTTAGCAAGCGGCCAGGAGGCCGCCTTTCAAAAGAAAAGTGGCCGCCCTCATACAGAGCAAGCGCTCGCTTTTTGCGAGCGGCTCTGAATGAGGTCCTATATGTTATATCCATCTCACTGTGGGGTCTATTTACTAAGCATTGTTAGGAGACAGAGTGAAAAGCGATAAGAAAGTGATAAGGTGCCAGCCAGTCAGCTCCCAACTGTCATTTTTTAAACACAGCCTGTGAGATGACAGTTGGGAGCTATTTGGCTGGCACCTTATCACTTTCTTATCACTTTTCACTCTGTCTCCTAACACTGCTTGGTAAATAGGCCCTATATGTTATATCCATCTTGCTATATATTATATCTATTTCACTATATGTCATATCCATCTCACTATATGTTATATCCATCTTGATATATATTATATCCATTTCACTATATGTCATATCCATCTCACTATACGTCATATATCCATCTTGCTGTATATTATATCCATTTTACTATATGTTATATCCATCTGGCTGTATATTATATCCATTTCACTATATGCCATATCCATCTTGCTATATATTATATCTATTTCACTATATGTCATATCCATCTCACTATGGGGCCTATTCATCAACACTAAAATAAGGTTTTTAAGGTCATTTTCCTTAAATAATGTTATTTTAGTATTCATGATGACACTTAGCACAGAAGATAACACTGATATCTCCTTGCTAAGTCCCTCTGCGTTAATTTCCACACTCCCCACACAAACTTACCGTCGCTGTAGGTAGTGCTGCGCATGCACTGGGTTTACGAATGTAACAGCACATGTGCAGCACTGTTTGCAGCTGCGGTAACTTAGAGTAGTGAGGGAAAAGTATCTATTCCCCGAAAAGCTGTCATCGCAAAAATGACAGCTTTTCGGAATAGATAGTGATGGAGAGGAGGAATGATGAATTCCTCCGGTAATTAGGTAGAACTCCATGCGAGTTCTAAACCTAATTACCTCCATCGATTTTTAAGGTATGATGAATAGGCCCCTATATGTTATATGCATCTTGCTGTATATTATATCCATTTCACTATATGTCATAGCCATCCTGCTATATATTATATCCATTTCACTATATGTTATATTCAGAAAGCAACAATTAGCCAGAGCCATCGCTACCTTGTGTCTTATATCTGCCCCCTCTACTACATTTGTACCTATTATGTTTCATGGTGTAAATGTATTTATTCTGCTCTATTCCAGTTATACGTATGTAAACTGTAGTTGTTTTGTACTACTTGTCATTGTACCTGTGTAACAAGTATAAAGTACTTTTTATACCAATTGTTATTATGCTTAATTAGCACTCGTACTATATTTGTATGTGGCTGTCCGGCACTGCACAGTTTGCGAAGCACAATGATGATTATGGTCATAATCTTATGGACAAGTTACACAGTAAACATTATTCTCTGCAACCAGAAATTGTCTGCACAAAGAATAAATTACTCTCTCTTTTTATAAGAGATTAAGGACCTTTTCAGAGACGGCCGTATGGTCTACGACCGCATGGCCGCCTCGATGTTTTGCCAGTGCGCATGCGCACGAGGGAGCCGGCTCCCTCGTGCGCATGCGCGAGACCCGCTACGACCGACAGCACCGGTCGTAACGGGTCTCTTTCCAAAGGGGGCGAGCTGTCGATGTTGATTGACAGCTCGCCCCGTTTGGAAGGCGGGCCGGGGGGGGTGGCAGCCCAAACGGAGGTGTTCCCATGGGAACGCCTGCCGTTTGGGGGAGGCCCCACTGACATCACTAGTGATATCAGTGGAGAGCTTCCAGCTCTGACAGAGCCAGAAGCTCTCCGGGGCTTACGACAAGTGAGACCCTACCCTAGGGTCTTGTCGTAAGCCCCGATGGTCGCGATGGATCGCGACCATCACCCGAGCGGTCATTAGAGCTGTGGCTGTTAACCCACAGCCTAACGACCGCAACAGAGGCGGCCGGTCAGGATGCAAGTGGCCGCCCAGTTTCTGAGCGACCGCTTGCATCCTCTGACCTCCTCTGAATGAGGCCCTAAGTGCTAGTTTCTGCAAAATATGTCAGCAGAAGAAATATAGCAATCACGTTTTTAAGTTAGAACATGATTTCTGTAGACAGGATGAAATACACAAATAAAAAAGTATGAGATGGATTCAGCATGCCAATAATGTGTCTGTAAAACTACTTAGGAATATCAATTGTATTTAAAGAAAAGAAAATCAATTATGATATTGTAGCATCAGTAACTTGTGTGCAGTGTGGGAAAATAACACCTGAAGCTTTCCCACCTGCACTCTGGCGTTCATCCACTTCAAGAGGTAAACATCCAATAACAAACACAAAACAGTGTTAATGTTTCACTGGTTTCTTACTATTGCCACCCTTACCAAGTCACGGTCCTGTACACTGGATAGTAATATGTCAAGCATGCAAGTAAGCATAAAGCAATTTTGGAAATCTGCATTTTTATAAATGAAATTGTTTGATTTAAATTGTAGAAATATTTCTAACTTAATAACTGTTCCTGCACAGAAAATAATAAAACAAAGTAAGCATTATTGTTAATACATAGAAAATCAATCAAGCTAACAGCTACCAATAACTTTAAATATGTAAACTGTATATCACTGTTATACACAGATTTAAAAAAAAAACAAGTATTTACACAACAAAAATAAGCTTGGCATTTGTAAATAAGCAATTTATAACTTCTAAAATATCACCCCTTGCAGAAAATACAGTACTATAAACATCTGTCAATAAGTGTAAAGCTGGGTACACACCTGGACGACCCGGTGACCCAGCGGCATGACGATGCGCTGTAACGATATATTGCATCACCGTACACACTGCACGATCCGTTGTATGATGGTGTGATATATCATTAAATGCGACCACCCAATTAGTTGGTCATTCCGATCAGTCGCACATGATATATTGGACAATATATTGTATAGTTTGTGCCAAGCTTAAGAATGACCCTGCATATTTGGCCAATGCTAATGTTGGGGTTTGAGAAGTACTACTCTTTAGAGGCTCAAAGCAGCAGACCAATAATCTACCATTAAACAGAAGCATATTACATAGTACATTAACAACTCATTCTGAATGATCATTCTTTCTACATGATGGTCAATACAAAAATGGTTGACATGCTGTTAATGGGTTTTTTTTCAACATTTTTAAGGTTAGAGTTAGGTACTTGGGGAGGGTTAGGGTTAGGCACTTGGGGAAGGGTCATGGTTAAGCTGGGTACACACTGATAGATACATTGGCCGATCAATTGATCGGCCAATGTATCTGCTGACCGTCAGGCAGTGTGTACCCACGATATGTCGGTGAACATTGGCGTTCACTGACATATCGCATTGGCTGTGCTGCACAGCCGATGGACAGATATGTCTGGAGACATATCTGTCCATTGGCAGGTGTGTACGGGCGGTCTGCAGACCGTCCATACACACACAGCGGCAGCTGCGAGGAGCAGGGCGGAACATGCCCCCCGCCATCCGGGACATGCCCCCAACACACCCCCTGGTCACCGGGACCCGCAGCAAGACACAGATGATGGCCGTTCAGTGAGTATGAATGACCATCATCTGCAGATATATCTGTCAGGTGTGTACCCACCTTTAGACTGCCGGTGAGGCCGGTTAGGGTTTGCCACTATGGGGAGGGTTAGGCACTTGGGGAAGGGTTAGGGATTAGGATTAGGCTGCCAGAGGAGACGGTTAGGATTAGGCACTAGGGGGTGGATTAGGGTTAAGATTAGGGTTAAATTACAAAAAAAAAGTGTCTATCATTCTTGTGTCGACAATTTGTGTGTCGACCATTTGAACCTGTTGACCTTTTAACCTGGTCATCCTTTTGTCCCTATAGACCTATTGCATGTCAACCTTTTTATTGTCAATCTTTTATACCACACCAGTTTGGAGGCTATAGACCAGTTATAATAGAGAGGGTGATGCTATAGGAGGGATTATAGGTTTATAGTTGTGTATGATTTAGTTCTGCCTCTTTTCTGCAGAATTCCCCTCCCTTCCTGTTGTGTCTTGTTTGCTGGCTTTATTATTGTCGGAAAAGAAGGGCATTTCAGTTGCCATCTTGCTAGAGCTTAGGGGTGAGCTCCCCTTCAATACACTTGATAGGCTGATTTTACCCTATTGGGGACAGTGGCACCACTCTGCCAAGCTGGTCTTGCAAATGTATTGGTATGGGTGTCAGATACCTCCCACTTGCCCTCGAGAAAGGGCAACTAGCCCTTGCAAGTCCTTACATAAGACAAGTGCTAGCCATTCTGTCCTCCACTGCCATGTATTTTAATTTAAAAAAAAGAGCTGGCCCAATTTTTAAATGCTACATTTTGTCTTGTATTTTTTTTTCCATCCCAATCTGCCCCTGATATGGTTGCAGTAAAATTGTACTTTTATGTATAGGAGCCAGTTTTATGCTTGACTGTGCACACCTGATATTTGTGCTGATGCAGCCAGGGGGATACCACAATCATTTTCAAAAGTTACATTTCTTGCTTTGATGCATGAGAGCCATATGCATTGCCTTGCAAAACCTGTATTACTTTTGGGCTGTATTGTTCAAATCACACTGTAAAGCATACTAAAGCTGTTATATATTATGGACTATGGACAGGAGATTTGTCAAGTGTAATAAGAAACACACATATTGTAGTTGCTGCCGTGTGATACATATTAACAAAGTATCAAAAGTTCTTGTTGCGGTATAATCTGACATACTGTTTTGATGTTTTAACTGATCTCTTTATAACACATCTATTTGCTTTTGATTTGATTTTTTCCTATATTTAGTACATGTCAGTGAAATGGTTTGATGTTTGGGAATGTTGGGAACAATTAGGGGAAAATGATGAGTTTAGGATTGGGGAGGACATAAACTTAAGTAACACCAATAATTTGTCTCCAGTATTCTGGCACAAAATAGTGGATAATAGGACATGATAAAAGAACTAGTTCTCTACATCGTCACAAGCAACATTAGCTGCTGGGGCGTGATACCAGTAGTGCAGGAGTTTATAGCTCACAAGATTAAACTTCTCGATTTTAATGATAGCTTGGGAATAGTGATGCTGGCCCCACACACAGCGATATTTTACCCGATCTGGCCGATTCCAACACATTGGAACGATAGATTGTGTAAAATATGGCCAAATCCTGAGTAAATCATGAGCCCCCACTCACGATCACGATGCGATGCGCGTCCCCGCTAGTCGCACATCGCATCGTCAGATCTGCCGTGCAGTAGGGCAGATCTGACAATCTAGGACGCGATGCACTGTGAAAGTCTGACTGCAGGAGAGATCGTATGAAGATTGGGCACCAAATTGTATGCAGATCCTGTGCTGAGCTGCCGGGGAGAGTTTCAAGGTAAATCGTACACAAATCGTACACATCGGCTGATCGTGTGCAGGTCACCATGTGTGTGGCCAGCTTAAGCCTCTGCTTATCACTGACTTCCAGATGGTTGCCTAGTGGCCAGGCCACTTATCATTATGCATTGCAGCTGTAAGGACCGTAAACTGACTCTCATTACACACTACGGTGCAAGCGGTCTCTCTGTGATTTCAATAGGCAATGAGGTCTCATTGCCAGAGATAGCTTCATCCCCAGTGGTTCTTCTCTGCGCCAAGATGTGGTTGTATTGAGCTGCTCTCGTGTTCTGACCTTTGCTCATTGATTTAATTTCGTTGATTGCTGCCTGCCCTGACATAAGATCTGTTTGTCTACATATTTTTGCTTAATCCCCTTTTGTACTTTGTTATACCGTTATCCTTAACTGTTTCTCTAAGATTTAGTATACTGTGTACAGTACATTATCAGATTACTCTGGTATCAGTTGTACCTGGTTAATGTCAATACAGTGATATCTTACTTATTTTTGTCTATACTATCTGGTCATTATCCAGTGACTGTTTATTACATGGTGTAGTAGTACATTTACTACCTTCCATCCTGTTTTTTATTAAACTGGTAGCTAATACAGGTGTACTATTACCCATTATGTGTCCTGTTATACAAACTAAAATATACCATAGCCTAAGATAATATGAGATATGGTAAGAACTTACCCTTGTTATCTCTATTTCTACGAAGTCCATAGGGTTCCACAGGATACCTTGGGGTATAGGTGTGACGTCAGTCGCAGGGCACCAAAGAGTTAAGCTTTCAGCCTCCCAGGATGCACTAGGTCCCCCTCCTATACCCCGCCCCCGGGCCAAGGCACCTCAGTTAGTTACCAAGCCATAGGCCGGAGGAGGAGAAGGAAGAGAGAGAACAAAGATCTGGACACATACAAGAATCACATTCTCACCAGAGGGAGACGGAAAACCGGTGACCAGAGCAAAGCCCATCTGCAGCACAGGTGCGACAGGGCGGGAGTCCTGTGGAACCCTATGGACTTCGTAGAAATAGAGATAACAAGGGTAAGTTCTTACCATATCTCATATTTTCTACTTCAGGGTCCATAGGGTATCCACAGGATACCTTGGGGATGTCCCAAAGCAGTATCCTTTAAGGGTGGGGACGCTCCTGTGCAGAAAGGAGAAGCCGCCACCCGAAGGAAGCATCCTGAGAGGCGAAGGTGTCAAACCTGTAATACCTCACGAAGGTATGGACAGAAGACCACGTAGCAGCCTTGCAGATCTGAACTGCCGAGGCACCACGTCGAGCTGCCCACGAAGGACCCACAGACCTAGTGGAATGAGCCTTCAGAGAAGGAGGGACCGGTAGGCCTTCATGAAGATAAGCTTCAGAAATAGCCATACGGATCCAGGCTGCCAAAGTTTGCTTTGAAGCAGGCCAACCCTTTTTACGGAAGCCAAAGAGGACAAACAAAGCGTCCGACTTCCTAAACGAAGAAGTGCGGTCAACATAAGTCCTTAAGGCCCGCACAACATCCAAAGAGGCCTCACCCACGGAAAGACCCGGTGAGTTAAAGGCCGGAACAACTATTTCCTCGTTAATATGAAACTGGGAAACTACTTTGGGAAGAAACTCGGGCCGAGTGCGGAGCACTGCCCTGTTCCCATAAAAAACCAAGAAAGGGGGTCTACAAGAAAGAGCCCCTAACTCAGAAACACGTCTGGCCGAAGCAATGGCCAGAAGGAAAACAGTCTTAGCTGTTAGCCATTTAAGATCCACTGAGCCCAGTGGTTCAAACGGCGGTCCTTGGAGAGCCCTCAGGACCACAGCCAAATCCCAAGGCGCCACAGGTGGAACAAAGGGCGGCTGAATGCGGAGAACACCCTGCATAAAGGTGCGCACATCCAGTATTGTAGCAATCCTACGGTGAAACCAGACAGATAGGGCCGAAACCTGTACCTTCAAAGAAGCAAGGCGAAGCCCATGATCTAGTCCCGCTTGCAGGAAGGCGAGAATCCGAGACAGACGAAACTCCCGCGGTGCATAACCTCTCGGTCGACACCACTGGAAGAACGTATGCCACACGCGATGGTATATCCTCGCGGAAGACGGTTTCCGAGCTCGTAACATGGTACGCACCACAGAGCTGGAAAACCCCCGGGACCTCAGCATGGCCGTCTCAACAGCCACGCCGTCAAAGACAGCCGAGTCAGGTCCGGGTGAAGGCAAGGACCCTGAGACAGAAGGTCCGGTCGTAGCGGCAACCGCAGAGGAATGTCCACGGACAGACCCTGAAGGTCTGAGAACCAGTGCCGTCTGGGCCAAGCGGGAGCTATCAACAGGAGCGTCCCTCCTTCCTGTTTGAATTTCCGGATTACCCGTGGAAGAAGGGAGACCGGAGGGAACAGGTATGCGAACCGGAACGTCCACCGGACGGACAGAGCATCCACCAGAGACGCCCCTTCGTCTCTTGTGCGAGACCCGTACACCGGCAACTTGTTGTTGTGCCGGGACGCCATGAGGTCGATTTCTGGAAGACCCCACCTGTCCACCAGTAGTTGAAAAACGTCCGGGTGCAGGGACCACTCCCCCGGATGAACGTCCTGGCGACTTAGAAAGTCCGCCTCCCAATTGAGCACTCCCGGGATGAAGACCGCTGATATGGCCGGAAGATTGCGCTCCGCCCAAACCAGGATCCGAGAGACCTCTACGAGAGCCGCCCGACTGCGAGTTCCTCCTTGCCTGTTTATGTAGGCCACGGTGGTAGCGTTGTCCGACTGGACCTGCACCGGGCGACCCTGGAGAAACCGCTGTGCCTGCTGGAGAGCATTGAAGACCGCACGGAGTTCCAAGATATTTATTGGAAGCTCCGCTTCTGTCGGCGTCCACCTGCCCTGGAACAAGTGTGGACCCGAAACTGCTCCCCAGCCCCGAAGACTGGCGTCCGTTGTCAACAGGACCCAATTTGGAACCCAGAACGGACGTCCCTTGTTGAGGTGGGTCGTCTGTAACCACCACGTAAGGGACAGGCGAACCTCCTGGGTGAGCACAATCGTCTGGGACTTCAGAGACTGAGTCAGCCCGTTCCACTTGGACAGGATCAGGTGCTGCAGAGGTCTGGAGTGAAACTGGGCGTATTCCACCATGTCGAACACCGACACCATGGAGCCCAGTAACCTCATCGCCGAGTGTAAGGACACCCGGCGGCTGTGCAGACAACTGCGCACCCTTGACTGTAAAGCAGAGATCTTGTCCTCCGTCACGAAGATCCTTTGCTGTCCCGAGTCCAATAAGGCTCCAAGATGCCGAATCCTCCGAGACGGGATTAGAGTGGACTTCTGCCAGTTGATTAGCCAGCCGTGCCGTTGCAGCAGTGCAATGGTCAGGTCCAAGTGGCGTAACAGGAGCTCTGGAGATCCTGCCACCAATAACAGGTCGTCCAAATACGGCAACATGCGGACTCCCTGCAGCCGCAGAGAAGCCGCCATGACCGCCATCACCTTGGTGAAAACACGTGGTGCTGTTGCCAGGCCAAAAGGTAACGCCCGAAACTGGAAGTGGTCGCTGCTGATTGCAAACCTGAGGAACTGTTGATGGCGCCAAAGAATAGGGACATGCAGGTAAGCGTCCTGTATGTCCAATGACACCAAGTAGTCCCCAGGTTCCAGCGCCAGAATGATGGACCGTAGGGTCTCCATCCGAAACTTCGGGACCCGCAAAGACTTGTTGAGTGCTTTGAGGTTGAGAATCGGACGATATGACCCATTGGGTTTCTGTACCAAAAATAGATTTGAATAGAAACCCTGGCCCCTCTGGGAGAATGGAACCGCCACTATAACTCCAGCCTGGAGCATAGTGTGCAATACCTTCCGCAGCTCCGTAGCCTTGTTCCGGTCTGATGGGAGACCCGTGGTGAAGAAGCGAGCCGGGGGTCTGTGCCGGAAGGAGAGGGCGTATCCGTGGGAAACCACCTCCAGAACCCAAGTGTCTGTCGTAGTGGTCGACCAACACTGGGCGAACTGTAGCAGGCGGCCTCCCACCCTGGGATCCCCCAAAGGGAGGCCCGGACCGTCAGGCCGCAGGCTTGTCATCTGGCTTGGGGGCCGGACGTCTGGTACTCCATGCCTGCTTCCGGGGCTTGACCGATTTCTTAGGGCCAGCCTGTCGAGGAAACGACTGTGGTTTGGGCCTGCCCTGGGCCCTAGATGACCGAAAGGACGATGGTCCCGAACCAGAAGGAGCAGCGGCCGACGGGAGACAGGCAGATTTGGCTGCCGCCAGCGTGGCCACAATCTTATCCAGATCCGGACCGAAGAGAACTTCTCCGGTAAACGGCAACGCTTCCAGACCTTTCTTGGAATCTGCGTCCGCCTTCCAGGATCGCAGCCACAAGGTGCGACGAGCAGCTACCGCTGCTGAAGAAATTCTAGACACCAGAGTACTAATGTCTAGAGCCGCCTCGTTGATGTAGGTGGCCGAATCACGGAGATTGCCAATCAACTCCGCCTGATCGGCCGGACAGTCAGATTCAAAAGAAGCCTCTAATGAATCCGCCCAGCGCTCCATCGCTCTGGCAACCCAGCAAATGGCCATAGCCGGCCGTGCTGCCCCCCCTGCAAGGGAATAAGCGGACTTCAGGCAGATTTCTACCTTGCGGTCCGTAGCATCCTTAAGGGAGGACATGGATGGCATCGGCAATGTGGCACTACGGACAAGACGGGTCACGTGGGAATCCACCTATGGAGGGGATTCCCACTTCGCAAAATAATTATCCGCGAACGGATAAGCCACCGCCAGGCGTCTCTGCGGCTGGTATCTTTTGCCAGGTTGTTTCCACGCCTCCTCTAAATGGTCCACCAACTGACCCGAAAGAGGAAAGACTGTGGCATCGCCCTTCACATCTTTGAAAAAGGCATACTTAGATTTAGCCGCTGGGGGAACTTCGTCCTCAATCACCAAGGCTGTGCGGACCGCCCGAATAAGTCCAGGAATATATACTTTGGACTTAGCATCAGCGTCCTTAGTATGGAGAGGTTCCTGATCGTAAGGATCTAGAATCTCCCCATCATCAGACGTCCCTTCGTCATCCTCATAAGGAGCGGACAGAGACGCCACCGGCCTTTTATGAGACCGCATCACAGACTCCCCTTGCAACACATCCGACAAGTGCTGTACAGAACTCGTCAGGGAGTTAACCCACGCTGGCTCCTGAGAACCCGGGAGCGGGGAAATAGGGAGACTGTGGGGTACCACCAATTGTCGTGGGAACCCCTGCATGGGTGACGACACCACAGACTGCTGGGACAAACCCATCGGAGTAAACGCGGGCTGCGGAGCTAACTGGCCCACTAAAGCTGTTAACGCCTGAGCGAAACAAGCCCAGGGCGGCTCCTGTACCAGTGCTGTAACCGTAATAGGCCGCGCCATGGACAAACACTGCCGGCAAAGGCCCTCCGCGCTACCCTCCCCCTCCGCTAACGGTACTTTGCACGTGGTACACTGTAGCGGGAGGGGAAAATCACTTTCAGACATGATGGCACCACGTATGTGACCTCTCTCACCAATTAAGTATTAAATAGGCGAGAGACCACCCTGCAGCACCGCACCGCAAGGGCTTTAGCAGAAAGAACAGGGACAGTAATAAAGCTGACAGTTTAGAGAAGAAAAGATTACAGGCAGCAGCGCTAGCACAGTCACATACAATGCAGAAAAATAACAATTCCTGCACTAACAGCGCTGATCACTCAACTACACAGACACAGGGCCTGGTAGGACACAGCGCTGCATACACAGACCTGACCACAGCGGAGGAGAGGTATGCGGGGGGACCCAGACCACGATGCTTCCGTCCAGCGCTTCCAGCAGCGTTCACCATGCGTTCTGGAGAAGATGGCCGCCGAGGAGCAGAGAGGAGGCTGGCCTGGGGGAGGAGCGCTGCCACAGGACCAGTCGGCACATGCAGAGAGGGCTGTGTGCAGCGGGGGAGGCGCCGGCTGTGAGACAGGGAAGGCGCGCTCCCCTGGCATGCATTTAACCCCTGGGACGCCGCAGCGCTACCGCTCTGCTGCGGTCCGCTGTCCCAGGGGGTACTGGAAGCGCAGGTTGGTCGCCTGGCTCCACGCTGCAGCCAGTCCCCAGGGAGCCCCCTGCCTGGGGACTTAGGACCATGTGATCAGCGGGGACCCACCGCGGGACCCCGCTGCTTACCTCTGTCCCCCTTGAATCCGGCCATGGTCCGGAGCATCTGGGGTCACCGCTAGCTGTGACCCCAGACGCCCACCAGCATCCCCGGATCAGTACCGGCGTTCTGGTACCGGCGGGGTGTAGGGAAGACAGCATGGACGTCAGGACTGACTGTCCATGCTGTTCATCCAGTTGTGCAGCCACAGCTGCATGAAGAATAAGCTTCAGGGGCTCTTCTAGCCCCCACTCCAACAGGTGCACCCGACTCCGGCCGGGCACCAAACTAAACTGAGGTGCCTTGGCCCGGGGGCGGGGTATAGGAGGGGGACCTAGTGCATCCTGGGAGGCTGAAAGCTTAACTCTTTGGTGCCCTGCGACTGACGTCACACCTATACCCCAAGGTATCCTGTGGATACCCTATGGACCCTGAAGTAGAAAAGTTCTTACTATCCACGCTGAAGTTCCGGTACTGGTAAGCAAAGTACTGGTAAGCAAAGTACTGGTAACCAAATAAAACTTTATGGGAAAGGCTTATAGGTGGAGTCAAAAATACTGGTTCTGAGCACTTTTTATATTATTATTATTGGTAGTGTTATGATTCTGAAGCTTCATTTTCAGTTAAATGACAACTTATGCCCCTTTCAGACATACAGGTCAACCCAGGAAATTGCCGGAGTCGACACAGGTCCTGTCTATTACCCCCTTTACACTGCAGCTAAAACCCTGGTTATTGCCAGATTAACCAGGTTGCTGCTCAGTGTAAAAGCGTTAACCTGGGTCCAGTGACCCTGTATTACAACCCGGGTGCCGAGAAGGGTTGGATTTGAGTTGCGGGACAGTGTAAACTGGTGTCCCAAGTCATCTGATCCGGGTCCTATTAACTGCACACAGAGGGTCTCATTCAGACCCGCTCACAAGCGCCGATGTGCTCGTAAGCGGGTCGATGTAGAGGCCATGCGCACCGAGCGGCCACACTGCGTGTGTGCAAGTCCCGGAGCGAGAGAGAAATTCTCTCGCTCCGGGGCTTATTACAAAAGGGGAGGCTGTCGATGGTGATCGACAGCTCGCTCCGTTTTGTAGGCGGGGCAGGGGGGTTTATACACAAATGGAGGCGTTCCCAACGGAACACCTGCCATTTGGGGGTGGCCCCACTGACATCACTCTAATAGAGCCGAAAGCTCACTGGGGCTTGCGGCAGACCCTACCACAAGGGTCTCGTCGCAAGCCCTGATGGTCGCAATGGTCTTGACCACCCACAGCCTAGCGATCGGCCAGGAGGCTGGCCCGAAAAATAGATGCGGCCGCCCTCATTCAGAGCGAGCACTCGCATTTTGCGAGCGCCTCTGAATGAGGTCCAGAGTACCGCATTCCATACCGGCTGAGGGAAGCCCCGGCAATATCGTGAGCCCAGCCTGCGTTGTGAATGGGTTTCAAGCCACAGTGACATGGCTCGAAACCCTTGTTCAGTGACCTGGGTTTTAGTGCAAAAGGGGTGTATATGTGAAAGGGTCCGACCCGCGTTGACTGTCCCGGGTTGGTGACCCTTCTCACTACCAGGGTTTTTCCCAGGACCGCCTATAGTGCTTTTTAGACATCGGTCACAATGAAAGGAGCTGTTTATCTGTTCGGTGCTCTGGCAGATTAACTCATCAGCAGGCAGCAGAGCAGACAGCATGGCTCACTAGTGTGAAGAGGAGGTTTTTAAGTTGCTGGCTGTCAGGGGCGAGGAGGACAACATAGCACATAGTGTAAGCTGCTGCATCAAGCTCTCAATTGTTATGTGAAACAGCAAAAATAATGCAATAACTGAAGAACTCCAGGCTATACAGTAGTAACTCGCCTGCCATTATTAAAGCAATGAAGTCTCCACCCACCACCCAAGTCACCACCCACTTTTCATAACCTAATTTTTGTGAGCCACAAAAGTGTCCACTTTAAATAACAGACTGATTATCAGGGCAGACATGGATTAAGTGTAAAGGAGTTGACTCGGGAATAACCCGGGTCCAAGGGGTAGTGTGAAAGGGGGTATCCGAGCTGTGACACAGATCGAATCCGTGTTCAAAAACTCGGGTCAGAGCCCCGGCTTATGTTATCTAAAATGGGTATAAGTGATGTGACATACTTGATCGCACATATATATATATAGGAACTAAACCGGCAGGCGGCACTCAGAGACTTCCATAAATGAATAGCAGATTTATTCACACATTGTGCTCAACATCAACGTTTCGAGGAACTTGTCCCCTTCATCAGGATAACACAAACACACTAAAAGCAAACCTTAAATACCCTTACCTCCATGCTTCCCTTGAGTGAGAGCCGCGATCGCGTCTGTCAGCTTCCGGCACATCTACCTCCGGTGTCAGCGTCATTCTGTACACCGGAAGTGATCACCTTACTGCATCTATTGCAACCATGGCAACATACAAAAAAACGTGTTTTGTGAATAAACACATATGGACATCAAAATTTTATCTAATTCTAATATCATAAAACAAACGTTATCAATATAGTGCTATGTGACCAAGTAAGATGTATGGCTAATAGTCATACAAATATTGCACAAAACTAAGACATATCAAAAACCATGACATGTCCGTAAAAATAAAAAATATGTGTGGTGAAAAAATATATGTGTAGTAATATGTGTATTAAAAATGTAATTAAAAATGTAATTAAAAAATATGACTAAAGACAGTGTGAAAAAAATATGAATAAAAAAATAAATGAAAAAAGAGGAAGAGTGTCTAACAGAGATCATTCCACCTGTCTAAAGCAGGCTGTAAGATCTAATGTAAGATAAATATGTGGATAATATATAAAAAAATAATAATTATACGTGAATCTCTTATACAAAAGGAATAATCTATCAATAATATATAAACAACACAAACTTATATCTAGTGTTGCACTACCTTTACAAATAGAAATCCCTAAAGCATCCAAAACTAAATCCCTCTGCATAGGGACATAGAGGTATACTAATATATATGTATACTAAAAAAGCTGAAATCTTTGTCCCAGGCTAAATAATTCCCTATTTTGAGCACAATAAAATGAGATTTATACTCCTGGGATATAATGACTACTTGTTGCATAGGAAGAAGTATAACATTGGTCAAAATAAATGCTCTACTGAGACTCCTGTATTTCTTTCCAAAATTCCTCATTAGAAACCTGCTGAATTAGGCCCTCATTCAGACCCACTCGCGAGCGGCTGTCCGCTCGCAAGTGGGTCGACGGTCCCCACTGCGCATGCGCACGACGGAGGGAGCTCCGTCGTGCGCATGTGCGAGACCCGACGAGCGAAGGACTTTCCTTCGCTCGGAGTGTCTCATCAAAGGGGGCGTGCTGTCGATGGTGACTGACAGCACGCCCCCTTTGGTGGGCGTGCCGGGGGCGTGCCTGCCAGATGGAGGCGTTCCCAAGGGAACGCCTACCGTCGGAAGCCGGCCCCACTGACATCACTAGTGATGTCAGTGGGAGTGATTTTGGCTCTGATAGAGCCAAAATCACTCCTGGCCTTGCAGTTGAAAAACCCAACCGCAGGCTTTTACTCGCAGTTCCGATGGTTGCGATGGTCAAGACCATCGCGACCATCATTTTGCACGCTCGTATATGCTGTGGGTGGTGACCCACAGCTATACGAGCGTCCAGGCGGACGTTCCATATTAATGGAGGTGGGCCCTGATTCAGAGCGAGCGCTCTGGTCAGAGCGTCCGGCTCTGAATCAGGGCCTTACTCTCTTCCCTGCAATGTATGTTGTCTCCATTGATATAGTCCATAAAGAGGCATAGCATTAAGATGAGAATAAGTCAACATGTATAAATCCTTTTCGCAGCCTAATTGAATATGGCCCATAGACTTTTTGAATTTGTAATTAGAGTCCTACTTTGATGCATGGGGCTAGAGATTCCTAGACTGCTTTCTCTATCGCAATAAAAATAAAACAAAGTTGGATGCTATCCAAAACGCAAATTCAACAGCAGCTACAAATATGCACCTGAAAGACACAATATCAATGGATCAAAAGATGTCTACATAAATTAGCGCTAAAAAATTTTCCAATCTGTAAATAGTATGTGTGGATACATCCGAAGATAAAGGCAATCAGGTTTCTTCACAACTTCATAAGAAATACAGTATGTTAGTAAATTAACAATAAAACACCCAATGTGGATAATTGAATAGGAAGGAGGTAGATATTCCAAAGGACGGTATGAAAGCAGTACACAAGGTCACACCTTAGTGTACATCACACACCCATCACAAAACATGCTTATTCCAAGTAGCCTTTTAATGGACATGTAGCAAGTTCTTTATTTTTATATATTTCATATGGATTTCGGAAAAATCCTGATTATATTTATCTTTGGCTGTATCCACACCAACTAATTACAGAGCTGGATATTCTTTAGCACTGATTTATATACACAGCTTTTGATCCATTGCTTTCTCTATAGGCACAATTATCACTTTCCAATACCGCTATACCTCAGTACCCTAGGGGCAAGGACAGACAGGCCACCTGGAATATGCCAGATGAGCCAATGTTTCACTTTCCCTCATTCTCTCCATGATCAGCACACTTGCTTTCTGCCATCATGTGAGTTTCTCAGCAACATGGAGGTATCCTCCTGTATTTAAAACACAGAAATGCTCATCCCTCCATGCAGGGGACTTGACCTCACCACCTCATGAACTGCAGTCAGACACATGACACTTAAGCTATTTACTCCTGTGTATCTAACAAACTAATTCTAACTATATGTACGCTAGTTGTATTTGTTATCTTAATAAACTACTGCAGCTGAACAGATCAATGTAGTGTGTGGTTACATGCTAGTGTGTATGTGGTTGTGTGAGGGGGGTGCAGCAGGGACTGCCTGCAGCTGCACACTAAGTAGATCTGCTTAGCTTTAGTGGTCTAAGTTAAGCATTACAGGTAGCTTACATATTGCAACAATTACTAGCATTGCTACACATTAGCACATATCTCATGAGTTAAGTGTCTGTCTGCGGTAGATGAGGTTGTGAGTTCAAATTCCCAGCATGGCAAGCTGAGCATTGTTTGTTTTCAATACAGGGGAATTTAAATGTTATTATTGACTAGGTGTACATATAATGCACCAAAACTGATACAGTAGCTCAGTTTAAGTGTTTAATTATGGTATAGGAGGTTTGGTGTTCAAATTCTCTGTTTACAGTGTTGTGTATGATGGTGCAAGCACATGTTACATAATTAGAGATAGCTCTCCTGTTAAATGTCTGACTATGACACATATGGTCTAGAGCAGTGGTTCTCAAACTCAGTCATCAGGACCATACGCGCACGCAGGAGGGGTTTTCAAGTACCTAGAAACCCCCCCTGGCTGCCGTTCCGTCGCCGCACAGCTGAATTATTATTTTTTTTCTAAAGAGTAGGAGCAGCCGGAATTCAGCTAACTTGCAACTGGCTGGGGCTGAGCTGCTGGATGAATGTAGAGGGTGCTGTAGCGGCAGCACGCAGCTCCTCCCAGGCAGTTCCGATGGGGCATTGTATTGTGAGAGGTGGCTGAGAGGCTCTCTATTCCCAGGGCTCTATCTTGCGAGGGTGCAGGGGGGAGGGGGTTTTCTTGAATAAATTATGCTGTCATTGTTTGCCTGTATGTGGGTGTGTAGTCTGTGTCATTGTGTGTGTGTGTGTGTGTGTGTGTAGTCTTTGTAAGTGTCTGTCAGTGTGTGTGTGTGTGTGTGTAGACTGTCACTGCCGCCATCAGGGGGGTACAGCCAGAACTTATGTACCGGGCTCAGAGGGGGCCCCGCAGAGTGCAGATGATCCTGCCTGTGAACTGCTACAGGCAGATGTCTGCTGTAAGTACAGAGCAGTTTGCTGTTCGGATCAGCTGCACCCTGCGGGCCCCCTGTTACTGTGACTAGCGGCATGCAGGCAGCTGCTGGCACCCTTCTCATAGGAGGGTAGAGCAAAGGCTCCAGCACTGCTCCATTCACAATCTACAATATTGCGTCTATGCAAGGCCACCTGTTCTTCTTTCTCCCCTGCAGGGGATGAGTTAAGTCCCCTATCCCCGCCCCCTAACTGAGTCCCGCCCCCTCCTTTCTCCCTCCTGCTCTGCCTGGCCTGTCTGTCTCTATGGCAGGTAGAGTGTGAGGTCACTTCTCCCTGCTTCTTCTGGAGTCTACTCTCCTCTACAAAGCCCCGCCCCCTCCTGCTTTGACGGGCCTGTCCATTTCCCATGCAGGCAGCAGCCGGTGTTTGAGGGACACATAATGCTACAATCAGAGGTAAGTACCTTAGGATGATGTACTTATTCATGTTATGTAGGGGGTATATACTTATATTACCTTGAGAGTGAGGTGGGTGGAGAGGTGTAATGTATGGGGGAGGTAAACATTGTCTGGGGGGTGAGGTGGGTTGGGGGTATAGTAATGTATGAAGGGGGTGAGGTAAATGTATCTGGGGGTGTATAGTTATGCATCAGGGATGGGAAGGGGGGATGAGAGGTATAGTAATGTATCTGGGGGTTTATACTTATATAACTTATATATTAACTGTGACTTGAGATAGGCTTAAGGATGTAATATATCAGGGGGTGTGTATACCTATATTATCTGGTAGGGAAGGTAGGTTAGGGTGTGTAGTATTGTATTTTTGGGGTGTTGTATACTAATAGTTTTTTGGGGATTGAGATGGGTTAAGGGTTGTAGTATATCTGGGTGGTTGTGTAGTAGTATGTATATATAAATAAATATATATATATATATATATATATATACACACACAGTCAGGTGCATAAATATTGGGACATTGACATAATTTTAAAATTTTGGTCTCTATTCACCACCACAATGGCTTTGAAATGAAACAAACAAGATGTGCTTTAACTGCAGGCTTTCAGATTTAATTTGAGGGTAATTACATCCAAATCAGGTGAATGGTGTAGGAATTACAACTGTTTCTATATGTGCCTCCCACTTTTTAAGGGGCCAAAAGTAATGGGACAAACTAAACAATCTTAAATCTAACTTTCACTTTTTAATACTTTGTTGCAAATCCTTTGCAGGCAATTACAGCCTGAAGTCTGGAATGCATAGACATCACCAGACGCTGGGTTTCATCCCTGGTGATGCTCTGCCAGGCCTCTACTGCAAATGTCTTCAGTTCCTGCTTGTTCTTGGGGCATTTTCCCTTCAGTTTTGTCTTCGTCAAGTCAAATGCATGCTCAATCAGATTCAGGTCAGGGAATTGACTTGGCCATAGCATAACATTCCACATTTAAGCCTTAAAAAACTCTTTGGTTGCTTTTGCTGTATGCTTCGGGTAATTGTCCATCTGCACTGTGAAGCGCCGTCCATTGAGTTCTGAAGCATTTGACTGAATATGAGCATATAATATTGCCTGAAACACTTCAGAATTCATTCTGCTGCTTTTGTCAGCAGTCACATCATCAATAAATACAAGGTAACCAGTTCCATTGGCAGCCATACATGCCCACGCCATGACACTACCACCACAATGCTTCACTGATGAGGTGGTATGTTTTGGATCATTTTTATTATTATAATTTATTTATATGGCGCCACAAGTGTTCCGCAGCGCCTTACAAAGTACATAGACAAAAAAGTAACCATTGACTTACAATACAATACAATACAATGCAGGACATGGATAAACATTTCTATATTAGTGACATTAATGCCCGCATAAGCAGCCAAGTGTTAGTTGCCCTAGTGGCTAGTAAGAGATAAATTAAATTACAGTAGGGAGAAGCACAAGAGGGTAGAGGGCCCTGCTCCAAAGAGCTTACATTCTTTAAGGGAGGGGAAGACAAACAGGAGTGACACAGAATGGGGTGGGCGGGGAGAAAGGAAGATGTAGCAGCAAGTTAGGATGAGAGCTGGAAGGCTTTAATGAAGTAGTGGGTCTTAAGAGCTCGTTTGAAAGATGGTAGAGAGGTGCAGAGTCTGATAGGGAGAGGGAGGGAGTTCCAAAGGTGAGGAGCAGCACGGGCAATCATGAGCAGTTCCTTTCCTTCTCCATACTCTTCTCTTCCCATCACTCTGGTACAAGTTGATCTTTGTCTCATCTGTCCATAGGATGTTGTTCCAGAACTGTAATGGCTTTTTTAGATGTTGTTTGGCAAACTCTAATCTGGTCTTCCTGTATTTGTGGCTCACCAATGGTTTACATCTTGTGGTGAACCCTCTATATTCACTCTTGTGAAGTCTTCTCTTGATTGTTGACTTTGACACATATACACCTACCTCCTGGAGAGTGTTCTTGATTTGGCCAACTGTTGTGAAGGGGTTTTTCTTCACCAGGGAAATAATTCCTCTGTCATCCACCACAGTTGTTTTCCGTGGTCTTCCGGGTCTTTTGGTGTTGCTGAGCTCTCCGGTGCATTCTTTCTTTTTAAGAATGTTCCAAATAGTTGATGTGGCCACACCTAATGTTTTTGCTATCTCTCTGATGGGTTTGTTTTGATTTTGCAGCCTAATGATGGCTTGCTTCACTGATAGTGACAGCTCTTTGGATCTCATATTGAGAGTCGACAGCAACTGATTCCAAATGCACATGTCACACCTAGAATCAACTCCAGACCTTTTACCTGCTTAATTGATAATGAAATAAAGAGAAAATAGCCCACACCTGTCCATGAAATATCTTTTCAGTTGATAGTCCCATTACTGTGTGTGTGTGTGTGTGTGTGTGTGTGTGTGTGTGTGTGTGTGTGTGTGTGTGTGTGTAATTAATATAGGGGGAAGCTAAGTGGGTACAGGAGGTGGGGGGCTCTGCTTTTTTTTTTTTGTACTGGGCCCCACAATTTCTGATGGCAGCCCTGTATGCCTGTATGTGTGTGTGTAGTCTGTGTCAGTATGTGTGTGTAGTCTTTGTGAGTGTGTCTGTCAGTGTGTCAGTGTGTGTGTAATGCTGAACAGTCCATCCAATATATATTTCAAACGAGTGCTGCTGCTTGTTTTCATCTGGTCTCATATCAAATCATTCCAGAGGGCACCGTTGGACATTAGTAAGATTGTGGGAGTGCCGAGCTATTGGCATGTATACTGTACATATATACAGTATACAGTCAGGTCCATAAATATTGGGACATTGACAGAATTTTCAGATTTTGGCCTCTATTCACCACCACAATGGCTTTGAAGTGAAACAAACAAGATGTGCTTTAACTGAAGACTTTCAGATTTAATTTGAGGGTAATTACATCCAAATCGGGTGAACGGTGTAGGAATTACAACAGTTTCAATATGTGCCTCCCACTTTTTAAGGGGCCAAAAGTAATGGGACTATCAACTCAAAAGCTATTTCATGGACAGGTGTGGGCTATTTCCTCGTTATTTCATTATCAATTAAGCAGGTAAAAGGTCTGGAGTTGATTCTAGATATGACATTCAGTTGCTGTCAACTCTCAATATGAGATCCAAAGAGCTGTCACTATCAGTGAAGCAAGCCATCATTAGGCTGAAAAATCAAAACAAACCCATCAGAGAGATAGCAAAAACATTAGATGTTGCCAAATCAACTGTTTGGAACATTCTTAAAAAGAAAGAATGCACCGGAGAGCTCAGCAACACCAAAAGACCCGGAAGACCACAGAAAACAACTGTGGTGGATGACAAAATAATTATTTCCCTGGTTAAGAAAACCCCCTTCACAACAGTTGGCCAAATCAAGAACACTCTCCAGGAGGTAGATGTATATGTGTCAAAGTCAACAATCAAGAGAAGACTTCACAAAAGTGAATATAGAGGGTTCACCACTAGATGCAAACCATTGGTGAGCCACAAAAACAGGAAGACCAGATTAGAGTTTGCCAAACAACATCTAAAAAAGCCATTACAGTTCTGGAACAACATCCTATGGACAGATGAGACAAAGATCAACTTGTACCAGAGTGATGGGAAGAGAAGAGAAGGAAAGGAACTGCTCACGATCCAAAACATACCACCTCATCAGTGAAGCATGGTGGTGGTAGTATCATGGCGTGGGCATGTATGGCTGCCAATGGAACTGGTTCCCTTGTATTTATTGATGATGTGACTGCTGACAAAAGCAGCAGAATGAATTCTGAAGTGTTTCGGGCAATATTATATGCTCATATTCAGTCAAATGCTTCAGAACTCATTGGACGGCGCTTCACAGTACAGATGGACAATGACCCGAAACATACTGCAAAAGCAAACAAAGAGTTTTTTAGGTCTAAAAAGTGGAATGTTATGCAATGGCCAAGTCAATTCCCTGACCTGAATCTGATTGAGCATGCATTTCACTTGACGAAGACAAAACTGAAGGGAAAATGCCCCAAGAACAAGCAGGAACTGAAGACATTTGCAGTAGAGGCCTGGCAGAGCATCACCAGGGATGAAACCCAGCGTCTGGTGATGTCTATGCGTTCGAGAGTTCAGGCTGTAATTGCCTGCAAAGGATTTGCAACAAAGTATTAAAAAGTGAAAGTTAGATTTAGGATTGTTTAGTTTGTCCCATTACTTTTGGCCCCTTAAAAAGTGGGAGGCACATATAGAAACCGTTGTAATTCCTACACCATTCACCTGATTTGGATGTAATTACCCTCAAATTAAATCTGAAAGTCTGCAGTTAAATCACATCTTGTTTGTTTCATTTCAAAGCCATTGTGGTGGTGAATAGAGGCCAAAATATGAAAATTCTGTCAATGTCCCAATATTTATGGACCTGACTGTATATATATATATATATATATATATATATATATTTATGTCTGTATATATATATGTCTGTGGATTTTTTTCATTGGCTCTGTATTCAGTATTTGGAAACCCCCCTTTCAAAATCCTGCATTTGCCACTGCTCAGGACCCCACACAGGTCACATTTTCCAGGTCACCCACCAGGTGCACTGGGGTATTCATAACTCACTGACACATTTTAAAAGATCCACAGTTGGTTCTAATGATTTCACTTGTGAATCTGTGAGGTGACCTGGAAAACCTGCACTGTTTGGGGTCCTGAGGACCGAGTTTGAGAACCTGTGGTCTAGAGCAGTGGTTCTCAACCTCAACCCTCACGTTTTCTCAACAGGTCATGTTTTGAGGTTTTCTGTTTGTGGAAGCTAATGACGGATCCACCAAAAAAGATTAACACACCTGGCGTGATTAAAGAAATCCACAAAACATAACCTGTTGGTGTTACTTGAGTACTGGAGTTGAGAAACCCTGGATTAGAGTGTGAATCCCCTGCAAGGTGAGCTATATGTGTATATTATTAATACAGAAAATTATGTACACTTGAATATTTTTTTTCATTTGTATTATATTTGTATTGTAAGAGTATAGACTAAGATGTAGGAGGAGTCTGGAATAGAAAGAGTAGGGGTCTATATTAATCCTAAAAGACAATTCTACATTCGCCGCAGGTCAGCAGTCGCAGTACCAGTCGTTTGGAGGCCTGTTTGAGCAGCTCTGGGTTCACTGTAAGGCATGAAAGTATGTCATGTCATGCATTCCGGAGGAGGCTGGGAGTTGCTGAAAGAGCCAGGAGGAGAATGCCATGAGCCAGGTGCCATCACTGAGGTGGGCTTGCGTGCTTTAAATAGCAGGGCCGATTTTTTAGTGCCAGTCTGGCCCTGCCTTGGAATACTATTAATCTAGGTTTAGAATAATTTTTAAATGTCTTGTTTGTTGTGCTACAGCAAAAAATTTAACAAAAAGAGAATCATTCTTCAATCTATCCTAGCTGGTCGTTTATACTAATATCACTAATTCCTAAAATCGTAAGCCTGAGTACATATTAAATCAGCCGAACGACCCACGTACACCATTTCCTCCCTAATTTGGCTTGAGGCTGCTGTTCACACTTAGGGATAAATTTACTAAGGTCCATGTTTGTCCCGATTTGCATTTTCGGGTGATAATATCACTTTTTTGCAAATCGGGAATTTACTATCATTAAAGTTGGGTGATTTCTTTATTTTTTCAGGTTGAAATCGGATGGTTTAATGCCTCAAATTCGGCCGTTTTGAACAATAGAAATGATATCACCATCGGCTCAAATCGGAAGTACTTTTCACCTTTTTAATAAAAATCGTGAATTTACCATTATGTGTTTTGCTAAAGTCGCCCGTTTTACACTCAAATCGAGGACTCAATAGAAGTTTTAAATGCACCACCTCCTGAGCTGTGAGTTGCCATCGAACATACACAAATCACACTGAATGGTGGTTTCTGAATGGCAAGTGTGTTCTAAGGGTTAAATTACAAAAAAAATTATGTGAGGTCCCCCCCCAAAAGGCTAACCAGCCCCGGACTTGCCAGCCTGTCCTGGTACCTAAAATTACGGGGAACAAAACGAGTAGGGTTCCACCGTAAATTAGGTACCAGCACCTGGCTGCAGGGCAAGTCCTGGTTTTAATTATAGGGGCAAAAAATTGCATAGGGGTCTCCCTATAATTAAAACCAGCACCGGACCCTTTCTAGCAGGGGGCTGATGCCAAAGCCAGGGGATCCCTTTCACCGGGGCCCCAAGCCGCAGCATCAGTCCTGACCACTAGTCATCCCAGGCCAGGGATCCCTGGGAAGTTGAGGACCCCCAAATAAAGGGGTCCCCCTGTCCAGGGCACCCCTGGCCTAGGCTGATAGCCCGGGACTATCCCGCCACCCCTGGGTGGTGGTGCCGGGTTGATAGTGTAGGTGGTGTGTAAAAAATAGAATTGTCAACATTGTTTTACAGTGGAACTACAGGTCCCAGCAAGTCTCCCCCGCATGCTGGTACTTGGAGAACCACAAGTACCAGCATGCGGGGCATTAAGGACCCGCTGGTACATGTAGTTCACCTGTAAAGAAATGTGTAAATAAACACACAACACACACACGTCATTTAAAAAAAATAATAATTTAACCCTAAAAATAAAAAAAAAGAACAAACAGTCTGGACATATTTCACTGCAGGCTACTTGTTTGGGAGACAAATTCGGCCATTTAAATGGGACTTCAAATCAGACAGGATTGACCAAATACACCATTAATCAAAACGATCCTTTCAAATCCGGGAGCTTGGTAAATTCCCGATTTTGTTTTTGTGAAAAACCGTCCGTTTTTGATTGATCCTATCCGAGTTGCAAAATGGGACAAATCGGGACTAAATTGAATCTTAGTAAATGTACCCCTAATTCAGTAATCTACCTACTTATTTAAGATTATATTTAAAGATGTGTCCACATACATCTTACCTCTGTGCGCTACAAGTCGCGTAAAACATAATGTGTGAGCGCCGTGCAACTCGGTAGCACAGAGCGTATTTTTACCTTCAAATGTGTCTTCACAAACTGATGTAAAAAGGACGCACAAGCAGCTTCTGATGATTAAAATTATATGCAGCATGTCTATATTCTGTGTGCGACTGCGGTTATATCTGCATGCAAAATGCTACGTTACAGTATCAGCAGCTGATGTAAGATGTACAGTATATGGACACATCTGTATACTCAATGTAACACACCCTTTCCATAGCTCCTGTCCTACCTGTTAATTCTCATTTGGCTCTATCCGTATTCCCCCCTGAACTCAATGAGTTGACTATTTTGCACATTTAGGGGCCCATTTATCAATTATTGCAATGTGATCTGGGTGTGATATGAGCGATAAATAGGCAGGGTGATACTACATATTGGCGGGTATATATGGGGATAAATATGCTCCTCAGCCCCTAAACAAAATCCATTTCCAACAAGATAATTTAGCTGTATTTTTCAAAGTGAGCCACTTTGTATATTTTCAGCAAATTACAGTAACTGACACAAAGAGAAGTGTAAAATGTGTCCTGGTCAGAAAGGTATAAATTTCCATCGGCCACGGCTGGTTCAGGTAGATAGATTTTTTCATAGTTAACACTAGAGCTAGACAACAAAAATAATAGTCACATCTACATATCAAAAACAGGAGCCAAATCAGTACTGTGAAAGTAATTAAATATAAGTAATCAGTAATATTTCCAGATGAATATACAAATATGTGGCCAAATGTAATAGGGTGAGAGTATAGAAAATACTGCTAAACTCTCACACTCTTTAATCTCGGCCAATGTAATAGATAACGAGAACATGCAACCTCGCATGTTATTCAAACTCACATAACTCTCACGATTTAAACTCTCATTCAGATGTTTTCCCATTCTGAAGATAAAACTCGACCAATGTGACACTTTACTGCTTAATTCTCAAATTTTCTAAACTCTCACGCTATTACATTTGTCCCATGTTGTTGTCCTTGAGAAGCATTTTTGTTTGGATAATATAAAACATGAAAAAAAACGACATAGATAAATAATATGGCCACATGTCAACAAGCTGTAATTATAAAAAACACAACAAACAAAGTCATTTAGATAGAGATAGTATACATTTTGATAGTATACATTTTACATTAGTTGTTAGGGTTCATATGAATTTCAGTTATTGTTTTCTTTTGAAGTTTTCATGCTTGGGGGATTCAGTACTTATGTCTGTAGTTTGGAAATGTTTTGGTTATACAGTACAGCATACATAACAAACTGTTTACTGAGCTGATCTAAAAAAGCATCTGTCTACATAGGATGGTAAGAAACAGGGGCAACCTCAAAACTCTGTAGGAGCTACTAATTGGAGTGAGGATGTGTGATATCCAAGCTCCATATTCCCAGGAAAAACTACATAAAAAAGCATAAACCTACCAATGTTCTTATACTAATTAAGGTGGAGGGGGGTTGTAAGGGGAGGTTGTATCGGTAGCCGGCACATGCGCGGACACATACTAACTGTTTGTTTCATTCCTGCAAAAAAATACAGTGAAGAGTATGTGAAGTGGATTCGCAGGGTCAGAGCTTTATCGCAAGCTCTGTCCGTGCATGTGATTTTTGATACATCCTTGTGATTTGTTCAAGTAACTCATTGCTATGTATCACAGAAAATCTGCATCTGAGATGCGGATTGTGATAAATATGCCCCCAAGTGTCTTGATTTGAGGATTCTGGGCCTGATTCAGCAGTGCACTCAAGTGATTGACAGGCAGAGGCATATAAGGGGCAGTGCGGGGGGGCGTTCCTGGAAACTGGGCATGACCGCCCTGTTTTCCGGGAGTAGCAAGCCCAAGGACTGTGTCAACCAATGCAGTGTCCTGGGCTCGCAAGCTGGCCAGCCTGAGTAAGATGAGGCTTACTCAGCTGGCTGGCTGCCCGGCGCCGTCCACCATCGCGACCATCGACCACTGATGGTCACGATGGTGATCCCAGCCTGCGACCTCTGTCGCAATGCTGAGATCGCAAATGCAGCAGGGGGTATCTTACACTTCCTGTTGCATTTGCATAATAGCAAGGACGTAATTGCATAGCTGCCTACGTGCAGATTTGCAATTGTGATCCTTGCTGAATCACCCCCTCTATCCTGATTACTGCTGCTGTACATAGCAGAGCAGTGGTAATAGGGTGCAATGCACTTTCAAAGGAGACTTTTGTGGAAAGGAACTGGTTTCCGCGGGAGGCTCCCGATATTTTGGGTAACCCCCCGCACCACCGGAAGGGTAGGCATTTCTCCCGTATTCTGCCCACTTCCTAGTGAAGTGGGCAGAATTAGGAGAATTTCCGCTGCGATCACGGGTGTCCGTGCAGGGGGCAGTGCTTAATGACGTGATTCACGTAATTTGGCTCCGTCCCCTATTTAAATTGAAGCCAATCGCGGGCATTTACCGTGAGGGGGTGGGGCTTAATGACACAATTCGACAGGCCCCACCCCCGTTGCCACCCACCTGTCTCTCCTCCCAGGGCTTCTCCCGGGGAAGAGACAGTAAAGGTAGGCAACTATGGGGTGGTGCCGAACACCCAAATAACCACATGACCATGTCCAACTTGTCCTGATTCCCCAAAAGTACATTTTCCAGGTATGAGGTGCTTTATTCTCATTTTCTTAATAAAAAAAACAATGAAAACCTAGTTAAACTTGCTAGCAGCCTTATATTTAAGCCACAACACTACAGAGATCCACCTAAACCCCAAGGACTACTCAAACAGAAGGGCTTTACCACAAGCTTGGGTGTCTGTAACACCTGCAGCCTACCCTATATTGTGCAGAGGGTTTCACATTTTAAAGTATTGATCTAAATTTACATGTGTCTTGAAATACTTAAGAAATTGGCTTTTTCCAGCTAAGCATTGAACCTTTAATCTAGACAAATCTGTTAAGACAGCACTGTGTAATGACTAATAATGAAGGATCCCATACACAGTATGTTTTTGCTCCAACAGTCCTCACATTGATTTCAGATTACTCAGATACAACACTTGCATATTAGCTGTTTCTCAGAGACGCTGACTAATCCAGACACTGACTAACATATTACAACAGCTGAAAAAGCACATATTTTCATTGATCGGCATTCAAAAGACACAGCTTTGTGACTAACACGTGAACGGAGATAAACAAGGAAGAACATATATTTATTTTATTCAAATACCACAGCACCATAAAACGAAATTGCTAACAGACATTTTTTCCCTCCTGCACGAATGGAGTGTTGACAAAGCAGAGCGTTAGGCTGGGCAGCATATCACTACATGTCCAGCAGTGGCATAAATGACTTCCAGAAGGACCAGCCCACATCTTACAGAAGCAGTACAAAAGAATAATGTTTTGCTAGTGCGAACAATAAAAGTGCCTTTAAAAAGAAAAAAAAGAAGATTGGTACAATTATATGTTCTTATGTGCTTTACTGTACCTCCCGTAATAAGACTGATTAAGTGACATTGCACTTGCACAGCTATCGTTATTTGATTAGTGTTCTTCCTCTCTCTTAACAATACGAACAAATTTCCACTGTTACAATGCAGAAGTTTCCAGATACATCTGTCCTCTGTGCGCTACAAGTCATGTTACACATAACGTGTGAGCGCCGTGTGTCTCGGTAGCGCAGAGCGTATTTTTGTGCAACTTTTTCCCTTCAAATGCGTCTTATTTACACAGCGATAGGACGCACAAGTTTCTGCTGATTAAAATGATATGCGGTATGCCAGTATTCTGTGTGCAAAATGCTACGTTACAGTGTCATCTACTGTGACACTGTAGCGTAGCATTTCACATGCAGATACACCTGCAGTCACACACAAAATATAGGCATACAGCATATAATTTTAATCAGCAGCATGCCTGTATTCTGTTTGCAACTTGCGAGTGTATCTGCATACGCACGCAAAGCTTTACAAATAAGACACATTTGAAAGGAAAGAGCTGCACAAGAAGATGTTTGGCGCTACCGAGTCACACCACGGTATTGCACAACTAGAATGGTTGTTTAATGCTCAAGGACGCTAGATGTATGAGGACACATCTGTAGTTTACCATTTATTACCAAAATAAGAGGACAACATATATCACAATGCGAAGGCTAGAATTAGTATAATGCACTTTCCAACATTGCAGGAACAAAAATTGGGTTAAATATTGTTCCACCAACCATATGCCCAAATCCACACTAACTTGACCACCTCATCAATGTGACATGCAAACCGTACAGTTGTCATTAATTTAAAAAAAAAATTGCAACACTTTTGATAATTTTAATAATCACGAATTAAAAATACGCATTTATCCCCTGCAGGCAACTCAAAGGTGAAACTAACAAAAACACAAAGCATTTGTTATTGAACAACATATTTATTCTACTATACAACCAAAACTTTTATATAGTAACATCTTACAATCCCAGTTAGGCTAATCGTACTGCCAGACATTTGAAGCTCTGCTAGAAAATTCCTATATAAGTGGCACTGTATTGCCAAGGCATTTCTCTCTGGGTGTTCTATTTTTTTACAGCTGGAGACATTATTTTGGAATAAGCAAAGCATGCCACGCATATACCCACAAAATGTATATCGTTTAAAGCTAATATTAACAAGAAAAAAAAATCCTACTCCGATTCTATTGTGGTTGCAATAAACCAACCCCAATGGGGTAGTAGTCAGCATCCCAGTAGATGGGATGCCAACGGTCTAAATACTGTACCGGCGCCAGAATCCCGCCAGTGTCGGGATCCCGGCTCCATACCCAACCCATGCCAATGTGTTTCTCAATTCTATTGATGTGCAGGCCTATTTTGTCTTTGTAAGAGCCCTGTATGGGTTAATTATGGCTTCACAACATTCAGAATGTCACAATCATAGGGAGGACATGTCGAAACTTTAGCACAGCGTTATAAAGCATGGCCACTGTCTCGGCTTTACTGGTAAAGCATCATGTTTAAAGTTGTAAAGCTGAGACGGTAACAATGTTTTACATCGCAGAACTATCATGTCAGCATGTTGGGTTTGAAAGATATCTGTCCCCCTTCTGCTTGTCGACACAGAGGCGTAGCGTGTTGCCAGGGCCGTAGCTAGGGTAGTGCGGCCGGTGCCATCGCACAGGGCACCACAGGTCAGAGGGCGCTGTTTGGGCCTGTCAAATTTCTGTTTATTATCATTCTTACTTGTAGCTTCCTCTTATTTCATCCCCAGCATCTCCTGGCCTCTCCTATCTCTTCCCTGCCCCTTCCCCATGAGTACATTCCCTTTTTTGGGGTGCATTATGTCCCTTTGAAAAATGAGGGGGGCGCCAATGCTCTTTCTGGCACAGGGCACCAAAAAGTCTAGCTTCGGCTCTGCAGGGCGCCCGGAGCACGTGCATGCTATGGCGCCCCACCTCCCCCAGGTGTTCCAGAGAGGACGTGTGTCCAGCATATGGGGTTAAATTAAGGGGATGTAAAAATAAACATTAGGAGATATATTAAAATGATATATTCCAAACTACTAAAATAAATCCATTAATAAAAATAACAATAAAATAATGGTGGTTTCCCTGCAATGGGGAACCTCTAATCGGTCTCCCCCCCCCCTATCTGATTTTATCAGGCCCCCATTCACTATAATACTCATTGTTACACCCTCACTTACTGCATCATATATCAGTGCTCCAGTCTCACTGATTGTAGCAGCCCCCATTGTCTATAATACTCATTACACCCACCATACTCACTGACTGAATTATATATCACTGTCCCCACTGTCGGGTGTCTCAGTGCTGCACAAAACGCCGTAAAATGGGTGCCGCGGCCATTTTTCTGGTGTGTTCTGCATGTGCAGTGAGGAAGTCGCAGGGAAAATGGTGGACGCGCCATTTCCCCAGCGATCTGCGCATGTGCAGTAGACTCTGGGCATAATCTTGTGCCCAGAGTCTACTGATGCTTTAGTGGGACCGGGCGATGTGGAGAGAGGAGGGGGCCCCAGAGGGGGAATGCACATGGGCCCCCTCCTCTCTTAAGAGGCCCCTGGCTTCCACACATATTCCCCCATCCCCTCTTATACACAATTTTACACCCCTCACTGACCACAATATATTAAATATCTGTGCCCCGTACTCACACTCTCCTAACTGATTGTAGCAGGCTCCATCCCCTATAAAACTCCTCAGCTATTAGCTTATTATATGTGTCCCCTCCCCCTCACGGATTGTAGCAGACCCCCCAACCAACATAAATCGTTTCCAACGCTCCTGATAAAGTGTCTTGTGCACAACAATTATACTGTTAGTGTCAATCCGTCTAAATAGCAAACAGCTGCAGTCAGCATGATGCACCTCTTTTCTTTCTGGGCACATCCCGGCTCCTCTGTCCATGTGTGTGACATTATACACTAGTGTGTGATGTCATGGTGTCATGCGCACAACGCGACGGAAGCGTGTGCGCCTCTGGAGCTGCTAGCTTAGACCAGTGATTTTTAACCTTTTTTTTAACTTGAGGCACACTACACAACATATTAAAGTAGCCAAGGCTCACTATATGGCGGTGCAGCTGTGACCTATGAAAACACACACATACATACATTGGCCCCCAGATAAAAACAAAACACACACATACATTGGCCCCAGATAAAAATAAAACACACACATACATTGGCCCCCAGATAAAAACAAAACACACACATACATTGGCCCCCAGATAAAAACAAAACACACACATACATTGGCCCCCAGATAAAAACAAAACACACACATACATTGGCCCCCAGATAAAAACAAAACACACACATACATTGGCCCCCAGATAAAAACAAAACACACACATACATTGGCCCCCAGATAAAAACAAAACACACACATACATTGGCCCCCAGATAAAAACAAAACACACACATACATTGGCCCCCAGATAAAAACAAAACACACACATACATTGGCCCCCAGATAACAAACAAAACACACACATACATTGGCCCCCAGATAAAAATAAAACACACACATACATTGGCCCCCAGTTAAAAACAAAACACTCACATACATTGGCCCCCAGATAAAAACAAAACACACACATACATTGGCCCCCAGATAAAAACAAAACACACACATACATTGGCCCCCAGATAAAAACAAAATACACACATACATTGGTCCCCAGATAAAAAACAAAGCACACACATACATTGGCCCCCAGATAAAAACAAAACACACACATACATTGGCCCCCAGATAATAAAACACATACATTGGCTGGCCCCCACAAAATAAAATACACACTGCTGCCCACAGAAAATAATAAAATTACATACATTGGCCCCTACCTGTTGGTAGCTGAGAAGAGTCACTGCTGTCCCTGTCCTGTCTCTCAGGCCATGGTTGCTCTTTTCAGTGTGCGGGCAGGAGCCTGGTTTGCCGCGTGTAGGCTGGCTGGCAGGCTGACAGGCGTGACCTATGATGTCACCGACCTGCGTCTAAAAAGGTCTGGATTTCGAGAAGATAACTACATTCCCCCTGCACAACACGATGATATCACTTATTCTACTCACACAATTGGCCAGTGACATGGTAACTACTGTATTGGTTCTAGAACTGCCAGAGAATTAGAAAGCTTTCATGGATTTGTCCAATTGTTTAATAAAACTATTTTCAGGATAATTACCTTTTTATTATACTATCAACATGGGGGACTTGTTCAATAGGGTCAGTGAACATTAGGGATAGCCAAAGAAAAAAATGGTTCGTAACCACTGATGTTTTCAATCCTATGACGATTTTCAATTACATTATGAGAGGGAAGTGGTGGCAACCATCTCCTGTCTCATTCCAAAGACTGCTTTCCGATGTTTGCTGATGTCCAGGGGCAGATTGGCCGTTATCTTCAGTGGGAAAAATCCAAGTGGGCCGATTGGTCTGTGGGGCCACTTGTCATCTGTGGCCCCACCCCCCAAACCGTGTCACCGGCTGTCCCTGCTGTGTGCTTCCATGACAGGGCTGCTGATAATTATATACTATACATGAGTCACTTAACATAACCACTTATCTAAAAATGATATATGACTGATAGGAATTGGTATGAAATACCGTCGGTTCAATTCCCGTCAGCGGCAGCCCGACAGAAGCAGAGTGCGACACAGCGGAAGCCCGACAGCGCTGGAAATCCCGAACGTGGATAGGTAAGTATCCACTAACCTAACTCCCCTAACCCTAACCCTCGTTAGGGGTGCCTAACCCTAACTCCCCCCCCCCAAGTGCCTAACCCTAATCCCCCCTCTAAGTGCCTAACCCTAACCACCCCCTTCCCCGCTGCCTAAACCTAAGTCCCCCGGGGGGGTGCCTAACCCTAAGTCCCCCCCGGGGGTGTCTAACCCTAACCCTCCCTCCTCCCCCCCTAACCCTAACCCTCCCGGGGGGGTGCCTAACCCTAAGTACCCCCCGGGAGCTCTAAACCTAACCCTCCCCCCCCGCGGCTGTCCGCTCGCGGCGCCCGGCCTCACTATGATCGTGATGCCGGGCGCCGGTCTCCCGGCGTCGGGGAATGCGGGCGTCTACATCTGTGGTAACAGGGGAAGGTGCTTGAAAACGGGGAGTGGAGATCCGAATGCAGGCGTGCTTAAAGGTCAAAACGGGCGTTTTATGGGTGTGCATAATTAAAACAGCAGCGTCATTGACCACGTCACTGGGTTATTTTATAGCCAGAACTGCTCGCAAAATTGTGGTAGCAAAAACCAACCACAAGAATAGCGAGCAGTTCATACGCTGGTCGATGTACTCGATTAATCTAATAAATAGCGGACATGACGTAGGATGCGAGCGACCAGGGGGCGTAGTTTCCCCAAAAACGACCGCAAGTTTTGTACGCTCGTTCAGACCTAGAGGCGTGAACAGACCGCAAAGAGCGAACGGTTCATTTGAATAGCCACCCCTATTTTCTGGACGAGCGACCGCTAATTGCGTCCGGCTCTGAATCAGGCCCTATGTACTCTATGTAACAACTTAATAACAACATTGTTGCAATCATAGTGGGAAGTTCTGTAACAATTATACTACCTGATTATCACAATTTTAAGACCTTTATATTATACAAGCAGTATAGAATTATGGTTAAACATCGTATTGTGAAATCAATGAGAACTGATATTGATGCAGCAGCTGAATAAGATATACCAAGAACATTTAATTCTTGTATAAATTAGTTATAAATGATAGTGTGACAGCACTAAAATAGTTGGGATACTAACAATTACAAGCACCAGTGGAACAAAATTTTAAACACTTTTTCATTTCTTTGCACATTCTTTTCTATTTTTGTTTTATTTCGCTTGCTTCTCATTTGTTATTAATGTAGTATATTGAGTAATACACTATTTTACCATATGATATAATAAAAGTTATATTTTAATATCTGATATATTTAAAGATTCTTTTTCCGCTTTCCCCATTCCCTGGTTAAGTTTAATTCATCTGTATGCAATCTTTGGTAGCACCCCTCTCCATTGGACTCTAGAATTAACACAATATACTGTTATATCGTAATGTGTCCAGGGAGAGGCGTGACAATAAAGTATAATATCTAGGCTACAGTGCAGTGGATATACCTATGGTTTCTGCTTCCATGACAGGCAGTCTGTGGCCTGCCTGTCACAGCTAGTAAACAGCCCGCCTCTAGCGTGAGAAGAGGCTTTACTTTTAAGTGCCCACCCAGGGAAGGGTGCTGCATCAAACGCCAGGCACCTCAGAGGAAGAGCAGACCTGTGGCCGGCTGCGGCAGGTAAGTCACAAGGGGGGCCGCCATGAGCTGCTTCCTGCCAGCCCCGATTGCGTCCTTTCCACTCTGTCCCCTTTACAGCCTGGGGAAGGGACAGCGTGGAGAGCAGACAATCGGGCTGGCTGCCTGGGAGACTCAGGCAGTGTACTGGTTAGTTCAACGACAGTGGAGACAAAAGATAACTAGGGTCAGGAGATGGTTATCACTCTTGGGGGGATGGGGGGGCGGGGGCCGGGGGCTATTCTGTACTAGTCTGGGGGGAAGGGAATGATGTCTGAGAGGGATGGGGGTTGATCAGTCTGTGGGGGAGGGGGCTATTTTGTGGTAAGGGGAGATGATGATCTGGGGGAGGGAGGATCTGCTGTACTGGGGGGAGATGATGATTTGCTTATGGGGGAGGGAGCTATTCTGTGCTGAGGGGAGATAATGATCTGTGGTAGAGGGGGGTATTCTCTGCTACGGGGAGGTGATCTGGCTGTGGGGGAGAGGGCTATTCTGTGCTAAGGGAAGATGATATGTGTGTGGGGTAGGGGGGCTATTCTCTGCTACGGGGAGATGATCTGGCTGTAGGGGAAGGGGCTATTTTGTGCTAAGGAGAATTTAGTGGTCGGTCTGAGGGGGAGGGGGATCTGTTGTACTAGGGGGAGATTAACTGTCTATGGGGGAGGGGGATATTGTGTGCTAAGTGGAGATGATGATCTGTCTGGGGAGGGGGGCTATTCTGTGCTAAGGGAATATGATCTGTGTGGGGGGGAGGGGGGCTAGCCTCTGCTACAGGAAGATAATCTGGCTGTGGGGGAGAGGCCTATTCTGTGCTAAGGGAAGATGGTCTGTGTGTGAGGGTGGGGGTCTAGAGGGGAGATAATGATCTGTGGTGGAGGGGGGCTATTCTCTGCTACAGGGAGATGATCTGGCTGTAGGGGAAGGGGCTATTTTCTGCTAAGGAAAGTTGATGATCTGTTTGAGGGGAGGGGGGATCTGTTGTACTAGGGGGAGATTAACTGTCTATGGGGGAGGGGGATATTGTGTGCTAAGGGGAGATGATGATCTGTCTGTGGGGGAGGGGGGCTAATCTGTGCTATGGCAGGATGATGGCACTGGGGGGACGCAGGATGATGGTGCTGGGGAGAAGCAGGATGATACCATTGGGGAGACACAGGAGGATGGTGTTGGAGAGAATCAGAGGAGTGGCTCTGGAGAGACGCAGGGGATAGTGCTGGAGAGACACATGGCAGATGGTCTGGAGACACACCAAGTCAACTGTGCAGGAGACACACATAGAGAACAGTAGGATTTTTGGTACTATTAGAAGAAAAGACTGGGGGACAGTAATCATCAGTAAGACAACAATTCTAATGATACCATATCACTGATGCAAATGGTACCAAATGAGCAAATATATTTTATTAATATAACATTTTTGATATGGGAAACTAATTTTTTGTTCTGCCCCAAAACTTCTGTTACAATGTATTATCTAGTTCAACATTGCATGATGATAACATTGGCTTTATTGCGACACAAACAGGCAGTTTACAGACCATGTGATCTCCTGCATGAATAGTGAATGCTACACTGCCTGTCCTGGGAGCATCAATTTCTTCAAAGGTTTTCCGTTGCAGAGAAATTATATAGGTAAGAAAATACTCATTCACATACTGTGTTTATTCACTGGAGAGAGGGACTGTGGAATGCCCATCAGCTCCTGGAGCATGACAAAAACAGGGGGAGTGGCTTGTGGGCATGGAATTTCACAGCAGGCTGCATCACTTGATGCAAGGCCACACCCATTTTTTGGGCGCACGCACATAAGGCCACTTTTCCCAGTTTTTTCCAGGGCCACTTTAAATTTCCAATCTACCCCTGCTGATGTCACTGTGTACACTGTGTCCATAACAAAGCTCTTTTACACATTCAGTCAAACCACTGCTAGGCAAGTTCAGAAGGTACAAAGAAAAAATATGTGTTCTGAGAGGGAAACAAATAGGAACTTATAGCATGATTAGAGTGCTCTCGAACAGAGTTCCTTATTGTGTCCCTCTCAGAACACATACTTGCTTTGTAACTTTAATAACTCGTAGAACCACACCACCACTAACCTTATAGGTAGTACATTACGTTGACGTAAGATAGGTCTAGGTGGATCGGTCTAGGTGGGTCTAGAAGGGATTGCATTGTTCCCATCTTGCCACCTCCGGACCTTTCCCTAAATGTTCTATAATGTCCAATGGTAACGCAGTTTAATGACCAGAGCAGTGATAACCCCGTCCCCTTTGTCCCTTATTATTGAAAGCTCAGAAGGTGGCCAGATTAGAACAATACGTCCTGTGCTTCTGAACATTACTTACAGTCTACAAATGTATATTAATGCAGAGTGCTGATCATATGCAATGTTACCCTCTACACAATGCCTAATAGAGACAATACTTATATAGATGGATAAAATGGAGAATGAAAAACACGGTGGAAATATAGGAAAACATTTAATATTGATAGAAGTTTGAAAACTTCCATAGGCCTTTTATGTTTTTCTATTCACCAAAGCATATGCTCATTGCAGTTCTTATGCTCACTATATGCTGAGAGGGTAGGGAGTTTATGCAGAATGGGCTTTTTGGGGGAACATTGCTTATAAATGGAAGGGATATGATTAAAAACTTTATGTACCTGCCTTTATAAGAGTTGTAGTATGTCTCATTCAACCAGTTGAATACTCTATTTAAATATCAGCTAATAATGAAATAATATTTACTCTAAGGTCCATTCACACATCAGACTAGGAACCAATATTAAGCAGCATATACATTATCAGTATGGCATGGATTCCATTTTCTTTTGTTATTTGTATGATACTTACTCCAAGTACAGGGGACACAGCATTCAGAGGAGCAACCAGAACACTTGCTATAGGTGTCAGTTGTCCTATAGTAGGCACCCCAGAGTCTGACGCAGATTTAGCAGCTGCAAATGACAGTGAGGCACCCATTTCTTTAACACTGTCCTGCAGCTGATGATGAAGCTCCCAGTCACTGAGGGGAGCGCAGTTCAGAAAGTAACCAGAGTTACCACCGCTTTATTTTCAGGTTTATGGACAGGGGGCCTGATTCAGCAAGGATTGCTCTTGCGATCGCAGCTGCTATTACGCACGCAGTCCAAATGTGATAGTATGTGAATTCATTGCGATCGTTATGTTGCCGCCGCAGCACTATATAAGGACGCCCACTTTACACACACCCATAATGTTTAGCAAGACTGTGAAAACATCGGTACAATCGAGTACCATCGCAGCCTCACGCACACTTACACAAGCTCTGACCTTACTCAGGAATTGCTAACTTCATCGCACGCTATGAGTCCTAATGCTACGTATGGCATTGCAGTGGATAATTTATGCACGCCCATGCAACAGCATTCAAACGCACTGGCACGCCTGCGTTTCCCCGACCACCCCCGGTCACCTCCCACAAACAGCAATTCCTGTCAATCACTCTACGATAGGTCTGCATAGTCACTGCGATCACAATCCCGATCACAGTGGCTGGTACGCGCACTGCGATGCATACGCATGCACAGTGTGCAACAATCAGCCGTTTGCGTGCGTATTAGTAACTGCGATCCAAGCTAATTTAGGCCCAGAGAGAGTGGCCTGGAAATGTAGTTAAAACTGCAAAAAGCTTATAATGTGTTTTATCAGATTTCAGGTCATTTTCTAACCACTCTAAAAAAGACATCAGACCCCTTCATATGCCACATTATATGACACATTTAATGATAGTGAATAGTGCACTGCTGTTCGATAATCGGGCATCTGTGACCAGCAATGCACTTGCGTGGCCCTATGTATAGTAATATATGTAAATATAAACAAACAAGTGGATAAAACTGTAGATGAATAAGGGTCTATTAAAAGATACATTTTACTACGTTAATAATTGCATGCATCTACAATTAGTTTTGCCCAGGGCTGTACCTTTAAAAACTCCTCACAGCTGGAAGAGTTAATTAGATAAATCAGGCCCCTGTACTATAATATTTAGGCAGAGTAATAAATCAGAAAAGTTCTACATTAGATGATACAAACAGACTTGCCTTATAATTAGGCTATAATCTACAATTAAGGGCAGTAGCTGCTGATTTGACTGGTAGCAGAAGAAACAGTTTTGCTATAATGAAATGTTTCTCTAGAGATGACCACCACCAGAAGCAGCCATTGTATCTGCAAATAGTCCGACCACTGGGACTGTAGCCAGCCCAGGAAATAGAAGCAGACTGCAAAAGGAAGTCAGCAGAGTAAGAGGCGGGTATAGCAGAGAGGGCCGGCTGATCGGCAACCTCACAAGCTGAGAGGTTGTGAGAAAAAAATTATATTTTGGAATTCCGGGCACTGGCCATACAGGATTACTGGGACTCCAAACAGATGTTTTAATTTTCAGACAGTCTGGAGTAATGCCAGATGGGTGGTAACCCTAGGAGGTTACTGTGATCCCAGCCTATTAGGAACAGGGAAGTGCTGATGCAGCATCTTGTCATCTATCTGTACTGCAGCTTATGGTAAGAAATGGATGAGTAGGTATTGTAATTTATTATAAAATATTTAAAAAAATTAAAATATTTATAAAAAAATAATAATGAGTATTGTAATAAGTATTGGGAGAGTATAATAGGTAAGTCAGAGCAAGGGGTGTGTGACAACACCCCATCCCCAAATGCCCCACCCCCGAGACATAGGATAGACAACCTACCCACCTTCCATGGGACATAGACTACTCACCCTATCCCCCCCCACAGTGCATAGACTACTCACTGGACGACAGTCACTACTGTTGTCTCCTCTCCGCATCTCTGCTAACTCCTAGGGAAGAGTCAACCTAATTTTGAATCCAAAATGGGCGAGGTGAAACTGCTCTATTCGGATACAGCAGTTTCACATTAACCCTTGGATTCAAAAAGAGGCTGCCTCTTCCCTGAGCATGGCTGACATGTGTAGAGAAGATGCTTTAGATAGGGGTTTGGGCTGCCTAAGGGGTGTGCTGGATGGCATTATACAGGAGGCTCTCCAAGTACCATGGGAATTTGCTATGCCACTATGCTCGTATTATGGGTGCTAGTTATGTTATTTATAATAACATGTAAGAGTACAGTATCTTTGTTATTATTGAAATCAATAAAATATATTATGAAATCAATTACTATTACTAGTTATGAAATCAACAAATATACAGTAATGACCCAGGCTAAACATTCCCTAGAGATTAGTAAACACAAATATTACCACTGGGATAATAAAACAGGCAGACATCTAAAGATTATCTGTCCAACCAGCCAACTAGTTGATTGGTTGGCATGAAAATCTGGTAAGGTATGAAGGCAAATGACAATCAGCAACTTGCTCCCAAACGACGGAAAATGGACAAATACTGTTGTTTGAACAAATAGTTTAGATCAAACATTTAACAACCGACTATTTTGATCAACAGTTACTCCCATACGTTACCAGACAACCAATCAACTAGTTGGCTGGTTGGAAAGATAATCTTTAGATGTGTGGCCAGCTTTAGCCAAAATGCCTCCTCTCTGAAATCATATAGCAGCTGTAAAACACCCTGAGTCTCATATTCTCATTAGTAATTCTAAAGAAATTTGTCTTTATTCCAGTCATATTGTGAAGATCTTTATCAAGGCTACCAAATTGATATTTTCAATCAAAATCATATATATTAAATAAAGCTCATCTTCCTAAATTGTCCCAATCTCAACGTGACTTATTAGAAAGTGAGGAGACAGACCAATAATTATTCAGTGTGATTAAACATTCTTCATCTCTGTAAAGCACTGGGTCCAGATGGTTTATCAGTATTAATTTAATGAAGTCCTTATGTACAGTATTTCACACTGTTTTTCCCATTCAAATTACATTATATTGTATCATACCTAATTGTATATGATGTATTACATTTAAAAAAAAAATTATTGGGAAAAATAATGTTCTAATGTAAAACACTATGAAAATTAGGGGCATGGAAACAATGATTTTACCAGATAAATATGTTTTTGAGGTTTATACCTAAGTTAAATAAACAAAGAAATGTCTTGAAATATTGTTCAAACACCTCAAGGGATTGAAACATGAACATAAACAATGGAAAGACTATTTAAAAAAGTGTCCAAAACCTATTTGGAATGATTTTACATATTCTTAGGAAACACAAGTTAATTTCTATTATGTAGAGCAGAAACTTTTCCAAAAAAGAATAATGCAGCTTTATTTTATGTAAAATAAAATCCTGGAGACTTCATTTCTCTAATAGACACATACCACGGCGGCCCCTCACAACATCGCCAATATTTAGTTGGCTCATGGCAGTCCATATTAGTGGAGCCATCAGGAAATTTGGTAGCTGTAACAGTAAAGCCAACAGTAAAGCATCCAGAGACCATTCATGTGTGGGGTTGCTTCTCAGCCAAGGGAGTGGGCTCACTCACAATTTTGCCTAAGAACACAGCGCAGTGTGTTATTCTTATTCATATATAATCTTGTGATGACACTGTAAGTGGTAGCCCAGTGTGTTATTTTTATTCATAAATAATCTTGTGACACTAAGCGGTAGCGCAGTGTTATTCTTATTCATAAATAATTAATCTTGTGACACTGTAAGTGGTAGAGCAGTGTGTTATTCTTATTCATAAATAATCTTGTGACACTAAGGGCCGTATTCAATTAGATGCGAAAAGCCGTTATTGGCAAAAAAGTTTTGGCGATTACGTCATTTTGCCAGGCGGAAAAGTATCACCATATTCAATTCCAAATACTTTTCACGGACGCAAAAATGCAATGCAATGTAATAGGTGAAAAAGATTTGCCTCTGAATATAGCGTTCCCGCTAGGCTGTTTTAGCAGGGTGCGGCACCCTGCCCTCCTTCTGGAGGGCAAAAAGCATCCTGCCCTCCAGAAGGAGGGCAAAAAGCACCCTGCCCTCACAGGCTGCGGGTGCAGTCTTCACCCACGGGACGCAGTGTCCCGCGGGTGGAGAAATGTGTGGTGACCCGGTCACCGCCGGAGAATAGACGCCGGGCGCATGTGCCCGGCATCTGTTCTCCCTGTCTGCAGTGCTTGGGGGCTGCCCGGCATGTCCGTAAGTGCCGGGCATGCCCCCAAGTATGATGAAAAAGGGGACGCGTCTTATAGACACGCCCCCTTTTATGGCCACGCCCCCTTTTCGCCCACGCGCACAAAGTTGCCCTCTCTAGCTCCGGCACCCTGCCTGCCGCCGGAGCTAGAGTGAACACTAGAATAGGTGGTGAAAAAAGTGCAGAATTGTGGTTTTGGGGTGCAAACATCGGGAAACCACTCAGCACCCTTGGGACAGGCCGCCAAAGCATAACTGCGTCAAAAAAAATCCTTACAAAAATGAAAGACACCCCAAAAAGTGACTGAAAAGGGAGCAAAAAAAATAAGTTGGGGTGCAAACTAGTGAAATAAGCTTTTGGGGGGTCTGCGAGTATGGGGAAGGTGTATTATTGATTGAAGGTGCTTGCTGAAGGCAAGTTTTTAAAACGTCACTTTTGCGATTTTTAACCATGCTTGCACCCATTTTCATGTACCCCAAATTTGCAGGGACTAGTTATTTTCTCCTTAAAGAACTGCTAAATGCTATACTTCACCACTTGTGCAAAGATGCTAATTAGCAGCTATTGAGAGCATTTAAGTACCCCAAATACCTTCAGCAGGGTTATTCGGGGGCATCTAGATTGATCCCTTATGTTAGTGCATCTTTTGGGGGGTGTCTGATTTCCCCAAATCTGACAGCACTTTTCGCCTGTTTGCGTTTCACTGGGTCCCGTTTTTACGTCCTTTGGAATTGAATAGGGCGAAAAGCAAGGCCGCATATGAAAAGTTTTTGCATCCAAAACACAAGAAGTCGGCGGAAAGTACATTCCGCCAATGGCTGCGAAAATTATCACAGCTAATTGAATATGCCTCTAAGTGGTAGTGCAGTGTGTTATTCTTATTCATAAATAATTCATCTTGTGACACTGTAAGTGGTAGCGCAGTGTGTTATTATTATTCATAAATAATCTTGTGACACTGTAAGTGGCAGCGTAGTGTGTTATTCTTTTCTTATTCATAAAAAAATCTTGTGACACTGTAGGTCATTGATACCACAGTGTAATATTTAAAATTGGTACAAATTGACATGTGTGCTTTACCCCACTTCATTTGTGTTTGTTGATTTGGAGAATGATCAGTTGAGACTTGAGAGGATAGCAGGAACCACATACTAGTGCTGGAGCTGCTGCCAGTGCCACCAGTCATGACGATACTAGTCCATCTGCATCATCTACTAAAGCCGATGCCCAAAAGCATACAGGGCCTAAGACAGGGTATCTAAAATCAAGAACCGATCTTTTACAGTGGTAAAGAAGAAAACATCAAAGGGAAAGTTAGCTGCAGAAAGACATAAAATTGGCAATATGCCAGTTTCTCCACATGAAGTGGCAAAGAAAGGCTAAGGTCTTGGCCTTTATTTATGACTGGTGGTTCTGCCTCTTATGATGATGTAAGCACAAATGAACATGCTGACATAGAAATCGAGGATGCTTCTGTGGAAGTGCACCAGGATGAGGATATTTGTGTAGCTTATCTTCATTGATACCGCAGTGTAATATTTAAAATTGGTACGAATTGATGTGTGTGCTTTACCTCACTTCATTCATGTTTGTTGATATGGAGAATGATCAGTTGAGACTTGAGAGGAGAGCAGGAACCACATACTAATGCTGGAGCTGCTGCCAGTGCCACCAGTCATGACGATACTAGTCCATCTACATCATCTACTAAAGCCGATGCCCAAAAGCATACAGGGCCTAAGTCAGGGCATCTAAAATCAAGAACCAATCTTTTACAGTGGTAAAGAAGAAAACATCAAAGGGAAAGTTAGCTGCAGAAAGACATAAAATTGGCAATATGCCAGTTTCACCACATGAAGTGGTAAGGAAAGGCTAAGGCCTTGAGCTTTATTTATGACTGGTGGTTCTGCCTCTTATGATGATGTAAGCACAAGTGAACATGCTGACATAGATATCGAGGATTCTTCTGTGGAAGTGCACCAGGATGAGGATATTTGTGTAGCTGATGCTGATAAGGATGTTAATGATGAGAATTTTGTTGATGAGGATGTTGTTGATGAGGATGTTGTTTATGTAAATTAGGTACCAGTGGATGAAACAGTTGTTGCCCATGATAATTAAAAGTCCATTGTCATGCCTGGGCACAAGACAAAAAAACTTGGTTGTGTTGACTCATCTGTATCACCAGTGTGTTTTTTTGGGAAAGTTTACTTTTTTCTCGGCAGATGCACTTGCTGGAGAAACTGAAGGAGAAGCCACCACTGCATCACGTGCCTCTTGAGCTGTCAATTTGCTTACCAACAGCTCTTTGCATCTCTTCAGATCTGTGTTCGTTGGGAAGAAAGAAACAACGTCTTCATCCCTTCTGGGATCAAAATCCATTCCCAGCAGCAGCAGGCATAGTGGTCAAGGATTCTCAAGAAAGACACAACGTAAGGTTTAAATCTTAAATCTTGCATTTGCTCTATTCAGCTTGTCTGCATATCTGTGGTTAAGTGGACAGTGGCTACAACGGCATTTTGGAGGCCATTAATTACGTTTCTTTTAATGTCCCTGTACAGGTTGGGAATTGCTTTTCTAGTGAAGTGGAATCTTTGCCAAGGATTGTTTAACAGTCAATTGGTTTTTAAAGCACTACTAGTAGTCTTCCTGGTCCCCTTCTGGGTTGAAAATCCACTCTCAGCAGCAGCAGGCATAGCGCTCAAGGATTCCTCTAGGGCAAGGACTGATGTGAATGAGTAAAATATTTTTTGGAAATGCCTCCCCTCCTCCCTCATAAATTTGCTTCAGAATCAAAACATTTATTTAAATTTACTACTAATCATATCTTTCTTTCCCTGCCTTCAACTACATACATACTCCAACTCCCTCAGGCCTCTTGATTAATAAAAACATTTGTTTCCTGATGTGCAATGTTGGAAGTTGAACTGCCACTGCTGCTGCAATTTTTGACATGCGGTTGCTGAATGCCAAAAAATGTCCAGATATGTTTATGGGCACAGACAACATCTCCTGTATGCCCCTTTAATTAAAAAAAAATTGCTTCGGAATCAAAAAATGGAAATAAGTTTACTACCAATCAACCCTTCCTGTCCCTGCCTTCAACTACATACAAACTACAACTCCCTCAGGACTCTTCATTAATAAAAACATATGTTTCCTTATGTGCCATGTTGGAAGTTGAACTGCCACGTGTTTGTGCCGCCCACTGCTGCTGCTTAGCTTAGTCAGCCAGCTAGCTTGGTGCAAATTTTGGGCCTAAACCCGATGAAAACAATATTGTGAGCTGTGAGGTGATCTAAATTGACTGGAAGTGAGTGGAAATTAATGTTATTGAGGTTAATAATACTGTAGGAACAAAAAAAAATATTATTTGATTTTAGCAGATTTTATCAATTTTTTGAAACAAAATACAGTTCCAAAACCAAAACACGCAAGGGGCGGTTTTGGCAAAACCAAATCCAAAACACAAGGAGATACAGATCCAAAACCAAAACACAGCGGTCGGCGCACATCCCTAACACATAGTCAAAGCTGCGAGAACAAGTAGGAGGGAGCATCACTGTATCGACTGTCTTTAGTCTGTAGGTCAGACACTATTCTGGAAGACTATCCCATTTAGTCAGGACTTTGCCTTAAACATGCTGAAAAGGCTGGTGCCTTATCCCACTCCGAAGACGTACCACAAAACTGTGGGATTACCTGTTATAGTGTGACCAGCACAGTATATAGTCGCCTGATGTTGGTTAGGAGTCTGTGCTTTTTTTTATAATTAATTTGATTTTAGTATACATTGAGTTGCCAGTAATCATTAAGATAACAATGGTGACTGGAGTAATTAGTATCTGACTGCTTCGTGATATATTTAAAGCATGTCTTCATACAGACAGATTACAATACACTAAGAAAAACTGCATATGTGAGACAATACATGTAACTCAACATAATCACACATGAGCACAATTTTTGTGGCCTGCATTTACCATTATTTTTGGTCCTTAAATTGCAGTCAACACTACATGAGCGCTATGGTGTCTAATAAGGTTGAGTACTGACACTGGAGCACCTTTAGCAGGACTCTGCTGCAGGGGCAATAGCAGGTTTTGATATAGTCAATTCCAGATTTGCCTCTTGCTAAAATATTCATACTGTAAAAATACTAAGGGTCTCATTCAGACCCAGTCGCGAGCGCAGGACGCTCGCAAGTGGGTCGATGGTACCCAAATGCGCATGCGCACGACGGAGGCTGCTCCGTCGTGCGCATGCGCGAGACCCAGCGAGCGACGGGGAAGCCGTCGCTCGGGGTCTCGCACCAAAGGGGGCGTGCTGTCGATGGTGAGTGACAGTACGCCCCCTTTGGTGGGCGTGCTGGGGGCGTGGCTGCCAGACGGAGGCGTTCCCATGATAGAGCCAAAATCACTCCAGGGCATGCGGCAACGAGACCCTACTGCAGGGTCTCGTCGCAAGCCCGATGGTCGTGATGGTCTTGCCCATCGCGACCATCATCATGGACGCTCGCATAAGCTGTGGGTGGCAACCCACAGCTATGCGAGCATCCAAGAGGCCGCTCCAATTTTAGGTAGCCCGGCCCTGATTCAGAGCGAGTGCTGTGGTCACAGCGTCTGGCTCTGAATCAGGCCCTATATACAGTATAGGGATGCGGTCATAATACCGGCCGCGGGGATTCCGGCGCTCAGAATGCTGATGCTGGAATCCCGACACCTTACTGCTGGAATCCTGAAGGTAAGTAGCTTGGTTAGGTGGAGGGTAAGCGTTAGGGTTAGGCACTAAGGGGAGAGTTAGGGTAAGGCACTAAGGGGGGAGGGTTAGGTTTAGGGTGCGGGGAGGGGGAGGTCAGTTTTAGGCACTGGGGGGGTAGGTTTAGGCACCAGGAAGGGAGGGTTAGAGGTAGGGAGAGGGTTAGAATACCGACCTACAGGTGTCAGTATCCTAAGCCTCTCAGGATGCTGGTGTCAGGATTCTGACCGCTGGGATCCAGACCGCAGGCATCCCATATCCAACCTATAGTATATGTACACCTCCTGCATATAAAAAGCCTTCAACTCACACTGCCATGTGTAACGGAGGCAGTGATAGGGATGGCAGAGTCAAAGTCTTTTATGTTTTAACCCTTCGGTGTATATTTACTAAAGTGAGAGTTTTTAGAAGTGGAGATGTTGCCCATAGCAACCAGATTCTACTTAACATTTAACTAGTCGCTAGAATCTGATTGGTTGCTATGGGCAACTCTCACTTTAGTAAATATACCTGTTAATCTTAGTTTGGTGAGGGATTTGGTCACCTGTAAACACCTCACTGTGATTTACCCACGTTCTGGTACTAGTTGGATATTTATTGCTCAGACATATTGTTTTTCACGTGAGGTCATGTTTTCTTCACATTCTTGACACTTGATATGTACAGCTAATTGTGTAGAAGAAATGGGATATCTTAGGTATACCTGTGTCTGAATTAACTTCTTGGGCAAACCTGATGAACCACCTGATTATGGTTATCATAGCCAAAGTGATAAAGGTTATAGGTGTGAACAAATGTTAATTTATAAAAGAGGAAACTAGTAATTTGAAGAAAGCAGAGGGAGGGGATGCTAAACATACCTGCCTATGTGTGGATAAACTATCTATCAGTTAGCAGTCTTTGTTATTTTCCTATATATTGTGAGGTTGCCTAAGTGCGATTTTTTATACATGTGTATATATATACATATAAAGTATACTGTATGTATGTGTGTCTATATAATAATTCTTCAATGGCTTTCCCAGAGTCAGACATACGCATTGGGAGCGTGACTGACTCTGAACTGACTTACTCCCCCCAGTCTAATGACTCCCACTATAAGTGTACAAAGAGAAGGGAACACAGGAAAATTCAGACAGAGTAAGTGAGGTGAGGGGATCCCTCGGCCTGGCGAAAGTCAAGTCCAGTATGGGTCATATTGTGATAGCTAGACAATTGGGTTAGAGCATCTCCAAAACGGCAGGTATTGAGGGGTGTTCCTAGTATGCAGTGGTTAGTACGTACCAAAAGTGGTCCAAGGAAGGACAACTTGTGAGTCGGCGATGGGGTCAAGGGTGCCCAAGGCACATTGCTGCGCATGGTGAGACCTACACAATATCAGGCAGGTGATTTTGATTATATGGCTGATCAGTGTATGTCTATATATATATATATATATATATATATATTGTCCATGAAAAAAAGTAACGACACTCTGGGTTTTTTAAATGCAATGAATAGTGTATTTCAAGCAGTATTTATAAATGCATCCAGTTGACGTTTCGGTGCTCGTCGGCACCTTTGTCAAGACAAACAGCAATAAATCCTACAGCTATATATTTATATTTACTTTATATCTCAAGTATTTATATACAGTTTTCCATACATACAGTATATATACATACATATATATATATATATATATATATATAGAAGATACCCATTTTAGTGTTCCAAGCTGTAACTTTGATGTACTGTATATTGTATAGAGACTAGCCTGATGGCTAAGAATATGCTTTTTTATATGACTGATAAAGAATAAAAAAGGCTTAACGAACAAGTGTAAAACAATTCTGTAATGTGTAGCCATTAATATAATAGTATGAAGTCAGGAAGTCGACAATGATTATATAGACAGTAATAGACAGTAATAGGGAGGGTTGTACTATGGGGAAAATTTAAAGATGTGTGCCGACCCCCGTGTTTTGGTTTTGGATCTGTATCTCCTCTGGTTTTGGATCTGGATTGGTTTTGCCAAAACCGCCCTTCCGTGTTTTGTTTTTTGGTTTTGGATTTGGATTTTTTCTAAAAAAAATCATAAAAACAGCTAAAATCACATAAAATGTTTTTGTTCCTACACTATTATTAACCTCAATAACATTTATTTCCACCCGTTTCCAGTCAATTGTGTCCACCTCACACCTCATAAAATTGATTTTTTTTTCATCTAGTTAATGGCCAAAACGTTGCATCCAGCTAGCTGGCTGTCATGCTTCCAAGGCGGAAACAAAACTGAGTGATAAATAGAGTTGAGCACTGTGCAAAGATGATGGTTGTGCTACCCCTTGAGGATTGAAGAATTGATAGTTGATAATTGATACAGTCACTGACTGAAGGAGGAATTGATAGTTGATAATTGGTGCAGCCACTGGCTGAAGTAAGAATAGTTGATACTTGATAATTGGCGCAGCCACTGGCTGAAGTAAGAATTAATAGTTGATAGTTGGCGCAACCACTGGCTGAAGTAAGAATAATTGATAATTGGTGCAGCCACTGGCTGAAGTAAGAATTGATAGTTGGCGCAGCCACTGGCTGAAGTAAGAATTGATAGTTGATAGTTGGCGCAGCCACTGGCTGAAGTAAGAAGGGCTGATACTTGATAATTGGTGCAGCCACTGGCTAAACTAAGTATTGATAATTGATAGTAGGCGCAGCCACTGGCTGAAGTAAGAAGAGCTGATACCTGATAATTGATGCAGCCACTGGCTGAAGTAGGAATTGATAGTTGATAGTTGGCACAGCCACTGGCTGAAGTAAGGAGAGCCGATACTTGATGATTGGTGCAGCCACTGGCTGAAGTAAAAATTGATAGTTGATAGTTGACGCAGCCACTGGCTGAAGTAAGAATAGTTGATACTTGATAACTGATGCAGCCACTGGCTGAAGTAAGAAGTTAATAGTTAATTGTTGATGCAGCCTCCGGGCTGAGCAGTAGTAGAATACAGAGCTATAACTAGGAACCAGTCCTACAACAGCCTTGAGGGCTTGAACTCTTGGCAAGTTGCGGCTGTTACAGCCTTGAGGGCTGGTGCGGAGTGATGACAGGTGGCCTTTGGGCCTTGAGGGCTGAGAACTCTTGGCTGAATGTCACTGTTATGTGACTTGTGCCGCAGGGTTGACACATGCAGCAGTTGGTTCAGAATTTTCTTTAAAAATATGACAGGGGCATGCAGGAGATGCTGTCTGTGGCCATTATATTTCTGGACATTTATAAACCATTACATTTAAAATGTCAGACAGCAATGCACCAACCAGCACATAATGGAAAGGAAAAAGCGCAAGATGGAATTGTCCTTGGCCCTCCCACCCACCCTTATGTTATATATATGAAACAGGACATTCACAGTTTAACAAACCAATCACTTCAGTGACAGGTACTGCCACTTGTGGCTTAAAGGATTGGTTTGTTTGGACCCCCCACAAAACAAGCTGCCAATGCGCAGCAGACATTGGTGGCAATGATCCCATACACAAACTGGCTTTACAACATAGGTAAGATCAGATGTCATCATCGACATCCCCATTAGTGTGTACATCTTCTTCTTCACACAATATTAATTTGTCCCTGCTGGAATCCACAATTACAGGCGCTTCTGTATTTTTTTTTAACGTAATTGCTGGTAAAGGTCTTCCTTGTGGAATTTGTAATTCATTTTGATGAACATCATCTTTTCCACTTTCTGGGGAAGTAATCTCCTAAGCCAATCACTGGCAAGGTTCCCGACTGCGCTGAAAACTCTTTCAGAGTGCACACTGGAGGGTGGGCAACTTAAGTACAGCAAATCCAGTTTGTGTAAGGGACTTCAAATTGCCTCTTTTTTTCTGCCAGTAGTGAAACAGACTGTCTGACGTGTCTATTTGGATGCTATCCCTAAAATAATCATCTACCATTCTCTGAATGGTGACCGTATCAGACAAAGTCACGGTAGACATGTCACTCATTGTAGACAGTTCTTTCAGACCCAAACAGATGTCATTACTTTTTGCTGATTGATCTGCATCACACCAACAGTGGGTCTCTTAGGAAAATGTAGTTTTTTCCTGGCAGCTGCAGAAACTGAAGGAGGAGATGATGTCATGTCACGTGCCTCTTGAGCTGACAATTTTCACCAACAACTCTTTGCATCTTTCCAGATTTATGTCCATCGGAAAGAAAGACACAAGGTATGACTCAAACCTAGGATCAAGTATGGTTGCCAAAATATAGTGATCTGATTTCAAGAGATTGACGACCCTTGGATTCTGGCAAAGCGAATGAAGGGCTTGATCTACTAGTCCGACATACTTAGCGGAATCACTCCATTTCAGCTCGTCCTTCAGTTTCTCCAGCTGCTTTTGCAAAAATCTGATTAGGGGAATGACCTGACTGAAGCTGGCAGTGTCTGAACTAACTTCACATGTGGCAAGTTCAAAGGGTTTGAGAACCTTGCACAACATGGAAATTATTCTCCACTGCGCTTGACTAAGGTGCATTCCCGCTCCTCTCCCTATGTCATAGGCCGTAGTGTAGCCTTGGATGGCCTTTTGCTGCTCCTCCATCTGCTGAAGCATATAGAGGATAGAATTCCACCTAGTTACTATCTCTTGCTTCAGCTGATGGCAGGGCAAATTCAACAGTTCTTGCTGGTTCTGCAATCTTCGAACACACAGTTGCTGAATGTCGAAAATGTCCAGAAATCTTTCGGGCCACTGAGAGCATCTCCTGCATGTCCCTGTCATTTTAAAAAAAATGTTGCACCACCAAATTAATTGTGTGAGCAAAACATGGGATGTATTCGAATTCGCCCACATGTAATGCTCGCACAATATTGCTGGCATTGTCAGAAATCACAAATCCCGAGGAGTGTCCAAGTGGGGTAAGCCATTTTGCAATGATTTCCCTGAGGTTTTCTAAGAGGTTCTCAGCGGTATGCCTCTTAAACCGGTGATACACAGAGTAGCCTGCCTCTGAATCAGCTGGCATTTGTTATATGCTGCTGCTGTTTGCACTGTTGGAGGCAATACACCTACCCAGTGGGCTGTCACAGTCATGTAATCTTCAGTTTGCCCTGTCCCACTTGTGCACATATCTGTGGTTAAGTGGACAGCAGGCACGGCATTTCGGAGGACATTAATAAGGTTTTTTTTTAATGTCCTTGTACAGATTGGAAATTGCTTTTCTAGAGAAGTGGAATCTAGAAGGGACTTGGTAGCGGAGACACAGGACCTCCATTAACTGTTTAAAACCCACTGCATTAATGGCGAATACTGGACACACATCTAATACCAGCATAGCGGTTATGGCGTCAGTAATCTGCTGTGCAACTGGGTGTCTAATGTCATACTTGTTCTGCATTGCAAAGGATTGTTTGACAGTCAATTGTTTGGTTAAGCTAAAAGTAGTCTTCTTCCTGGTTCCCTTCTGGGATGAAGATCAACTGACAGCCACAGCAGCAGCAGGTATAGCACTCAAGGATCCTTCTGAGGAACCACAGATAAGAGAGGAGTCAGTCATTCTTATGAAATTGGATGCAGTAGTACTCCCAATCACGAATGAGGATGTTGATGATGATGCAGGTGCTGATGGTGGAGATTGCAGGTGCTTGGATCCAGATAGAAGGGAGCAGCTAGGTGACACTGGACTGATTGTTGTTCGTTTTTATGTACCCAAAGTTTCAGAATTTGAAATACCCTTTCCAATTTGATGAATGCGCTACAAGTGACGTAACAGGGAGGAGGTTCCTAGATGGTTAGGGTTCTTACCTCTACTCACTGTTACATGGCAATGGTTACAAATGGCTTGCCAAAGGTTGTCTGGATTTGGGTATAAATAATTCCACACATAAGAAGTGGATTTTTTGGTCCTTTGCCCAGGTATGGCAACAATGGGATTTTTCCCACCATGGGCAACAACGGTTGCCTGATTTACAGTTTTTACACAAACATCCTCGGAATCAACATCCTCATCCTCATCATCCTTGTTGTTATCGCCAACTACGTAAATATCCTCCTCATCCTCCTGGTGCAATTCCACAGAGGCATCCTCGATTTCTACGTCAGCATGTTGACTTGTGCTGCTCATCCCCACATTTGCAGAGGGCACACAAATGGTGGAAGGAGGATCCTCTTAAAGTACAGTATTAGAAAGGTCAGGCTCACATGGCAATCGCGGACACACTTGGACTCTCCTCGGGGATCTGTGACTTCTCGGAGACAATTTACATTTTTTTCATACCTCTCCCACAAGCAGAAGGGCTTAAATCATCCCAACTAGAACCACCAGTCATAATTAAAGGCCAAGGCCTTATCCTTTCCTTGCCACTTCGTGTAGTGAATGGCATATTGCCAATTTTTGGTTTTTCTAAAGCTGACTTAGCTTTAGATTTTTTATTCTTTAACATGGTAAAAGTTCATTTTACATGGCCTGACTTAAGCCCTGGGGCATCAGCCTTCATAGATGAGGTTGCCAGCCTTCATAGATGAGGTTGCATCGTCATCATGACTGCTGCCGGCAGCTACAAGACTGGTATGTGGATCCTGCTCTCCTGTCTTGTGACTGTCCTCCATACTCACTGTGGTCTTACAGCAGTGTCACCAAGCAATTATAGTGCTGCTAAGTTGCAGTTAACGCACACAACCAAATATATTTTAAAAACTGGGGAAGAGCACCCCTGAACGAGGCAGCAGCCCCTTGACAAACAACACAGGCAGCACTCATGCGCAGCTACATTGCTAATAAGTGTGGCTAACGTGCACACACACAGAAAAAAAACACTTTTTTTTCTTTGCACTTGGGCAGAGAGCACCTCTGAATGCGACACCAGCCCCTTGATAAATGACACAGGCAGCACTCCTGCACAGCTATGTTGCTAATATGTGTGGCTAACGTGCACACACACACAAAAAAAAACTTTTTTTTGCACTTGGGGGGGAGAGCACCCCTGAACGAGGCACCAGCCCTTTGATAAACGACACAGGCAGCACTCCTGCGCAGCTATGTGCTGGATAAGTGTGGCTAACGCACACACGCACACAGAAATTATTTAATTTTTTTGCACTTGGGGGGAGAGCACCCCTAAACAAGGCAGCAGCCCCTTGATAAACTACACAGGCAGCACTCTTGTGCTGCTACGTTGCTGATAAGTGTGGCTAACGCGCACACATACACACAGAATTTTTATTATTTTTGCACTTGGGGGTGGAAAGCACCCCTGAACGAGGCACCAGCCCCTTGATAAATGACACAGGCAGCACTCCTGTGCAGCTACGTTGCTAATAAGTGTGCCTAACACGCACACACAAAGAAAAAAAAAACATTTTTTTTTGCACTTGGGGGGGATAGCACCCCTGAACGAGGCAGCAGCCCCTTGATAAACGATAAACGACACAGGCAGCACCCCTACGCAGCTACGTTGCTGATAAGTGTGGCTAAAGCGCACACACACACACACATCATTCTTTTTATTTTTCCACTTGGGGGAGAGCACCTATGAACGAGGCAGCAGCCCCTTGATAAACGACACAGGCAACACCCCTGCGCAGCTACGTTGCTGATAAGTGTGGCTAACACGCACACGCATAATTTTTTTTATTTTTCCACTTGGGTGGAGAGCACCCCTGAACAAGGCACCAGACCCTTGATAAACAACACAAGATAGCACTCCTGCGCAGCTACGTTGCTAATAAGTGTGGCTAACACGCACACACAGAAAAAAACACTTTTTTTATTTTTTGCACTTGGGGGGGAGAGCACCTCTGAACAAGGCAGCAGCCCCTTGATAAACGACACAGGCAGCACCCCTGCGCAGCTATGTTGCTGATAAGTGTGGCTAATGTGAACACACACACAGACTTTTTTATTTTTGCACTTGAGGGGGGGGAGTACCCCTGAATGAGGCAGCAGCCCCTTGATAAATGACACAGGAGGCAACCCTGCACAGCTACGTTGCTGATAAGTGTGGCTAACGCGCACACACACAGAATATTTTTTTTTTTGCACTTGAGGGGGGAGAGCACCTCTGAACGAGGCAGCAGCCCCTTGATAAACAACACAGGCAGCACCTCTGCGCAACTACGTTCCTGATAAGTGTGGGTATCGTGCACACACACTGGGGGTGAGGAGCACCGCTGATGGACAGAGCGCCCCCTGGACAACACAGCAGCACTCCTTATGAACTGCAGTGACACAGGAGCCACTGAAGTCCCCCTCTTTTGTCTGCAGCACAGCTCCTAGTATAGAGTAACATAGCCCTTATGGACAACAGGCACAGCAGCCAGCCCTAGTATATGGACTAGCGGACAACAGCCAGCCAGCCCCTATGCAGTATGGACATTAAGCAGCCAGCCCCAGACAAGTAACAACAGTAGCCAGCCCCTATGCACACACAGAAACAGCACAGCACAGTGATCATAGCCCCCTCCTTCCTCTTCACTCTCCACAGCCGGAATGAAAATGGCGGCGATCGCGAGACCTCTTATACAATCCAAAACCCACGAGAATCTGACAGCGGGATTATGATGTTTTGCCTAGTTTTGAGATCCGAGTCAGGCGGGAAAACCCGAGCCGATCGGCTCTCAGCTTGGATCGCTAAGTTCGGGTGGGTTCGGATCTCTGAGATCCGATCCCGCTCATCTCTAGCAAAGATGCGGTCAAACCTCCAAAAATGCAGTTTTCGGGGATTTTACCGCATTTCTCATATTGGACCAGGTAGGTAACGCCATCTTTAGATGGCGTTACCCAATAGAAGCCTATGGGATTCTTTTCTTTTCGCATTCCTAACTGAGAGGAATCCAATCGGATCCCTCTTAACATCTCCGGCGGCACATTCTTCACTCTCTGCATGTACAGAAGCACACAATAGGGACTTCTGGAGCTTACACTCGGAAGTCTTTCTATCGCAAAAAACAGCTTGTATTGGGAGAACTGGCCTTTGCAATTAAAATCTCAAATCTAGGTACATACCGAAGTAATTAAGGCCGATATGTACCCGATAAGTGGCAAGATGTATGCCTGATGCAACTGAGATGCTCAGAGTAGCTTACCGTATTTTTCTTAAATTTTGCATCTTATTCGCATTGCAGATGCAGAAAAACAATAAGAACAGTGGGCCTGATTCAGACCCGCTTGCGAGAGCACAGCGCTCGCAAGTGGGTCGATGGTGCCCCACTGAGCATGCGTGAGAATTTTTCATTGATAGCTTGTCCCGTTTTGGAGGCGGGCAGGGGGGGTGGCTAGCCAAACGCCGTTTGGGGGCGGCCCCACTGTCAGTGGTGAGCTTCCGGCTCTATTAGAGCTGAAAGCTCACTGGGGCTTGCGGGAATGAGACCCTATCACAAGGGTCTCGACACAAGCCCCGAAGGTCGCGATGGTCGTAACCACCGCGACCATCACCTGGCCGCTCGCTAAATCTGAGGGTGGCCACCCACAGCTTAGCAAGCGGCCAGGAGGCCGTCTTTAAAAAAAAAAACAGGGACGCCCTGATTCAGAGCGAGCGCTCTCAAAGAGCGTCCGGCTCTGAATCAGGCCCAGTGTACTATAGGTGCTGGGCTGCAAATTTAACCGCACAAGACTTAGTTTTAAGCAAGTACAAAGTCGCAAATGAAGCACAACGGAACATGGCGTGAGAAAAATCGCAGCCGCTCGCATCGGAGCCCTTACACAGAAGAATCAGTCGCAAGCAGCTATACAAATATTGCACATCAAATTGATGAGGACAAGCCAGCAATGTAGTTTTGTCACTCCCAGTTGTTTTACTTATTCAAATAAGACACACATTTTGAGCGAGAAATGCTCGGTGTGGTAGAGTGCCCAAGCCTGGGATACCTAGAGGGGCTGAGGGGCTATTTGGAGCGACTTGAGCAACAGTGTATGAGAACACATCTGTATGTCATGTCTACATAGTCATAATGTTGACAATACAAAGCTAAGAGTTAGCGTAAGGGTTGTTGTTGAAAATAGGTGTCAATATAGTGCATATGTCGACATTATGTCAAAGTTGACTTGCTGCAAGTTGACACTTTACATGTCGATGTAATGAATACGTCAACATAATAAACATGTTGACATGTATTCTGTCGACATAAAGTACCTGTCGACATTATGGATTAGACATTATGAATGTCGACAAATCATACTGAAGCCAACATAACATTATTAATTACTGTAGTCTATTTGTACTGCCCCAGGATGGACAATACAAATAGACAGTACAAAAAGGTTTTTAGGATAGATTATTTCCCTAATTTCACAGAAATTAAATAAAGGTGGTGATAAAAGCAACCATATACTTAACAAGCAACACAAATTAGGGCCTAATTCAGACCCGGACGCTATTTGCGTCTGCTCGCTGGCTAAAAGGGGCCGGCTATTTAAATCATGTGCTCACACTGCGTCGCGTAAAGCCGCCCACTAAGTAATAGCGAGCAGCCGCACTATGCACTCGCACCTGTATAAAGTAGGGGTGAGCGGGTTCGGATTTCTGAAATCCGAACCCCCCCGAGCCCCCCCGATCCGAGTCCGATCCTAGTCAGGCTCGACTTTTCCCGCCTGACTCGGATCTGAAATCGAGGCAAAACGTCATCATCCCGCCTTCCGAGTCTCGCGGGTTTTGGATCCTATATAAGGTACCCGCGTCTGCGCCATTTTCTCACTCGGCTGTGGACAGTGAAGAGGGAGGGTGGGAGTTAGGGCTGGCTGGGCTGTGTAGTGTAGTGTAGTGTAGTGCTGCTGTTGTCCACTACTTCAAAGTCCATAGGGGCTGGCTGTGTTGTGCTGTGCTGCTGTTGTTAATAGGGGCTGTGTCCACTACTTCAAAGTCCATAGGGGCTGGCTGGACTGTGTTGTGCAGTCAGTTCTCCATAGGGGCTGTGTCCACTCCAAAGTCCTGTGCAGTGTCCCAGTCCTAAAGGGGTGCTGTAGTGTTGTCCAGGGGGTGCTCTGTCCATCAGGGGTGCTCCCCCCAAGTGCTAAAAAAATTATATATTTTCTGTGTTTGTGAATTGTGTGCGCAGTAGCCGCACGTGCATCAACAAAGTAGTGCCAAGCGTGCGCCTGTGTCATAAGTAAAGGGCCGGCTGGCTTGACCGTTAAGGGTGCTGTAACCCCCGAAAGTACACTCCAGTCCAAACCAAAAAAAAAATTATTTTCTGTGTTTGTGAATTGTGTGCGCAGTAGCCGCACGTGCATCAACAAAGTAGTGCCCAGCGTGCGCTTGTGTCATAAGTAAAGGGCCGGCTGGCTTGACCGTTAAAGGGTGCTGTAACCCCCAAAGTACACTCCAGTCCAAACCAAAAAAAATATTATTTTCTGTGTTTGTGAATTGTGTGCGCAGTAGCCGCACGTGCATCAACAAAGGAGCAGCGCCAAGCGTGTGCCTGTGTCCCATGAGTAAAGAGCCGGCTGGCTCATTTCTTAAAGGCTGGTGTAACCCACAAAGTGCACTACTCTCCAGCAAAAATAAAGAAATATTTTCTGTGTTTAGCCGCACGTATATATCAAATCGATATAACATAAATGGAGGACCAAACTTTCTCCGATAAAAATAAAATAGAGAAAGATCAAGAACCACTTCCTCCTAGTGCTGAAGCTGCTGCCACTAGTCATGACATAGACGATAACATGCCATCAACGTCGTCTGCCAAGGCCGATGCCCAATGTCATAGTAGAGGGCACATACAATCCCAAATGACAAAGTTCAGGAAAATGACCTTGAAAAAAACATTTAAATCAGCTGAAGAGAAACGTAAACTTGCCAATATGCCATTTACAACACGGAGTGGCAAGGAACGGCTAAGGTCGATCCCTAGTATGTTCATGACTAGTGGTTCAGCTTCACATGACGATGGAAGCCCTCCTCCCACTAAAAAAATCAAAAGAGTTAAGCTGGCAAAAGCACAGCGAAGAACTGTGCTTTCTAAGAAGATATCACAAATCCCCAAGGAGAGTCCAAGTGTGGTGGTGGTTGCGATGCCTGACCTTCCCAGCACTGGACGGGAAGAGGTGGCTCTTTCCACCATTTGCACGCCCCCTGCAAGTGCTGAAAGGAGCACCCACAGTCCACTTGCTGATATGCAAATTGAAGATGTCACTGTTGAAGTACAACAGGATGAGGATACTGGTGTAGCTGGCGCTGAGGAGGAAGTTGGCGAGGAGGATTCTGATGGTAGTGGTTTGTTTAAATCAGGCTCCGGGGGAGACAGTTGTTGTCCGTGGGATGAAAAAGCCCATCACGGTCATGCCTGGGCAGAAGACCAAACATTCCACCTCTTTGGTCTGGCAATATTTCTATCCAAATCCGAACAACAACTGTCTTGCCATATGTACCTTATGTAAAGGTGGAATAAGTAGGGGTAGGGACGTTAACCACCTAGGAACATCCTCCCTTATACGGCACCTGCAGCGCGTTCATAATAAGTTACTGTCAAGTTCAGAAACTTTGGCTAAGACCGTAAGCAGTCCAGGGACACCTAAATCCCGTTGTCCTGTTGTATCCAAGCGCCTGCAAACCACACCGTCAACTCCCTCCTCGTCAATTTCCTCCTTAGTCAGGATCGGAAGTAGTCCTGCAGGCCATGTCACTGGCATGACTGACTCTCCTATCCCGGATTCCTCCGGAGGATCCTGCATTGCTACGCCTCCTGCTGCCGCTGCTGCTGTTGCTGCTGCTGGGAGTCGTTCATCATCCCAGAGAGGAAGTAGGAACACCACTACTTTTACTAAACAATTGACCCTCCAACAGTCCTTAGCGAGGAGGATAAAAACACTATTGTGAGGTGTGAGGTGTTCAGAATAGACTGGAAATTAGTGGAAATTAAGGTTATTGAGGTTAATAATAGCATAGGGGCAGAAAAACCTACAAATTCTGTGATTTTAGCTGTTTTTATGCTTTTTTTCAAAAAAATACAGATCCAAAACCCAAAACCCAGAACCCAAAACACGGAAGGGTGGTTTTGGCAAAACCATTCCAGATCCAAAACACGAAGAAAGATCCAGATCCAAAACCAAAACACAAAACGTGGCCGGTGCACACCCCTAGTATAAAGACGCCCCTTTGCCACTCGCAACACACGTAATCTCCGGCAGTTGTAGGATTATTCGGGAACATCGAGAGCCATCGGAGCTGCTCGCAGTGCTTGTGGTAGCCTTTTCCCACCACAACATTGCGAGCAGTTCAGGCTAAAGTACAACCCAGTCACATGTGTAATGACGCTACTTTGCTAATTATGCACACCCATTAAACGCCATTCTGACGGTCGGGCACGCCTGCATTCACACATCCACACCCCAGTTTTCAAGCACCTTCTCCTGTTACCACCCACAAACTGCACTATCTGTCACTCAAAATAGCGGCCCGACTGCGGGCTACGGGCGAGCACTTTCCCATCGCAATGACTGGTTCGTGCACGTGCATTGCGACGCATGCGCAGATTGCGGAAAATCGCTCAATGCGAGCGAGCGCAGCATTGCGTCCGGGTCTGAATCAGGCCCTTAGTACACATTTCTTATGTAAAGATTCAGGGCCTGATTCAGAGCTGAACGCTCTGACCAGAGCGCTGGCTCTGAATCAGGGCCGTCCTATTTAAATGTGGAGCGGCCTTTTGGACGCTCGCATAGCTGTGGGTTACCACCCACAGCTTATGTGAGCGTCCATGATGATGGTCGCGATGGTCAAAGACCATCGCAACCATCGGGCTTGCGACGAGACCCTGCGGTATGGTCTCGCTTCCACAAGCCCAGGAGTGATTTTGGCTCTATCAGAGCCAAAATCACTCCCACTGACATCATTACTGATGTCAGTGGGGCCGGACTCAGACGGTAGGCGTTCCCATGGGAACGCCTCCGTCTGGCAGCCACGCCCCCTGCACGCCCACCAAAGGGGGTGTGCTGTCACTCACCATCGACAGCACGCCCCCTTTGGTGTGAGACCCCGAGCGAAGTATTTCTCGTCGCTCGCCGGGTCTCGCGCATGCGCACGACGGAGCTCCCTCCGTCGTGCGCATGCGCATTCGCCCAACATCGACTCGCTTGCGAGCGACCTTCCCTCGCGAGCGGGTCTGAATGACCCCCTCAGTTATTATGATCGATTTTAAAGGCATTACTGTACATCAAAATTGCCACCTTAAATAAAAAAATTGTGACAAAAATGCAAATAAGACTCCATGCACACAACAAAGTGTTAATATCATAACAAGATTTCAAATATTTCTAATACTGTATTAGTCGCATTCTAATTTTAGCAGCGAATTGACATTAAATTCTAATATAAAACAGAGCAGGACATTTTTAAGACAATTCTTTTGCTAGAAACATTTTCTTCAATATTGCTGGGTATGCAATTTTCAGTCCTCTTTTACAA